>OY755238.1:22007844-22757844 GCA_963576725.1 Azorinus chamasolen | reverse complement strand
CAATTGTTTCACAAAGTGACTTTTACAGAGTCGTCAAAAGTCGTCAATATGAGGGAAAGGGTTAATTCTGAAACTATGAGATACGTCGAAAGCAAAAGCAGCAATGCTCAAAGAGCAAACTAGTAGGAGGATTTCAATATTCGACATTCTCGAAGCTATACGATACAACTGTTTGGCCTGTACTTAGTTACGGGGCATCTATTTGGGGTGACCGTTCCTTCTCGTGTATAAATGCGGTTCAGAATCGAGCCATGAGGTATTTCATGGGGGTGGGGAAATATTCCCCAAATGTGGCAGTAATTGGGGAGATGGGGTGGAAACCATCGATAGCCCGCCAGTGGGTTGAAGTGGTTCGTCAGTTTTGTAGAATGTCGAATATGGACAATAGACGGGTCAATTACAGAATCTTTAAATTGGGCCAGGCGGAGAACTACTTCCAGATGTCAGAACCAGTACTTCAGAATACGTAAAATGTTTGTTAACAATGACATAGACATTGATATTGTACAGGATTTACATCTAAAGCGTATCACTGATATTGTAGAATCAAAATTAATGTCAAGGGAGTTAGGAAATTGGAAACTGCTATTACATAGAAATGTATCGAATAGAAACAAAGGTGGCAATAAGCTTAGAACTTACATGTTTTTTAAAGAACAGCCCTCTGTCGAAAAGTATCTTAAATTTGATCTACCGTTTCATCATAGAAGAGCTTTAGCTATGTTCAGGTGTGGTGTAGCACCGATTCGTCTTGAAACGGGACGTTTTGAAAATCTGGACATTGATAGAAGAACATGTTTTAACTGTAATTCATTTGTTGAGGATGAATTTCATGTACTTTTACACTGTCCTTTATACAGTGACATACTGGAAAATTTGTTTTTAAAAATAAGGGACTTAAATGGTAATTTTGATATGTTGTCTGACAGGGATAAGGTGTGTTTTATTCTCCACAACTCTGGTATAGTCAAATTTTCTGCCAAAGCTTGCTTCCAAATACTTCGGCTTAGACGTTTAACTCTGTACAGGGTATACGGGTAATTGTTTGGTATTAGCTGTTAAGTGCAGTTTCTAAATATGCTTGTTGAGTCATATGTCTCTAACTAAGTTATTTTGTTCCAATTTCCAATGCATACTGAATAGTCATAGGCAAGTTGACCGTAACTAGATTGTAGGGGTTGGACGTTGTAACCGCTTTGGAAATTATGCGGGCGGATATTTCGGTTTCAGTTCGAAAGCGGGATAGATCTCGTGCAGACGGCCCCTATATGAACTGCCTGATCTGGATCTACTCCATTTGCAGATGTGCGAAAGCACCTTTATATGAGGGAAAGGGTTAGTAGATCATGCCTTTAGATTATTGGGTACAAGAAACCTTATGAGTATTGGTTCCTGTATTATTATTTTTTATTTATTTTTTAGGTATGGTCTGTAAATACAGCGTTTTAAGTGTACTATTGTATAGAAAATTTTATGATGATTGAAACAGTCTCTTGTAATTCCTGTGGTGGAATGGCTATGTTATTTTAAAAGTATGCTTATATCATGCGTATTTTATCATTGTACAGAGATGAGACTTTAATAAAATATGAATTGAGTTGAGTTTCGAAAGGAGAACATTGCAGACTCGGTTTTATTGAGTCTGTTCATGAGCAGTTATTAAAGGTGCAGTACTATTCAAGCCCCGAGCACCGTCTTTAGCAGTATTCATCTTTTCCTAACTGAACGCATTTGAAATGCTGCTCTCAAAGGTCCAGAAAATATAACAACAATCAGCATGAAGTACATGGCATTCTTTTACGGCCGCCACACGAGCAGTTAATGCCTGTCGTGTGTTCAGTAAAGACACCGGTTGCAATACGGTGTGAAGACTAGATCTATACAAGACAGTGTCTATAAACTGTATTGTAATCGGCTTCTTTATGGCCCTGTCACGCGTATGAGACGAACGTATGCATAACGTATGAAAAACTGGTCATACGCATAGCTGTTGAACGTATGAACCCAAACTTTTCCACCACTACCTTCGATGAACGTATTAGAAGCGCGTGAATAGCGTATATGCGTACCGTACATCAGGCGTATAAATTATGCAGCGCATGAGAAACGTATACGAGCGTGTGTCAACTTATGTCACCGTCAGTGTAGCGTATATCAGCGTATAAGTAGCGTATGCGAGCATATGAGTAACTTATTACCAGTCAGAGTAAATCGGTCAGTTTGCCAAACACTGCCGGGTGTACAGAACCGTATTCGCCGGCTTCCACGAAGAATACAGAATTCAAATTTGACGCGTGGCGTCATTCGTTTTGTTTTTGTTTTTAGCGTCGATTCGAAATTTCATATCGTCCTTACTCCATTAATTCTTGATGGATTACGACCAAATAATCGATAATAAACGTAAATAACTGTTCCTCATACGTTCCTCAATATGACACTATCAACTTCTAAGTACAACGTGCAACCGTTTAAACTCAAATGTTCCTATTGGAACAAATTAATGCTCTATTTATCACAATGGTTTCAAACTACATAATTCTAAATTTTCCTTTTCTTTAGTTAATGTTCCTTTTCGGTAGATTTATTCAAAGAGGTTGTATCTAAATATAGCCTATGAGGTAATGGGTTAATACGCTGATCCACCATTCCCCTCATATAACGTATGTAAACATAGCAGACCCAAATCAGGGGGCGTAGGAGTGAGGGTCCGTCGTGTTTAGTTATGAAATTATAATAGACCTGGGTCTACAGTTTCTACCAATACCAAACCATCTTGTTTACATGTATCAAAATAAAAAATCAGAAAAAAAATATTTATGATGACATTATTTCTTACATGAATATTCAACAGGGAAAGGGTCAACAAAAAGCAAACATCCTAAAGATAACTAATCTCCACATTAAAGACGGTTTGCCATAGCTGCTGGCCAGGGGTAATAAGTAGACCATGTCCCGTACATATTTATCTACCATGTATAAGTTAGCAACGAGTAGCGAACCATAGAAATCAGCACAGTCCATTTTTGTTTTGTTTGTATCTTGTTTGTGTGTGTGTGTGTGGGGGGGGGGGGGGGGGGGTAAGCATTCTGTCAGCATATCGATAGCAAACTTTATCAATATATATTAAAACCTGCATGCGAAAATCGTGATTTTAGATTGACTGCGGCAATGCCGACACCCCTAAATCGTGGAACGTACCAAAATGTAAAGTACATGAATTCACGGTTCGCTGTTTACCGTTTTATACCATCAGTAGGGGCATGTGGTGTCACGGTGTGTAGATTTGTCGAACACAAACATGTCCTTGTGACCGATTTTTGTTCGTTTCACTTACTGCAAGCTGTTAACCACGATCTAACCGTTTTCGCAAACAACTTCGATCTAGGTCAAATGAGAGTTATTTTACCAAATCAGAGAGTCCAGATGGAAAATAAACTGTAGAAACTTGTCTATTATAATTTCATAAGCAAACAGAACGGAACCTCATCAGACGTCCGATCTGGGTCTACTCTGTTTGCGAAGGCCGAGACAAAATCAACACTGGTTTTAAAATTAACCCTTCTCTTGCTGATTTTTAAAATACATGTTTCCTTCTTTACCCATGCCCTGTTGTATGATTACATATATCTTCACTGTGTACAAGTATTTCACTGTGCAATCACTGCTGTGGAGTGTACTAGTTGCACAATCAACTTGTAAATAGTGCAGGAGCTGTCTCATCTGGGTCTTCACTATTTACAGGTAGGTATACTGACGTGAATAGCAAGAGAATGATTAAATAGAAGAAAGTGTAAATGAAGATTAACGTAAAACCTAAATTTCTGAAAAAGGATACATGATTAAAGGCAGCGTCCATATAACATGTGTAAATTAAAACATTTTCAAGAATAAGTCCTTTATTTTTCAACCAAATCTTATGTTGGGATCACTCTTCAGAATTGTCTCGAAGAGACGATTCTGAAGAGTGGTCCCAGCATAGGGTCACAACACAGGGTAGAGTAGTTACAACATAGGAAGTGGTAATTTTAGCATTTGAGCATGCACCTGTAACTGTAACGTGATCAGCACACTTATAGTATAACCCTTTCCCTAATATAAACGCTTTCCATGCTTTTGCAAACAGAGTAGACCCAGATCAGGGTCTGTTCTGTTTGCCAATGGAAATTGTCAGATCTGTTTCTTTAGTTTCTAACATGGCTGTAATGTTCCACCTTCCATATTTCATTATAACTATTTTGACCATGAATATTCGGTAGGTATTGACATTTGAAATATACACAGAAATGGGAAAGGGTTAAATACCTTGAATAACAGCTTCCATTGTTGGTAAGGGAGGCCTCTCAGCAAATACATCTCCTTGTTTGATGAACGCCTCCTTAATTGGGTTATAACCTGAAAGGACAATGGCGAGCTTAGATCCCAACTGCAGAGAATAAATATTTCCTAGCTTCGACCGTAACGGCCGAAAAGATTTACGCATATCCAAATTCAGGTAATGCATGTGTCCAATAATCGGTAGCCGGAATTTTGGAAATGGTGGGAGATTTCCTCTATCCATTCGAAACATCAAATGAATCATTAGGCACAGCAACAAGACAAAAATAATTGTTGTAGGATTAATTCCAGCATCTGCGATATGGTCAACTAGCCCCATCCTATCTTTTGACAAGCATTAACACGTGGACTTGTTTATACCGTCTGTCCCAGGACGACTGAGATGAACGGTTCATTTTAACCATTTGAATGCTGGTATTTCAAAATGATACGGTCCAATATTGTTCAACGGTAGAGTCCATTCATTATGAAAGGGTATACTTTGCTGGAGGATTTGGAATGACAAACATTGCAGACCCTGATCAGAGGGCTCCTCTAGGAGCCCTCTGATCTGGGTCTACACTGTTTGCAAATGACAGTTTCCTACATTCAAAGGGTTAAACAATGATTACCCCCAGATAAATCACAACTTTACACTCTGCACTTCTCACTGTAATGGGGTCATTTCACCGAGTACGACCTGGAAAAGTCGCAAGCGACCACGCGCGACCTTAATCGCAGCTCGGTTTTCCTATAGTCGCGGGCAAAAACCGTGCGACCTACCCCATTATTTTCTGTGCACGCTCTATGTTCGATGTTAGCTCGTTTGACCTTCGATGTGTACGCTCTATATACGTCCTATACGCTCTACACACGCTCTATATACGCTCTACCTACGTCTATCCACTCGATCTGAAGCGATCTTGACACGACCAAGGTTCGTTCTGTTCGACCAATCTGCGACATTGCCTCGATCTCTCGGCGATCTATTCTCGCAAGCGCACGACCTCGGCCGACCAAGACTCGTTCCCGGCCGATCTAGCTACGTACGAGTTGCAATGTACCCTCGATCAATACGATTTAGATGCGATCTCGAACGTTCTAGCCTCGTTCATACGACCAATTCTCGATCTTTTCTCGACAGAGTTTCGCCCGAGCTACGCGCACATTGGTTTTGGTCACACGGATTTGCGAGCGACCCACTGCGATCGTTATACAATGCCCGCCGATCGGTGGCCGACCATCAGTTTTTGACCAGTCTCCGAAGGGATAACATGGGACCCAATCGCTCTGCACCATGCTATTGTATTACAGCACCATGCCCTGAAATGCAGCAAGACTCTCTGGTTATGCTAACCATGCTGAAGAGGAGGAGAAGGAAGAAGTATACCAAGAAGAAATATTGGATTGCTCTCTGGCTGCGTGAACGCCAGAGGGAACATTATGGTCAGCACACCTCCCTCATGACGGAACTGAGGCTGGGAGATGAAGCTACCTAGCGGGCCTATCTCCGTATGCCCTCGGATATGTTTGACGAACTTTTGGGCAGGGTGAGGCCTAGAATTGCAAAGATGGACACTAATTATGGACTCGCAAGTTAAGCGAGGGTCGATCTTATTTGGTTGAAGGTTAAGCGCACAGAGGTCGCCAATGGAAATAATATGGAACGTATGGGTCTAGGGAAGGTCTGGGACAGGTCGCGCGGAGCGAGGATTAATCCCAAAAGAGCGAAGCTAGATCGCACGGATCGAGCGAGGACCGAGCAGGGGTCGAGCAGCACGACCATTCGCGCGACCAGTTCTCGCTCGAGAAGACCGAGCCTCGCTCATCCCCGCTCTAGTTTCGATCGTCTCACGACCAATGCGTTCTTTCCTCGATCTCGCTCGCTCTTTCGACGCTCTCCGTGCGACTTTTAGGTCGAGGCTCGGTTTTTTGACATGTCAAAAAACCGAGCTACGATCTGTTTTTCCGGGAGACCAATCCTCGACCATGTGCGACCACGGACGACCAAGGCGCGACCAACCCTCGGTCAACTGTCGACTACGTGCGACCTGCGGCGACCAAGCCACGCTCTGAGATCGCAGCTCAGTCTTCCGGGAAGATTTTTCGGAGAAATGACCCCTTAACCTGCTAAATATAGTCGTCTGCAAGATGTACAATCTGCTACAATACTCAGCGGTCGCATGTTGCTTTACAAACACATAACCGCATTCTCAGACGGTTTTGATCCTGTTTCTATATCGAACCTTCAGATTATTACGAAAGACACGGTTGTGAGGATATAAACGATGTATATGTAGCAGATGTAGTGTATGTACGTGTATGTTCATTGTGCCGAGACTGACAACACTTTTTAACCCTTTCGCTGCCAAAGTCTGTCGTCTGCTAACTTTGTCGTCTGCTACAATTTTTTATTTACTTCATTTTTGTTTCAAAAATATAGTAACAATAACAAACGGTTTGGATCCTGATGAGACGCCGAGTTACTCGGTGTCTCATCTGGATCCAAACTGTTTGCATAGGTAATCACAGATCCGGCATTGGCAGCGAAAGGGTTAATGTGCAATGTAAAATAAATGTGTAGCTCGTTCATACGCAGATTGTAGCCCAGGTTACAATTAGACTGAGTGTACATTGATGTATACGTTTCAGTTTTCTTACCAAGGACCACCGTGAATATGACAATAGTTTGTGTACAGAGTGTCCTCATGCGTTCTCCCTCGAGTGAATTTAATGTTAAGTGTCCACATTGACAACTGAATTGTATATTCACACTGTTTCAATCATGTATCATAATGAGGTTTGGGATCTCCTTTTTAATTTCGTTTAACCATTTGTTTGGAAGAAAAATACAGTAAAACCCCTTCTAAACCGAGTTCTAGTAGGGAGGAAATTAGATACAGTAAAACCTCTCTATAACGACCAATAAATTGTGGTACTTAATTGGTATATAGGGCAGGTGACTGCTTAAAGCAAGGTTAAAGTAAAACAGAACGCTCCTATAGGAGCGTTCTGTTTTACTTTCATCTTGCTTTAAGCAGTCACCTGCATTTAAAACAAAATATTTTATGTAATTTAGTGGCCGTTATAGAGAAGTTTTACTGTACTATTCGGCAGGTGACTGCTTAATTCAGGATGAAAGTCATCCAGAAAGCTCCTGGGGGAGTTTTCTATATGATATCCGTTCTGCATTAAACTGCCACCTGTCTCCAAGACCGATATTTATGCTAAATTTAACGTCAGGTTTAGAGGGGGTTTATTGTACTGGTTATTTGAATGACGTATGTCGTTCCTGATGGGGTGCGAGCAGGGTAGGTGGTGGGCGTGTGGGCATTAATTACACTGTTGTTTCGACATAATCCAATGTTATGCAGGCATTATTCCTGTGATGCCATGCTATCGTTACACTCTGTGGTTCAACCATGGGTGTTCTTCTATGCACGAACAATTCAAATTGTTACATGCACAAAACAAAAACTCTCTTGGGTCTTCCTCCACTTGCAACTAGCTGGACCTCGCGGTATGACTGAAATACTCTTAAAACAAATTAGTTACTTAGACCTGTGATGTTACTCAGACCTGTGGTGTTACTTAGACCTGTGATGTTACTCAGACCTGTGATGTTACTTAGACCTGTGGTGTTACTTTGACATATGGTTTTACTTAGACCTGTGATGTTACTTAGACATGTGGTTTTACTTAGACCTGTGATGTTACTCAGACCTGTGGTGTTACTTAGACCTGTGATGTTACTCAGACCTGTGGTGTTACTTAGACCTGTGATGTTACTCAGACCTGTGATGTTACTTAGACCTATGATGTTACTTAGACATGTGATGTTACTTAGACATGTGATGTTACTCAGACCTGTGATGTTACTCAGACCTGCGGTGTTACTTAGACCTATGCTGTTACTCTGACAATTGGTTTTACGTAGACCTGTGATGTTACTCAGACCTGTGATGTTACTCAGACATGTGATGTTACTCAGACCTGTGGTGTTACTCAGACATGTGATGTTACTCAGACCTGTGATGTTACTCAGACATGTGGTGTTACTCAGATCTGTGGTGTTACTCAGACATGTGATGTTACTCAGACCTGTGGTGTTACTCAGACCTGTGATGTTACTCAGACATGTGGTTTTACTGTGATGTTATTTAGACCTATGATGTTACTCAGATCTGCGATGTTACTCAGACCTGTGATGTTATTTAGACCTGTGATGTTACTTAGACATGTGGTTTTACTTAGACCTGTGATGTTACTCAGACCTGTGATGTTACTCTGACATGTAGTGTTACTTAGACCTGTGATGTTACTCAGACCTGTGGTGTTACTTAGACCTGTGATGTTACTCTGACATGTGATGTTACTCAGACCTGTGATGTTACTTTGACCTGTGATGTTACTCAGAACTGTGATGTTACTCAGACCTGTAAGTTACTCAGACATGTGGTGTTACTTAGACCTGTGGTGTTACTCAGACACGTGCTGTTGTTCAGACCTGTGGTGTTACTTAGACCTGTGATGTTACTCAGACCTGTGATGTTACTTATACCTGTGATGTTACTCAGACCTGTGGTGTAACTTTGACCTGTGATGTTACTCAGATCTGTGATGTTACTTAGACCTGTGGTGTTACTCAGACCTGTGGTGTTACTCAGACCTGTGGTGTTACTCAGACCTGTGATGTTACTCAGACCTGTGATGTTACTCAGACCTGTGGTGTTACTTAGACCTGTGGTGTTACTCAGACATATGGTGTTACTCAGACCTGTGATGTTACTCAGACCTGTGGTGTAACTTTGACCTGTGATGTTACTCAGACCTGTGATGTTACTTAGACCTCTGGTGTTACTCAGACCTGTGGTGTTACTCAGACCTGTAAGTTACTCAGACCTGTGGTGGTACTTAGACATGTGACACAACATGTATTCCCTAGATCATAGACAGCCAGAGTGCGACAATTTAGAAATAAAGAGCGTTGTAGAACATTTATAGTATTATTTATTTTTGGAGGACGTAAAATTTATAATTGTGTTGAGTTCATTCTTTATTGCTATGGCTGTAATCGTTGGCAGTACTGATTTGCGTTTATGTCTTTCATTCGGCTCTATTGTATTTAGATTTGGTGACATCATGGTTATATTACACCGACGCTTACAATAACTTATCTCTATAAATAAATCCATAGTTTTGAATTGCAATATGCATACTTTGCATGTTTTGAGAGTACCATCTTTAAACTGATAATAATTTAAACATTTAATGACACTGCATTCATAATATCATTTCATAACGGATCATTTAGATTAATGTAGCAAATTTCCCTCATCTTCATATAATGAACAGCCACAAAGAAGAGAAGTTATGCGGCTAATTACCCGCAGCGGTATTGAACTAAAAACTATGTTATTCTCTCTTTCACTGCAGCCAAGTCCACCAGCCATTTATTTAAAACGAAAATTCACTAAAGAAACGGTTACTATCGTAAAACACTTAGTAACTGCACTTTCCCGGACTAATCATCTGTTTTATAGCGTATGATCGAAGTTTCTCTAATTGGATCAATGACAATCTGTAATTTGCTGTGTGACATATTGCTTTACGTTATAACGTGACAAATCTTCGGTGCAACTGTATTAATGTGACCTGTGTGTTCGCCTGTCGGTGCGGATTAAATCCTTCACAGATATATAGGCGGAATATGTAAATGAATACAATAAAACCCCGCTAATGCGACCACTTAATAAACAACCATTCGTTAAAAAGCAGGTGGTTGCTTAATGCAGGACAAAAGTAATGCTAGGAGCTTTCTGCATTACTTTTGTCATGCATTAAGCTACCACCTGCATCTAGTACCCATAATTATATCCATGTTAGGTGGTCGCATTAGCGGCGTTTTACTGTACAATGTGTAAGGAATGCTGAATGGATTACACCGTAGCAATGCTAAAGAAATTCCAAGAATACACCATCTTTAAATTAACCTATTTGCTCCCAGTGGATTATTCCACGCTTATATATTGGATTAGTCCATTTTTCATCTAAGGGATGACTGGTCAAAATCTTCAATTTCGTTTTGTTCTATATTGAAATTCCTATCAGCAAACAATGTAGACTCTGACCAGACGCCGCATAATGCGGCGTCTGATCAGAGTCTACACTGTAGCGTGTGAGGAATCCATGTTTGCTCAAAACGCATATGATGAATCCGTATGTCTGTGGAAGTCCTACGTGTTCCTTCCTGTGAGCGAGGAATTCATACATCGTTTTACGCGTGCGACACTCCGCATGTGTTATTCACGCGTGTGAAGAATTTATTCGTGTGAAACATAGAATTTAATGGTAGTGTATACGTACTGGACAAAAATCGATAATGAATTATTATTATTATTATTATTATTATTATTATACCACATTTATATAGCGCTCTTTTCACACATGATATGTGCGTTCAAAAGCGCTTCACATGGATGAAATCACTAACCGGGTCGAATCGCATAATTATTTACTCAGGCAATGAAAGAATAGATATACAATATATATGAAATCACTAGCCGGAAGGAACCACATGATTGTCTATCCGATCAATGAAAGATATGCAAAAGATTTACAATAGATATGAAATGACTAACCGGAAGGAACCGCATGATTGGCCATCCGGTTAATGAAAGATATGCAATAGATATGTATACAATAAATATGAAATCACTAACCGGAAGTTACTGCAGTTAGCTTAAAAATGAAGGTTAACACTTTGGGAAAATGGGAGCATTTTCATTGAATGAATTCCTCACTATATCACTGAAATAATCGCACCTGCATAAAAGGTACTGATATTCGAAATGACAGAATAAAATTAATTTCCATGACACGCCCACAGGCTGGTATTTAGTATGCATTAAACCAAGTTACAGTTAATAAGACGATTTTTCCACCCGCAGCAGGATTTTTAGGGTTCCCAGAGGCTGCAAGATTGCATGTTATTTCATCTTAAACATGCTGAGTAATGACAATCTGTCTAAGACTGCCGCCTATCTGAAATACCGAAACATGTTTTCTCTTATTTACTGTCAAAAGTTTTATCGCTATGTCATTATATTTGTTTTATGGTGAGGGATCAGGGAACGTCGGATGGGGCCCGTCTTGATTGAAACACAAGTCCATAGTATACGTTATGGATCGGCGTCTCATATTCACCCAAAGAAAGGATCATAACATGCCGAAGCCATGGATCGGCGTCTCATTGCGCGGGAGCCTGAAGGCCCCGCGCTTTATATGGAACGCTGGTATTGGAATTTCACTGGTAGGAGGGCTGATTTATCAAGAATTGCGAGTGAATTTTAATTTGTCTTTATGATTATAAGAACATTATTTATGGAATAATACAATTTTATATAGTTGGAATCAGGTCGACATACTTTTTTTTCAGTGTAGAATTGTTTGTATTTTGGAAATGAAAATATTAGAAAATTGTTTCTCCTAGGGCAGGGCTAATAAAAAAGTTATTACCGCAGCGGAAGGGTCATCAGTGATAACAGCCGGGGAAAGATATTGCGGACTCTGGTGTGACCCCGGTGAGCAATTGCTTCCGGAGGTCGTAGAACAGTAAGAAGTAGTTCTTTAGAAATGCAGTGCTTTAAATATGAGCTAATAAGTGTCTCTTAAGAACTTGACAGGCTGAATAATTGCATATTTTCAAGTTATTGTGTGTATTCTCTGCCCACTGGGGTCATTTTTTGTGACTCTCTTGCAGGACTACTTCCTCTGGTGGATGTTGGGAAATATGTGTGTGGAGCGTCAGAATGGCCCAAATTTAAAGCGAAAATAGACGGTGTGTACATACTTTTGTGTGTAGTGAAAAAAGTCAACGTTCTTGACCTTGTTTTCTGGTGATCTAGAGACTGCGTTTGGACTAAATATGAATCTGTTAAGAGGGTATAACCCAAATCTATGCCTGGAAGTAGCTAGGGGATGCAGAAAATGCCTGTTTTTACATAGAATAAAGAAGGGCAAAAGTGACCGGGCTCACACCCATACTGACAACTTTCGTATTCGGGGCAATACGCTTATGACAATCGTTTAAATCAGGGGCGGGGCTTAATCAGTAAAGATAGTTTGATGGAAAATTAACTAAATTGACAGTTTCTAAAGGCACGGAAATGAAGAGCGTTTGTTGGTTACTATGGCAATCCGACTGAAATTGCTGCTTTTTAATAATAATGAAGTACAGTAAAACCTCTCTACAACGGCCACTAAATTGTGTTAATTAGTTGGTATTTAGAGCAGGTGGCTGCTTAAAGGGGTGACGGTCGTTTCGTCAAACTGCCAGTTAAAGCAATGTGAAAGGAAAACGCTTAAAGCAAGGTGAAAGGAAAACAGAACGCTCCTATAGGAGCGTTCTGTTTTACTTTCACCTTGCTTTAAGCAACCATCTGCCTTTAACACTAAATACTTGATGTAATTTAGTGGCCGTTATAGAGAGGTTTTATTGTATACACAACATGGCAATTTAATACAAAATTATGCAAAACGATACGTACAATACCACTGTGAAATTCATCCGTCTAAAATGTAAGAGATACATGGGTAAGATCGTGATGGCCGACACTGTAATCCAGAAATCGATAACACATTCTATACGGAAAAGAGTGTCCGAACTTTAGACCTGCAATAAGCTGTGCACTTGAGAAAATGTTCAGATTAGAAATCGGATATCTTTGTGCATATGCGATTATAAAATACCAGCCTATAAATGTTCATGATGTCTTTATTTCTTACATGAATATTTAACAAGGTGTGTGTGGGGGGGGGGGGGGGGTAAGGTGGCTAGTGTGAGACTGGAAGGGTTATTGTATAACTAGGACTTTTCAATGATCCTTTATGGAGAAAGGGAAGTTTTCTTGTATCCATTCAAATGTAACCCTGGTGTAGTTCCCTGTTCGCCGCACCGCACCTCCTGCGATATGTATGTGTTCTATTTATAGTGTCGGTGGATTCCGGTATACATGTACAGGTCAAAGTGAGCGAGTTGAATTGAGTATGAGCTCTTTATGTGCTTGCGAGAGACGATAGTTATCACGTGACACGAAACTAACTTTGCACTCTTCGTTTAACGGCCCTTTTCACTTTTGCCTTGTCTTTCGTCTGGCTCACATCGTGGACTCTTGAAGACTACTATATCTGCTACGGTAACTGTGCTTGACCAGCCGATAAGAGTATGTGTATCTTTAGTCAGACTAATCCATCTTCCAAAACGTAATTGTTTAGATAACTCATATCAAATTCACTGAGTTAGTTTATTTTAATCAGTCTTTATTATATTTTGAAACAATAAGATATTTACTTAATCAATATGTGTCGCAAAAGCTGGTAAAACTTGTACTATATTTCATATTTGTAGCCCTGGAATTTACATAGTTTGTATATATTTGCAGGCCCGTTTTATAGTGTGAAAATGCATTACACAACTCAATAATTGGCTTTGTAGTAAAACTGAATCCCCAAACAAAGGTTCATAGCATGTTGTTATCGATACAGATTATAACCGATAAATATAATCTTCATGGCTATTTAGGTAGCCGGTCAAACCTGCCATATCATTTGGCTTTAATATGTCGGTTCATTCTCAATGCAGCACGTGGCTCTAACGAATGTGATAATCGTTCTACAAATAGTAGTACATTTAACACATCCAGGTAAAATACAGGTAAAATTAGTAAAATACATTTATATCCCCGGTAAGTTTGGTCGAAAAGGCAGTATAGTGGAGCCAAACACAATTATTTATAATACAGTTTTATTCGGGTTCTGTCTACATGTGCATTGTATGGCTCTTGCAGCAACAGGCTGCTGTCTACATTAGTGTCAACACAGGTGTCAACACAGTTGTCCACACAGGTGTCCACATTGGTGTCCACATTGGTGGGACCACAGGTCCTGTCCTGTAAATACATTGTACAATCAATGATAGAACAATATCAGCAACCTTTTACAATATACTGATTCGGATCTAAATACTCATGTCAAATAAAACAAGCATTGAAAGGTATTCTCTCAAGGGTCTGACTTTTAACATAGAATTGTAATGTCTGCATGGATCTGGATCCAAACTAGTCTCTGCTCAAATTATTATTCCAGTGGCTGTAAAACCCTACATATAAACAATTGGATAATGCAAACACATCACAGACACTAAACGCTTAGCTTATTATACGGTTCTACAAATAGCTCCTTAACAAAGGGAGATAACAATTATGCTTACCGATCTAAGGGGCCGAACACCCACCCCCCCTCTCTCTCTCTCTCTCTCTCTCTCTCTCTCTCTCTCTCTCTCTCTCTCTCTCTCTCTCTCTCTCTCTCTCTCTCTCTCTCTCTCTCTCTCTCTCTCTCTCTCTCTCTCTCTACTCTACTCTACTCTACTCTCCTCTCTGTGCGCTGTGAATATGGCAGAACCACTGTAAATAACACATGCAAACATATTAAGTGACAGAACAAGATTAAATGCATGAATTGTTAAAATTAAACACTCAAAGCTGCCGTTTTCATGAAACGCGAAAAGCAATGTCAGAACTTATTGAACTTTCGATATGCTGCCGGAAACGATAAATATCAAGTATTTTCAGCCCTCAGCGAATAGCTTGAAAACAATACAGAACCACAATATTCACACAAACCATATTAGAAAGAACAGTCCTCCCAACAAACACTCCAATGCGACCAAAAACGACAACATTTACTAACAGATTGCATGTTGAACAGTTGAAAGGCAATGGCTGAACTGGCAACTGTCAAAGCTAGGCTCACGTGATACCAATCTCCCGCTCGCTCGCCGAAATTGCATGAATCAACCAATCGCCAGCACGTATGCTATCACGTGATAAATCACATGAACGAAACAAACAAACAGACCGCGAAACCACAAATCAAGGCGCTGAACATGCTGATAGGTAAATAACAATAAAAATAGTAAGACGCGGAAAATCAGCCTGGTTACACATTCATGGATAGTGATATCGCTAGCAACGCTTTGCTAGAAGTTATAACATTAATTTTATCATGCAACGTCACGAAATATAGTCACTTCCTACTAGATCTAGTATAATATTTTCCACGTCGATGCTGTATTTTGTGAGGTATAGTTAATGTGTACTGACCCCACTGAGATGCAAGTTTGGTTCAGCCAATAGGAGTAAAACAGAAGGACGAAAAAGGCATAATTAAACATAAACATCAAATTAAACACATTTACTCACCTTTGTCTCAACTATTTGTCCATATAAAAGGATTAAATCAAGTTTGTTTATGTTGTAAAAGTCGATGACGTCACTGCACGCCAATATGACGTCACGTATATCGCACTTGCATGTATTTTCATTCAGGGGACGAAACCGCTTTAGCAATCTTTCTTTTTCTTGATTTTCTCCATTTTCTCCATTTTCTTGGTGTTGCATGATAAAAGAATTACTATGCTAGTAGTTTGGAAGTTAAGCTGTATTTTGGCTCGTCAGAAAAGTAGTTAAATGCTCGATAGGCTCGCATTTAACAACTTTTCCAACTCGCCAAAATAAAGTTGAACTTCCAAACTAGATCTACTAGATCTAGCATAGTAATTCTTATGAATGTAACCGTAAAAAACCCAGCATGAAATTGATGCAGCGCACAGCAAACTATGCGAGGCCATTAAACATGAAATGCAAAGTACTATACCGACGCATACGTCATCTGAACGGTCACGTAGGCGCCACAAACATCATAAACCGTATTGGAATGATGAAATGTCTTTGTTATGGAATAGGCCTATATCTAATATGAATAGTGCGGAAAGGAAATAGACATCATTAGGGGCACTGGCCCAAGACGTGAAAGGAAACGTTTATGGTTACTCTACCAGGATATGAGACAAATATTTAACAAAAGGCTGAGGCAAACTGAAAGGGAATACCTCAGAGCTATTTCATTAAATATAGAATCAATGTCTACTAAAGCTTACGGTGAGTTTTGGGATAGAATAAGACGTTTAGGTCCACTGAAAGATTCTTCGATTCCTGTTGAGATTATAGACGAAAGCGGCATGGTGATACACTATGAAAACAGTCTGTTCGAAAGATGGCAGTGTGACTTTGAGAAATTGTATAATGGTAGCGTGAGTGATGAATTTGATGACAATTTTTACCAACAATCGAAGTTTCATAAACATTTGATTGAAATGGATATCATTGATCCTCTGTATAACCCAAACGACACCTTAAACCGTCCATTCACTATCGATGAAGTAGCAAACATTGTTATGTCAGCTAAATGTAAGTCTGCTTGTGGCATTGACAACATTCCGTAGTTAGTGTTGAAAAACTCTCCGGTAATAGCAGTACTTCATACACTATTTCAGCTGCTCTTTGAAGCTGGCGTCAGCCCTAGTGAATGGAGAAAAACAATGATACTCCCTACTCATAAGGATAGCAGTTCGGACACAATAGTGCAGCTTAACTATCGAGGGATCAGCCTATTGGCTTACATCAGTAAATTATACAGCGTACTTGTTAACATAAGGCTACTTTGATGAAAACAAGGGCATGTTGTATTGCTATACAAGACATGAGTCCCCCACCGGACTGAAAAAACCTCCCTCTCCCCACCCCACCCTTCCATGGTGTGGTTGACCATGGTATATACATGACCACCTGAATGGTATTAGTACCTACTCTCATACATTGAATCAGTAAATAAAAAGTTATTGTCCCGACAAGAAAATATGAAAAAGGGGAGTAACTCCAAAAATATTAATGCTAGAGTTATTGCCCTTGTGCATGACACTACACCTCATCATGCTTGTTCCATATGAGAAGTTTCAAATCAATTGAACAAGTACATAAAGAGTTATTATCTGGACAAGAAATTATGAAATGGGGAATAACTCCAAAAATATAGATGCTAGAGTTATGGCCCTTGTGCATGACACTACCCCCTCATCATGCTTGTTCCACATGTTCAGTTTCAAATCAATTGAACCAGTAGATATTAGAGTTATTGAAATATGAAAAAGGGGAATAACTCCAAAAAAATTGAGAGTTATGGCCCTTGTGCATGACACTACTCCTCATCATGCTTATTCAATGTGTGAATTTATTATGAATTTGGCCTAACTTTGTAGGAGATATTGCCCGGACACGAAGCGTGACAGACGGACTGACAAGAAAATATGAAAAAGGGGAATAACTCCAAAAATATTGAAGCTAGAGTTATGGCCCTTGTGTATGACACTACCCCTCATCATGATTGTTCCATATGTGAAGTTTTAAATCAATTGAACCAGTAGATAAAGTTATTGTCCGGAAAAACAAATATATAAAAGGGTAATAACTCCAAAATATTGATGCTAGAGTTGTGGCCCTTGTGCATGACACTAGCCCTCATCATGCTTCTTCAATGTGTGAAGTTATAATGAATTTGGCATAACTTTGTAGGAGATATGGCCCGGACACGAAGCGTGACAGACGGACGGACAGACGGACAGACAGACGGACAGACGGACGGAATCGAGCAAACCTATAGTCCCCCAACCGGTAACCGGTGGGGGACTAATAACATACTCATCGACGAACAGAACGGCTTCAGAAGGGACCGTTCATGTGAAGATCACATTTTTACTCTAACTAGTAAATTACAATCAAAGTACTGACAGTACTGAAGGTTTCGGACATAAAATATATTTATTATATTGATTGTTTGCTGTGGATTTTTCTGAAAATCATGTCAGTAGTTTGGAAGACATTTAAAGATTTTTTTTATGAACATGTCACACACAGTGCGATTCCAATAGCTCAACTTGCCACTTTGTGCCAATAGAGCCAAAATTGATGTTTAATGTAGTATAGAGCCATCACTGCATTATTTGAAAGTAAGGGTCATACTTCTGCTACTATCTGGTGGACCATAACAGTAATTAGCAAGCATCATTCACTTATCCATATATACACTTCCACCAATTTTAGACATATTCCTTATGACTCTAAATACCCTACACAATAATTGCCAGATATACTGTTGGGTGATATTAACAATATGACAAATTATAAAGTAACAAATATATTTCAACTTAGCATGGCAGGATACAACAGGGAAAATAAAATTAACTAGAAAATTGTTTCTGATGCACCACTCCCCCTAACAATAGTGTCTCTATATCAAGCACTTTTGACTATGTGTTATACAGTGAAGAAAATGTCAGAGTCCCATAACTCTGGTAAAATGGTCAGAGCAATAATTACATTCTTTAAGAAAATCTTCACATTAAGGTTTGACAGATTATCATGGGTGAAAATTTGAAGTAAAACCTCCCATTGGTATATGGGTTGTTAGACACATAATATTGTTTCACTTTATATTATATAGTGAAGACGATTTCAGGGTTCCATATCGGGTACAATTTGTCTGAGCAAAATAAGCCTTTCTGTGCTTTTGCAAACAGAAAAGACCCTTAATAGTTTATCCATGCCTATACCTTGTCTTTTTGTGTGATTGTGTTGTATTTTCTTACTTCTTCCTGAGGAGACTGCGAGTGTGAGTCTGTTCAGGGTCAACTTGTGAGTCTGTGCTGCAAACATTGCATACCCCGATCAGTTACCACAACTGGCCAGGGTTTTTGCTATTTGCAGCATCATACATGTAACAAGTATATCAATAAATGATATAATTAAAAATAAATTATAGTCATACATGCAAATTACAGTTAGTGTTGTAGTAAACACTACATACCCTGATCAGTAACCGGCGTCATAGAAATAAATGATATGAATTAGAAATAAATTACATACATTACTATAAGATACTATAAGACACTATAAGATACTATAAGCCTGACACGTAAATCAATAAATGATGAAATGTATATAAATTAAAAGATAAGAAAGTGCTTTGTCTCATTTTGTTTGCCTTTCTCCTTTTTTTCATTTTAATGATTTTTTAATAATATAAAGGATACAAAAACCCTTGTTTCCTTTTAATAGTAATTGTTAATACTACCATCCAAGCTACTTAAACAATAAAGGCTGGCAAAGTGGGACACCCTGTTTGGATTCAGATCTAATACCAAGTAACTGTCTGACCAAAATCTAAACTGTTTACAACTTGTGACAATTTTGCCTTAGGTCAAAATGCCTAAAACTGATCTTTTAGAAATTCAAATGATGACAAACCTGAAGCAGACGATATTACAGATCTCTACAGCTTGCTTAATCCTTATAATGCTGAGTGATGTTTCGTTTGCAACAATTGACGTCTGCTTCAATTCTTCAATAAACTTTCTTTCATTTTATGCAAAATGACAAACAGTTTGGATCCTGATGAGACGCAGAATTATTTGGCATCTCATCTGGATCCAAACTGTTTGCATAGGTAATCACAGTTTCGCCGCTAGCGTGCAAAGAGTTAAGCGTATGACCTCTAGAGATTTTAGCATGATGTAACAGTTGCCCTGCACTACTGACCACCAGTGCGCTGTAACCTTTATACTGTAAAGGACGTAAAGAACAGAAGAAGTCTATTCAACCCTTAATTTCCCCATATAAACTTGTTTTCATGCATCTGCAAATAGATTCGACCCAGATCAGACAGCTCGCTCCCATAGATTCAAGGTCTGCTCTGTTTGCTAATGGATCCACCTTCCATATTTCATTATAAATATTTTGTAAGATTCCGGAACCGGATTGTAAGCTAAGCACTGCACATGCGCGTATTCTCTTAGGGGGATTCCCGCTAGGTAGCGCTCGTGCAATAGGGTTTTCCGCCATAGTTTGAGTCGCAATCCATTTTATAAGGATTTCGGCAAAAGCCGAAACCCTAAAAACTAGCACTCAGATCTTCGCAGCTTATATCGATTTAAAGAAGGCGTTCGATTTTATTGACAGAAACTTGATGCTGTAAAAGGTACTGTTACTGGGCGTTGGTGGTAATTTATACAACTCTGTTAAATCAATGTATGAAAGGATAGTGGCAACACTCAGAATCAAAAGTAAACTTACAAAGTGGTTCGACTGTAGGTCTAGCGTCACGCAGAAAAACAACCCCTCACCGACATTATTCGCAGCCTTCATAAACGATCTGGTAAGCAGATATCAATGGCATTGACCTTGATGTGTGTTTAGTGGACACTAGTGTATAATTACTCCTCTATGCTGATGACATTGTATTAGTGGCTAGATCTGAGAACGGTCTACAGTCTATGCTAGATTGTATTCATCAGTGGTGCAAGACAAGACTTGTTTTGATCAATAAAATCAAAGTGTATGCATTTTCGAAAAGGACGAACTGCCCAGACAATCTGTACATTTCAAATTAGAGACTGTGGCAGAATATAAATATTTCGGTTTTACATTCTCAGACAGGAGCAATGTTCTTGGATATTGTGACTCCCTCAGCAAAGGTGCTAGCAGAGCTCTCAGAAGTATTATATCTAAAATTAGTGGGTTTAAAGACTTTGGTTTCAAATCATACGAAAAGTTGATCTGCGGTTGCATCACACCAATATTAGACTATTGCTCGGGAGTCTGGGGATATAGAAAATGCCAAGCTTTAGACAATGTGCAAAGTCGTGCGATGCTCGAGTTTCAAGTTTATTTCAAACGCATGGCCCATACGAGCATAAGAGATACATAAACGAATTAACAGAGAAAAAGAAAATGCATGATAAAAACAGTAGTAAACATAAGACCCATGTGAACCCTGCAAAATAGGGAAATGTTTCAACATAGATGATGTCCCGAATTTAAAAATATTTGGATGGCTGTACAGTTCACTAGGAATCCACCGTTTTACCCCTGAAGCCGCACTATGTGTGGTTTGTATGCTCGAGTTCAGTGTGAGTTGCTATAATATTGATTTATAATTTGTATTTTATATATGTTCGATAAGTCTTACAATAACTTATCTAAAGGTGACATATAGGGGGCGGGTTTTTAATAAAGAATTTACTTACTTACTTACTTACTTATAACTGATGTTAGTCTGTAAGAATAAGTCCCATACCAGACATCCTTAAGTTTAGGTGTTGATTCTTCATATACTTAAACGTGCAAAAGGACACAAAAATATAAGCTTAAATTAAGGCGTATACTTACTCTGTCCCCCGTCCTTGGTGATCATTTTAATTCGTCAGTTCAGGCGGCAACGGTGAATTCTATCGCAAATAAAGACAATCTGCACAAACCTCTTTATCAATTACAGACGTCTGCGAGGGATAAATGGCTGATCGATGCACAGTGAACCATTCACCCTTCTCTTGCTGAATTTTAAAATACACTTCTCCATCTTTACCCATGCCCTGTTGTACAATTACATATATCTTCACTGTGCTCAAGTATTTCGCTGTGCAATCACTGCTGTGGAGTGCACTGGTTGCACAATCAACGTGTAAATAGTGCAGACCCTGATGAGACAGCTCCTGCAGGAGCTGTCTCATCTGGGTCTTCACTATTTACAGGTAGGTATATTGACGCGAATAGCAAGCGAACGGTTAATATCCTTGTAAGAGTTTGTTGATTCACGCTGTCTTCTAACTGAAAACAATAACAACAGTAACTTTATGGGTTCTTTTCAAAGTAATTAAAGTGTTTATCAGATGTCCAAGTACGGTGCGTAAATCTAAAACATTTTCAAGAATAACTTCTTTATCTTTATTAACCAAACCCTATGTTGTGACCACTCTTTAGAATCGAAGAGACGATTCTAAAATGTGGTCACAACACAGGGTTTTGGTGGACACATGACGGTTTTAGAACGTGAGTACGCACCGTTAGCTACATAGCTCTGCTTCACAATATATCAACCCACATAACCAGTTACGTATGTGTCACTCCCATTATACAGCTGCATCCATTGTCCAGCTGAATCTTACAAATAGCATTTACCTCACATAATGACTGTTAACATACAAACTAAAGTTAAACTTACAAAATGTCGTTAACCTTACGAAATGGCGTTATCCATATACAGTAGCATTGACGTAACAAAACGTCATTGACCTGACAGAATAGCGGATAAAACGCTGTTATCTTTATACAGTTGCGTACATAACGAAGTTGGTCTTTCACAGTGTTTATCTACCTTACTCAATGGCGTACAGAATGCTGTTAGCCTTACACAATGGCGTTCACAATGCCGAAAGTCTAATGCAATGGGTTACAACATGGCATTAACCTTACACAATGACATATAAAAGGTCGTAAGTTTTATGAAAATTGCGTTAACCCTGTAAAATGTAATAGCTGGATTTAACATGTATCAACTTTGGTAAATTTTATCTGGCTCCAGACGTGGCCTATTTTGTAGTAAATAAAACGTTTATCTGTTTAATAACCAGGCGTCTCATCAGGATACAGACTGGAAATGTGACCATCAGACTGGAAATGTGACCATCAGACTGGACTGGAAATTTGACCAGCAGGATACACACTGGAAATGTGACTATCAGGATACAGACTGGAAATGTGACTATCAGGATACAGACTGGAAATGTGACCATCAAGATACAGACTGGAAATGTGACCATCAGGATACAGACTGGAAATGTGACTATCAGGATAACCAGATTGGAAATGTGACCATCAAGATACAGACTCGAAATGTGACCATCAAGATACAGACCCGAAATGTGACCACAGCGTCGTCTGTAACACTCTAAAGGTTCGAATGATCTGTTTTGATTAAGACAAATTTCCTTTAACCTTGAAATTAACCAGTCAGCTAATGCAATACTTTACTGATGTGATTCCATGTTCAATGACACTCATTCATCTTCGTTGCCATCTAATCTATTCTTATAGATCGAACGATTTGTTTTCGGAATTTCATTGTACATTATAAAAGCATTCCATTTGTAAAGATATTATCAATCTCTGTAATTACATGTGTGAATTCAATATGAAAGACTATAATCATGTTATTGAAACGTATCGAGAAAACGGGGAAGTAACGTAGTGGCAGGGATATATCAGCGTTTAAAATACTGATTTTTTATGGTAGGATATGACAAAAGAATTACCGGTCTTTGCAAAACAATGTCCAATTAGATCTTTGATATTCGAATAAGCGAACAAAGTAGACCATGATCATACATCTCGTATAGGAACTGTCCGATCTGGGTCCTCTCTGTTTGCATATGTGTATAAAAGCGCTAAGCAATGCGGAGTTATATAAGTATAACATCTAAAAACCGAGAACTCAACAAACCTAAGTCCGGCTATCTACGACAGGTGGTTAGCTTAACTCATTGCCTCATATTGTCGCCCTTTAACGTCTCTGCAAAAGTTAGTTGTGGGAACCATTGTGATAAATAGAGCATTTGCTCCAAGGAGCATATTTTAATGCTCGATTTGTCACAATGGTTTTTATAATTACACATTTCTAAAATATAATTCTATTTGTTAGCAAATGCTTCTTTGTGGTAGGTTTATGAAGAGGTTAGATCTGAGATAGCCATTGGGGCAATTGACTTGAATTTAGAACTGAATTATCACGCGGCGGTTGTTCTATTTGAATTGATATTTTCTTGACACAAAATAAGCTTTTTAAAGACGTGAAACCATGTCTGTATGGCTCTTCTGTCTATCAAACAAATGCCTGATTACAAATATAACAGACATGCGTCTTTTGTAGATGTGTTTAATTTGAATTGAGAGGTCGTATGGTCTAGACTAGTTGGGTCATTACATTATGAGCTTAGAAAAGCGACGACAGAATTTAGTAGCTGGAACAGAGTTAAGTTCGAACGAACCATGTATTAAGTTATTGCAAAATAGTTTCTTGTCGGTTTGGATCAAATATATTCCCTTTTTCAGGATTCAAACTTTGATATCTGTATAGCAAGAATTAGGGCTTCAAATAATTTAGATATTCATCTGGATCCATATTAATTCATATAACCCATGATTTGCGGTGAGAGAGCTCTAACGATATACACTGACGCCTTATCCTTTTTCCTGATAGAGTCGATTTGTTCACCCATTTGCAAACAGAGTAGACCCAGATGGGACGGCTCTTATAGAAACCATCCCATCTGGGTCAGCTCTGTTTGCTTGTGACATTATATACGCCTGATTCTCCAATTATGTCATGGCCAAAATACCCTCTACAAAATCTATTGTGGTGACTGCCGAAACAGCTTGAAACAAACCGAGACATTTTTTCTTGATATTCGGATCATTATTGACGAAAACAAAGAATGTAGAGTTTTAAAAAACTGACGATAGACAAGCAGCTGAAAATAAGAACATCAGCGTATAACAACAGAAATATGGCGATCCTATATGGAGATACATGTCGACCAAGCTTGTAGCATTATGTATATTTGGAACTTCAATAGCTCTTTACTCCCTGGATGTTAATGTAAGAAAAAAAATGCCATCATGAATAATAACTAGATTAGTTTAATGTAACATACGAACACAGGAATATTTGGTCATGGCTGAAACTATAGATGAAAAAGTACTAAGGTCAAACAGGAAAAACACACAAAAAACGCCAACATCACCAAACATCGATAGAAAGCAAGTAATACACATATGAGATAGAACAGTTAAACAAAAACAAACGCACAATTACAAAGACACCAGACCAACACAAATGTAAGGGTGAGCAAACACAAACACGCACACACGAGACAAAAACTATAAACCTGAACAAACACATAAATACAAAGACACCAAACAAACAAAAGTAAGGGTGGCAAAGAGAGCACCGCCTTGGAACGGTCAGTGGCAAATTATTTTCTTTTAATTTTTTTTATTATTTTTTATTTATTTATTTATTTATTTATTTAATTTTTTTTTTAATTTTTTTTTCACAGACCCGTACCGGGGTTCATATTGGAGCCGTCTGTTCTAGGTTGACTCCGTACCTTAACCCTTACAACGCTGAATTTTTAAATGGACTATTCCAAAATTCAAACTGGTCAAGCTCATTGTGAATATTTAGGGATTTTTCTTAATAAAAGTATAACACTACAAATAGTGCATACCCTGATGAGAGGGCTCCTCTAGGAGCCCTCTCATCTGGGTATACACTGTTTGCAAAGGATATTAGCGACTCGTGTCCCGAATTTTAAGGGTTAAGGCTTCTGTATGGAACATAGGGTTGAGGAACAGTCATGGGAATCATCCTCAGTAGGGGTTTTGCCTTTTCTAGCAATGCTATAATATATTTAAAACATTCTGAACAGCAAAACCCCTACAAAACGACCACTAAAAAGTATAATCCTTAATCCATAGCCCAGGTGATAGCATAATGCAGCTTTTGCAGAAACCTCCTCTAAGAAATTTCAGCATTACACTCCTCTTTTATTAAGCAACCGTCTGTTTAAAAGATATATATGTTAATTCAACTGCTCGCTTAAGTGGGGTTTTATTGTATGTTTGAACTTCAACAATTATCAGCAAATCTGCTTAACGCAATGTTGCGACTACTGTTTAGTAATGTAATTACACGTTCGTCTTTAGTGTGTATTTAGTGTGTGCATATAGCGTGCCGTTCACATGTAGCGCGTCATTCATCCGTGTCTTGTCATTCATCTGTAGCGTGTCGTTCACATGTAGCACACCATTCGCCTGTAGCACACCGTTAGCCTATAACATGTAGCGTTTCGTACGCCTGTGGTCTATCAATCACATGTAGTTTGCCGTTCACCTGCAACATTTCGTTTACCTGTAACGCGTTGTTCACATGTAGCGTTGCGTTCACCTGTAGCGTTGCGTTCACCTGTAGCGTTGCGTTCGCGTTGCGTTCACCTGTAGCGTTGCGTTCACCTGTAGCGTTGCCTTAACCTGTAGCGTTGCGTTCACTTGTAGCGTTGCGTTCACCTGTAGCGTTGCGTTCACTTGTAGCGTTGCGTTCACTGCAAAATTTCGTTCACCTGTAGTGTGTTGTTCGTATATATCGTGTTGTTCGCCTGTAGCGTGGCATTCTAAGGTAGCATGTCATTCGCCTGTAGCGCGTGCTTCGCCTAAAGTGTTTCGTTCACCTATAGCATGCATTCGCCTGCATCGTGTATTTCGTCTATAGCGTGTCGTTCGCCTGTTGCATGCCATTCGCATGTAGCATGTCATTCGTCTGTAGCGTTATTTGCATGTAGCGTGTCGTTCGCCTGTAGCATGTCATTCGCCTGTAGCAGGTAGCGTTTTGTACGCCTGTGATATAATGTTCACCTGTAGTGTGTCGTTCACTTGTAATGTGTCGTTTACCTTTAACGTGTCGTTCACCTGTAACGTGTCGTTCACCTCTAAAGTGTCATTCGTCTAAAGCGTGTCGTTCGCATGTAACGTGTCGTTCACCTGTAACGTGTCGTTTACATGTAGCATGTCGTTCGCATACAGCGCGTCGTTCTCCTGTTGAGTGTATTATTATTTGAAACGCTTAACAACCAAATCGGGCATAATGTATTTGAATGTTTTAACGATGTCAAAACGTTTTGATACTCCTATCCTGCATTTTTTACTGCATAGCTATGTATTAAACCTGGTAGGTAAATGGTAGCTAAATGCAGGACGAACGTAATGCAGAAAGCTCATGCAGGAACTTTCTGCATTAATTTCTCCCTGTATTAAGCCACAACCTCATTTTAAAGACGAATATGTCATTTCATTAAGTGGTGCATTTAGAGGGGTTTTACTGTATTTGTTGTCATTATTTCTTCCATGAATCTACCTGAACTAATTGGTTACATGCTAATGCTCTCAACATAACACCGGATCCAAGTTTGAGAAGACACTCTCTTTTACTACACACACTGCCAGGTCTACACGTATACTTAACAAAAGTGAGTGTGCATTACTTGCTTTCTATCGATGTTTTGGTGATGGTGGCGTTTTGTGTGTGGCTTTACCTGCTTGACTTTGCTACTTTTTCATTTACATACTGCATTATCTGTTTCAGATGGTTAACGGTGACTTGATGAGAACGTCGGCGATATTTACTTATTTGCCGAAGTATAGAGAGTACGCCGACACAATATTTTTGTGCAATTGTACCGTGCACGGGATAGCACGCTTTTCACTTCTGGTTTTGACCACTTATCTCGTGTTGACTTAACTCGGGTTCATTTCAATTGCAATTTCTTACACAGTCACACGTATTCTTTATCACTGACACGAAAACACAAACTTGTTCACAATTTTGACTGAAAACGGGAATGCCACGGCTAGCTGAAAATCTACGAAATCATACTGTCGGTATGCATGTTTAGAGCCGACACGTCTGTAAACGACATTGCGCTTCATTTTAGTGCTCCAGGCAAACCATTCACAACCTAACGGATAGGCCGAGATCAGGTAGGTCCGAGTGACGCCACGAAGAGACGACCGCTTCATTACGTTAACGCATTTACGTAATCGCTTTACCCCAGCAACCGTAACTGCTCGGCAGCTCAGGGTAACGGCTTAGACGATACATAATCGTCTTATATTCGTGCAATTCGTGCGCGTCGACCTTATACAGGATAAATTCTAACTTCGTGTCACAGAACCGCCCGCTTAGCTTGGGCGCGACGTCACAGGCACTGGACCCACACCCAATGGCGAAACGTGATTTTACCTACGAGCCGCGCTTCAGGGTCAGCTTTGCTGACGGTAGGGTCAGATTTTACAGGCGACGGAACGAGAGATTTGCCCAATGTTGCGTGCATGAACGAGACAGTTTAGCGGTGGCAGCGTCATGGTTTGGGCGGGCACAATGGGTAAGCAGAAAGCAGATTTGGTCATCGTTCCGGGCAAGTTTAATGCAGTAGCGTATGTGAATATCCAGAAAAATCGTGGTCCGGGAGTAATTCTGTAGCAGGATAACGCGATGTCCCACACAGCTCGTGTTACGACACAGTTTGTGACTCAGAATGGCTTCAACGTCTTGCCGTGGCCGGCGGTGTCGCTCGACCAAAACCCCATAGAACACATGTGGGACGAGCTTTGGCGTCGGATACGCATTAATGATCAAATCAACCATGTCAATGACCTGAGACATGCCCTTCCTGTTGAAGTGCAGAACATACCCAATTACGTCATTCGCCGTCTCACAAATTCCATGACGAGGGGAAAAGCAACATGCATTAGGGCCAACGGTGGTCACACACGTTATTAGCACATCTTTATGCACATTGGCATTCAGACTAATACTTAAAAAGTCACTACAATAATTCTCCTCATTTTTGTGATTTATGAAATCGACCCCTATGCCATTTTACCTCAATTTTGACCTTCATTTTGAAGAAACCCGTTACCGACGCTGTTAAAAATCCACGGCTATTGCTTCAATATTTCATATAACATTTATACATGCACACTGTTTTGTTTCAGAGTGACGTTATAACCATCAGTACCCCCGTTTCTTTTTTGGCATAGTATATTTGTTTTGCCTTTAAACGCTGACACGTTGAAAATTGAAATTATAATAAGGTCAATCAGACAAAGCCACATACAAGACGCAACCACCACCAGAACATCGATAGATAGCATGTCACATACAAAACCGCACACCCAAACGCACGCACATACACGAGATGAACACAGAAAACATTAACAAACACTCAAGTACTTGAGACAAACGTTCAAAACATGAACAAAAACACAAGTACAATAAAAGGAAGGGTGACAAAGAGAATACCGCCTTGGAACGGTCAGTGGCAAAAATCACCACTGTGCGTTTAAACCGGTTTACGGACGTCCTCACACTTATGTGGCTATGAAAATAACAATGTCCGCTCGGAACTGGTGCAATGTGGCTACTCTTATTTCACCAATCTTCTGAGAAACTATTGTCTGTGTGTCAAACGGCTTGGATCCTGGTGAGTCAAGTCTGTAACTGTGATAATGGTTAGTTGATAGAACATTAATACTGAAAGTAGGCGATCCTTCGAGAGCAAAAGCGGCAATGCAAATAGAGAAAATCGCAGACTGGATTTTATTGAGTCTGTTCATGAGGAGTAATTAAAAGTACAACCCTAGCACCGGTTTAAGCGATATTCAATTTTCAAAACAAATAACATCGAAACTAATGATCCCGAAGGACCAGAAAGTATTACAACACTGAGAATGAAGTACGGGCGACTTTTTACGGCCGTCATACATGCACTTAATACCTGCTGTTGTGAAGTACATAATTTCAGAAAGTAGGCGGTCCTTCGAGAGCAAAAGCAGCAATGCAAAAAGAGAAAATTGCAGACTTGGTTTTATTGAGTCTGTTCATGACATCTAATTGAGATTCTTCCGTTTCTTTTCAAGGATGTAACCAGAGGATTTCAATTATACTCCGAGACACTAGGCATTTCATCTCGATTTAGACTGTTTGCAACTGTCCATAACATGCGAGTAGAATTAGATACGTGTATATGAATTATTAGAAATACTAAACGTCACAGAGTGGATAGAGGCAAAATCAGGAGACAGTCAAAAAAGAGAAATGTATATTTGTTGGTATGATTTCATTGAGATTATAAATATTCGAAATGCCTTGTCCTTCCAGCTGACATGCGGTAGGTCAATGTTCCTTTACGGTTGTGTTTTCTCCGCACGATATAATGTAGTTTATTCCATACACATTGGTATCTCTTGGGTATTTCTCCACCTTTAATTAGTTCGACGTCGCGATAAGACTGAAAAGCTGTTAATCGACATAATCCGAACAATGCACTTTGTTCCATGCACGGAAATCCTCAGGGGTATTTCACTACCTATTAGTATTGTCTATTTGTCTCTGTCTATGCCTATGTGTCTTTGTCTGTCGCTCTGTCTGTCTAGTTGGCTCTCTCTATCCATGTCCCTCCCTCATCCGTCTATATGTCTCTTTTTGTCATTCTATCCAGTGTCTCTGTTTATGTCTGTCTGTCTCTGTCCCTCTCTATCTCTCTCTATGTCTGTCTGTATTGAGAACTGCCTCTGTCTCTCTGTATATATGTTTCTGTCTCTCTGTATATCTGTATCTCCCTCTCGTTTTCTCTCTCTCTGTCCCTCTTTGTCCTGCATGAACTTTCTGTACTATTTCATCCTGCATTTAGCAACCACCTACATTAAAGACATCTATGCTTATTCATAATTGTTTAGGATTGTTTCAAATTTATTTTAAAATAAATAACAAATAACGATAATGAGATAAGTATATGGAAATAATGTCACATAAGAATACAGTTTCACAAAGTTTTTAAATTTATCTGTACTAAATACTGCAAGCATTTGTTTTATTTATTCAGCTGTATCCATGTATCCGTATTGTTAAACGAGTATTCATAATTCTTGTGTTTAAAGAATAACATCGCAATGTTAATTTATTGCACCCTTATGGCGTGTAAATGGACGATAGTATGTCTGCAGACATATCATTTCCTTCTTCTCATATGGGATTAGTAGTCTCTGACATTAACGATTTAACTCCTGTCCAATAGCAGACACGTAAACGAAGGACAATCACCAGGGATGTTTTCGGTATAGTTTCAGTGTAAATGTCAAAGCCAACCTCAAAGGTTTGTCTTTCAGTTTGTTTTTATCTTCTTGTGATTATCGCACAAATACAATACACCATAATACAATAATTATGATCATCATATAATCCCAATACATTTTAATAGTTATGATCATCACATAATCCCAATAAATTGTGATAAAATATTCATGATAATCACACAGACACAATACATTGTGATACAATATTTATGATCATCACACACTCGTAATATATTGGGATGCAATATTTATCATCATCACACAACCACAATACATTGTGATACAGTATTTATAATCATCTCACGGTCGTAATACATTGTGATGCAATATTTATGATTATCACATGTAAATGCTTGTCATGCAGATCATTTCGTTGTATACTATAAAATGTAAACATTTTAGCGAGCACTGTAGACATCCTTTGAAACTGCAAATTATATAATAATTATATGTTCAGTACAAATAAAACAAATCAGCTGTAGAAATTAAAGCCAATGTGACTTTGAATGAAGCGTTTGGCCGTTTATTCCATACATACGCCTGTATTTGCAAGCAGAGTAGACCCCGACCAGTGCCTGCTCAGTTTGCTTTCGAAAATATATAGACATGATTCTACAGTGTTTCCTATGTGTTTGCAACTTCCACTGTGTTTGTAACATTATTAAAAAAAATCAAATTAATACTCATCATGTCATTATATCTTACATAAATATTCATGAAGGAATGTGTTAAAAGGTAATTGTTATCTTAGATAGTATATAGTCATGGAGATGGGCCAGTTAGTGCACAGTACTGCCACAACTCAACCCGTTACTTTATTTAATTAATTCGTAAATATGGTCGCGAACCTGTTGTCGAAAGCCTACAAAACAAAGTACTGCTAGACAAAGATAGCACTATTCAAATAAGAGGAACATTTCAGAACTAATGCAACTGGGGTAATATAAATCGCGCTTTTAGTAGGTTTTAATTTATTTACTTACCATACCTTCAAAGTAACCGCCCTTGCTACGTACACACAGTTTTAAACGTTTAATCCAATTCTAAACGCATGTTCATGCTCACCAGCACACACTGATAAACAGCGGATCCCAGTAGCCCATATTGTATTGTTTATTGTTTCCTGGTAGGCTAAACAATTGTAATCATGTCTCGTCTCCAGTAATAGTATCACAAAACTGCTTTCTGTGATATTTTGGAAACATTTGGAGCAGCTTTCTGGCCGATTCAAGTTGTGTGTCTGTCCGACAATATATGAGTGTTCCATCTGGCTGTAATGCGTCTCATTTTCAAAGTACGCTTTAGTAGGCGGAATACAGCCGACCCTACTAACTATTTGAAGAACAGTTAGTACTGCATATAACTTGACCACATCACATCAACAATTTCCTTCGCAGATACGCAAACTAGCATCGAGTCACCTCCCTTCAGAATTTTACATAGCCTCGAATTTCAACTGCCTTTACACTTTTAATTTCGACCATTTTTACTATAGTGTCAATGACTATGTGTTGCGCTTGTCTATGTTTTAACATGAATGCAGCACGTACACACGCAAATGCGGTATGTCCGTGTAGAGAATGGATGTCTCGATAAACTGATACAATTTTGTACGTGATACCCGTGTACAGAGTGGCGCAACTGTGATCAGTGGAATGCCCCTAGTACGTTATCTATTTTAGATAATTAAATTCGTGAACATGTGTCATTAACTATTAATTGATTGCAGTTTATAGCACTTACACGATACAATTCAAGTAAAGATAAGGTGACTGGTGCATATGAAATTATTCGAAATTTGACCATTCAGATACTTGTCTGAAACACTGACACCAACCTATTCGTGAATGCTAACACGTTTGTGTGACGTATTAACACGAGCATGTTCCCACCGTTAAGAGGTGGCAGAAATGTGCCTCCATAAGAACCTTCATAGGGTTATCTATACAAAGATTATGTACTAAATTTGATATTATATTTTCGAAGACACACATGAATTGAAGCGGGTTAATTCAAAAGATGTGGTTAACCTTGAACTAATAGTTGTAACTACGAATAATCGCTTGTTACGAGTATGCACAATCATAGCTAATTGTGGCATGTTGATCTACGCACATATTATTATTATAACACGCAGCATCATGTGCCGCTAAATGATATGATGATACTGTCACCCTTTAGAAAGCTGGTTAGTAACTCATTAAATAGTGAACAAAGGCACATCATCAAAGATAGTTCAGGATAAAGCCCTATAAAAAGCAGCCTGTTTGCTAATGAATGTTTCGTCTGTGTAACAAGTGAAAACATAACGACGCTCATGCATAACCCTTTCGGTGCCAACTATTATTTTTCTGCTCTGCAGGTTTCAAAGTTGATTTCATTACAGACATATAACCATGCCAAACAGTTTAGACCCTGGAAGACGCCGAGTAACTCGGTGTCTCGTCTAGATCCGAACTGTGTGTAATGGTTACGGGTTAAACATTTAGCCTGCTGAGCAAAAACATATTTGCGGAAAATGTCATCGATTTAAGTTGTCCCTGATAATCTACCTTGTATTGTTTTTCAACAGCATGGTCATGGTATCAAACAGTTTGGATCCTGATGAGACGCCGAGTAACTCAGCTGGATCCAAACTGTTTGCAAAAGTAATCACGCATCCGCCCGCAGCATGCTAAAGGTTAAATATGGAAATAATAATCTGGTGCTATCCAAATGATTCGAAGAAAACACTGCATTTGTTTCCATATTATTTCAGAATAATTATGTCTCAGACTTGGTCATTACGTGCATAGAGAGTTGTGCGCACGACTGTTTGCAAATGTATTGTTTAAAATGATAAAGTAGATGATTCATGTTTGTGTAAACACTAGTGTCTCATCCAAACATCATCTAACGAGGAAATGCTTTTAAATAAGGAAATGACATAGTAATGGATGTAGCAAACTGCTTTCGAACAATGTCATTCGGAAATGTATGTCACACGTGTGTTAGACCACATTCGTAACGGATCACATTTGTAACGGGTAAAATGTGTTACAATGTGAGTGTCCGACATGTGGGTTGACATTAGAATCACAAATGTAACAGGTTGAGTTCCTGTTCCTGACTGACAATGTTCAGTTAGTTAATACTAATAGGATTATCATTGTGTATTTGCAATTCGTACCATTGCAAGTTATCTTCATTACTCACCACAAGACGAATCGATGTACCCCTGGATGGCAAGGCGGTGAGCGCAATCGCTACTCACCATTGGGCTCTAGGTTGGAATCGCGACCCCTATTCTCAGAATTTTCAGAAGATGTAAAACGTTGTAGTGAATGGAAACGGCTTGATTTTTAGCTAACCGCTGAATAAGTTTTATTTAAGAGAAATATTCATTATTAGAAAAGGCGTTTCAGTAAGAATTTGGTCTTGAGCACAGAGTTCGTGTGAAAGGTTTTATAAGCCCGGGGTCCCTATGAGTACGGGAAATAGAACAGTGATCGCCGGTCCAGCCTCGGTCCAGTTTTCTCCGGGTAATCCGGTTTCCTCCCACATTTTTTGATCGCGTACGCAAACATCTGCACCATGGAGTGCTTTGTATATAGATTTTGTTTTGCAGGCAATGTACAGTAAGTACAATTTAAACTTTCGATGAATGTACTCAGTTGCCGAGGCCGCGTGTTTGAGTCGGGGTAGTTACAATTCCTCACAAATGTCTTTCTTTCGCCAGTATGGTTTAATGAAGTTGAATCTTTTTATAGCTTATTTCTACTGTTTTGATAGAAAAGTGAAAGTAACTTCCACATATTCTTATTTAATAAATGGCGTTTTTTTTAAAAAAAAAACAATTAATACTAACATTTATTAAATCAAATATAATTTAACTGTTCATACGAACCAACGTCGGACCTGACTGGAAATAACACATCATGTAATTGCTCACAATTTGTGACAAATGTCTTTCAGTTGTACACATGCACCTTTAGCTTCCTTTTCTGTATGACATTTGACGTGTTACAAATGTGATTGCAGGTAACATCAAACCACAATTCGGCATCGATCACATTCTTCACAAAATGTGTTACATATGTGCTCGATTTCCAGGTCACATTTGTAAAACTTGTTACGAATGTGGTCTAAAACACGTGTGTCGGATTAACCTGAAATCAGGCCAATCTATAATGCGATTTTATGTTTTCTAGTATAGTTGGACTTCGATGTCTCGAACTCGGATAACTCGAACTTCGGGATAACTAGAAGTAAGAGTTCGGTCCTTCCAAATTTTACAATACAGAATTCTTTCTTAAATGTATCACTCTGCATATCTGCTTAATGTAGGTCTAAAGTAATGCTGAAAACTCCTAAAGGAGCTTTCAGCATTACTTTAGATCTGCATTAAACTGCGAAACTCGAACTTCTGTTATGCTGAAGTAATTTCTTTGGTCCCCAGAAGTTCGAAATATCGAAATTCAGCTGTGTTTTCATATATGACAAAGTCTCAGAATTTGTTTTATTTTAACAAATGTACCAAATGCATTTTTATATTCTATTCATTTTACTACTTATCGGGTCGTCGGTTCATTGAACTGTTGCAAAGCTATTACAGACGCATTAGAGCTGATTTTCCTCAGTCTATATCTGTTATATTTCTTAACTATTGGTCATGCAACGTTCAGACAAGCTTGCCATTTCCATTCCAGTGGGATTTGTAGACCTTACCAGACGATGTCATGTTGGTCGGCAGACAACAACTAAATGGAATTCCTATGTGAATTAAAGGCTTCTGGTGATATTCTGCACATACCGATGTTGTGTTATGTTAAAGCACAGCTACATATAAAGGAATATACCCAAATACTAAAACAGTAATATTTCCATCTAACCCTATTATATGCTGTGACCACTCCTCAAAGTCATCTCTTTAAAGACTGGCCACAGTATAGGGTTTGGTGGAGAAATAAAGGAGCTATTTCGTTTTACGTATCTTATTTGGACCTATGTTACAGTATTTATTTCTAATAATCATTATGCACACTTCTTAGAGTTGCATGTCACACCCAATTACATCTATCGCTTAGCTTGTATAAGTGTTGTACAGGTATGAAAATATAGGTGCCACGGTATTATTCACTCGAGACGGTTGTTGGTGTTTCTTGTTGTCAACTTTAGTGAAGCAATCAAGCATGCACTCGGGGGTATCTTTACAGAAGTATCTAGTGTGAATAGATTAATAGTCACAATCGATGGCGAATACTGCTTTTCCATTATGTATAACACATTATATAAGTTTATCATTCTTAAGAAGTATTAATTCAATGTGCCATACTCTATCAAATCATTTCTAAATTAGGCGAATGTAAATTCAATAATTATATAAATGTTTAACCCTTTACTCCATGAATACTTATATATGAAATAATTACATCATAAATATTAATTAGATTCATCTTGATAATCGCACATGAACACAGGAATGTTCGGCCATAACAGGAACTGTAGAATCACATCTATAATTATGTCAGAAGCAAATAGAGCAGATCCTGATCTGGGTCCATTCTGTTTGCAAAGGCGTAGAAAAGAGCATTTATGTACAGTAAAACCTCTCAAATAACGGCCACTAAATTAAATCAGGTATACAGAAAGTTACCGCCGACACGACTACGACGTTCATTTAAATTTGACGTCGGTTGCTTAGCAATACATGACGTCAAAAGCGCCCTCTGGTGTCATCTAAGCAACTCACGTGTGCTTGCGTATTTCTTTATTTATTTACTAATGCCGTCGCGTATTTCAATGATTCGAAAACTGTTTTGAAGAAGAAGAATAGTTCTTCAATATGATATGCGAAATATGTTTTACAAGCGTAACACTTTTGTTGTGTCGGGAGTTGAAATTTGGGAAACCCATTTTACCGCATTCTGATATTGAAATTTTTTCTCCATTGTCGTGGAATTCCAAAAAAACTAGACGGTGAAAGTTCATAAAAAAATTAAATGTCATACTCTGTTCATTTCTTAACAGGAACAAGTAAAAAAATCAATACCTATTCGAGTTCATTTTTTCGCTACGACTGATTTTGCTAGGTCATCTCGTCATCATACTCGACGTCAAGGCGACGTTGAAATATATATAAAACTGTTCCAGATCTTATTTATATTATAATAATGCTCATTACTCTTCTTATTACACTAATTATTCATGGAAATATCAGTATGACTTGATGTTGTAGTTTTAATATTCCTGAAAACTAATTGTCTTTCATCGGAAAAAAACTTTTTTCTTCTATTAATAACAAATAGAGCAAACCCATATCAGATACTTCATGCAGGAGTTTCTGATTAGGGACTTCTCATTTTGTGTAAAAATATATTTAAGAAAAGAGTACTGTACACATATAATTAATACATTATTATTTAGTATGCCTTTTTAATATGCTCTTTATTTGGTTAGTTGTCATATTGTATGAAATGTTGATTTTGAGTGTCTCGGGGTAGTCTTTTGACTAACCGAGCTACCCTCGTAAAATAAATTGTTTCATTCATTCATTGACACAGGGCGCAAATGGAACGGATCCATGTAGGAAACGTTCCACAGAAGTTTCTCGCTTGGTTCAGTTCTATTTGAAATGGTTTAGCGTAATATCTACATTGGGCACATTGTTTCTTATGATCTGTGATTGTTATTTTTGCATATAAATGTATGAAATGTACTGATTAACATGCCCTCGGAGTACCTAATGAGCTACCCTCATTAAATGAAGTATTTTAGCATGCATTCATTAATTTAGATTAATTGGGTTACTCTCAAGCCTTTCATTCATTCATTCATTCAATTCGTCATAAACCTTGTGCATATAGTTTGGATCCAGATGATACGTTGAATAACTCAACGTCTCATCAGGTTCACTTAGTTTACAATCTAACTGCATTTTTCTAACTTTGAAGCAGATAACATTTTATTTTAACTAAAACTAAGCAAAACCATTTTTTCGTATTATAGTATTGACAGCGTGGGTAAATGACGTCACAAATATGTGGTTTAATAGCGCGTGCATTCATCCTCCTGAATCGGGGTCAAATGGCATTTATAATAAATGCATTTCATTTGTGCAACAGTTAAGCTAAATCCAGCTTTATATTAACTATTTGGATGCTAGTGGCAAATCAAAACTTTGATAACAGATTGGATATAGATAAGACACCAAGATACTTGACGTTTTATAAGGATCCAAATGCGTGTCCTTGAAGAATAGATCTACAAATTGAAGCAGACAACAATGTTTAATTATACAGACACATCAGTGCTACTTAGAGAGCAATGAGTTTATATCTGAACATCGATTTCTTGTGCGTATATATATCTGTGATTTACTGTGGTGTATTTTGTATTAAATGCTTTTGTTTCAGGGCCTCAAGGTAGATTAGTCATTATGACTAATTGAGCTACCCTCATTAAATAAAGTATGTCATTCGTTCATTCATTCACTACATTCATTCATTCATTCACTCATTAATTTTCCCATGAGAAGATATGACTGGATTTAAAAGAATAAGAAGTAGATCTAAAACAATAACTAAAAAAATCTGCTTTGAAAATACATAAGAAAATAAATACAATCAATCGATACGGTGTCAAATGTTTTACTGCCAAATATTTACATTGTGCACAACGCAAAATGTAAAAACGACGTAAAATATAATACATGTAATTATTACAAAATGCGTCGATTTATTACATTATGCTGGAAAAAAATTGTTCACGCGAAATGTAATAACAATGCAAAATGTAATAATTATTGAAACGGGTCTGATTCATGAATTCCATACACGACTATATTCGCGACTTTCAAAGAGAAATGCATATACATGTACAAGTAAAATAAACCTCTTCTGGCAACAAAGGACTGGAAATGTGGAGAGTAGTAGAGAGCGACGGGTCAAAAGTCGAAACTTTCATTTTATCGACATGAAACTTATCATAGTGCACTGGATGAGGTGTAGATGTTAACCAACGCAAAATGTAATAACGACGCAAAATGTAATAAACTTTGTGGTGGGCCTGATTCATACCATACAACTATATATCCACGACTTTCGAAGAGAAAATGAATATATAACGATAATATAACCTGTCTGACCACAAGAGCCGGAGATAAGTGTAGTGGAGGGTTTCATCGACATAAGACATATCAGAGTGTACTGGGTGAAGTGTACATGTAGATGTTGCTAGAATCAATATGTTATACTTATTTCTAATTATTATATCTAATTATTTCTAACCAACGCAAATTGTAATTACAACGCAAAATGTAATAAATTTTGAGGTGGGCCTGATTCATACCATGCAACTTAATGTTCGTAACTTTCGAAGAGAAAACTGATATACAACTATAATACATGCACTGGCACCGAGGAAGGGATTTGGAGGGGAACGGGCCGAAGTTCGAAATTTTCATTGCCTCGACGAGCAAATATCAAAATACACCGGAAGAAGAAATGAGACGGGTCTGATCCATACCATACAACTCTATATCCGCGACTTTCGAAGAGACAGATAGATATCGAGTATAATATAACCCGCCGTGGCACTAGAATAGCAGAAATGGGTAGTGCGTGGAAGGGGATGGGGCTATTGCAAAAATAGAAACTATCGTTTTATCGACAAGAAACAATTTTAAGTGCATCGGATGGAGTGTAGATGTTGCTAGAGTCTATATTTTACGTATTCTAAGGATTTTTGATTTTTTTTCATTTTACGACTATGATAGATATGGGACAGACGCACTTAACGCATTGTTGAAAGAGCGTGTCACAAAATATCAGAAATTATGCAAGTCCTTATCCCTCTTCTATGAAAAGAGATAAACAGTGACGTAGCTGCGTTATCATGTTCGCACTATGTAGACAGCTTTCTATATTAAGTTATATTTATTATCCCTTGCATAGTGTCCGACAGTTGTCTATCATGCAACATACATTATGACAAGATATGTAGATCATGGAAAGATAATCAATTAGTAGATGTAAGTAAATAGCAGTACAGAATCAATTAAATGAAGTTAAAACATTTGTTTGTTTTCTGACGCTAACGCTAGATACACCGTTTATGCATTTTCTAAGTATATACAAATTACAATATTAGTAAATGTTCTCAAAATGCTGTTGCTTGTTAAATGCATATTAAGTGCACATGTAAGTTTATGAAACGGTTTAACCCATTACAGCATACACCGTTACGTCGGTCAAGACAAACAGCATACAAGTGAAATGGTTTGCGAGTAACTCGTAGGCTGAATGTAGGTAATATAATGTTTGCTACTCGGTATCTTTGGCAAGTAAGGAAAGTATTGATACATTAATAAAACAGAGAATCAGTTGTATATGATTTTCAATGGGACTATCATGCGTTAAAGGCGTTTATATACTGTAAAAGGTTTTACCCAAAACTTAGTTTCTGCACTATATATAAATTGTATTTTTAATTGAAATTGTAGAAAAGTATATTTCAATGCATGTCTTCGATGAGATAAAATCAATAAATATTCAGATTAATAAAATTTTGCATTGTTATCTGTAAAAGTCAAGCGAAAAATAGGGCAATTAATTCTTTTACTGACGATCACATCGCATCAACGTCGCGTTGACGTCAAATATGACGATGAGTTGACCTAGCAAAATCACTCATAGCGAATAAATGAACTCGAATAGGTATTGTTTTTTTTACTTGTTTCTGTTAAGAAGTGAACGGAGTATGACACATATTTTTTTTGTAAACTTTCACCGTCTAGTTTTTTTGGAATTCCGCGAAAATGTCGAATATAATCCAATACCGGAAAGCGGTAAAATAGGTTTTCCAACTTTCAACTCTTGACGGAACAAAAGTGTTACGCTTGTAAATCAAATATCGCATATCATATTGAAGAACTATTCTTCTTCTTCAAACCAGTTTTCGAATCATTGAAATACGCAACGGCATTTGTAAATTTGTAAATACGCAAGCACATGTGAATTGCTTAGATGACACCAGAGGGCGCTTTTGACGTCATATATTGCTAAGCAACCGACGTCAAATTTAAAATGAACGTCGCAGTCGTGTCGGCGGTAACTTTCTGAATACTTGGACCAAATATGATGTTAATTGGATAAACTTCGATTTTTGCCGAGCAACAGCGCGAACTACCTTAAGCAGCCACCTGCCCTAAATACCAACTAATTAACACAATTTAGAGGCCGTTATAGAGAGGGTTTACTGTAGTACACTTATATGATCATAACTAAGATCAGGTTATTCTACATTACAATGAAGTAAATATTCCAAAATAGGGAATTAATATAATACATAAATACTTAAACTGCTCTGATCTAATATTTCGACCACTAAGGGCCTTTGTCAAAGATTATCATGTCAAAATACACGTCACATTTTTGTTACATGCATTCAGCCATAAAATCAAAGAGAATAATGTTGATCCAGCGTCGTCATGGTGACATTGGGTTGTTTTTTAAAAATGTCATGACGTCATCAAAATGACGTCACCAAATGACGTCATGGGTGCAACGACGTCATGCATGCATTAGCGCATTATCCTCTTTGATGTTACAGCCAAATGGTCTATAGGTTCTCAGCCTCCATATCCAATCAGTTTCATGGATCTGTCTTTCAGTTCTACATGCATGGAACATCCGTTTCAAAACTACAAATCTCACATCATCACTGCTATGACCACCGATTCCAAAATGTCTATTTATTGGTTTCTCTCTCTCATGCCTCACATCACTCAAATGTTCTTTCATTCTCTCCCGAATTTCTCTCTCAGTTTCACCGACATACACCATTATATCGCATTTACTGCATTTAATTGCATATACTACATTTCTTTCTCTACAGTTAATATTAGTTGACACATTGTAAACTGATTGCCTATTTGTGTCACTTATACTTGACATTTCAAGAATACTGCAAGTAGCACAACCCTGAGAACAGACTGTATTGCTTGGTCTAACAATCCTGTTAGTTTTTGAATGCACCAGTGTGTCACATAGATTTTTATCACGCCTGAATGCTACGATTGGCAGTTGTTGGAATACTTCTTTAAGCCGGTCTGATTGATGCAAAACTTTTGAATATTTGTTTACAATGTAATGTATATTCGGTAGCAGATTTGAATACGTCAAAACTAAAGGGACCCTATTCATTTTCCTGTTAGATCTAACTGTTTGTTTCTTTACTAATGTGGCAGATCTGTCAAGTTTATCCACCCTTACCAACTGATTTTCTATCATCCTACCACTATATCCTCTCTTCCTTAACTGACCCTTGAGTGTATTTCTTTCTCTAATATAGTCCGATTCTCTTTCACATATACGCTTAATTCTTAGTCCCAAACCATATGCTATGCTCCTTTTTGTACTAGGAGGATGGCAGGAAGAATTATTAAGGTACAGCTGTTTGTCTGTTGGTTTTACATAAAGATCTGTGTATATATGACCATTGTCTATTTTAACTAGAGTATCCAGAAATTCTATCTGATCCAAACCATATCTAAGCTCTATACTAATATTCGGGTGAATACTGTTTGCATGTTTCGCAAAATCTTCCAGTTCTTGAACTGTACCATCCCAGATCCCGAAACCATCATCAATGAATCTCTTGTAAAACATTGGCACTTTTTTGTGTGACATCAATTCTTCATCCCATTTCCTCATATATGAACAAGCAAAATTCTTTCCTAATTTTGAACCAATTGCCACCCCATCTTTTTGTATGAAAGTGCTATCTCCAAAAGAAAATGTGTTGTTGTCTAAAACTGTTTGAATCATCTTAAGAACATTTTCTGTATCAATCAATGGATCACTTCTGTTTGCAAGGCCTTCCATACATGCATCTAGTCCCTCTTTCTTTGGGACTGATGGGTACAACTTTGCTACGTCAAAACAGAACAAAATGCAATTTTCTGAAAGTGGTTCATTAATCTGTTTTAATTTGTTAATAAAATCAGTTGTATCCCTGATGTAGCTGGGTGAAGTTTCAACAAATTCACTAAGTTCATGCTCAGCAACTTCAGCTAACCTCTCAGTGGCAGTACCCATGCCACTAACTATTGTTCTAAAAGGAGCAGTTGGTTTGTGGATTTTAGGGTTCCCTTTCAATTTACCTGGTCTGGAGTACTTTGGGATAAGATACTGTTTCATTTCTTTTGATATGGCACCTTCCCTAAACATTTTGTTTACTAGCTTTTTCACTTCTTTCAGGCTTATTTCAGTTCGGTCACTATTAGTTGCCTCATACGAATCACTTGTTAAAACCTCTTTTTTCATTGACTCTATGTATACTTCCTTATCTAAAACAACTATACCTGAACCCTTGTCTGCAGGTCTGATCACTATGTTTTCATTGTGCAAAAGTTCATAAAAAGCCTCTTTCTCATCTTTCGATATATTTAGCTGGCTATTCTTTTTCAAACTATTGACTATGTCATTCTTAACCAGTTCTATATATAGGTCAAGATGCCTGTCCCTGCCTGAATTTGGTGTGAAGTTTCTATCTTTCTTCACTTTAAATTTATCACTAATATGATCATTATCGTCATCATGTAGATCTACACTATCATTTTCAAAGAAATACTCTTTCAATCTCATTTGTCTTTCCCATTCAGAAAGATCTGATAACAGTTTTACCTTGTCTATTTTTGTCCTAGATGGTATAAATTTTAAACCCTTTTCTAAAAGTAATTCTTGTGCATTAGTAAGTGGGTAGCTAGACATGTTAATAACTGATGTATCCTTATTTCTTTTATTTTCTGTAATGTTTTTGGTTGCGTAATCAGACTTAGAACGACTCTTGACTCTAGAAAATTTCCTTTTGCCCAATCTTGTTTTTATTCTAGAAATTTCCGGTGGCATAGTGGTTTGGCTTTTTGTCTCCAATACATCATATCCTTTTCCTGCAAAAACTGAAATTTCTGAAGCTGTAGGATTTTCAAACCAATCTACTGAAATGTTGGGGTTGTTACTTCCTGCAATTGGATTAACATTTGGCAAAGAACTATCGGTAACAACTAAACTAAAATGGTGATTTTCAAGAAGAAGACTTACCCCTCTGTTTCCACTCTCACACTTCTCACTTACAAACCTGTGCCAATTATTGTATTTCCTATCATATGTCACGATGATAGGTATGCAATATAAATCAGTAGCAGCGTGAAGTTCTGCCTCAGTAGCCCACGATGATACTCTGCCATCAGTAAATAACTGATTTCTGATATGAGTTTCAATATCATCGTCTACCAAGTGTCTGTATGACTGCTTATTCACATGCATGAAATTATTCAGTTCATTTTGATGACGTCATGACATTTTTAAAAAACAACCCAATGTCACCATGACGACGCTGGATCAACATTATTCTCTTTGATTTTATGGCTGAATGCATGTAACAAAAATGTGACGTGTATTTTGACATGATAATCTTTGACAAAGGCCCTTAGTGGTCGAAATATTAGATCAGAGCAGTTGCTTCTTTTATTTATCCAAATAATAATCTTAAAATTGCCTTTCTATAGTTTTAGAAGTGAAACTTACAATTGATCATGTCTTAACAGTTTACCCCAAGAATATTCATGTAAGACATAATGACATCACGATATTAATTAGATTGAATTATTGTTATAATAGTACATGAATACATAAAATAAACGTAACATAATATACCGTTTATTCGTATGGTCACGTTATGATTGTAACTAAATGCAACTAAGTGTAACTCGCTATGAAGCCTCAAGGAAATGTTACCACTGGAAAAATCTCAAGGTCAACTAGATCTGGTTCTTTCGCGTTTTCCGTTGGATTGAGTTAAACACTGATAATATTAATAACATACAAATATATAAATATGTCTCTGGAGCAAGAGAGATATTAGTATGTATATTTCATGAATGTAGTGTCAGAATAGTGAGCTTATTTTGGCTATTGTGGTGGGGAGAATATTTTGTGTTGATGGTGGTGGTTTTTAGGGTTTCGGCTTTGCCGAAATCCTTATAAAATGGATTGCGACTCAAACTTTCACGGAAAACCCTATTGCACGAGCTCTACCTAGCGGGAATTCCCCTAATTATTAATAGCAGGGAGATAATCGTAACAGCACTATGAGCGACTTCACTTGGGTCTATAGTTCGAACCATAAATGTCGCTAAATGCTAAAAATAGAAATTGCAAAAGTGAACATGTGTAGCGAAACTATTGTCAAAAAATGTAAACAAACCAAAACAAAACTATTATTGATCTTTTTAACGACGAAAATAACATGTAATACGCTACCGTACATTACAGAACAGTACATGTGATGTGACCCATCGTAAAGTTTGCCGAGATCAAATTACGCATGATGTTGAATAATATCTTTAATAATTCTAATCAAAATTTAAAATATCAACTTTCAGTTTATCGTTTGCCGCCATCTTGGAACTACAGCAAACAAGCCATGTGGCGTGGTTCGACTATAGTTCGGGTGAAAGGTCTGTCCGTCATATGGCATAACTTTAGTCGCGACTATCGCCGTTCATATCAAACTGTGGTAACTAGTGTTCAACTATAGACCAAAGCGAAGTCGCCCTATAGCTATATATGCGCATGTGCAATACTTGGCTTACAATCCGGTTCCGGAATCTTAAACATTGCGCAAAAAGACATCACTGAAAGTTAAGTTGGACGGAAATATTGAACTCTACAGTCACTTGTTGAATTTGTCGAATCAGTAACGTTACAGAGAAAGGCTAATGATTGACTGTCAGAACGTCGTTGATCTCTACGCTTTAGCAGAGACATATCTCTGACATTAGCACCCGAACAGATCTACAGAACTGCTCGAAATCGGAAATGGCCAGAAACAGAAGTTTTCAAACGATTTACGGGATCATGGTACTGGTAAGTAGATTTTATTTCTCCTAACACAGTAGCCTATCGAATAGTACATATAAATGTTAAATAATGTATCTTCATGTAGATCTGCATAAGTAAATTTAAATATTTCACTATACTTTTATCTATATCATTTCGTCCTATAACAGTTCGTACTAGCTACCATCTAATTTAGATTTCTATAGAATGTGCGTCAAAACGGCACACTTAATATCTCAGACCAGATTTGCCCATGTCAAAAAGGCCCATCCTTTTGTAGTAGATATAATGTAAAAGTTCAGCGAAGGGCAGCAAAGATGGACCACCTCCAACTATTCTTACAATCAGAGCATAACAGAACTACAGCAGTCCCTCGGCTGGCCGACACTTAGTGACACAAGACGGGTCGTCATGTTTTATAAGATCGTGTATGGTTTAGTCGCCATCCATTAGTTAATCATTGCATCTCAGTAGACCTGTGAGAATGTCTCGCCATATGCATCCCTTATCTTTCCGTCAAATATACACCTCTGTAAACTACTTTAAATATTCGTTTTTCCCTTAAATAGTGGTCATGTGAACAGCTTGCCAGCATCTGCTGTTATGCAGCAGATCTAGAGGGGTTAAAATCAGTATTATCCCCCTCTTTATTTCAAACCACCCTAAAGGTCTGGAATCAAGTGTTTTACCTGATTTTAATCCTCACCTTGTTTTGACACCTATCTCACTATATACTCTTTCTCTCTATTCCATTTTTGGAGTCTCATTTTCACAGCTGTTATAAATAGCTTTTATTCTCTCGGCCTGCACGTTTTCATGCCAGTAATACGCGAGAGCGGAGTCGGGCATTATACAAAGATAGATAGATAGATAAATTTAGCGATATTAATTGACATCTGTTTTATAAGTGATGCTTGCTTATATGATAGATCACAATTGTGTACATTTAAGTCTAAATGGTGATATCAAGCTACTTTTAGTTTTAACAATATTCAGGCAGACGGCAACCTTCAAAAACAATTAGCATGCTGTAACTAACAACTCAATGATGAGACTGTGAGATGTGAAACTGTTCAATGAACACTTTCCCTGTTCTGTGTTCCAAATGTCAATACCAAATTTTTATTACTAACTGAATATATTCATGGACAAAATAGTTATAACGAAATATGGAAGGTAGAAAATTGTAGCCATTTTAGAAAGTAAAGAAACATCTTTCAAATTGCATTAGCAAACAGCAGACCCAGATCAGATGACCTCTATGGAAGCCGTATGATCTGGGTCTGTTCTGTTTGAAATATGTGAAAGCATGTTTTGAATATGAAGGAAAGGGTTAAATGAGATCTTTTTTATAACAATTTCTTTCTTGTTGTGTATTGATGACAGAATAATATATTTTCAGGGAACAGACTTTACTATTTACTCCATAAATATGCCTTTGCAAACAGGGTAGACCCACTTCAGGTGGCTCCTATAGGAGCCATTATTATAAAGATCACAGTCTGCTTTGTTTGCTTATAGAATAATGTAAATGTCTGCATCATGTGATTCTATATAGTTTCTGCTTTGGCAAAAAATTAATGTGTTAACCCATTCCCTCATATTGACACCTTTTGATGTCTCTGTAAAATACCCTTTTTGAAACCATTGTGACAAACAGAGCATTTGCTCCTATGGAGCAAATGCTTTATTTACCACAATGATTTCAATACTACATAAATCTTAAATTTTCCTTTTTGCTAGTAAATGCTCCTTTTCAGTAGATTTATTCAAAGAGGTAAAGGGACCAAAAATAGCCTATTAGATAATGGATTAATATGCCATTTTGAAAATTAATCTGCTGGTAATTAATATTCATGAGATCATTATCTCTTACTAAATATTTATGGAGTAAAGGGTTAAAGTGTTAAACCCAATAATTTTATAAAGTTTTATAATTGATTTGATAGAAAATCATTATTAATCTTTGTAATATAGATTTAACTCTATAATGACACCTTCTTTGAAGAAGAATCCATGTTGTTTACATTTAAAGACAGTCATTTGTTTTTTTCTCATAAATCCTGATATTCTTTGAATAATTCAAAATGGCATCCAATGATTATCCATAATGATTAAGTCTGGAAATCTAAGGGGCAACCTCAATCAATAAAAAAAATAATAATTGATTGGTATGAACATATCAATTTTAAACAATAGATATATGATAATGACGTGCTGTTTACGAGATGTGCTGCATTTTAAAAAAATGATATTGATGTGTGCCAAATAGTTCAGGCCCTGAACAACAGCCACATTGGGGACAATGCAGCTGTTTGAGTGTCACTACGGCTTAATTTATCAGATCAAGACTCAGATATAAAGATAAAATAATGCTTATACATAATAACTCCACACGTTGTATCATATGTGCTATATTCATATAATACATTAATTCATACAAATATTCTTACATATTCATACAGTCATGGATGTTACATGTTACTATATCATAAAAACACCTTCCTATTCAGTACCAACCTCATCATAATTACCGCCTCTGTATAATGTTATATTGGATTTAATTTAAAGGAATATCATACATAGAAGATAGGAGAAAGCTATCAAATGCTGAATGCAAACAATGCAGATCCTGATCAGACATATTCTGAAAGTGGTATCATGAATTATCGTATTGGATCATACCAGATCTGGCAGATCAGACAATATTTTCTGATATAAATAGAAGCATTGAGACCAAATAAAAGTGTTTGAATTGCTGTACCTCACTCATAGTGTTGTTATATTTTGATTTTCTGTTCTTTCAAGTTCATGATTTTCAATGCTTTTTGAAATAGGTTTTGATTTAGCATGTAACCGGATGTTCTTATAAAGAAATATACCCGCTCAGACCCGAGATCGAACCCAGGTCGCCAGGCTCGCAGTCATACACTCTACCACATGGCCATAAAAGCACGCTTGTACTGCAAAGCCGTACAAGTGATGATAAACCCGTAAAATCCTGTTCGATCCATTTCAATTTGCTAATTTGTGACACTGGCTGAAACTGTCTGACCTGGAACAGCACTGGTTGCAAATATGTGAATATTAAATAAGCCTTTGTAATGAGTAATTGTAAGGGATAAATTATGTTGACTGCTGAGATGATGTCATATGGATGTCCAAGTCTACTTAATTCTTTACTCCTACATGCATGTATGGGGACTATCAGATCTGGATCTGTTCTATTTGCAAAGGTGTAGGAATGTGTATTTATGGAGTAAAGGGTTATTTTAACCCTTTACTCAATAAAAACTTAATAAAGAGTTGATTTACTGATTGATGCTTTTATCTAAATCAAAACCTTTGCAAACAGAGTAGACCCACATCAGATGGCTCCTTAAGATGCCATCTGATAAGGGTTTGCTCTGTTTGCCAAAGGAATTATTCAGATGTGAGTGTAGCTTCGGTCCCTGGTGGAAAAATCAACTAATAAATAATCATGATTTGATAAAAAAAAAAGTATTGAATATTCATCATGTATTGTAACTTTAGGGTTTTCTTTGATAAGTTATCAGTAGTATGGTAGCAATCTGTATCTTTAGTTGTCCTGTTCATACTTTTTCAGATGGAGGCAAAACACAAGGTGATTGTTGGTGCAGCTGCTGCACCTGCAGACATCAGAACATTGACCATTTCGCAAGATGGTGCCACAATACACATTATGCTATGATGTCAAGTGTCTTCAAGTGAAGTCTTGCTTGGATCATTTGTCAAGGGGACCAACTGCCATGTTTGAACCTAGCAGCAAAACAACCTTGAAGAGCACTAAGCTGTCTACTGTGGAGGTAAGGACATTCATTCACATACATGAGTTATTCTTTAATCAGTTACTCTGTACTCATAAACCTTTGCATACAAAGTAGACCCAGTTATAATTGCTCCTGTATTTATTTACTGTACATATCATTTAATACGATTAAGCTCTATAATACCTGATCGAAGACTATTTATGCAGCAAACATGTCGTAATTATTACTAATATAATATTAAATATTTCAAGACAAGCTTGAAAACCACTTTAGGGGAAGGGACCTCCATGACAAAGAGGACAAATGTGCCGCCAAAATACATGAACATTAGCAAGGCCCTTTTTGCTGTGTATAAGTTCATTGTCTCATCAGGGACATGAGAGAAATCTATCTGGCTTGCTTTTGGATGGTCAGTAGTTCTTCCTTGATGGCATCTTTGACTGGAATCAGACATAGGGATCAAGTACAAAAAGCACCAAGGTCCTTCCTGGACCTGGAATTAGCTGAGCATTGTCGTAACACTGTAAATTATTGTTAAACACCAATAAACAATACATTCTTATGACCCCAGCATGGTGGGAGGCATATAATCATGCTCTTGTCTGTCCATATGTACATCACATAAATGTACGAACACAATTTAGAAGAATTATTCCAAACTTGCACAGGTAAACAACCTTGGTGTGCAAATGGACAAAGAGAAGGAAACTTTTGTTTCAGCCATTATTACTGAAGTTAGGAACTGAAATTTTCTTCTTTATATAACAGGGTTGCCACATGTCGGGGAAATGTTTTTTCAAGGTCAGGGACTTGTCAGGGAATGTTGAGAACTGTCAGGGAAATTTGAAAATATAGGCAAATGTCAGGGAATTTTGAAAAAAAAGAGATTTATCATTTAAGGCAATGTCTTTTAGACTTCCTCAAAAATATTACATATAAATTATCAGAAAAAGACAAAATGTTGCAATGTAATGTGTCAGGGAAATTTGAAATTATCTGAGAAATGTAAGGGAATTTTGTATCTCTGGTTTGTGGTAACCCTGTATAAGTCATAGTGAAAATTTCTTGTGTATCTAACTGCTCATTCTCCATGTAGAGAAATTATTTCCAACTTTCACAAGTGAACGGACTCAATGTGAAGATGGTGGTTGTATAGAAGGGAACTTTTGCTCCATTTTTAGTTTTTTACAGGAGCTACAGTACTTTGTATTTTTTTCACTATAAAACCTTGTGGGTCAAACTCCTCATACACCACTTGGAGAATTTGCTTGAAACTTTCACAGATATAGAACCTTGATGTGAAGATGTGTATAAAGAAGAACACTTTTGCAGTGACCTTTTGCAAAGTTACAGAACTTTGTAATTTTTTGCACTTAAAAACATGCTTCAAAAGCACAAAAGGGGGGCGTCATTCATGTCCTATGGACACATTTCTAGTTCTACACTAAAAAGACTATGAGGTAAGGTTCATGTATGACCTTTCAGTGAAAGATATGAGTCATACTTGAATATCTGAGCTCAATGTGACATATATGTATATGCATTCTTTCTTTAAAAACAAATCCATCTGGATGTTCTTGATTTTCTTAACATGCTTGCTTCTACCTCACTCTTTTATTGCAGGAGATAGAGGCACGACTACCAACCAATGGCTGCCAGCTGGTGTCATACCTTGTGTTTGATTCTGGTGTGGAGATTGAGGTAGAGGCTGCCTGTGGGTCGAGGGACCTGACCATTTCAGTAACAGATCTGGCCATTGCTTTAGACATTAGAGAAGGAGACATAGAAACAAAGTGTGCAAACATGCTGCCAATTTCTGTATCTGCACAAGTAAAAGGAAAATAGTTGAAATGCAGATTACATGTAACTTAACAGCTGCCACTAATATGAAGACAATTTCTTTTATTCAGTTATGAACCATTTCCCTCATTAATATTCATCATTATTATTTATCAGCTTAATTTTATAATGGATAATGCATACAGGTGGTTTCTGCTTTGGCAAAAATTGTAAAATTATATCTACATTATTCCATAAGCAAACAGAGCAGACTGATCAGACAGCTGCTACAGGAGAAATTTGATTTGTGTCTTCTCTGTTTGTAAAGGCATGAAAAGATGTTTATATATGAGGGACAGGGTTAATTCTCTTTTGGATTTATAGTAAATGATATAAGCTGTTAACCCATTACCTCATAGGCTATATTTAGACCCAATCGATTTGAACAGATCTACAGAAAGGGATCATTTACTACAGAAAAAAGGACATTTTAGAAATGTGTAGTTTAGAAACCATTGTGATAAATGGAGCAAATGCTCTGTTTATCACAATGGTTTCAAAAAGTGGCTTATACAGAGGCATCAAAAGGCGTCAATATGAGGGAATGGGTTAATACGTTTTCTCTGAAAATGTACACCACTGTATATTTGGTCAAATTTATGCCACTGTTTGTAAAGTTTTAAAAGGAACAAAATGGAAATAAGCAAATTTCGAATTTTAAATTCCAAAAGTTTTCATATATAAAATACAGATTTAGTTATTTTAGGATTATTGCCACTTTTGTTAAAATGAAAAAAGTTGAACTGCATGATATTTGCATAAACTTGATGGCTTAGTTAACCCTTTACTCCTTTGATATTTATTTAAGAAATAATGCCCTTATGCTTATGAATTAGATTAAAAAATTATAATGGCATTTGAATGCATACATGTTTGGCCATGGCATAAACTGTAAAATTAAATGTTGGTGTCTTTTTCTGGATGATCCATATCGTTGAATTTTCATTACTCAAATGGTTACACGATATTTGCTGACCATTTCTTACAACAGCCGATGAAGGTCTAGCAATTAGACTGAACTATCTAGTTAAGACAAAAATTGTTCTTTGACAGTTATATAAATTCAACAATATTAAGTCCTTACATTGAATATTAATTAGATTGATTATTATAATAGCACATGGACACATGAATGTTTGACCGTGGCAGAAACTGTCAAGTCATATCTTTATTAATTATAATATCATAAGCAAATATAGCAGACCCTAATGAGACGGCTCCTACAGGAGCCATCTGATCTCGGTCTTTCCTATTTGCAAAGGCATAGAAAGGCATATTTTTGCTCTGACAGACCATTTTTACCCGTTATGGAATTGTCTTCACTATATAACATAAAGCGCTTGATATAGGAGACAATATTGCTAGGGGAGGGTATGAATCCGTGTCTTGGAAACGATTTTCTAGTTAATTTTATTTTCTAACTCTTTGTATCCTGCCATGCTAAGTTGAAATATATTTGTAACATTATAATTTTTCATATTGTTAATGTCACCCCACAGTATGTATAATTACTTGTAGGGTATTTAGAATCACAAGGAATATGTCCAAAATTGGTGGAAGTGTATATATGGATAAGTGAATGATGCATGCTAATTACTGTTATGATCCACCAGATAGTAGCAGAAGTATGGTCATTTGTTACTTTCAAATAATGGAGTGATGGCTCTGTACTACATTAAACTTTCAAATTTAGCTCCATTGGCATAAAGTGGCAAGTTGAGCTATTGGAATCGCCCTGTGTGTGACATGTGTCATAAAACATTTTCAGCAAACAATTCACAGCAAACAATCAATATAATATATATTTTGTCCGAAACTTTCAGTACTGTCAGTACTTTGATTGTTGTTACTGTTATTGTTTGTATGTTCCGTTCTAAGGAATTAACTCTTGCTTTGCAAACATTTACATCCAGATGAGTCGTTTCTCCATAATCAGGACTGTTTAACCCTTTCCTCCATGAATATTCATATAATAAATAATGATACCATGAATATTAATTAAGTGTATTCTTCTATAAGCATAAGAATACGGAGAAGTTGAATCATGGCAAAATCTGTAGAACAGCATCCGTATTAATAATATATCATCAACAAACAGAGTAGACCCTAATCAAACGGCTCCTATAGGAGCCGTTTGATCTGGGTCTGCTCTGTTTGTAAAGGCGTAGAAAGGCGTATTTATAGAATAAAGGGTTAGTAGTGTAGTTAGTAGTGTAGATATGGTATAAACAAAGACGAACTGATAGCTGCATATAGGAATTGAAACTGGAGGCATAATTTGCAAAACGACCAAACAATACATACTAATACATACTAGTCAATCTGGGCAGGTATAATGGAACTAGCGCACTGTTTCAGTGGAATTTATTTTACAGCTCACGTTTGGGACAGTGTGCAGCCAGCGTCGAGAAAAGTTTAGCCATGGCAGAAACTGAATAACCATATCTATATTATATCATAAGCAAACAGAGCAGACCCTGACCAAACGGCTCCTATAGAAACCATATGATCTGGGTCTACTCTGTTTGCAAAGGCGTAGATAGGCGTATTTATAAATAAATTGGTTAAGCGGCATTTGTTCAAATTGGGCATGCAGGTATTAACTATTGCAAACCCGGACACACTTTCACTGTCATTTACAAACAGTGTAGATCCTGATCAGAAGGATCTGATCTCTCTATTCAGGATTTGCACTATTTGTCATTCAAAAATCCTCTTTAACTCTTGCATACTGAGTGTACTCAATAGTTTAACACTGGTCGGTTATTCAACTCTGGTAATTCAAACTTGAAAACCTTAATGAAAAGGTCTCCTGTTCAAACTGTGTGAATATGTCATCACAGAACGCCTTTATGTTACGTAGGGTGAACTGAATGCACGTCAAACTCGTTGTTTTTAGCTAATGTCTTTCGGCGTCTCTGAATTATGTAACTTATTTTGCATTTCATGAAGAAAACACATTTCTAATCAAGAACCAGAACCTTAATAAATCAAATATCTGTCTAGAATGAAACAAAACAGATATTTCAGATAACGAATTTCTAAAACGCAGTAATCGCTAGAGTAAACACAATTCAATGTGCGTAATCCTTTTGCTATAAACATCAATTACGTCAGCTGATGAGTTTATTGTCGGATAGCATGACAAATAAGTTTACCAATTAGTGTGTACATTGTTTTTGTTTCAGCGTGTACATCCTTGCTTTTAATGTGTACAGCTTTACTTTTTTGTATACAACTTTGTTTGGTTTAGTCTGTGCATCTTTGTTTGTTTGTAATGTGTACATTTTTGTTTTGTTTTGAGTGTGTACATCTTTGTTTGGTTTTAGCTGTTCGTATGTCTCATAGAAAGTTCGTTATTCGCATGAATGAGTAGCATGGTGATAAATGATGGAGTGACTTTAAACTCAATCGGAAGAGTTAAATCTGAGTTCATTTGCAGGTATCTGATTGGTCAGATGTTTAGACTGGCAAATCAGACGCTTCAAAATGAACCTAGAATCAAAGCTCAACATCTGACCAATCAGGCTCAGAGGTTATAAAGTCTCAATTCATTTTCAGGTATCTTGTTGGTCCAAATGCTCATGCGCTGACCAGTTATGTCTGCCAGTGAAGTTCATTATATAGTAAAAGCCTTGACACTTCGAAAGTTAAGTATGAAGAATTAATGCCTTGTTAGAAAGGTGACTGCTTAATGCAGGGTGACAGCAATCCGAAATGTCATAAAGGCGTTTTCATCTTGACTTTCGTCCTGAATTAAGCTACCACCTGCATCAACTCTTCCTTTCATACAAACGTGTTTTCACGCATCTGCAAACAGAGTAGACCAGAGCAGACGGCTCATATAGGTCCGATCAGAGTCTGCTCTGTTTGCTAATGGAATTTCATATATCTGTTTCTATACTTTCTAAAATATCTAGAGTGTACCTCGTTCTATGTTTCACTGTAACTTTTTTATCCATGAACATTCAGTAGTTTTGAAATCTGGAATAAATATAGACCAGGGAAAGGGTTAAAAACCTACAATGATCGAGACCGTATTAAAACTATAATAATAACAGAAGAATGGTACTACGTTGCACACCATTGAAACATTTATCACTTAATAGTACATGTACATGCTATTGATTTATACCACTTTATGCTTTGTATGTGTGTTTGTGTTAAACAACATAAAGTCTTGCAAACCTGATACACGCACGTAATATTTAGACCTCATACAATGATAAGATGTACAGGACCTTCTTCAAGAGTCCAAAACAACTTTAAATGACCACGTTTTGACAACGAGTTAATGATATGTGATTGCAAATACAGTAGAATCCCTCTAAACCGGATGTTCAATTTAGTACAAATATCGGTTTTTGAGACATGTAACAGTTTAATGCAGGGTGAATTAAGCAACCAAGTGTCTAAAATATCTAAATTCTTCACCATTAGAATTCCGGTTAAGAGAGGTTTAACTGTACATGTAGTTCGACTGACATTGTACAAGATAATAATTAACTAACAATTTAGTAGCGATCAGTAAAATATGAGACGTTTATATTGCCTGTCTACTACTTGGACTAATTGCAAACCTACACATGACACGCACATTGGGAAACTATATTGAGCAAATGTACTTTGAAGCAAAAGTACACGATTTGGTTCATATAACCTTTTTCTTCATAAAAAACGCCATTGCAAGCTTTCATAAATAGAGAAGACCCAGCTCCGACGACTCCTAAAGTAGGGGCCATCTGGTAAGGGCTTGTTATGTTTCCTCCATAAATACGCCTTTCTACGCCACTATACAGGTCACCTTTTTTAAACCATTGTGATAAATAAAGCAACTCGCAGTGCTTTATTAACTCTTCCCACAGTGTTGGCGAATGGGATATATTTTTTGTTCATCAGTTTATGCCAAGTGTCCCTTAAAAAGGAACTCTCTGATCAGGATTTGCATTGCTTGCTGAAGTCATCGATGTCAATAGCTTATTATCGTGCCAGCAAATACTTTGTTTGTTGTGCTCCCTCAACATGAAAACGAAAGGGTTCCGAAATGAGATTTAGGCGAGTTTTCTTTAAATAATATGAGAATAAATGGGTTAACTTCTCGTCTGACATTGAGTGTCAGGCATGAAGCACTCGAGTCTATATGGAATGCTTTCGGTGGAATTTCACTGGTAGATGGGCTGATTTATTAAGAATTACGAGAATACTATTGAAATGTAATTTTTGGTTTATAAGTTTAATAACAGTATGCATGGAAATGATATAATAAACAGGTCGACAGTTTTTTCATCCCTGTTGAAATGTTTGACGAAAAATATTATAGAATGATTTCTCCTAAGTTCTCCTAGGGTCAGGACTAATAAAAACTTGAGAACTGCTCCGGAAAGATTATCAACGGTAACAGCCGAGGTACGATGACTAAAACGTTGCGGAAGATAAATACACATTCCAGTTTATTTGTTTTGGTTTAATGCCGATTGAAAGCTAGTTTTTAGAAATAACGTATATTTGCTTTTTAAAGTTTGGCGAGTAAGAAAATTCGGAAAGCAAGTGTTCGTTATAGTGTGACTTGCCTTCAAATACCTTGTATTTATATTGCTATAGATCTATATGTATTAGTATTGTCATTGGTTTTCGCTGTTGTTGTAATTATTCGCAACAACGACATGACATTGTATGTATTTCATCTGACTAGACTGTACTTTATTTTGTGATACAATACGTATAATAACAAACTATAAGAAAGCGACCAGTCTACTGAAAAGGAACATTTACTAGAGCAAAGGAAATTGTTTAGACACAGAGGATTTCAACATCAGTAGATCGGTTAGCCCTTTGCCTCATGAATATGTATACAAGAATGCATGACTTCATGGATATTCATGACTGAATTCGTATCATGCTCAAAGAATAAAGGATATTTTGGCCATTTCAGAAAGTGTATTGTCAGAAAAATGTTATTCCATAAAAGAAGCATGTTACTATATTTGCCATCGCGGTTGTTGTAGATTAGTCGGAGAGGGGATACGTTTATTTACACTGTTTGTCTTTTAGGGTGGGGATGGAATAAGTGTGAGGTTGGGCGCCCATAAACCGGTTTAACCCCCCAGTGACGTTTGTCACTAACCGTTCCAAGGCGGTACTTCCATCTTACCCCTATTGTATGTTTGTTTTGTCTTTGTTGTGTCTCTTGATGTTTTTATAGTTATGTACATTTGCTGTTTCCTTGTGTTGCTGTTCGGGCGACTGTTTGTTCTGTATGTGGTGTTTCCTGCTTGACTCATTTTTGTACTTTAACTCTTTCCTCTATGAATACTCATGTAAAAATATGACATCATGAATATTTATTAGCTGATGTTTTGTTATTATGGCAAATCAACAAAGGTCTTTTTGAACTGTAGAATCAGAGATAAGTTATTTCACAACACTGACAAACTGTTATATGTTAACCCTTTTCTTCATATAGACGCATCTTCACGCATCTGCAAACAGAGCAGACCCAGATCAGACGGATCCTGTAGGAGCTACCTTTGCTAATGGTACTTGATAAATCTGTGTCTTTACTTTCTGAAAAGGCTACAATGTTCCATCTTCCATATTTCATTGTAATTACGTTGTCCATAATATATGCAGTAGGTATTAAACTTTGGAATAAACATTGAACAGGCAAATGGTTAACGGCGTCATATTTGCCTGGTAAAGTGCTAATGGTGACTGACTTATTGTACATGTATGTCATAACACGTGACTGGCAAGTGTTAACACTTTACTGCATATATACGCTTTTCACACCTTGTTCAAACGGAGTACAGTAGAATATGTTTGAAGCGGTCATTAAAAAGAATATTAAATCTGGATTTCTTAAACAGGTGGTAGCTTAATACAGGATAAAAGTGATGCAGAAAGCTCCTATATGAGTTTTCCGTATCACTTTTATCCTGCATTAAGCAACCAGATGGTTTGTAGGACTACTATGTTTAATATATTGCAAGAGCTCTATGATTAGGGTTTGCTCCGTCTGTTTATGGTATAATACCCATCTATTTCCTCAGTTTCAGCCAAGGCCAAACATTCCTATGATCATTTACTATTATAAATATTCGGCTAATACATATATATAATATCATTATTTCCTACACGAATATCCATGAAGCGATGGGTTTAACTAATATAACAGCATGTTTCTCTTGTTGTCATATGATGAACATTTAAAAACATAATGCCATTTCTAAGGATAATTACCCGCATCAGCAGTGAAATCCAGCGATACTTTTTCTCGCTTCCATTCCAATCAAGAGCATTAGCCAATTATTGCAAAGACGCTGTTCATCAAGCACGCAGTTACTAACGTAAAACACTTGGTAATGAGGATGTGTTTTAAAGTGTCCGATTAAAGGGTATTCATTTTAGCAATCAGAATTTTTTTGTGTGGAAGTGTTTTATGTTTTAACCCATTCTCTCCTACTAGTGCCTTTTTGCGCCTCTGTAAACCACAGTTTTGTAACCATTGTGATAGGTAGAGCATTCTTTTTTATAACAATGGTTTCAACACTACGCAATTCTAAAAATCTCCGTTTCTATAGTTAATGCTCCTTTTCGGTAGATTAATTCAAAGAGGTTGGGTCTAAAATAGTAATGGGGAAATGAGTCAATGTGAAATATGCCAAATGTAACTGTTGTGTCTTGATCTGTCAGAAGATTTGACATAAGTGTTTCAATAACGGGGAAACTAAACTTGACGAAGTCGGTAAAGCATACATCTCAATAACTTCCGTATTTCTGCGCCAAACAAACGTATTCTCCAAGACCAGGTCCAATTGACAATACAAAAACACATGATTTATGAGCAAGGTGTCTAGCATTCTGAATGGTTTGCCAGATTCATTATGGCCTTTGGACTTTTTACAAATACGTTCGTACGTTTGATCCAAACGGACTATACGTAAACAGACTTCATAAATGCATTGCGTACAGGAGAGAATATCATTTAATACTCCGAACTAAAAAAGAAAAACATGTGGTTGAAACAAGAAACATTTGCTTATTGAATACAATATTAACTCATACGTTTGCAATAGGTTAGCCTAGTCAAGGCCTCAGCAGATATTGCAAAATAATAGACTGGGTCGGTTATTAATGCCTTGAAAATAAAACACAAATATCCACATTTAACCATTTCCCTCATATTGACGACTTTTGACGACTCTGTAAAAGTCACTTTGTGAGACCATTGTGATAAATAAAGCATTTGTTCCTATAGGAGCAAATGCTCTATTTATCACAATGGTTTCAAACTACAAAATTCTATTTTTTTCCTTTTCTCTAATTAATGCTTCTTTTCGGTAGATTAATTCAAAGAGGTTGTATCTAACAATAGCCTTTGAGGTAATTGGTTAAATTCCAATTATACTTTTATGTGAAATAATATCTAGGTTTAATGGCTACACGCATTTTGCTGTACAGAAAATAATATCATTTTACGTTTTGTTTGCTTCAACACGACACAGAAAAACATTTCGGAACATGCAGAAAAAAACCAAATTTAGCGTGCATGCTGTTAGTGGTGAATCACGAGACCATAGGCAATGTATACAGAAAGTCTGTTCTAGTTTTAGAATATATCGATAACCGCGACCAAACAACAAAAGAGAAACTTGCAAGCAACTGGTTCTCTATATTCCCCACGTTTCTTGGTTTACGCGGACGATGTGTCTCAACTGGGACCACTGTCTCTATAAGTTTTTTTCTAGTTTCCTCTAATATCAGCTTTGAATACGGGCTTCACCATGAGTCGCTATTTCTGTTCACTTTCTTTGAGAGCAGACGTCACGTGACGATGACGTTAAAAGTTGCTCATTTACTTTTAGTGGACGATCTGGTCAATTAGGGATTCCCATGGTAACTACCGTCAATCCCTTGGAAATGAAACTGCTTCCGAGCTTCAAGACTTATTTGTTAACGTTTTGTTTTATAAGCATCTTTTGAAATAAATGGATCTTTATTTTGTTTTCACAAGGAAAAGCAATGTTATAATATAATGGAACTAAATATTAAATGGAATATCACATTATGCATGTACCTTAGATCCGTTTATTCTTTTACATAGTATGCATTACATGGTCTTGTTTTAGATTAATACTTGCATGTAATATAGTGTATATATAATGTGCGTATCAAATAAGCTAATTTAAACCGTCGCCTGTTGAATATTCATGTAAATAATAATGAAAACGTGAATAGTTATTTGCTGAAATATTATAGTACTCACTTAGAGTCAGATTTATTGTAAATTGAAAATCAAACAGTAGGCTGGTCAGACGACTCCTATAGGAGTTGTCTGGCCCGATTCTACTCTGTTTGCAAAGGCGCGAAAGCGTACGTATGAGGCAAAGTGTTAAGAAAACATCGTGCGTATGTTAATGTTAATTTGATGACTTCAATAACAAACAGTTTCAATCCATTAATACTATGGCCAGCGAGCTTTGCAAACATTCTGATCTAAACCCAGCGAGCACCCACAGACAGTGTGATCTAAACCCAGCGATCAACCACAAACAGTATGATCTAAAGCCAGCGATCACCCACAGTGTGATCTAAACCCAGCGATCACCCACAGACAGTGTGATCTAAACCCAGCTATCAACCACAAACAGTATGATCTAAACCCAGCGGTCACCCACAGTGTAAACCAAGCGATCACCCACGGTACTAGCGACGTATGGTCAGAACCTTCACGCTTTGTCACTCATCACGAATCTGTAATACAGTAGAATCTGTCTTAATCGATCGTCAAAAAGAGGTATAATTATGGGCCTATAAGGCAGGTCATAAATAATGCAAAAAGGTCTTAAAGGAACTTTCTGCATTACTTTTTCCCCTGCATAAACCACTTGCTTTTAAATACATTAACGTCTCCTCATTTAGCGATCGGTTTAGATGGATTTACTAATGGTTAAACATGCAAGTGTAATTTATTAACCCTTCGCTTGCTGAATTTCTCCTTCTTTACCTATGCCTGTGGTATAATTACATATATCTGCACTGTGTACAAGTATTTCGCTGTGAAAGCACTGCTGTGGAGTGCACTGATTGCACAATCAATTTGTAAATAGTGCAGACCCTGATGAGACAGCTCCTGCAGGAGCTGTCTCATCTGGGTCTTCACTATTTACAGGTAGGTATATTGACGCGATTAGCAAGCGAAGGATTAATGTAATTTATCAACACGTTCGCTGCCAATGTCGCATCTGTCATTACCTATGCAAACAGTCTGGATCAGGATCCAAACTATTTGTTACTGTACTGTGACAGTTTCTTGAAACAAGAATTAACAAAAATAAAAATGAAGAGCTGTAGCAGACGACAAAGTTTGGAAGCGAAAGAGTGATTTTTGCAAATTTTAACCCCGATGTGTGCTTTCAATAGTTGACGTTATTGCCAATTTAAAGTCTCATTATCACGTGACCATCGAATATGGCGGACGCGCTTTTTAAAAAGTGAGATGGGACTAGCGATTTTTTTTGGATAATTCAGTATCCAATTCCTGAACAAAGTGATCATGTAGTATCAGAATCAAGTCGTGTAAAAGTGTTTTATCGACATATCCAAAAACCTATTGTGATAAAGTGATCTATCATATTTTTTTAACTGTTTGACTGTGTAATCCAGTGGGTGGAGGATATCCTTTGTTCTTTGTTTGGATGGGTGAATCAAAACAGAAGGCGAAATCCGCTAAAAACGGACTAAATCACAGTCATCTCCAGATTCGGTAAGTGATAGACCCGACAAACGTTCAAATATGGCTGATCAGAATCCACAGAATTCACAAAATTTTCAACAAATGACTTCACCGAATTCACCATATGGCATGCCTTACATGGGGCCATATATACCACCACACACCCAGTTTATGAACCCCCCCCCCCCCCATCCATCACAGCCAATTCAGCCACAGCAAAATAACACTAGCTATCTCAACCCACAAGCAGTAATGGACAAACTTGAATTACTTGAAATTAGATTGCGAAAATTAGACAATATTGAAAACCAGATGACAAACTTGTCGCAGAAAATGACCAGGATTGATGATCGTGTGTCTTCGCTAGAATCAAAGCTCTCTGATTCAAACCGTAAGCTTACAAAATTTGAGTCAAGCAGAAAATTTGACTCTCAAACATGTGAAGAAATTCGTCTGAAACAGTGCGAAATTGAGAAATCACTGAAAGCCGAAAAACTGCATAATGAGAAACTATCGAAACAGTGTGAGACGGTTAAAAATGAAAATCAGAAACTGACCGAGGAAATATACGATATTCAAACCCGATCAATGCGTGATAATCTGCTCTTTTTCAATTTTGATGAATATGTTTCTTTTGAGGAGAGGAAAAATGAAGACTGCAGCACGAAATTGTTAGATTTTTTCGAGACCAAGCTCGGTATGGAGAATGCGAAAAGAACGGTGAAAATCGACCGTGCTCATCGCATTGGCAGTTACGTGCATGGCAAAAAGAGGCCTATAGTAGCGAAATTCAACTACTATCGTGATAGACAGTACGTGAAACAACGCATTCACGAGCAAAGCGAGACCCTGGGTATCAAAGTCAGCGATCAATACCCGAAAGCCATAAAGGAAAGGAGAAAACAACTCATCCCAAAACTTATAGAGGCGAAAGAGTCAAATCACGAAGCAGTACTTCGATACGATAAACTTTATATTGACGGCAAACTGTATCGCCCAGCGACCGCACCGGAAGCGGAAGCTGCGAGTCATTAGGGGGACGACGGGAAGCAGTTACGTGTAGTTCTTTGGAATGTTCAGGGGATTAGAAACAAACTTCTTGATGCTGACTTTTTAAATATTATATGCCAATATGACGTGCTTCTTTTTACAGAGACATGGAACTCTAAAATTTCTAATATAAATATCGACGGATACTGTTCATTTTCCTGTCACAGACCTAAATTTAACAGTAGAGCAAAACGTCACAGTGGAGGTATTATTGTTTATTACAAAGAGAAGTTTTTCAATAAAATTGAATTGGTGTCAATGAATAGTAATGGTATTATTTGGATAAAACTTAAGAGAGAATACTTTGGATCTGACAATGATATCTACCTGTGTACGTGTTACATTCCACCAGAAGACTCCTGTGTATTAACTCAGAATTATTTGAATATAACCTTTTTGAACAACTGAATAGTGATATAATGAAATACAGCTATAGCGGCGATGTGTATTTGACAGGTGATTTTAATGCACGGACTGGTGATCGCTCGGACTTTGTAGTACATTCCAATCTTGACCGCTATGTTGATTTACCAATCAGCGCATTGCCGGATCAGTCTATACCATGTAGAAAATCTAAAGATAATTGTGTAAACGGGTATGGGCGAAAGTTGTTATCATTGTGTAAAGAGAATAACATTGTCATTGCAAATGGACGATTGGAACCTGGTGATTTTACATATTATGGTATGTCACGTAACAGACGTGCAACTAGTGTTGTTGATTACTTGATAACTAGTTACGACAATTTTGCTTGTATTTCGAACATGAAAGTACTTGATACAAATGAATTTCCGGACCATTCTGCTATTGAGTTCTCATTACAAGTTGAGAATGCTTTCTTTTATCATAATGATATACTGACATACGATAAAATCATTTGGAGGGATACTGACACTGATATATTGATAAATTCTCTAAATGAAAATCAGTATCTGTTTAATGAGATAACACAACAGTTTTTATCTGATGAAACTGTATAAACTGGTAAACTGTATATTCCTGTATAAACAAATTAAGTGATTTAATATATGACATATCTTTTCAGGTACATGGGAGAACGTTTAATGTACGCCCAAATCATACTAAAAAGATGAAATCACACTGGTTTAACAATACCTGCAGACAGGCGAAAACTGATTTTATAGAATTAAAAGAGATTTTAAATCCAATCCAACTGAAGAAAACAGGTTAAACTTTTTGAACAGCAGAAAAGCGTTTAATGAAGCTAAACGTAAAGCAAAAAGATCGTACAATTTTAAAGAAAAACAAGAATTGACATGCCTAAGTAAAAGCAGTCCTCGCAACATTTGGAAGTATATAGATAAGTATAAAAACAAGAAGAAAAACTGTTATTCTGACGTAACTTTAACTGCGTTTGCTGAACATTTCAAATCACTCTCAAATATCTCATTCGGCGACATTCGACACGATGAGAATAATATGAACACTGAGCACAAAGATATTCACATTGAGGAACTTGGCTGTCCTTTTACTATAGAAGAAATTTTAAATAGTATAAGTACGCTTAAAAGAAATAAGAGTAGCGATTATAACGGTAATGTTGCGGACTTCTTTATCGATTGTAAGGATTTCATTAGTCCATATATACTTCCGATATTCAATAAAATATATGACTCTGGGATATATCCCGATAGCTGGTGTAACGGTGTCATTGTACCGATATTTAAGAAAGGAGACAGTGGAGACCCGGGTAACTACAGAGGGATTACACTTGTGAATATATTAGCTAAACTGTTTTCTTTGATAATCAGAAATAGATTAAACAGTTGGTGTGAGTCTGAAAATGTTTTTAATGAAAATCAATTTGGCTTTAGGGAAAATCACAGTACAGTTGATTGCATTTTTATTTTACATTCCATTATTCAGAAAGTGATACGGAATAAATCTAAATGATATTGTGCTTTCATTGATTACGAGAAAGCTTTCGATACAGTCAATAGAGACGCATTGTGGATGAAACTTTTTAATTCTGGTGTAAGCTGTAAATTGATAACGATGCTTAAGTCTATGTATAAAAATGTTAAATCATGTGTTAAATTGTATCCTAACATTAATTATTCAGAGTTTGTCGATGTAACGCTTGGATTGAAGCAAGGGGAACCACTCTCGCCGATATTATTTATCCTCTTTATTAATGATGTAAGCAATAACCTAGACTTGAACAGTCTTACTGAAAATGATCTGAATTACTTGCGACAGTGACAGCGAAAGAGTTAAGTGGACGACTAGACAACTACATATCCCATAGTAAACCACATTCATTTGTTTAAAATGAAGGTTTTCTAGCATGGGACTTGTTTGTCAGTATGTTACACCATCTTCTTACAAAACATGTATCCTTTCAAATTTTCACAAGGAAACGTGATGCATAAATACGAAAGGATTTAAACTTAATACCAAGTGTTGCAATTCAATCAATTCTTTTATTCAGAAGACAAATATTCCACTAAAGCTGCTAACACTGATACCACTTGAAGTATACCGTACATGCTATCTATATACATATTGGCACACCATTCATACACGGTATATAATGATGCTCAAAGTGTGTTATGCAACTGAGTAATGCTATAACCCATTTACAGTAAAACACCTCCAAACCGGACGTCCAATTTAGTGTAAATATCGGTCTGACAGACAGGTTGCAGCCTAATGCAGGGTGAAAGTCAGACAGAAAGTGTGTGACTTTCACTCTGCATTAAGCAGCCACCAGCCTAAAAGTATTTAACTTCTTTTTACTAGAATATCGGTTTTGAGGGGCTTGCTGTATAGAATAAATAAACAAAAAACAATGTTAACAAGTGTACCGCGTACGGTACATGATACGCTCACTTGCAAACTTCAATTTGCCTTATAAGTTTTGACATTTCCTAATGTGTGCTTCAGATTTTGATCTCCATATTAAGGTGATATTATATAAAAAAAGATTGAAGTGAATATTTGATTAAATAACGTTATGGCCATTGTCATATTTGCAGATATTCGTAAAGTGCATGGTCCATAACTCTGTAACGACATACTGAATGAACTTTAAGATCATCTCAGGTTCAGAATTTGTTGCAGAAATCATTTGTGTGAACTTTCATTAATATCCTTTTAATAGTTGTCCCAGAAACAAGACAAACTAAAAGGTGACCGACCAACAAAGCAACGAACACACACAGTTCAATGGCCATAACTTTAACATAAAATGACATATAAAACCCCGCAATATATGTGAAACACCATATTAAGGTAATATCATATAACAAAAATTGAAGTAAATATAATTTAAAATGAACAAGAGTACCGCGGTGCCACAAAATTCGCCCGCTATTGAAAAGTTAATGGTAAGAATGTTAGATTTGATATATGGTTGGAATACATCAAGTAGAACTAAAGCTATCTTCTGGACACTTTGTTGTTCCAATAGTTTTTGCCGAAACGGGGCACAACTGTAGAAAAAAATAAACGATGATGATGATGGATAGGAATTCAACGGCTTATTAACTCAAACATCAAAGCATTTACAGCCGGTTTTAATGAGGAATGATTATGATGTCTGGGATCGACCAATCAACATGCAGGAGCGTGATACTCATCCATGCGACCTAGACTGTAGGGTACACATCACTTCATACTTCCGAAAATAAAACATCACCGCGAGATTGCCGAAACGAAAACATCACCGTTAAATTGCATATGTCGAATTTTTTTACCTTTAATCTAAGTCCCTAAAGGGGCTTATTACCGCCTACTGCAGTTATCGCCTCGAAGGCATAACTACAGTTATCGTCTGGAATCAAACAAAATGTTACGGAAAAACAATATAGATCTATTTTTAGGAAAAGAGGAGCAAACAAATGTTACGGAAAAACAATATAGATCTATTTTTATGAAAGTGACCTTGACCTTGGTCGGGCAAAGCCCATATTCAATTATGGATGCATGCCCTCATCGGCATCAATGCACATATAAAGTTTCAGGTACATGTAAAGTTTAGAAACAGTGACATTGACCTTGGTCGTGCAAAGTCCTTATTTAAGAATAATCTATTTTTAGAAAAAAGACATTGACCTTGGTGAGGCAAATATCATATTCAACAGGAATCCTTCCGTCGCTGATATCAATGCACATGAGTTTCATGAAGATCGGACATACATAACTAAAGTTACCGTCGGGAAATGGAAACATTATACTGAAAAACGATCTATTTTTAGAAATAAATGACCGTGACGTTTGTCTGGTAAAGCCGATATTCGATAGGGTTCCTGCCCTTATCGATATCAATGCACATGTGAAGTTTCATGAAGATCGGACATAAAGAAGCTATAAGGTTCATCATCAATATAGTTCCTGCCCTTATCCATATCAATGCCCATGTCAAGTTTCATGAAGATCGGACATATTGAACTAAAGTTATTGTCTTGAAACGGGAACATTCTACAGAAAAACAATCTGTTTTATTTTTTAAAAAAATGACCTTGTTTAGTATGGCACAGACCATATGCTATAAGGTTCCTGCCCTCACTGATATGAATGCAAATGTGGTGTTTCATGACGATCGAGCATATAGAACTATTTTTAGAAAACAAATGACCTTATTTAGCCGGGCACATGTGGAGTTTCATGAAGATCGGGCCTGCCGAACTAAAGTTATCGTCCGGAAACAGGAAAATTCTACAGAAAAACAATCTATTTTTAGAAAAAGTGATCTTGACCTTGGTCTGGCAAAGCCCATAATCAATATAGTTCCTGCCCTTATCCATATCAATGCCCATGACACAAGTTTCATGAAGATCGGACATATTGAACTAAAGTTATTGTCTGGAAACGGGAACATTCTACAGAAAAACAATCTGTTTTATTTTTTAAAAAAATGACCTTGTTTAGTATGGCACAGACCATATGCTATAAGGTTCCTGCCCTCACTGATATGAATGCAAATGTGTTGTTTCATGACGATCGAGCATATAGAACTAAAGTTATCGTCCGGACACGAATCAAAACGCCCGGCCGCCTGACAGCCCGACCGCCTGCCCGCAGCAGGGTTTCACATAATACGTCCCGTCTGAAGACGGGCGTATAAAAAGTTACCACCATCCTCATAATTGCATATATTTGCATTATTTTAGTGCAAGGGCCATAACTCCAAAACGACAAATCAAATGAACCTTCAGCTTCAGATCTTGATGCATTAAATATGTGTGTGAAGTTTCATTAATATCCGTCAAATAGTTTTCCGAGAAAACAGCGGACAAACAAAATGTTGACGGACAAACGAACGAACTGACGGACGGACGGACATGGCCATGCCAATATACGACCATCTTAATTAGGTGGGCGTATAAAAAGCTTTCCTAAATACACCTTATCTCTAGGTCTAACCTCTACTGCTAATTATCCCAGCTCTCATGTTGGAACCTATGCATTTTTCATTTTCAGAGGGCACAGCATACAGCATATTTGACTATATAAGCAACTGACATCTAGGGGTTCAGGAAATAGAACATCCACTGATCAATGATGTCCTTTAGGAGTCGTCTCTGGTCTGGGTCTACCCTGTTTGCCTACGTCCTTTTTAGAGAAAATGGACACAAAGTGTTAAAGTATTCATTCATTACACTTTATTTATTAAAGATGTAGCTGAAATGTACAATTGTTTTATTTGGTCCCCGGTGCTTTTAAACATGTTATGGGCTACTGGACACATACGGGTTAAAGTCTGTTTTGATTACACTAATTACTAAAGCATACAGAATGAGATATAGCTAAACTGTACTATTTTATTTTTCTTTGCCACCTGTCCTTTGAAACATTTCAACGCATTGCCACATACTTAACAGATCTTGCTGTATCAAAATAGTTTGAAAATTGTGATGCCCGATCGATAATGGTAACCGAATCGATTAACAGAATAAATGCAACTGTAGTACAAGAAACCGCCAATGTCGGTATGGCCGGATTGCCGATTAAAGTGATATAGATAAACAGTCAATCATTATACATTTCTGCATCAGCAGATGCTGAAGGCATAATAAATAGTTAAACATATTCCAATTGCATGTAATGAGGTCCTTATTATGACTCCACATGTTAAAAAGGTCAATCTAGAAATTCATTGAAGCATAAAAAACAAGAGATGTTTGTAAAACATGTATACCCCAGACCCCCTGACCTTTGATCTAGTGACCTCAACTATAGAGGTCATCTACTGGTCATGACTAATCACCACAGCAACTTTGACGATCCTAAGCCAAACCACTAATTATTTATTGAACTGAAAACATTTCACAAGTTAAGGTAATGGTGACCTTGACCTTTGACCTAGTGACCTCAACAACTATAGGGGTCATCTAGTGGTTACGACCAACCACCACAGCAAGTTTGAAGATCCCTAACAAAACCATTGAGCAGTTATTAATCGGAAACCATTTCATCAGGTGACCTTAATCTTTGACCTAGTGACCTCAAAAACAATAGGGGTCATCTAGTTGTCATGACAAACCACCACAGCAAGTTTGAAGATCCTAAGCCAAACCCTTGAGCAGTTATTGACTGGAAACCATTTCACCAGTTAAGGTCATGGTGACCTTGACCTTAGACCTAGTGACCTCAAAAACAAGAGGGCTCATCTAGTTGTCATGACCAACCACCACAGCAAATTTGAAGATCCTAAGCCAAACTCTTGAGCAGTTATTGATCAGAAACAATTTTACCAGTTACTGTCATGGTGACCTTGGCCTTTGACCTAGTGACCTCAAAAACATTGACCATCACCACAGCAAGTTTGAAGATCCTAAGCCAAACCCTTGAGCAGTTATTGACTGGAAACTATTTCACCAGTTAAGGTCATGGTGACCTTGACCTTTGACCTCAAAAACTATAGGGGTCATCTAGTGGTCATGACGAACCATCACAGCATGTTTGAAGATCCCAAGCCAAACCCTTGAGAAGTTACTGATCGGAAACTATTTCACCAGTTAAGGTCATTGTGACCTTGACCTTTGACGTTGTGACCTCAAAAACTATAGGGGTCATCTAGTTGTCATGACCAACCACCACAGCAAGTTTGAAGATTCTAGGCCAAGTCGTTTATTAGTTATCGATCGGAAACAAAAAGGTCAACCAGGAAATTCTCTAAGTAAATGAAGCGTAAAATCTAGGTCAAAAAGGGGTCATAGTAACCTGCTAACCTATGACATGTAATGTGACCCTCATTATGAACCCACATGCCAAGTTTGGTTACTGTAGGTGTAATACTTTGGCTATAACTAACGCAAAACAAAAAGGTCAACCTGGAAATTCTCTAAGTCATTGAAGCGTAAAAACTAGGTCAAAAAGGGGTCATAGTAACCTGCTAACCTATGACATGTAATGGGACCCTCATTCTGAACCCACATGCCAAGTTTGGTTACTGTAGGTATTATACTTTGGCTATAACTAACTCAAACAAAAAGGTCAACCGGACGGACGGACGGACGGACGGACTGACGGACGGACGGACGGACGGCATTTGCCAATCTATAAGCCTGGATTGCGAGCAATCCAGCCAAAAATCCGTAAACAAAGTTATGTAATATAACCCCGATAACATTTCTAATCCGGCTATACAATCAGTTTAGCTGTTTACATAAGTAAATCCAATCTAACGCGGAAGTCGAATTTAGTGTAAATTGGGGTCTTGGAGAAAGATGGCAGCTTAATGCACGGTGAACGGCATGCAGACAGATCCTCTAGGAGCTTTCTGCATGACTTTCACCCTGCATTAAACAGCCACTTATCTAAAAGTATCTAAATTCTTCTCTACTAGAATTCCGGTTTAGAAAGGTTTTACTGTATTATATTACTGTGTATGTATGAGGTCATAATTAACCGTACTCTTGAAAACTGTACCGTACTTCGGACAAACTGATGTCGGATATCACATTTTTCTCATATTGGTTTTACATAAAGCAATGGTGAGAAACACATGACAAGGTAACACTCGCATGCATTTGATGCATAAGTAAACATAAAATGAAAGGTAAATATCATAGGCGAGAAAATATATTATAAACTATTATTTTACTATTTATTTCACAAGTAATTTAACCACAAACTGACATCTGTATTCTAATCGAATTATCCTTGAGACCAATCAGCAAATCAAGGCATGGAAACTGTCATACACTTTGGATTCTGACTGACTGACAGAATATTTATGATCATCATGACTACTATATCATATTATCTATATCTATACATATTATCATGACTACTTTGCACCAACTGTAGTTTATGAATACTATTTTTGTTTGTAAATCAATTGCTCCGAGTCCAAAATCAAATGACCATTTCCCATGGCAAGAAGGTGTTTGATAAACGGTGACTGACCGTCCCTGAGATAGGTTTCGATTAGAGTATAGTATACTTAACACCATTTCTCAATAGAAATACAGTAACATCTCGATTATTCTAACACTCAAATACGTATCATTATCGATATTTAACCCTTCGCTTGCTGAATTTTTAAAATACATTTCTCCTTCTTTACCCATGCCCTGTTGTATAATTACATATATCTTCACTGTGTACAAGTATTTCGCTGTGCAATCACTGCTGTGGAGTGCACTGGCTGCACAATCAACTTGTAAATAGTGCAGACCCTGATGAGACAGCTCCTGCAGGAGCTGTCTCATCTGGGTCTGCACTATTTACAGGTAGGTATATTGACACGAATAGCAAGCGAAGGGTTAAGACAGGTGATAGCTTACTGCAGCGTGAAAATCATACAAAAAGCTCCTCTGGAAGCTTTCTGCATCCCTTTCACACTATATTAAAAAGCGACCTGCCTAAACGGGCCTAAAATCTCCTTTATTAACATTTCGAATTACCGAGATTTAACTGTACGTTGTACAGTTCCATACACAACATGACAACTGCACTCTGTACTGCTGAACAAATTGTAAAAGCCATCCGATGACTGACTTGCTACGCAACATTTGCATCTGAATGTGTCATGATAAAGCATGTTATGGTTTGCAATGTAGTTTATTATGGTATTAAGTGGCACATAACTAAATATCCATTTTATCACAACAACTGGATTACAATGGTAACATTCAGTCTTTATTTTCTCTGTTTCGCAATAACTTTATACTCTTTTGGTCCGTGAGAAAGTCCAAATTCACCATCGACCTTTTCATACGTCAGTTCCTGATTCTCTGGGCAAACGAACTCGAAGTTCTGAACAAGTGATACAAGGACAAGGAAAAGCTCCATTCGAGCTAACGATTCGCCGATGCATGATCGTTTGCCTGAAATATAACATTTTATGAAAACTGAGCGTTACCAACCTTGGTTAGTCGTGACTGACATGACCATAAGAGAATATATAATCCGTCTAGGTATATATATAAAGCACAGCTACAGATAAAGAAGTATACATGTACACAGATACTACTGTCGCCATTTCTCCACCAAACCCTATACTGTGACCACTCTTTAGAATTGTCTCAAACATACACAGTACAGGGTTTGGTGGAGAAAAAAAGAAGCTATTTTGAAACTATTTAAATTTACACAACCTATCTGGACCTCTTATAAAACATTTTGGAACCCTTCAAAACAATGTACTTTCCCGAACAGATTATTTCTAAGTAGTTTTTATTAAAATGTTTTTTATTTCAGCTTTTCAGAAACCGTTGGAAACAGAATTTACTGGAACATGTCAAACATGCCAACGCAAAGTGTGTTTTCTATGACTGCATTCAAATAAAACATTAATAGATGATTTACAAATCAAAACATTTACTAATGCTACAGATATGACAAACTTCGTAAAACCTTTTCAAAATTTGTTCTACTCATCAGCAAATACAATTGTAATTTACGTACTTTTCTAAAGTTAGGTATTTCACATCCGGAGTTTTACGGTGATGTCATTTACAAACTTCGAAAAATTATTGGACACACATATTTTGATACTTTGTTTGTCAAACGTATAAAACAATTCATTAAAAAGGGATATGACCCCTCTATATTGCAGCACACGACATGCTTGGTGGTCGACCACTTTACAGTTGGTCATTATGCTTTCCTCTTTGCTTGTGCGACGACGGAAAAAGGCTTAATACTCTATGAAGATTCCCTCTTAAACCCGTTTACGGAGGGAGGAAATTAGATATTTGTATTTTGCCAGTTCTGTCGTACCCCAAATGACTTCTCCACAGCTGCTCTGACCTGAATAGTCATCGAGTACATGTCTACGATGTCAAGTTTATTCTTTTTCAAACAAAACAGTTGTGCATGCTTAATATCAACTAGTAATTGTATCTTCTTGCGATTTATCTTTTATTAAATGTCGGTGTAGAAGTGTTTCAAATAGTTTTCCCGTACTTTTAAATTATGACGTCATTTACATGATGACGTCGCTTGTTTACCTCTAACGTTTATTTTCAAATCATTTTCATTTTGGCAGACATCGTTATGCATGTTGTGGAGTTGTCTGGAGGGGGACTTTTATTTACATTTTGACTTTGGTGAAAGTGGGATAAGGACGAGGTTGGGTACCCGTAAACCAAGTTTAAGTCCCCCAGTAGCCCTTTTTTATTTATTTTTTTTGGCTGCTGGCCGTTCCAAGGCGGCACTCCAGCCTACGGTCAATTTTGTTGTTTAATATGCTTAATGTTTAATGTGTTTCGTCTTGATATGCGTCCTGTTATGTTTTGTCTTGTGGCTTTACCGTTTCTTGTTAGATGGTGTTTGGTGCGGTGTCATTTCGTGTGTGGCTCTCCCTGTTTGACTATTTTTCCATATTAGCTGATATTTGCCATGGCGGCGGTACGGTCTAAAATGTCCATATGTCTAAAATGACCTATAGTATTTCTACGGGAGCCCCAAACTTCCAAACCACCATATACTGCAGAGGATACATATGTTACGGCCTCATATCGGCGTAGTTTGAATTTGTGGAGGCAGAATCCCTACGGCTGCCGTGTGACCTTTGACAAGATAATCCGCGGTCACCGTACAGAGCCCATTCGGTGGCAGTCGTAGACGAAGCCGCGTGGAGCCCGTCAGTCTGGCGCTACCACTACACAACTTGGTTGTAAAAAGCTACGGTGTCCCTAGAAATTATGACTACTTGCTTAAAATTCTACGGCCTGCGAAACGTATGCCTATACATAGTCAATGTACATAGACTGCCTATACATAGTCAATGTATATAGCCAATGTACATAGCCAACATTCATCATCAATGCACATAGCCAATGCACATAGCGAACGTCATTACATACACAACTGTTCAAGGGATAAAAATGTTCTTACCCATAAAGAAGAAAATGAACTCTTCCTTCTTTGACAATTTTCCATTCTCGTCGATAAACCTCTCCGGTCGGAAATTTTCTGGATCACCCCAGATCTCTGGGTCATTGGCCACAGAGTCAACGTCCACAAAAAGAATCGCATCTTTTGGTATTGTATATCCTAGCAATTGCGTGTCCCGAGTCGCTGCATGGGGTAAAAGAAGTGGTGTAAGGTTGCAGTACCTGCCAAACAAATGATGATATTATAAAGTACAGACCAAAGTAAAACAATTATATACTTGTGCACACGCTTATAAGTTATGCCGTGACGCCCCGTCCCATTAACCCTTTCGGCGCCAAATTTCTATTTGCCGTCTACAAACTAATTTTGTTAAATCATTCGGTAAAATAAGAAAACGAGATCAATAAATGCAAATTTCAAAGGAATAAATCATAGATATAGAAATAGAGTTTGAGACAAAAAGTGAAGTCCCTGATCAGACGCCACCTTGAAAATGCGGTGTCTGATCTGGGGCTGCACTAGTTGTCGTGGTGCAGTTTTGCGACATTTGCGGTTAAAGGGTTAGTTTAAACATATTTATTTCTATATAACTTGCAATACATATAAATACATAGCATCGAGAATCAAAAGGATTGGATCGGAAGCATGCTGCTTATTGAGATCCTCTCCTCAAGTATTGTTTCATCTATAAATTTACAATCAATGATGGACATGTGAATAAACATGTTGACAACAAGAGTCAAGAATAACAGGATACTATTCGGTGTAAAGCAATAAGATGGAATGTTATGCTGGTGCTTGAATGCCAAAAAAACGAACAAACAAAAACACTAGCTATCTGGAACCACAAACCTACGCAATAGAAGCGGTCCGCTGCACGGAGAACGAGTCCGCCGACGGGAATTGAAACTAATCGACATTGTTTAGGTAAACAATTAGGGGAGTAAATGTACAGTCGGCTGAGCGGTCATTCGGACTGAAAGTAGACTATAACTAGGTACTTTTTTTTTAAACCGTTTTGATGTTATTATGAAGTATTGCACAGCTTGAAAAATAGTCCTGTTAGATTCCTCATCGAGTGATGGTTCGCCATAAGGAAATAACTTTGTTGACGGCGCACAGATTGTATTTACTTTTAGAAAAAGGTCATTACGACTTGTGTGGTATCTTGGACAAGTGAAAAAGTAGTGTTGAACACTTTCAATTTCCAAACAAAAGATAACGAAAGATAATCGGGGGTAAGTTGGTTTGCCATTTTGTAAAACAATATCAGTTTGTGTTTTCTGCTTCTTGATTCGAGAGATTCCCATCCTGTTTCAGTGTTTAGATTTTTAAGTGAGACTACATGTAGCTTGGTAGTTCCTGTTACGATTCCAGCTGCTTCGCATTGATAGGACTTTTCATTTAGGGTACAGTTGTCCAAAAATATATCGGAGTATTCTAGAACAGGTCTGATGACCTGGAATATATGGTTTCAAATGCTTTTCTATCTAACCGATACTTTAGTTTAAGCATAATATTAATTCTATTCCAGGCTTAAGGTGTTATATATTCAATATGTGAGTGCCAGCTACCATTGATCGACAGATACACGCCTAGATGTTTGTGTGATTCTACTTCATCAATAGTAGCGATTCTGTTTTGGAGGGGTTAAAAGTAACTAGCCAAGTATTTGCCCAATCGCTGACTTTGATTATGTCAGAATTTAAGGTAGCGACAGTTGTATTTTCATGTTCAACAATTAGATGAACTTGTATCGTCTGCATAAAGATGAATATTAGATTGTATGTTAGACACTATACATGTACCATTTATGTAAATTAAGTGTTGACGAGTGTGACTCAGCCCCTGGTATGACGACACGTGGTGTCCTATCTTTAAGATAACTAGAAAACCAAGTTAGAAGTCGTTCAGATATACCGGTTGCTTTAGGTTTACACAAAAGCCCAGTGTTCCACTCTCGGCCAAAAGCCTTGCTTATGTCAAAAAAGACAGCGCGGAATTCCTTTCCCTCAGCCAAGCCTTGCAAAACGTATTATAGAGAAATGCTAACTGGTTAACAGTTGACGCCCCTGGGCTAAAGCCAGACTGGAAACGAAAAAGACAATTTGTGTCCCGAAAATAACTATCCAAGTACTTAAAAACTAGAACTACCACTATATGTTATTAATACCCCCATTAGCAAATTTGACACATAGATGGGGTTAAAGAAATTAAGCTCCCGGCCGCTAAATTTTCATTTGTTAAATTACGACAAGGGAGATCATTCATTCAAAACCTTTACCGCAGGTGCAGAACACAAGTGCATTGTTGTGAAATAACAATATTTTTCTGAAAGAGGGTTAGATTTAAAGTACAGTATAACCCCTCTAATGCGACCACTTAATAAATAAACATGGATGTCTTTATAAGCAGGTGGTTGTTTAATGCAGGACAAATGTAATGCAGAAAGCTCCTAGAGGAGCTTTCTGCATTATTTTTGTCCTGCATTAAGCTACCATCTGTATCTAGCACCCATAATTATACATCTTGTAAATAGTCGCATTAACGGGGTTTTACTGTACTTGAATTCGTTCGCAGGCGACAGTGAAGTATCTGGGCGTTTCTGTCTCCCTTGTAATAGTACAGAGGTTTAGGGTGAGACTTTGCCTGTTTGATTAATCGCTTAAAAGACGATACAGTATTTGAATGTCTGGTTTCTAAGTAGGAACAATTCAACTCGCGAATGACAGATGGTAAGAAAGAATCATAGTGCAGTTGTGTTCTAGCACGCAAATATTTAATGTTATCAGCATTTCGTACAGGAAACCTGGATCCCTGACCTACAAGTGGTGTTACTATTAATAGTTCCGGTTACGATTACAGCTGCTTCGCATTGAATCTTTTCTAGATCGGACTTTTCATTTAGGGTACAATTGTCCAAACTTATATCGGAATATTCTAGAACAGGTCTGATGACCTAGAATATATGGTTTCAAGTGCTTTTCTATCTAACCGATACTTCAGTTTACGCATAATATCAATTCTATTCCAGTCTTTAGATGTTATATAGTCAATATGTGAGTGCCAGCTACCATTGGTCGACAGATACACGCCTAGATGTTTGTACGATTCTACTTCACCAATAGTTTGCTTACGCATTATTAAATCAGAATGGTCAGGTCTATTTGTTTTACGTGAAATTAGTAGCGATTCTGTTTTGGAGGGGTTGAAAGTAACTAGCCAAGTGTTTGCCCAATTGCTGACCTTGATTATATCAGAATTTAAGGTAGCGGCAGTTGTATTTGCATCTTCAACAATTAGATATGAACTTGTATCGTCTGCATAAAGACGAATATTAGATTGTATGTTAGACACTATATCATTTATGTAAATTAAAAATAAGAGAGGACCAAGTATGGATCATTGAGGCACTTCAGCTTTAAGTGTTGACGAGTGTTACTCAGCCCCTGGTATGACGACACGTTGTCTCCTATCTTTAAGATAACTAGAAAACAAAGTTAGAAGTCGCTCAGATATACCGGTTGCTTTAAGTTTACACAAAAGCCCAGTGTGCCACACTCGGTCAAAAGCCTTGCTTAAGTCAAAAAAGACTGCGCTGATTTCCTTTCCCTCATCCAAAGCCTTGAAAAACGTATTATAGAGAAATGCTAACTGGTTAACAGTTGAATCCCCTAGGATTAAGCCAGACTGCTAACGAGAAAGAAAATTTGTGTCGCGAAGATAATTATACAAGTATTTAAAAACAAGACGCTCTAACACTTTATCCAAGGTCGGTAATTACTTCGGACAGATATTTATTAAATAAGTCACAGAGCGATTGGCATATTTCTGACGAGAGTTCACGAAGCAAACGGTTGTTTATTTCGTCTGGACCCGAGGCTTTACCTAATGGACGACACTTAAGGATCGATTCAACTTCGTCATTAAGAATAGTTAGTGAATGGTTAGTGAATGGTTAGTGAAGTAATCATTTAGTAAATTAGCTTTGTCTATATTTCTACTGCTTGGTAATTATTGTCGATCAGAGTAGGTATTGGATTTCGTTCTGTAGTTGTTAGGAAACCTTTAAGCACTTTCCACCAGTCGCTTGGATTAAAAGTAGATTTCAGTCTAAGAGAAAGGTTTACGTAATATTATTTTTTTGTTTCGTGAATTAGCACAACAACTTCATTTCGAAGGTTTCTAAAACCATCCCAATGGCGAGGTGCTTTTTTGTTCTTTTAGCCTTTCTATATGCGCGTTTTCTCGACCTAACTTTCTTTTTAATGAATGAAGATATCCAGGGAGGTTCAAAAAGGTCTGACAGTTATCAATATACTTGGAATATTCATATTGGCCAGTTCTAACAATTTCCCCGTAACCCGTTTTGAGTATACGTCAACGTCAACGTCATCGTCTATCAGTTCAGTCCAGTTAGTGTCTCTAGCACTTTGTCTGAGTTGGTCGTAGTCAGCCTGTTCATAGTTCCATATTTTCCTAGTAAAGGTTATACATTTAGGTTTACTAAAATGAAACAAAACGTAAATGAGGCCGTGGTATCTCACAACTTGGTGGAGAAAGGGATCTCCGACACTACATGAGTACAGACTAGCTTATTCTTAATTAAAATTATATCGATAAGGGAGGAAAATGTTCTGTAAAATGAGCTGGTTCTTGAGTGACATGTTTAAACCCAAATTCTTGACACAGACGATGTATCTTACGTGAAGACTGGTATTTGAACATATTCAATTTAAAATCACCCGTAATTATAATATATCTGTATCTACTGCAGAATGAATAGAATCCTCAATCATTTGAAAGTGGAGTTGGAGGGAGAAGCCTTCTGTATGATCTTCATCCTGCATTAAGCAGCCAAAACTAAAACTTCAAAGTGTCTAATTATTACTATATACTTCGCACAAATGCTACTAATGTTCTATACAACTCGAAAATATTGATAACAATCATACAGAAGAATCGTTACCTTAGGATTTCCATGTAGAAGGCATCGACATATGGGAGTCGAACTCTATCGGCAACGGACGGTACAGTGTCTGCTCCTATGCCCTCCGTTATTTCAGCATGTAGTTTTCTTTGAACGTCAGGATGGATCGCCATACACAAGATAGACCAGTTAATAGTTGTTGTTGTTGATTCTGATCCAGCCATAAAGAGATCAGCGATCGTACCTCCAAGATTGTCAACTACACAATAAATGATAATTGAGATAATTTAATGTCCACTTGTGATTTTACATTTCCTCAGTATCACCTCAATTTCGACATAAATATATATCTTATTTAAGGGTTAATTTACGTTTATAGTTTGACGTTTCTGCTGCTTCAATGCTCTCATGTTAGACATAATATTAGCCTTTTTCCTGTGGAATATTCATGACGGAAATAATGACTTCTTGAACATTTAATAGCTGATTTGTTATAATGGCATATGCCCACGGGAATGTTTGATATTGGTAGAAACTGTACAGTCAAATTTACTATAATTTCTTAAGCAAACAGAGCAGACTCTGATCACACGGATCACACGGGGCCTTTTAATATGTGTCTATTCTGCACATGTTAAGCATTTTAACCATCCTATTCGAAGTATGAAAATACTTGCCAGAGAAACTAGTATCCTCCTCTGATGCATGTTTCTCCTCCATGGCAAGTAAATAGGCTGATGCGAGATCATCGCTTGCTTTCGTGTTGGTACGCTGCTGATGTTCGAGGACAATATCCCCGCAGAACTTATGAACTTTGTTGGCATTCTTGATCAATTTCTGCATTTTGAATAGGTCTCCTGGCAAATTCCTCAAAAATGGGAAAAAGTTCAAAAGGCCGGCAATAGGTGCATATCTGAAATAATCATATAAACAACAGTGTTATGTTCAACATATAATGACGTAATTCTTCAGCATCAACAATGGCGGTTCTTAAATCTTGCCCTACTCTATATTTATTACAAATTTCAGTACCTACTGAATATTCATGGACCAAATATGAAACATGGAAGGTGGAACAATGTAGCCATTTTAGAAAGTAAATAAACAGATCTTTCAAATTCCATTAACAAACAGAGCAGACCCTGATCAGACGGCTCCTATAGGAGCCGTATGATCTGGGTCTACTCTGTTTGAAAATCCGTGAAAACACGTTTATATGAGGGAAAGGGTTAAACCGTTCCTTATTCTATATTTAATCCAAATTCGAATACCTACTGAATATTCATGAACAAAATAGTTATAATGAATTATGGAAAGTGGAACAGTTGTAACCATTTCAGAAACTAAAGAAACAGATCTATCAAATAGAGCAGACACTGATCAGACGGCTCCTATTAGACCCGTCTGATCTAGGTCTGCTGTGTTTGCAAATGCACGAAAACACGTTAATATGAAGGAAATGGGTTAAATCGTTTCCAATGAATATCAATTCTTATGATAAAATTCATGTACAGCAACACACGAACACTGACATGTGTACCATTATCAGCCGTTGAGACAGGTGGCAGTGTAATGCAGAGTAAAAGTCACATCAAAATCTCCTCTAGGCTGCATGACCTTCACTCTACATTAAACAGCCACCAGTCTAAAACGTTTTGTTTCATTCTCTTCAAACTATCTAGTTCTTACTTTACTATCATTTTGCCCTTCAGCCATTTTGCCCTTCAGCCATGGACATTTGAAGACATGCAATAGATATTATTTCACCGGACCATTTACAATTGTTTAATGAAAACTCTTACCACGCTATGAAATACATTGTCCACTCAAATGTGTAAATCTATCTGGCGTAATTTTGACTACTTCCGGTTCGATCAAGCGTCGGGGAAATTATTGATCAAGTGCCATGACACACCGAGTCTCACTTTCGACCCAATGCTAAACAGTTTGGATCCTGATAAGACACCGAGCTATTTGTTTTCTCATTTGGATCCCAGCTGTTTGCAGACGAGACTTGAGTACGCACATTTATATGTTGCCCTGGGCCTAGTTAAATGGGTTATATTCGAATTTCATACCACTTACCTTAAGTTCTCTTCCACGATGTCCAGCATTCCAGTTATAAGTGGATCCCCATGCTGAAAGGTGTCGCCGAACAACATTGAAGAAATTACATTTGTAACGCTTGTAACCACCATTGGTCTTGGGTAAAACGGTGATTCGTTGGTTTCTTTCAACACTTGTACCAAAGCAGCAGCTTCCTTTTGTATTTTACCTTCTAGAGTACGTCTCCCCATGCCGAGATCCTTTAGAGTTGATAACACAAACCTCCTGTGTTCCTTCCATGGCATACCATTACTATTGACAAAACCTAGAGCAACAGATAAACGTGTGTACTCAAATACTAACATAGTCATTTCTCCACCAATCCCTACGCTGTGACCGCTCTTTAGAATTGTCTCCTCGAGACGATTCTAAAGAGTGGTCACAGCATAGGAGTTGGTGGAGAAATAAAGGAGTTATTCCTGAAAATGTTTTCATTTACACATTTTATCTGGACACTTGTATATAGCATCAGAATAAAAACGAACGTGAATGAGCCGTTCCATTCGCAAAATGATTTATTTAACACCTTCTGGCATTCTGTAAAACATGTAGATCAAGATCAGTCGCAACGTCTGATTCGACTCTGTACTGTTTTAAAACTAATTTTTTGAAAATAACTGGAAATATTCAAGTTTGAAATTGTTTATAAAACAACAGTGGTATATATTGAGGGATAAATGGCCAAAATCTACTTATAGCTTAAGCCAGTATTAGCTGATGTTCCTAAAATGGACATAAACAAAAATGTAGACCTAAATCAGAAGCCTCATGTAGGGGCCTCATATAGTAGGGCCTCGTGTAGGGACCTCATGTATGAACCCTCTTGGTCTGGGTGTTCAGTTTGTTACTCAACCTATTTTCCAGGGGTCATATCAGTTGAAAAACCGTTTTTAAAAAATAAACTTACATTGGTACAAGTGCACTGGTATAAAATAAGCTTTTAGAATAAATATAGAAAGCCAAACGAGCATGACATACATAACTTTGTATTACTTGACCAGATTAAACTGAGACTCCGTGCATATTCCGTAAACATTCGTATGTATTAGTATGAATGGTAATCGAATTCATCCGAGTATAGCCGGGAACGCTAACGGAAAGTCTCAGTTTAAAATGGTCAAGTAATATGACAGTACAGTAAAACCCCTCTAAACCGGACGTAAAATGTAGTATAAAGATTAGTCTTGGAGACAGGTGGCAGCTTAATGCAGGGTGAAAGTCATTCAGAAAGCTCCTCTAGGAGCTTTCTGAATGACTTTCACCATGCATTAAGCAGCCACTTGTATAAAAGTATCTAAATTCTTCTGTACTAGAATTCCGGTTTAGAGAGGTTTTACTGTATTTAATGTTTTATTTTGTAAACATGACCTTGTTTCGTCGTTATAGTTCGATTATGACCCGTGATCTGTGACCTTTAGGACGAGTCCACCCGTAGAGGTAAAACGCGTCACAAACCATGTATTTGTTCCTGATTTACCTGTGATTATACAGCCATGTAATACGCATACATATACTAATACTGCACGATTACTATGAGCTTCTTGTGATCATCACTGTCCACTTACCCATAAATTAGAATGGTTGCAACTTCTATAGATAGAAAAGTGTAGTCACGGCTCAGCGCTCGAAATCGAACTATAATCAATACCAAGATTAGCAAGGGTACTGTTGCATGCTTGTTTGGAGGAATTCATATCAAGGTATGCACTTGTATACAGTAAAATCTGGCTTCAGCGGTCATTCATTTATTGAACATCCGGGAGTCTTTAAAACAGATGATTGCAGGGCAGAAGTCATGTAGAAATCTCATATATAACTATATTTTTGACATGCATTAAGCTACCACCTGCCTTACAGACCCACAATTAGACTTCGTTTTGATGGCCGCTTAATCCTTTCCTCCATAGACTATGTTTAGACCCAACCTCTTTGAATGAATCTACTGGAAAGGAGCATTAACCAGAGAAAGGGAAATTTTTTAATGTTGTAATTTGAAACCATTGTGATAATTAAATAGAACACTTGCTCCTATTGGAGTAAATGCTCAATTTATTACAATGGTTTCAACAGGTGACTTACAGAGGCGTAGAAAGACGTATTTATGGAGGAAAGGGTTAAGACAGGTTCTACTGTTTTCAATTGTTTTAACACACCCCCTTATAGTGGTTAAATCCATTTATTAGCGCGCTCAGCATTATTGCTGTCTATTTATAATAGTAATAGTGGTTTTGCTGGATACTGAATCCAGAGTAACAGATATGGGTGCGTACCTAGTTCACATTGGTGATTTCGAGCTACTTATCCCGACAGACGGCAACCATTACAAAATTAGCATGCTGTCTTAACAGCTTATTGATTAGACTAGGCGCGTACCTAACTACTCAAATCATCATTTCTCCTCCAAACCCTATACTGTGACCATTCGTTAGAATCGTCTCTTCGAGACAATTCACTCTGTAGAATCGTATAAAGACGATTCAAAAGAGTGGTCACGGTACAGGGTTTGATGAAGAAATAACGGAGTTATTCTTGAAAATGTTTTAATTTACGCATCTTTTCTGGAGCTCTGTAAATATCCTACCTTTATCTTGAATGACCGCATCCAATGAATACAAAGACGGTCTATCAGCAAACATGTCACCCTGCTTGATAAATGCCTCCTTCAGGGTGCTGTAACGACCAACTATAATGGCGAGTCGAGACCCTAACTGTAGGGAATACACATCTCCAAGTTGGGCCCTTAATTTCCGACAGGGTTTTCGCATGTCTGCCCTCATGTAATGCATGTGTCCGATGACTGGAAGCCAAAACTTAGGAAACGGTGGAAGGTTTCTCTTATCCCTCGAAAACAGGCGATAAATGACAAGTGCCACCAGAAGACCGACCAAAATCGTTGTTGGACACAAACTACTTGTCACACAGTCGAATAGTCCCATTTTTGTTGTTTACCTTGAATAAATGCCACAAATTAATCTATTATTGAAGTATGTGTATATATCAGTCATGTATGCCTCCTTCATCAACGTGTATTCTATCTACGAGTATACACACACCTGTTGTTTTACAGTTTAACGATCAATAAACTCCAGCCTTGTGCAACATTCACGACTTAGTAAGCCGTCTTCACGTAGCTGATGAAATGACTTAAATTATTACTCTATTCTAAACATATAATACAAACACGATACTATGCAATACCGGACAGTGTTTACAACGATAAACTATTTTTAGCCGCCTGTGTATTCTCGCTCTGTTTACGGGTTAACCCTTCTCATGCTAAACGTTACTTGGCTAGAATTGGTAAAGAACTTGGATCCCGAGCAACAATTCAGACATCTTAGACTCATCAGGATCCAAGCTATTTGACACTCGGTAAATAGTCTCTCAAAAGTTTGAATGAATCAGTTATGAAGTTTGAGCAGACATTTTGTTTTCAGCATGAGACGGGTTAAGTTCATAAAACTACTTGTTTAAACGCTCTGGTATATGTCCTTTATTATAACCCTTACAATGCTGCATTTTCAAAAGGACTATTCCAAAATTCAAACAGGTAAGCTTATGGTGAATATGTTTGGGATATTTCTAAAGAAAAGTGTAAGATGACAAACAGTGCAGACCCTGATGAGAGGGTTCCACTAAGAGCTCTTTCATCTGGGTATATACTGTTTACAAAGGATATTAGTGACTCGTGTCCCACACCGAATTGTTAATACTGTGTTCCTCTTCACTGGAACTTCACAATTCATCTGAACTTTGGAACACACTTGTCGATCGTGAATTCGACTACAGTAGAACTCGTCTTATAGTGACCATTTTTTTTATAATAGGGTTCGTTTAATACAGGTTTCAGGCGCGGATTCGGAGGGGACGGAGCCCCCCCCCCCCCCACACACACACACACACACACACACACCCTCCCCCTCCCCCACCCCACCCAAAAAACTGCCCAAACTTTATTAAGTAATTCTATTAGATCTAGATCTAATAAAAATCATTAAAACAAATCTGAGTTGCATGACATCCAGAAGTGTCTTTGTAAAATTACAAATTTACGCCCGCCCCTTTCCTAATCTGATATCCTGGACCCGTACCTGGGTTCTACTGTATTGCGATATTAGCACTACATGAAGTCAGCCACCACATGTGTATACATAATGTGAAATACGCCATTTATAGTCTTCATGAAGAGGAATGTAACAGAAATTAATCTATGAATTATTGTTATTATTACTGCTTAACAAATTATACCACATAGGCTAATTTTAGACACAATGTCTTTGGATAAATATACTGAAAAAGAGCATTTCAAAATTGTACAGTTTTGAAACCATTATGATAAATAGGAGCACATGTTCTATTTATCTCAATGGTTTCAAAAAGAGACTTTTATAGAGCCAATATGAGGGAATATGTTAACCATTTCGCTTATATAGAATATATTTGTCTCCTTTACAAACATGATAGACCCGTCTAATCACGGTCTGCTCTGTTTACTTATAAAACAATATTGATCTGATTCTGCAGTGTCTGCCATATTCAAAATTGCTGTGTTAAGATGCCATTATAAAGTCAGCTAACTAATATTTATGATGCCATAATTTCTGACATGACTACGGTTAACGTGCGTATATTCCTTCCTACTGTTCTGGTTTGTTGGACTGAATTGCCCTTTAACCTTTTCAATGCTGGATATCAAAGTAGCATGACCCATCAATTTTAACCCTTTCCCTGTTTTCACGCATTTGCAAACAGCGTAGACCCAGATCAGACGGCCGTCTGATCAGGATCTGCTCCATTTTCTTATTGAATTTGATTTGTTTCTCTTGCTTCTGAAATGGCTAAAATGTTACACCTTCAATATTTTATTATAATTATTCCACACAGTGCCTTGAATATTCAATAGGTATTGGACTAGAAGTAGAACAGGGAAATTCAGTATAAAAGGCTTACATGTAGAATGACAAACAGTACAGACAATGGTTACATTGCTCCTATAGGAACAATTGGAAATGCCACTCGTTTTCAAACTGATTGCAAATGCCACTCGTTTCTCACATCCAAACGGTGAACCCTTTACTCCATAAGGACGCCTGTTTATACCTTTACAAACAGAGTAGACTCAGATCAGGCGGCTCCTACGGGAACCGTCTGACCAGGGTTTGTTATGTTTGCTTATGATATGATATAGACTATGAGTCTAAAGTTTCTGACATAATAAACAGGACCTCTGTCCATGTGCTATTATAACAATTAATTTGATTAATTTTCATATTGGCATTACTTCTTGCATGAATATTCACGGATGAAAATATTAACAGAAATGCCCAATTGTGATGACAGAGCGGACGTGGTGGCGTGATGAATTAACCAATATGCATCATGCGTCGAATCATCATTTATCGACATACAGTAAACCCGCTCTACATTGAATGTTGAAATCATCATCAACGCCGGTCCTTTAGGCAGGTGCCAGTTTAATGCAGGTTGAAAGTCATGCAGAATACTCCCTTTATCAAAATTCCGGTTTAGAGGAATGTTACTGTACATGTATGACCTATTAAGTGTCGAAGTGTGTTGAAACCCAAATCATTCACTCTCGTTTCACAATAATTATTACCATGAGACGCGTATTGAACCTTTAGTCTGTTGAGGGCGGAGGGGTAGACAAACTGATTATAGCTTGAGTGTTGTTGGTGAAATATTGTGTAAGCATACTTGGCACACCAGCCTGAATGTTAATTGTCACTGGTGAAACTTTTGTTACCTTCAGTTCCCCATATCCATCAAAACGAGAGGACGTCAATCACTATCATCATCAATCATGGACCATCTGATTAACACAACCCGCACATCTTGCGTATTTTGCCAGTCTACGCTTAAGCACGTCGTAAATGTAGATGACATCATTTGTGGTACCTACCCCAGTTTCATGAACATTCTTAAGTAATTACTAATCTAAGCCTGCATGTTATTTACAAATTTCACACAAGAGCATAAGACTTCATAAATTAGTGTTTATTGTGACACAAATGGGTACTAATAGTTTGCCCCGTTATCATTTTAAGAATAAATACTGTGTTTGATTACAACCAACTGAAGGTGATTTAAATACAGAAAAAAAACATTTAAGAATTAGTAACAGACTGAAGAATTGTACCAAATTAATTTTAAATTCAACTTAATGCATGGCTGCTTAATGCATGGTGAAAGTCATGCAGAAAGCTCCTAGTGGAGCTTTCTGCATGGATTTCATCCTGTATTAAGCTGTTACCTGTCTCCAAGACCTATATTTATACTAAATTTAACGTCCGGTTCAGAGAGGATTTACTGTATCATATATTTTACTGTATTCGCTCTTCAATTATCATGTAACATGTTTAACTTTCGTCGACAGAACATGCTTACTGAGATTAAAGAGCACATTTGTTTTCCTTTTCGAAAAGGACCAAACTGTCAGACTGCAATGACCTATATAACAGATTATGTACAGTACAATGCCTCTGACCCGGAATCTATTATGTCAGAAGTTTGATACTTTAGGTAGGCGGTTGCTTAATGCAGGGTGAAAGTCATGCAGATTGCTCCTAGAGGATATGAGGGGTAAAGTTTAAAACGCCGAGTACCGCTTAATGAGGATCATTACGAACATTTATTGATATAATATTTACACTTACCTCACTCCAAATAAAAATGTCTGATGTAATTGTGACTACGTTCAATTCGACCTCTCACGTTGATCCAAGCTCTTAATAAACGTGAATCTATACATGTACTTGATCAACAGAAATGACACTCTGACAGGCTGTGGATTGTTATTATGTACTGCTAAATTACAATGCAGAATATGTCAGCCTTCTGTTTTAACCCATCGCTTGCTATGCACGTCAAAATACCTACCTGTAAATAGTGAAGACCTAGATGAGGCAACCAGTGCACCCCACAGCAGTGATCGCACAGAAAAATACTTGCACACAGTGAATATATATGTAATTATACAACAGAGCATGGGTAAGGAAGCAGAACTATATGTTAAAATTCAGCAAGCGCTAACACGTGCTGCGGTTATAATAGAGGGTTAATGCACGTTTTTCGGGCAATAATATCTGCAGTGTCCCGAGGGACTGTTGTTGGCCCGAGCCCGAAGGGACACTGCAGATGTTATTGCCCGAAAACAAACGTGTATTAACGCTATTCTTGTACAAAACCCATTTTCTGTTTTCCTGCATCAATTTAATTCTTCCAAATACAAGCAAAACTACCGCAGCAAAACTATACACATCTTAGACATTTCGTTCGATTTATGCTGTTTCCGGGCCACTGTTTTCTTTCTAACGTCAATTCATGATTGTATCAAATACCGTTTACACAGAATTTAATTATATCACTAAAAACAGTTCATTGTCGGTGCCCCTGAAATAGTCGCACCGTTCATCTAGCTTAGGCCAAAACGCTACATCATTCGCGTCCATTGTTTACCTTATGCCCCGAATAGGTATTATTAAAACCGGTAAACTACAGCGCGTGAGCACGAGAATCGCCTTGTTAATACATAGTCCAGCGGGACTACAACAGCACGTTTTGTGCAAGAATAGAGGGTTAATACACATTTGTTCGGGCAATAACATCTGCAGTGTGCCGAGGGACTGTTGTTGGCCCGAGCCCGAAGGGCGAGGGCTACAACATTCCCGAGGGACACTGAAGATGTTACTGCCCGAAAACAAACGTGTATTAACGCTATTCTTGCACAAAATCCATTTTCTGCTTTGTATTGAACACAAATGTAAGATTCTTTTTATCACATAAGCCTTAAACATGCCATAGAAAATAAAACAGGCTATAGCTGACGGCTGTTTCGGCCATTGCCTTCAAACAGCGCAGCAATAAAACGGACGGTGTAAATGAAGCGCTACGATTGGCTAACGCTTATATGAGCGCTACGATTGGCTAATGATTTCTAATTCTGTTACGACACAAGGAAGATTATGTGATAAAAGATATAGCTGAACTGTACACTTGTCTTTTATTTGGTCCCCTGTCCTTTTAAACATTTAAGGGATACTGGACACATTTGGGTGAAAGTCTGTTTTGATTACTCTTTAACGCATTCCCTCCAAGACAATTTTAGACCCAACCTCTTTGAAATAATCTACCGAAAAGTAGTATCAACTATAGAAAAGGAGAGTGTTAGAATTTTGTTGTTTTTAAACCATTGTAATAAATAAGAGTTTTGGTTTCATGGTTTCAAAATGTGACTTTTACAGTCCCAGTGCAGTCACTAGGAGGAAATGTGTTAATTTCTAAAACATACAGAATGGGATATAGCTAAACTGTACTGTTTTACTTTACTTTGTCACCTATCCTTTGAAACATTTCAACGCATTGCCACATACTATTTTCCAGATATTGCTTGCCTGGAACTCTGGTCATCGCCTGTATCAAAATAGTTTGAAAATTGTGATCCCCGATTCGATAATGGTAACCGAAGCGATTAACAGAATAAATGCAATCGTAGTAAAATTCGTGACCACAGTTATGTAATATTAAAAAAACGATAACATTTCTAATCCGACTATAAAATTATAAAAAATCATTTAGCTATTTACATACAGTAAACCCCCTCTAAACCGGACGTCCAATATAGTGAAAGTTTCGATCCTGGAGACATATGGCAGCTTAATGCAGACCCTCGCGGGGTCTACCCAAGCTTCTGCATGAGATTTCTGCATGACTTTCACCCTGCATTCAGTAGCCACCTGTCTAAAAGTATCTAATTTCTCCTCTACTAGAATTCCGTTTTAGAGAGGTTTTACTGTAATATGTTACTGTGTATGTACCAGGTCCTAATTAACCGTAATTTTGAAAAATGATCCGTACTTCGGACAAACTGATGTCGGATATCACATTTGCCTCATATTGTTTATACTTTAAAGCAATGAAGAGAAACACGAGGCGAGGTAAAACATACGCTCGCATGTGTTTGATGCATTAGTAAACATATAAAATTGAAAGTTAATATCATAGGCAAGAACATATAACTATTTATTTCACAAATAAAACCACAAACTGACATCTGTATTCTAACTGAATTATACTTGAGACCACTCAAGCAAATCAAGGCTTTGCAACTTTCATACACTTTGAGTTCTGACTGATTGAATATTTCTGATCATCATTTGCATAATAACATGACTACTTTGCACCAACTGTAGTTTATAAATACTATTTTTGCTGCTAATTCTGATCAAATGACCATTTCCCACGACAAGAAGGTGTTTGATAAACGGTGATTGACCGTCTCTGGTATAGGTTCAGATTAGAGTATAGTATACGTAACACTACTTCTGTATAGAAATATAGTATACGTAACACTACTTCTGTATAGAAATATAGTATACGTAACACTACTTCTGTATAGTATACGTAACACTACTTCTGTATAGAAATGCAATCAAATCTCGATTATTTGGACACTCAAATATATATCATTATCGATATTTAAGACAAACAGTAGCTTATTGAAGGGTGAAAGTCATGCAGAGAACTCCCCTGGCAACTTCCTGCATCACTTTCTGTTTCACTCTTATAAGACTATATTATTATAGAGCTCCAGACAAGATGCGTAAATTAAAAAAAATTCAAGTACAACGTCTTTATTTTTCCACCAAATCTTATGTTGTGACCACACTTTAGAATCGTCTCTTCGAGACGATTCTAAAGAGTGGTCACAACATAGGGTTTGGTGGAGAAATGACGATTTTAGTATTTAACTACGCACCGTTATTTATAGCTATGTATTAGGAAGCCACCTGCCTAAAAGGGTCTAAAATCTTTATTAACATTTCGAGTTATCGAGATTTAACTGTAATTGGTACATTGTCATACACAAAATGTCAACTGAACCATGCACTACTGCTTAAACAAATTGTGAAAGCCATCCGACGACTTACATTCTACGCAACGTTTGCATCTGAATGTGTCATGATAAAGCATTTTAGGTTTTGCAATGTTTTAATAGTTTATTGTGATAATATGCCGCACATAACTTAAAACCTATATTATCGCAACAACTGGATTACAATGGTAACAGTCAGTCTTTTATTTATTTTCTCTGTTTTGCAATAACTTTATACTCTTTTGGTCCGTGAGAAATTCCAAATTCACCATCGACCTTTTCATACGTCAGTTCTTCATTCTCTGGACAGACGAACTCGAAGTTTTGAACAAGTGTTACCAGGACCAGGAAGAGCTCCATTCGAGCTAAGGATTCGCCGATGCATGATCGTTTGCCTGAAATATAACATTTTATGACAACTGAGTGTAACAAAGTTTGGTTTGTCGTTTCTGACATAACTAGAAGAGTATATATAATCCGCCTGGACAAATATATATATATAGATAGATAGATACAATGTAGATAAAAGAGTAAACACAATTACTATAACCGCACTTTCTCCACCAAACTCTATACTGTGACCACTGAAATGTTTTTTGCAGAACAGAATTTACCGAAACATGCAAACGCACAGTGACTTTTCCATTACTGCACTTCCACAAACCCTTATTCGTTGATTTACAAACCATTTTAATCATTCAAATGAGTTTAGCCAACGTTTACTAATGCTTACTAACATATGCCACGTCGGCGGTACGGTCTATATTTTCTATGGCCAATAGTATTTCTACGGGAGCCGCAAAATTCGTACGACCATATACCGCCGTGAATCATATGTGCCTCAAAACGGATATATATTGAATTCGTGGAGACAGAGACCCTACGGCTGCCGTATGGCCTTTGACAAAATGACACGCGGTCACCGTACGGCGTCCGTTCTGTGTAAGTCGTAGTCGAAACCACATGGTGTCCGTCAGTTCGGAGCTACCACTACACAACTTGGTTGTAAAAAAGCTATGGTGGCTCTAGAAAGTATTACTTTTCGCTTAAAATTCTAAGGCGACCCTGCAGCCTGCAAAACTTATCGATACGCCGTACAGCGCCCGTGCTTGCAGAGTTTCTATGATTGCTGCAGCATTCATCACCGATCTACGGCCAACGTACAGCAGCCGTGGAGCAAATTTGACTTATGAATGTGACTTTGGCTGCTTGACATTACTACGTTTTCATTAATCGGTAACAGCAACTTTTAATGTATTTTAGTACTTTTGTACACTGCCTATACATAGCCAATGTATACAGCCAACGTACAAAATCAATGTACATAGCCACTGTACATAGCCAACGCAATGGACATGTCAAACATTTCGTCATTACATACAAACCTATTTAAGGGATAAAATGTTCTTACCCATAAAGAAGAAAACGAACTCTTCCTTCTTTGAAAGTTTTCCATTTTCGTCGATAAATCTCTCTGGTCGGAAATTTTCTGGATCACCCCAGATCTCTGGGTCATTGGCCACAGAGTCAATATCCACAAAAAGAATTGCATCCTTTGGTATTGTATATCCTAGCAATTGCGTGTCCTGAGCCGCTGCGTGGGGTAAAAGAAGTGGTGCAAGGTTGCAGTACCTGCCAAACAAATGATGCTTTCATAAAATATAGCCCAAGGTAAAACAATCATATACTTGAGCACACGCTTATAAGTTATGCCGTGCCGCCCGTCCCATTAACCCTTTCGGCGCCAATATTTCTAATTGCCGTCTGCAAACCATTTTATTTAAATCATTCGGTAAAATAAGGAAATAAGTTAAATAAATGTAAATTTTCAAAGGAATAAAGCACTTATATAGAAATAGAGTTTGCGACAAAAATTAAAGTCCCTGATCAGACGCCACCGTGAAAATGCGACGTCTGATCTGGGACTTCACTAGTTGTCGTGGTGCAGTTTTGCGACATTGGCGGTGGAAGCGTTAAACGTGTAGTCCACTATTTGAAATTAAACTACGTATCGAAACGATTGTAAATTGTTTTATTTTAAGCTCAAATTTATATCTATAAAGTACAACTAAATAGGTGTTTGATAATCGATACATGATGACTAATAGCTCATGTGTGTCTATATAAAACAGGTATATTATATCGTCATCGGCCTTTAGGACAGGTGGCAGCTTAATGACGGGTAAAAGTCATACAGAAAACTCCTAAAAGCTTTCTGTATGGACTTCAGCATGCATTAAGCAGCCGCCTGCGCACAAATGTTGATAATAAGCATACAGAAGAATCGTTACCTTAGTATTTCCATGTAGAAGGCATCGACATATGGGAGTCGAACTCTATCGGCAACGGACGGAACAGTGTTGGCTCCTATGCCCTCTGTTATTTCAGCATGTATTTTCCTTTGAACGTCAGGATGGATCGCCATACACAAGATAGACCAGTTAATAGCTGTTGTTGTTGATTCTGATCCAGCCATGAACAGATCAGCGATCGTACCTCCAAGATTGTCAACTACACAATAAATGAAAATTTAGATAATTTAATTTCAACTTGTGATTTTACATCAGCTCATGTCCGACATCTTAAGATATATTTTAATTTGGGGATAATTTACTTTTATAGTTTGACGTTTCTGCTGCGTCAATGTTCTTATATTGGACATAATAAAACATTCTTCCTGTTAAATATTTATGACAGAAATAATGACTTCATGCATACCTGTTAGCCGATTTGTTATAACGGCATATGCCCACAGGAATGTTTGATAATGGTAGAAGCTGTACAGTCAATATGATGTCATCTGAAAAGTCATCTGATATGTGTCTATTCTGCACATGTGTGAGAAAGCTTTATATGAAATAAAGGGGCGCCTTGTATGTGAATTTCTCCTCTATGTGTGCGTGTATAAATTGCTATATCAATGCTTTTTGTCGGTGTTTTGGTGATGATGGCGTTTTGTGTGTGGCTTTTCTTGCTTAACTTTACTACGTTTCCATTTAAGCGTTTCAACCATTCCTATTCGAAGTATGAAAATACTTACCAGAGAAACTAGTATCCTCCTCTGATGCCTGTTTCTCCTCCATGGCAAGTAAATAGGCTGATGCGAGATCATCGCTTGCTTTCGTGTTGGTACGCTGCTGATGCTCAAGGACAATGTCCCTGCAAAACTTATGAATTTTGTTGGCATTCTTGATCAATTTCTGCATTTTGAATAGGTCTCCTGGCAACTTCCTCAAAAATGGGAAAAAGTTCAAAAGGCCGGCAATAGGTGCATACCTGAAATAATCATATTAACAACAGTATTATGTTCGACATATAATGACGCAATGCTTCAGCATCAACAATAAAATGTCTTAACCCTTTCCTTGTTCAATATTTATTCAAGATTTCAGTACCTACTGAATATTCATGGACACTATAGTTATAATGACATATAGAAGGTGGAACAATATAGCCATTTTAGAACAGAAGTTAAGAAACCGATCTTTCAAATGTCATTAGCAAACAGAGTAGAGCCTGATCAGATGGCTCAAATAGGAGCCGCCTGATCAGTGTCATCTCTGTTTGCAAATGCGTGAAAACACGTTTTATGAGGGAAAGGGTAAACCTTTCCCTTGTTCTATAGTTATTCGAAATTCCAATACCTCCTGAATATTCTTGAACAAAATAGTTATAATGAATTATGAAGAGTGGAACGGTTGTAACCATTTTAGAACCTAAGAGACATATATATCAAATTACCTTAGCAAACAGAGCAGACTCTTACCAGACGGCTCCTATAAGACCCGTCTGATCTAGGTCTGCTGTGTTTGTAAATGCACGAAAACACGTTTATATGAAGGAAAGGGGTTAAATCGTGTCCAATGAATATCAATTGTTATGATAATATTCATGTACAGCAACACACAGATAGTTCGAACACTGACATTTGTATCATTATCAGCCGTTGAAAAGGAGGCAGTGTAATTCCAGAGTGAAAGTCACATAAAAACTCCTCTAGGCTGCATGACCTTCACTCTACATCAAACAACCAACAGTCTAAAACGTTTTGTTTCATTCTCTTCAAACGATCGAGTTCTTACTCTACTATCATTTTGCCCTTAAGCCATGAACATTTGAAAGCATGCATTAGATATTATTTCAGCAATTCATTTACCATTGTTTAATGAAAACTCTTACCACGCTATGAAAAACATTGGTTCGATCAAGCGTCGGGGAAACTATTGATCAAGTGCCATGACACACCGAGTCTCACTTTCGACCAAGTGCTAAACAGTTTGAATCCTGATAAGACACCGAGCTATTCGGTCTCTCATTTGGATCCCAGCTGTTTGCAGACGAGACTTGAGTACGCACGTTTATCTGTTGCTCCGGGTCTAGTTAAATGAGTTATATTCGAAAGTGGTGTCACATCATTTACCTTATATTCTCTTCCACGATATCCAGCATTCCAGTTATAAGTGGATCCCCGTGCTGAAAGGTGTCGCCGAACAACATTGAAGAAATTACATTTGTAACGCTTGTAACCACCATTGGTCTTGGGTAAAAGGGTGATTCGTTGGTTTCTTTCAAAACTTGTACCAAAGCAGCGGCTTCCTTTTGTATTTTACTTTCTAGAGTACGTCTCCCCATGCCGAGATTCTTTAGAGTTGACAACACAAACCTCCTGTGTTCCTTCCATGGCATACCATTACTATTGACAAAACCTAGAGCAACAGATAAACGTGTGTACTCAAATACGCGTACTACCATAGTCATTTCTCCCCCAAAACCCTATTTTGTGTCCACTCTTTATAACTGTATCAAAGAGACGATTCTAAAGAGTGGTCACAACATAGGATTTGGTGGAGAAATAAAGAATTTGTTCTTGAAAATGTTTTAATTTACACCTCTTATCTGGACCTATGTATATAGTATCGGAAATAAAGATAGCGAATGAACCGTTCCATTCGCAAAATTACTTAATTAACACGTTCTAGCATTTTGTAAAACATAGTACATGTAGATCAAGATCAGCCGTAACGTCTGATTATACTCTGTACTGTTTTCAAACTAACTGATTTTAACTTTTATAGTTATAACTAGTTATAGAAATTATTTATAGTGATACAATTGGGGGATAAATGACCAAAATCTACTCATAGCTTAACTATTAGCTTACATTGGTACAAGTGCATTAGTAGAAAATAAGCTTAAAGAGAATAAGTATAGAAAGTCAAACGAGCATGACATACAGAACTATATGACAGTATTAATACTTTATTTTGTAAACATGACTTGGTTTAGTCAATAATCAAAACCAGGATAGGCAAATTTACTGTTGAATGATTGTTTGGAGGAATTCAGATCAAGGTGCGTACTTGTATACAGTAAAATTTGTCCTAAGCGGTCTTTCATTTATTGAACATGGGAGTCTTAAAACATGTGGTTACTTGATGCAAAGGTGCCCGACGATTGCTGGAACTCACCCACTCACCCCCCCCCCCCCCCCCCCCCCTTACACACAATCATGAACGAAAAATGGCCTGGGCATAAGAAGGGTTGATTGTGTGTTCAAGAAGTTTTGGGGTTATTTCGGCATATTGTGTCCTTCCACTTATGTTACCAAACTCAAATGAAATATTATATGTACAGTGTCAGTACATCATACAGTTACGATCCAGAAACATCTGGATCGGGTTTATGTATGACATACAACACTATACATAAGATATTGCCTTACACATGTAGGGCAATGGGTTAACAGAATAGGTCAATTTTGTAGCTAATGCATATAAACAAACACAATGCAATTACAACAATTACAAACAAATCACCAATATATACACCCCGTATGCAAAATTATATACACAACTATGTATGGCGCTGATCAATCCTATGAAGTTTCAGGAAAATCCTACCAAAGATTTTGGAGAAACGCCAGAGACAACATTTTCCATGTAAACAATTCAAAGTCCCATAACTCTGCAGAAAATCATCGAACCGAAACAGGAAAAAGATATGCACAACTAGGCATGATGCTAATAAATATTTTGAAGTTTCATGTAAATATAACAAAACGTTTTCCAGAAACAGCGCGGACAATATTGTTCATGTAAAAAATTCAAACTGGAACAGAAATAAGACATGCACAACTAATCATGGTGCTGATCAATCCTATAAAGTTTCGATGAAAATCTGACCAAAGGTTTTGGAGAAACCGCGTGGACAAAGTAATTCAGACTGACGGACGTTCTAACATATGTACACTTTTGGGCATTTCCTTTGTTTTAATTAACTGATTCTCTCCTACTGACGCCTTTTTGAAAAATTATAAAACTCTGCCTTTCGACAGATTAATTCAAAAATGTTGTCAGGATGCTTGGTGATGCCCCAATGATAAGACCCAACTTCAGACCTTCTCAAAATAACCAGCAGTGAGTGTTGATGTTTGCTCCAGTGTAAGCATTTTTATACAGTTTCCATTAATCTGAGTAAGTTCAGCAAATTAGCATATTAACAGTGTTTTATTCATATTAACTATTTCGATTGACCACCGCCTCACGCATTTGATATATACAAAGTACTACTTTTTATAAGGTATTAAACAAACAAAGTGAGTTTAAAATTGAAATAACTTTGATACACAACGAATTATTACTAACAGTCAAAAAGGGAGATAATACTGTTTCCATTAATCTGAGTAATTTCAGCAAATGAGCATATTAACAGTTTTTATTCATATTAATTATTTCGATTGACCAACCGCCTCACACATTTGAATATATACAAAGTACTAATTTTTATATGTTATTATAATCAAACAAAACAGAATGAAGTTTAAAAGTGAAATAACTTTGATACACAACGAATTATTACTAACAGTCAAAAAGGGAGATAATCCTGTATATACAGAGATACATCAAATCGCTTTCCTAGCGATATACTACGGGTTTTCTTGACAGAGATTGGCTCTAACAATAGTCTAGGGTCATGAGTTAAAATACCCAACAGGGGCACAAAAGTACTCAACAATATAGATGGAATGAGTACAATTTACCATTAACTATTGCTCCCCATGCATTATCGTTCAATTTAACCAATCTTTTCCGTAAGTAATCGGACATTTCCGTACAATTTCGCGTTATATTTGTGCACTATGCTGTGCGTAGAAATCTGTAGGTATGAAATAATGCATTTATATGCCAAACTCCCTTTCATTTTATTTTCACTCTTAAAATCGCATTTTTAACAAATGTTAACAAACTTTAAATGTTGAAGCCCAAACAAATTGGAACTTCACCGATCTATTTGCTTAAGCGTATTGACATTTAGTGCAAGCGGTAAAGCGCACTTTTCCTCGGTTTTCTTCGGAAATTTGTGGGTAGGGGTTGAAATTTTGGCCTGACTACTGTGGCCTTCGGCTTGGCAAGCCAACCCAGGCCAAAAACAAGAAAAACACGACCCGGAACTATACTCGGGTCTATAATACAAATGCATGTATTTATATACATGTATCAATACGTTACAGACCCGATAGGATTTTGTTCCGTACTTTTTTGAGTGGTTTGGGACATAAATAGATAGTTTTAGGTTAGTTTTTCATACTTCGGTCATAAATGTGGGGGGGGGAGGGGGGGGGGGGGGGGGGGGGGTGGGGGGGGCGTGGTTCGTGGACGAGACCCAGCAAGCGTCGGGCACATGCGTTCGGAATAATATCTGTCTATTTATAATATTAATAATGGTTTTGTTGGATACTCAGTCCTACCTTTATCTTGAATGACCGCATCCAATGAATACAAAGACGGTCTATCAGCAAACATGTCACCCTGCTTGATAAATGCCTCCTTCAGGGTACTGTAACGACCAACTATAATGGCGAGTCGAGACCCTAACTGTAGGGAATACACATCTCCAAGTTGAGCCCTTAATTTCCGACAGGGCTGTCGCATGTCTGCTCTCATGTAATGCATGTGTCCGATGACTGGAAGCCAAACTTTAGGAAACGGTGGAAGGTTTCTCTTATCCCTCGAAAACAGGCGATAAATGACGAGGGCCGCCAGAAGACCGACCAAACTCGTGGTAGTTGTCACACAGTCGAAAAGTCCCATTATTGTATTTTACCTTGAATAAATTCCGCAAATTTAATCTACTGTTGAAGTATATGTGTATATCAGTCAACTATATCTTCTTTGTCAACATGTATTCTCCTCACACGCACACACACACACCTGTTGTTTTATATGTTAACGCTCAATCAATAAACGCCAGCCTTGCACAACATTGAAGTATATCTGTACGCCCCAGTGTAAAGCGGCCTTCACATAGCTGATGACATGACTTAAATGATTACACTATTCTAAACATATAATACAAAAACATGATGTCACTTGACCAGATTAATCTGAGACTCCGTGCATATTCTGTATGTATTCGTATGTATTGGTATATATGGTAATCGAATTCATCCGAGTATAGCCGGAAACGCTAACGGAAATTGATGAGTGGTCAAGTGATACTATGCAATACCCGATAGTGTTTACAACGATAAACTATATTTAGCCGCCTGTGTATTCTCGCTCTGTATACGGTTAACCCTTCTCGTGCTAAACGTTACTTTGCTAGAATTGCAAACAACTTGGATCCATAGCAACAAACCATGTCATCAGGATCCAAAATACTTGACACTCGGTAAATAGTAGATCTCAAAAGTTGGAATGAATCAGTTATGATTTAACAGATCGAGCTTTTTTCCAGCATGAAACGGGTTAAGTTCTTATTACTACACTATAAGTTGTTGATACGCTCTGGTTAAATTGCACTTTATACGATCAAGGTTAACCCTTACAAGGCAGAATTTTCAAATGGACTATTCCAACATTCAAACAGGCCAAGCTTATGGTGAATATGTGTAACATGACAAACAGTGCAGACCCTGATGAGAGGGGTCCTCTAGGAACCCTCTCATCTGGGTCTACACAGTTTGCACAGGACATTAGTGACTCGTGTCACGCACATTAAAGGTTAATACTCCGTTCCACTGCACTGGACTTTCACAATTCATCTTAACTTCGACACACAATTGTCGTTGTGAATTCGACTACAGTAGAACTTGTCTTATATAGCCACCATTTATTTATTGAATAAAGAGGTCTTAAAAAGCAGGTGGTGACTTAATGCGGGTCAATGTAATTTAGAAAAATCCAATAGGAGTTTCTGCATTTCTTGCGACCTGCTTTAGGCCACCACCTGTCTTGACGACCCAGATTTAGACCTGTTTAATGGCCGTTTAAGACAGGTTCCAGGCGCGGATTTGGAGGTGTTGGAGTACGCCCCCCACCCGACCCCCGAAAAATGCTCAAATTTTTTGAGTAATTCTATTAGATCTAGATATAATGAAAATCATTAAAACATATCTGAGTTGGATGACATCACTTGTGCATTTGTAAATTACAAATCTACGCCCGCCCTTTTCCTAATCTATATCCTGGATCCACACCTGGGTTCTCCTGTATTGCGATATTAGTACTACATGCAGTCAGCTATAGTCAAACAACTAGGTCTGACGCGTCAAGGGTCAGCCGATTCCATTTTTAGGGAGATCAGCATTCCGCATGTTCTCGGACCATTTGTTAAACAGAGGAGTTTAATATATAAGATAATCAAAGTACTGACAGTACTGAAGGTTTCGGACAAAATATATATTATATTGATTGTTTGCTGTGAATTGTTTGCTGAAAATGTTTTATGACACATGTCACACACAGGGCGATTCCAATAGCTCAAACTTGCCACTTTATGCCAGTGGAGCTAAAATTGATAGTTTAATGTAGTAAAGAACCATCACTCCATTATTTGAAAGTAACAAATGGCCATACTTCTGCTACTATCTGGTGGATCATAACAGTAATTAGCATGCATCATTCACTTATCCATATATACACTTCCACCAATTTTGGGCATATTCCTTGTGATTCTAAATACCCTACAAATAATTATATACTGTGGGGTTACATTAACAATATGAAAAAGTATAAAGTTAAGATAAACGAACGGACGTGGTGGCGCGATGCATCATGCGTCGAATCATCATTTATCGACATACAACAAAAGCCCTCTAGACTGACATTAAAATCAGCATCAACACCGATGGCAGTTTAATGCAGGTTGAAAGTCTTGCAGAATACTCCCTTTATCAAAATTCCGGTTTAGAGGGATGTTACTGTACATGTCTGATCTATTAAGTGTCGAAGAGTGTTGAAACCCAAACCATTCACTCTCGCTTCACAAACTAATATCCATACCTTACCATGGGACGCGTATTCAACCTTTAGCCTGTTGCGGGCGGAGGAGTAGACACACTTATTATAGCTTGAGTGTTGTTGGTGAAATATTGTGTAAGCATAATTGGCACACCAGACTAAAAGTTAATTGTCACTGGTGAAACTTTTGTTCACATCAGTTCCCCATATCCATCAAAACGAGAGGACGTCAATCACTATCATCATCAATCATGGACCATCTGATTAAACACAACCCGCACATCTTGCGTAGTTTGCCAGCCTACGCTAAAGCACGCCGTGAATATAGAGGACCTCACTTGTGGTACCTTGCCCCAGTTTCACTAACGTTCTTAAGTAATTTCTAAGCTAAGCCTGCATGTTATTTAAAATTCCACAAGAGCATAACATTTCATAAATTAGTGTTTATTGTGACACAAAGGGGTAAGAAGTTTGCTCGCTCCCTTATCATTTTAAGAATTGTATTTGATTATAACTGAAGGTGATTTAAATCAAAAACGTCATTTAAGAATTTGTAAGAGACTTAAAAAAAATTACCAAATTCATTTTGGGTTTAATTAAATATTTCATGCAAAAAATGTCATTTCTTTTTAAAAATATAACAGTATGTCCATATGGATTTTGTTTAAATAACATCATTTCACTTATCTTCTCTATATGCAAATGTAATACCCTTAATAAGTTAAGCCTGGTATTAAGTAATTACTTAAGAATATTCGTGTAACGGGGGCCTGGTTCGATGCTTACATACCGTATACCCTTACCCATTTTCTACCATAATATTAAACCTCGTCAAAATATAGCGGTTAAACCCCGATAGTTCGGTCTTTAAGACAGGTGGCAGCTTAATGCAGGATGAAAGCCATGCAAAAAGCTTCTAGAGCAGCTTTCGGCATGGCTTTCCCTCTGCATTAAGTAGCCATCTGCCTAAAAAGTCATGAATTCTTCATTACTAAATGTTTGAAGAATCGTGTTTTAATATTCAATTTTCGGGGAGTCCTGTAACATAAATATACTTATGATGATGACAATAACCTTTGTCATTAGCCTTATCCTTCACATAAACATATTTTCACTCAATTGCACACAGACAATTCTTTGCAAACAGAGTAGACTCCAACATATTGACTATCTGGTGCGTTTTGAAGGAACAAAACAGCTGAATGAGGGTATATTTGTTTTAACTATAGGGTGAAACACCTTATGTTTTACTCCATAAATAAGTCTTTGCACACAGAGTAGACTCCAACAGATTGACTATCTGGTGTCTTTTGAAGGAACAAAACAGTTGAATGAGGGTACATTGGTTTAAACTATAGGGCGAAATATGTTAACCATTTACTCCATAAAATGCTTTTCGAAGTCTTTGCAAACAGAGTAGTCCCAAATCAGTTTGTTTGCCACAGGTGAAAGATCTGGGTCTATGCTTATAAAGCTTTTAGTTGAGTCTGAGTTTCGTTCTCAGGCTTTTGATTGGTCAGATTTGAGTTCACAAGCTTTTGATTGGTCAGATTTGAGCCAAAGGCTCAAATCTGACCAATCAAAAGCTTGAGAACGATCTCAGACTCAACTAAAAGCTTTATAAGCATGGACCCAGATGGTATTACTTGAAGGTCGGTGAATCAGTTTTGCAATGCGTTTAAAGCGCAATAATTGATCATCATTTTGGGCAAATCTCTATCCGTTTTGGAGGGGATAATCCCATTACAATGGATAAAAGTAAATATTTAACCAAGGCAAGTGCATTTATCCAATTGTCTAATGTTGTAGGTGTTATTCCTGGTTACTTAATTCATAGAGTAAGTGCACTTTTGTTAATCTGCAAAGAGTAACTGCTTTTTCCTTACTCTGTGGAAAGAGTAACTGCTCTTTCCTTACTCCGTGGAAAGAGTTATTACTCACTTGTTTCTGTTGCTCTGTCAAAAGAGTAACTGCTCTTTCCTTACTCTGTGGAAAGAGTAACTACTCTTTTGTTACCTTGTCAAAAGGGAAACTGTTTTTTACTTCTTTCTCAACAAACAAGTAGAGTTTTTGTCATATTTGAAAAGTGGGGTGTCTTTAAGCGAAATGGTCCATAAAACACTCTCAGTAATCTTCAGAATCCAGACTGTCTGACACTTGGCCAGTTATTTCTCAAAAGGTTGAAGGAATCGTAAATCATTAAATCATTCAGCAGATCAGGGTTTCAGCAAACTTTATATTTTCAGCATATGAAGGGATATTAAAAAACTTGCCAGACAACAGATTCTCACCGTTATCTAGTGCTTGTTTATTGATCTACTTTCATTGTTAGCAAGACAAACGATGTTTTTGTCGTTTTTGTCTACAATAGTAAATACAACATGGAGAACAAAAATAGAGGGGATACGTAACAAAGAACAATGTAAAGGGCATATGAAGGGAGTGAGAAGTATATAGTGTAAGCGGAATGGAATATATAGAAATAGAGAGACAGACAGACAGATAGACAAAAAGAGAGACAGACAGACAAACAAACATAAAGACAGAGACAGATAGACAGAAAGACAAGCAGACAGACAGAAATAGAGACAGACAGAAAGAGACAGACAGACAAAAACAATAGAAAGGGAATAGGAAGAGAGTGAGAATAATATAGTGTAAGAGGAAAGAAATATATAGAAATAGGGAGAGAGATATACAGACAGACGTACAGACAGAAAAAGAGACAGACAGACAGACAAACAGACAGACAGACAGAAATATAGAGATAGACAGAAAGAGACAGACAAAAAAAATAGAAAGGAAATATGAAGAGAGTGAGAATAATATAGTGTAAGCGGAAAGAAATATATAGAAATAGAGAGAGATAGACAGACAGAAAGAGAGAGACAAACAAAAAGAGACAGACAGAAAGAGACAAACAAACAGAAAGAGACAGACAGAAAGAGACAGACAAACAGAAAGAGACAGACAGACAGAAAGAGAGAGACAAACAAACAGAGAGACAGAGACAGATAAACAGAGAGAGAAAGAGATAGACAGAGACTGAGACAGGCAGACAGACAGAGACTGAGACAGGCAGACAGACAGACAAACAGGCAAGCAAAGAGTAACTGCATTTTCCTAACTCTGTGGAAAGAGTAACTGCTCTTTCCTTACTCCGTGGAAAGAGTAATTACTCACTTGTTTCTGTTGCTCTGTCAAAAGAGTAACTGCTCTTTCCTTACTCTGTGGAAAGAGTAACTACACTTTTGTTACCTTGTCAAAAGGGAAACTGCTTTTTCCGTCTTTCTTAAAGAACAAGTAGAGTTTTTGTCATATTTTAATATAAAAGTAGTAGGGGTAGTGGTATATTAATAATTAAAACACAGATAGTATGATTCCCTCGTTTTATTATGATACTGAAGAAACTTTATACGTAATCATATACAAAATATACTCCTAATATTCAACATATACACCATTACGTACAGAATATAGAACATATACATATTTTAGCATGCCAAAAGTCTTTCCATCAATTGTTAAGAGAGCAAAAATACAGTCAAATTTCACTCATTTGTAAGTTCTGGGGAATTGTAGTCATCAAAAACTGCTTCAAAAAGAAATTTCCTTTTATTAACGGCATACTTCAACGCCTCTTCTCTGTCAAAATTCTCTGATTCCATAACACGCTCAACCGTTTTCTTGACTGGCTGGAAAAGTGGGATGTCTTTAAGCGAAATGATCCATAAAACACTCTCAGTAAATTCCTTTGTAAGGGCTTTCCGGTAGGTGTTTTTCATTGTTTTATAAGTTCTGTCTCGTGCTTCATTTTCTGAGATGTTTTCTCTGTTCATTAAAGCTGTTACTTCGTCGTCATATATTGTTTGATAACGCTTGAATACTTCTTCCACAAGACGATCCATTGGATCTTCAATTTCTTCCGTATCTGTCATATTACTGTTTTTCGTCCATCATTTCAAAATTATCTTGTTGATGTTTGGCTTGTTTATTTCTCACCATATTGTATTTTCTATCGACAGTTTTATCGCAGCTGTCACATGGAAACATTTCTCCAGTTTTCACACGTATTAGAAAGACCCTTAATCAAATATGTCTTCAAACTCCCGGGTACCTCTTGATAATGGTGGCTTTCTCTTAGCAGATTTATATGAAACTGTTTTTCTGAACTTGTCCCTTTTCGTTTTTCCTTAATATACTCTGGGCTTTATGATTCTTTTTACGAATCCTTTTCTTGCAGAGACGTTTTATTTTCACCCTTCTCTCCTGACAATCGCCTGAGGTTATGACTGGTGTCTCCGTTTTCTGCGTATTTATACGATCTAACTCTGATTTCGCCCTGTCCACTGCACTTTGAATAGGTGATGATAATTGTATGTTGGAGATATCTTTTTTAAAGGAAAATTCAGATGGTTTTGATTGTAAAAATGACCATTTTCGAGGATCTGGTACATACAATGGTGAGTTCATGGTTCACCAATAAACTGTAATGTCAGCAGCACGGGTTGTTGTAAGAATGAGGCACCACGGCCTTTTAGATCCTTTATATAGATCTCAAATTCTAACAACTCCTTTTCTTTTATGGGTAAATAAATAGGCAATTCATAACGCTCAAACCAGCGAATCCTCCGACTACATACAACACGTCTTAAAACTGGAGATAGTTCTCCATTTACAATGCTTTCACCACAAATATTTGTAAAGATAAACAAAGTTTGGTTTACACTATAAAGCGTTCTTGATTTAGAAGCCATTGCTTGAAATTCTAGCAAAGCTACTTTCCATTTTCCATCAACAGTTAATGGAGTCTTTAAATGTATTTTAAAGTGCCACGGTTGATTATTGGGAAAATAATCGGTACTTTCATCACTTTTTAAGTACACAATCATGTTTGTTTAACCTCGTCGCTTGAAATCTAAGAGTTGAATGATTTAGAGAAACCTTCCCAAGACACAAAATACTCTAGTTTTCCGTTTCTTTTTCTGTATCTTTAAAATATTGTTAATAACCCATAAACTGTTTTCATCTTTTTCACCTTTTTGTTGTTCTGAAGAATAAACAGTCCTGAGATAGAATCGTTATTAAAGTCCCTGAGGGAATACTTTGGCATCCCATCTTTATATAGACGAGATTTTATTTTTAAAAACTTCACTGGTAAATTGTTGCAGATAAGGATATTTCAGGTAGGGAATGCGCACAAGGTCACCTTTTCTGTATTTAAAGACGATTTGCTTTTTAATTTTCTTCTTTTTTTCAGGTACATGTATGCAAAAATATCAACTTCGTTCTGTTTGTTGTATCAACATAATTTGCTTTAGGTGTATTGTTTGTAGTAAAATAATATACCCTGTTTTCATTCAAATATTTGTTTTCAAATATATATGGTTGAATTCAGACCTTTTATCTGTTCTGAATTATAAAGGGTTTTTTCTGTCAGCTTGGATTGATTGTAAGATACATTTTGCAGTTTTGTCATAAGAGGCTTTTGTTATTAAAATGATAGTCGCGTAGAATTTATTCTTTCTGTTGTTTATCCATTTTGAGACAGACTGACCAGCTGCTTGAGGTCAAGTTGTTTAACCGCAACTATTTGACCTGTTTGTGTTTAATTTCCACCATGAATGAACCAGACGAGAACAGATAACCCGCTCACTAGAGCGGTGTACTAACAAAGTAAATACACTCAGTTTGCAAAAATAGTGGATTTTACCTCTCCAAACCGCGCAAACCTTAAGTCTACTTTAATCCATATTATACCGCCACACAGGTGACCTCGATGACATAGGGTTGTTTAAATTGCGCGAGAAACTTGCGCGAGATCTCCCGTATGATACTAATATGGACCGGTTCAGCGCTCAGTTGCGTCAGAAATATTTTAAAATGACCGCGAAACCTATCATTAGTTGGGTCTTAGTAGATAAGCCGTTGCAGAGAATTTGGAGGGAACTCACATGGATGATAATACTGACCGCCTCTCCACTCAATTGCGCCGGATATTTTAAAATGACCGCGATACCCACGCGGGAACAGTATTGAACTAATCTCATCACTGAGCCCACCTGGGAAGCGCACAAAGGTTACAGGCGCGAGAAAATAGTATTTCTCGCGCGAGATTACCTCATTGACCTTGATTAGGATCTGGAACCGCCAGAACCACCTCCACGAACCGTCATCTGTGGAATGGAACCGCCGGAACCGCCTCCACGGACAGTCATCTGTGGAGTTCAACCGCCGGAACCGCCTCCACGGACAGTCATTGGCTACTACTGATGCGTACATGTAAACATTTTCAGGAATGGCTCCTTTATTTCACCACCAAACCCTATACTGTGATCACTCTTAAGAATCGTCATAGTATAGGTTTTGATGGGGAAATGACGATTTAAGTATTGTTGTATGCACCTTTATCTGTAGCTCTGATTCAGTGATCATGAATTTCAGTACTTCTTGTTCTGAAGATTAAATACCGCTTAAGCCGGTGCTAGGGGACGTGAGCAGTGTTGCACTTTCAATTACTGTCCATGAACAGACTCAATAAAACCGAGTCTGCAATTTTCTCTTTTTGTGTTGCAATTTTCGCTCTCGGGGGACCACCTCCCTTCAGAATTTTTAATTTCCAACAAACGCAACTTGATAACGCGACGCGTCACCAGGCATGTTTTATTTCTGGATTCTTTATATACACCAAATAGCAGATTATACACTAGGATAGATAAGACAGGTAAATTAAAACATTTCTAAGAATAACTCGTTTACTTCTCCACCAAGCCTAATGATGTGACCAATCTTAAGACGCGTCTGTTCCAAATGATTCAACAGAATGGTCACAACATAGGGTTTGGTAGGGACCCTTTATCTATAGTTTTGCATAATGGAACTACGGAGTACAATTACACCGCCCCGCCCATGTCTGTAATGAACATCCTAATTTGTCAAATTGGGAGGCAATGATGAATTCCGTCGTAAATCAACCCTTTCCCAACTAAAAATAATGCCTGTTTCATCTCCGATGTGTTACAATTTCCAACCACTTAATATTCTTTCAAGCTATTCAGAAAATACTGACCTTGTGTCTAACAGCTTGGATCCTGATTATACTCGGCCTTTCAACGTTGTCTGGATCCAAACCTTTTACAAATGCAGGTTACGTAGCACTTAGCAGAGAGCGGATAAAGTTGTGCACATCAGTCTTCCCAATTACAGACGTCTGTGTGAGGCATAATTGAATATTCGCTGTTCAATTATATTGTATGCTAAGCAAACGGTCGTCGACAGAACATGTCTACTGATATCAAAGAGCACATTTTCTTCCCTTTTCGAAAACACAGTCCATGTTGTCAGACACTAATTACCCATATAACAAATAATGTACAGTAAACCACTCTAAACCGATATTCTAATAAAGAAGAAATTCGATACGTTCATGCAGGTGGCTTCTAATGCATGGTGAAAGTCATGCAGAAAGCTCCTGATGGAGCTTTCTTCATGACTTTCACCCTGTATTAAGTTATTACCTGTCTCTAAGACCTATATTTATACTAAATTCAACGTCCGGTTTAGAGGGGTTTTACTGTATCATAGTTTTACTGTATTCGCTATTCAATTATCATGTAACATGTTTAAACTTGTGTCGACAGAACATGCTTACTGAGATTCAAGGGCACATTTGCCTTCCTTTTCGAACGGGACCGCGCTATCAGACTGCAATTACCAATATAACAAATTTTGTACAGTATAACCCCTCTAAATCGGAATATAGTAGGTAAGAATTTTGATACTTTTAGGCAGGTGGCTGCTGAATGCAGGGTGAAAGTCATGCAGAAAGCTCCTAGAGGATAGGACGGGTAAAGGTTAAAAATCCGAGTACCGCTCAATGATGATCATTACGAAATGTTTTGATGTAATTGTTACACTTACCTCACTCCGAATAAAAATGTCTGATGTAATTGTGACTACTTTCAATTCGAGTTATTAGGCCTCTCACTTTGTTTCGAACGTGAATCGATACAGCAGAATTCCTGAAAACCGGAATTCTAGCAGAGAATAATTTTGATACTTTTAGACAGGTAACTGCTTAATGCAGCGTCTAAGTTATACAGAAAGTACATAGAGGCGCTCTCTGCATGACTTTCACCCTGCATTAAGTTGCCACTTATCCCTAAGACCATTATTTATACCAGCTTTTACGTATGATTTAGAGAGGTTAGACTGTACTTGATTGACGGGTTTTGGGTTAAAATGACACTCTGACAGGCTGTGGATTGTTACTATGTACTGCTAAATTACAATGCAGAATATGCCAGACTTCAGTTTTAACACGTGCTGCGGTTACAATAGACATTACATTGACACATAGTTTTTGAGACTGAAGCAAAATATATGATGTTATCATGGCTGTGCTGGGACCGCATAGGAGATGTAAAGTCAATACATTGTCTCCGTATATGTTTCGACGTACCCGTAGGAGTTTTGTTTCTATCCGATCGCAACAGCTTGTGACGAGCGTCTGTCTTGCATGCTCCTAACGACATTCCGCACGGTCAGCTTGTAGGTACCGTTATATCCTACACTCATTGTATGGTACCGTGTGGTACCGCGTGGTACCGGTGGTACCGTGTGGTACCGTGTTGCAAATGGCAAATACTCAATTTATTAAGTTGACTATATAGAGATTTTTTGCAATTAACAAATCATTTTGCATTTTTGGCAATTAATAAATCAAATCGCATCCGTGTACTAAACAGTAAACAAAACAAAACAAATACCCATGTATAATTGCAATTTTGCAGTGCAAGATTGTATACTGATAAGGAAGTGGATAACTTTGACTAGATCCTGGTTCATTTCACATTCTTATCTGTCACCTGTGTAGTAAGCGGAAGAGTTCTTCCTACGCGTTTTAGTCGCCTTTAACACTCTACAAACTCGGTTTTGGTGATGCCAGGAAGCAGCGTGAAACCATGCTAGACGTAGATTATTCCGCATCTCATACTATGATTCGAAATCATCGATGTATTATTCTAGTTGTCTTTTAGAAAAAAATATACTTTCAGGAATACAGCAGAAGCAGACACCTTTGTAGTAGAATTTTGTTTTGGGAGTTAAAGATAAGGTTATCAGAATATGCAGGCAAACTCCTCTAAATCGAAATTCTAGTAGAGAGAAATTTCGATACTTTTTGGCAGATGGCTGCTTAATGCAGGCTGAAAGTCATGCACAAAGCTCCTAGAGGAGCTTTCTGCATGACTCCCATCCTGCATTAAGCTGTCACCTGTCTCCAAGACCGCTATTTATACTAAATTTAACTCCCGGTTTAGAGGGGGTTACTGTACCAATAGAAAACTGACTATCCTATGCAGAGATAAACGTTGACCACTTCTATTCAAGACAACGTTTGTTATTCTTTGGATGACAGTAAGGAATAAACATGCGAATTATCATCGGTAGGTATATCACACGCTCTTGTAATGCTATAACATACAGCTAATAAAACTCAATGAACAATAATGATGATAAGCAAATTTGCTAAACGGAATAGTGCGGGTTCGTCTCCTGACTGGACCATGTCCTAGACAATACAGTGAACCCTCATTACAACGGAGGTGTTTGTTTCCAGACATTGTGCCGGTATAACTAGGTTACCGTTATAACGAGTTTAAATATGAAAGGAACCATTTGGCCAGTTTTAAACTGGTACCATCAGGTGGTCGCTTAATGCAGAACACAAGAAGTTAAGGAGTTTTTTGCATTTCTTGTGTTCTGCATTAAGCAATCACCTGGGCTATTGGCATTGCACCTATTTATTCAGTGGTTGTTTCAAAGAAGTAACGGTAATTTTGTTTTAATGCATATTGTCAGTATAACGAGGGTGCCAGTGTAACGAATGCCGGTATAACGAGGGTTCACTGTACAAACTACAATATTGTGGCAACTGCCTTCTCGCTTAGTGCACATAAGCAATTGTTAGGTGTTATTGCATATTCGACGGTAAAACAATTAACATTTTCAACTGAGAATGACTGATATATAAAATAATGACACCATGACAATTTATAAGCTGACACTTTATTATTACACATGAATACAGGAAGTTTTGGTATTGGCGGAACTGTAGAGTAATATATATATAATTATTTTTAAAAAAGTGCAGACACCCTATATGAGATGTCTGATCTGGGTGTACTCTGTTTGCAAGTTTATTGCGATTTTCAATACTTACTGAATATACATGGACAAAATACAGTAAAAACCCTCCAATGCGACCACCTAAATGAGGTATAATTCTGGATGGTAGAGGCAGGCGATAACCCAATGCAGGATAAAGGTCTAGGAGCTCTAGGAGCTTTCTGCATTCCTTTTTCCTGCTTTTAGCAACCACCTGCTTATAACGACACCCGTGTTTATTCATTAAGTGGTCGCATTAGAGGGGTTCTACTGGATATAGTTATAATGAAATATGGAAGGTTAGACATTGTAGACATTTTAGAATGTAAAGAGCTAGACCTATATCATTAGCAAATAAATCAGACCCTGATCAGACGGCTCCTCTAGGAGATGTCTGATATGGGTCTACTCTGCAAATGCGTGGAATCACGTTTATATCTTAGGCTATTCTTAGATCCAACCTCCTTGAATAAATTTACCCAAAAGGAGCATTAACCAGAGAAAAGGAAAGTTTTAGAATTTTGTAGTTCGAAACCATTGTGATAAATAGAGCATTTGTTCCTATGGAGCAAATGCTCTATTTATCACAATAGTTTCACAAAGTGACTTTAAACAGAGTCGTCAAAAGTCGTCAATATGAGGGAAAGGGTTAAGCTTCTGCCAGAATTCTTTTGCAAATGTCACCTCTGGAAATTATTTTGTGAAGTTAGAGGTACGATCGTGATCATATGTCTCCTTTTGGTGTCTCTGATCCTTGACTGCACTGTTTCCCTGTATGAATGTAAGGGCCTTTAACGTGTGCAATGCACATAATTATATGGCACACGGCCTATCAACCTTATTGTTGCAATTTGTTAGAGGAATGAGTACAGTAAAATACCCCTCCAAACCGGAATTCTAGTAGAGAAGAATTAAGATGCCTTTACGAAAGTGGCTGCTTAATTCGTAATGCATGATGAAAGTCATGCAGGAAGAGCTAAAGGAGCTTTCACCATGCATTCAGCTGTCACCTGGTCACAAGACCCATATTAAATTGAAAGCCCGGTTTAGAGGGGTTTTACTGTAAACCATATTTGTTGCAATTTGTTAAATGGATGAGTATCAATAATTGGTTCCTTAACCCTTATCCCGCTAACCACGAGCTGGGTCGCTTTTGCAAACAGTTTGGATCCAGATGAGACGCCGAGTAACTCGGTGCATATTCATATTCCAAACTATTTGACTCTTAGTCAATAGTTTCTCGAAAGCTTGTGTCATGACAGTTTGACTCTTAGTCAATAGTTTCTCAAAAGCTTGTGTCATGACAGTTTGTAAATATTTCCTCAAACGTTGATCGATACAGAAGTAATCAAAATTGCACCAGGCCCCAGTTTCTTAAATATTGTTAAGTATTTATTTGATATCGGGCTTAAATTAATAGGGGCATTAAACTTGAATCTAGAGAAAATTAGAGAAATAAATTTAGCTAAACAGAATTCTTGGTGATAAACCATTATATGTTTAAACAGAAAATGGTGTTTTTTGCACGCAACATCTAATTAAACAAAAAATGAATTTGATTTGAAATCATTTACAAATTCCCAAGTATTTGTTTTCGTCTTTTATCACTTGAAGTTATTATCTAATACAACACTTGTTCTCAAAATGATAATTCAGCAAACATTTTACCTTTTTGTCGAAATAAACGCTATTTTTTGAAAAGTTTTCGATAACAGACTTAGCTAAATAATTACTTAAGAATGGTCGTGAAACTGGGACTTGAGCTTAAAAAACTTTTTGCTTTAGTCTGAAATCATTCTCAAGCATCTGACCAATCAGATACTAGAGAATGATCTCTGACTTAGACTCAGCAGTTTATAACATTGGACCCTGGTATATCGTTGAGCAGACATTAATTGTTACAGTTGGTAAAGGACCAAGCAACTATTATTTTGTGTTTATTTTATCATATTGTCTTGATTTACTTTCTGCAAATATAGGCTGTCTATTTTTCTTCGTTACACAAAATGTGCTACCACAATCGTTTGCCAAGCCGCAGACGCCGATGACAACAATTCCCACTACAACAGAGGTAATAACCACCGTACCTACCACCACGGGTACGACACTGCCAGGGTGCGCATATAACGGTGTTGTTTACCCAGTCGGTCGACACCAAGGTAGGTGACGGTATGCATAAATTGTTTCATGAGAAAAGAAATGTCTGCAGATATGTGCACACACTGTAGATCCGAGCTACAGTAAAACCTCGATTATTCGCAAATTTAGTATAGAAGAACTTGGACAAAATTAGGCAGATGAGTGCTAAATGTAGGGCGAAAGTCATGCAGACAATCCCCATTCAGCCGCCACATGTCTTAAAGGTTGATAATGATACGTATTTGAGTGTTCGAATAATCGAAGGTTTACCATATATGTTTCGATTAGAGTCTGTACTGTTCGTGCATGCTATGCTGGACTATGAGTATCAAACATGTTGGTGTATTTACGTCTTCACTGTTTGCCAAGCCCTTGAAGATACTTTGTCTCTGAAGCAGTTTAACTTTTAGCCTACTATGGGCGGATGGATGATTACCTATGCAAATAATTTGGATCCAGATGAGACGCCGAGTAACTCGGCGTCTCATCTGGATCCACACCGTTTGCTGTCCTGGTTGCATTTTGATAGACAAAATGATTATAGCTTGAATTTTGAAAATGTAGTGGGTGAAAAATTCTGTAAAACTAATCGTTCCTTGACACAGACATATTATCGCATCTATAAACAATGTAAGTTTCTGTCTCAGTCACATGCTCAGGTATATGTAACTAAAAGGTACAGTAAAACCCGGCTAATGCGACCACCGAAAGAGGTATAATGTTGGGTGCTTGATGCAGGTGGTAGCTTAATGCAGGGCAAAAGTTATGCAGAAAGCTCCTCGAGGAGCTTTCTGCATTACTTTTGTCCTGCATTAAGCATCCACCTGCTAATAAAGACAGTTATGTTTAATTTTTAAGTGGTCGCATTAGAGGGGTTCTACTGTATATTCATAATTTCATTATTTGTTTTATAGAATGAATTAAGTAAATTAATGTGATCATAAATATATCAGTTGAGAAAAATATGATAATAAATATTTCAGGTGAGAAGAATCTTGGTCTTCTATGTTAGTCGTCGTCTTCTGATCTTATGAAGTTGTACAATATATTGTCGCTCTTAAAACATTTCGAATACACTACTCGTATTATAAAAAAGACTTCCGTGAGAATCTGCCAATTGTTACAAGATAATAATATTTTACAATCTGAATAAAACGCGTTGAACCTTAAGCTGTACACGTGCGAATTTAATTACCAGCGCAAATAGCTCAGCATTTAACATGCCGTTCAACCTTTCACTCAATAAATACGCATTTCTACACCTTTGTAACCAGAGTAGACCCAGATCAGACGGCGCCTATAGGAGCCGTCTGATCAGGGTCTGCTCCGTTTGCTTATGATATAATATAGATATTAGTCTACAGTATCTGCCATGGCCAAAAACACGTGTTCGTGTGCAATTATAACAAATTAATCTGATTAATATTCATGACGTCATTATGTCTTACATGAATATCCATGAAGGAAAGGGTTAACCAGAAGCCATGCTGTTTGACAAACTGACACCGATTATTAACCATTTAGGCCACGAATATTCATTTACAAAAATGACGTAATTAATATTACATGTAGTTATATTAACCATTATGATATCAAATTGACACAGGAATTGTTGGCCATGGAAGATACTGTATAATGATACCTATATAATAGGCAAACATGGTAAATCCTAATCAGACGGCTCCTACAGGAGTTGTCTGATCTGGGTCTACCGTGTTTGCAAATGCGTAAAAGGCGTATTAACACATTATCCCCTAGTGACGCATTTTTGCACATCTATAGAAGTCACTTTATGAAACCATTGTGATAAACAGAGCATTTGCCACTGTAGGAGCAAATGCTCTATTTATCACAATGGTTTCAAACTACAAAATTCTAACTTTTTCCTGTCCTCTAGTTAATGCTTCTTTTCGGTAGATACATTCAAAGAGGTTGGGTTTAAAAATAGCCTAGAAGAGAATGAGTTAATGTAGTGTAGGGTTAAGCGTGCATGATCAAGTATGTGCACTTCAAATATAATGATCATAGCATTTCAAACCAACAATGCAGTGTTCGGCAGTTTAATGGTTGACTCTTCAAATCATGTTTGTTATCCATTAGAAATGAATCTCTTTTACATGTATGACATCAACAAACTAACTACATGTACCGAATTACGTAGCAGGATATTTATCCATTACATTTCAAAATATAACTTTGATCGGGTTTAAGCGCAACTCTTGTCCGTAGTTTATTACATGAAAACCCAGATTAATGAACAAGCAGTGTTATTGATAAGTGATACTATATTTATCCGAATTGCATTATTGTCCACAAACTATTTGCATTGATGAATCAAACTATTATTATAAGTGAATATAAACGGAACAATATTACTGAATTCTTTAAGTTCGCAAACGTCACGGTAATTCAAGTTTTACATTACAGATGCATTATTGTTTTCAGAAATAGGTTATATTGTTTTGTAAAATTTAATGTTGTATTGTTTTCTTAAGTTGGAGATGACAGGTCATTAAACTGGTGCTTTGGAATTATCTGTGAACCGAGTGGATCTTACTATCAATGGGACAACTTTAACTGTCATCCTACAACAACGCCACCCACAACGATCCCGCCCTCCCCGGGAACTGGTCAGCCAAAGGGATGCGTCTACCAAGGCCGATTCTATCTGGACAATACGGTCATACAGGAAGCTTTAGATGTGAATGGAAACCCGTGTCTTTTGGTTTATTGTAACTCTAAAGGTGTTCTTGTACAGAAGCATCTGGATTGTGCTCTGGTTGGATAGATGCCACTCAAATTGATAGTATTCAGATGACAATAAAATAGCTAACATGAAATTGAGCTTTTTTCGTATTTGTTCTTGAAAATAAAATTCAAATGTGACGCTATTATCATCAAAAATATGCTATGTACAGTAGAACGCATCTAAAACGACCACTTAATAGACAAAATGGATGTCTTTAAATTAGGTACAGTAAAACCTCTCTATAACGGTCATTGAATTGCATTAAGTATTTTGTGTTAAAGGCGGGTGACTACTTAAAGCAAGGTGAAAGTAAAACAGAAAGCTCCTATAGGAGCGTTCTGATTTACTTTCACCTTGCTTTAAGCAGCCACCTGCCATAAATACCAGCTTATTAACACAATTTAGTGACCGTTATAGAGAGGTTTTACTGTAAAAGCTTTATGCAAAGCGACATAAATGCAGAAAGTTCCTATAGGAGCTATCTGCATGACTTTCGTCCTGCATTAAATTACCACATGCCTCTACGACCCCGACTCAGACTATGTCTTAATTAGAGGTGATTTACTATAATGCCTTGAACCAAAATCGTCATTATCAGGCTCTCAATCTTACGAATATGTCAGACCACTGAGGATCATTTGGCTGCATAATATTTATAGAAGTTTTAATGATGCACACGAGTTAGGAAATAGGACATATCGCATGTTCTGGCTGCTAGGATACGATAGTTTATTGGTCAATAAACTTTACACAACAGAGTAAATTCTCGTGGATAGAAAAGATAGTCTTCATAAATTGTGGAAATAAGGTTTCCCAATTTCTTTACATAATATGATGCGGGTGTCTCGTCGTTTGGATCCTGATGCGACACCGACTTGCTTGACTTCCTTTCTGTGTCCAAACTGTCTCGTAAGGTAATGGCACATTCGTCCATAGCGTGCTAAAGGTTAAATATCATTGCTTAATTTCAGTACAATTGAACTTCGATATCTCGAGCTTCAAGGGTTCATATACATTACTCTGAGATAACAGAGGTCCGATTCATCCGATTTCACATCTGAGCAATTTCTCAAGTTCACAGCTTATTGCAGGTCGAACGTAATGCTGAAAACTCCATTAGGAACTTTCAGCATTACATTCGATCTGTATTTAGCTGTCACGCGTGTTTCTAGACATGCGCATTGATACACTTTAGTGAATTTTGGAAGGACCGACCTTTTACTCCGGGTTATCTGAAGTTCGAATTATCCAAACTTCAACTGTATATTACAATTCGTTTTTGCCATATGAAATGATTAGGAATAATTCCAAACGAACACTAATGTATGTCTTACAACAACGTAATCAACAACAAAAAAACAACCACCTGTTTATAGATATACAGTACAACCTCTCTATAACGACTACTCAAAGTGGATTTAATATGTGTCTCTAATTCTGAAAAGAGGATATTCTTCTAAAGCACATGCAGCAAGGTGACGATGCAATTGCAGACAAGGTTTTACAGGGTCTGTTTATGAGCATTTATTAAAAGTGCAACACTACTCACCATATAGCACCAGCTTCAATGGTATTAAATTTCCATAACTGAATTCACTGAAATTGACGATCCCGAAGGACCAGAACATATGACAACACTAAGAATGAAACATGGGGCGACTTTTCTACGGCACATTGTGTTAACAAAAACACTTAACACCTACCTCGAAAACAAAAATCATTAATGCGAAAAGAGAAGATACGTAGTAGCTAAATGCATTACGTCATTACGTTTGTTATGCAAAACGCTCATATGGTAGCTTTATGCATTGCTTTAACCCATTCCTCCATAGACTATTTTTAGATCCAACCACTTTGAATAAATCTACCCAAAAGGAACATTAACTAGAGAAAAGGAACATTTTAGAATTTTGTATTTTGAAACCATTGTGATAAATACAGCATTTGCTCCTATAAGAGCAAATGCTCTATTCATCACAATGGTTTCAACAGGTGATTTTTACTGAGGCATAGAAAGGCGTATTTATTGAGGAAAGGGTTAAGGTCCAAATTTAGATATAGTTTTGGTGTGGTCGCTCGAGAGGATTTTTACTGTATATAAAGAATACAGTAAATCCACTTTGTAAACCAATACTCCATGAATATTAATGTAAGACATAATGTTGTCATGAATATTAGTTACATTAAATGTTATAATAGCGCATATACACAATAAAAACTGTAGTGTCATATATATATATATATCATGTCATAAGCAAACAGGGGGCCGTCTGGTGTGGGTCTAATTTGTTTGCAAATGCATCGAAATGTAAAGGGTTAATAAATAAAACTGATTTTAACGTCATTTGCTTGCTAAACGCAGGACGACAGTTATGCATTAAGCTCCTGCAGGAGAGAGCATTTACTGTATAAGCTATGATATCAAGAATTGTCCCTTTCCCTTGTTACTATTCTTTCTTTCAAAAATTAAATACCTACTGAATATTCATGGACAAAATAGTTTGAATGATATACAGTAAAACTTCGATTATCCGAACACTAAAATACGTATTATTATCGATCTTTAAGACAGGTGGCAGCTTAATGCATGGTGAAAGTCATGCAGAAAGCTCCTCTAGGAGCTTTCTGCATGACTTTCACCATGCATTAAGCAGCCACCTGCCTAAAAGGGTCTAAATTATTCTATACCGAAAATTCGAATAATTGAGATTTTACTGTATGCTAAGTGGAACATTGTAGCTATTTTAGAAACTAAAGAAATATGTCAGTTAACATTCATATGTAAACAGAGCATAACCTGATCACACCGCTCCTATAATACCCGTCTGATCTGAATCTACTCTGTTTGCAAATGCGTAAAAATGTTTTTATATAAAGGAAAGGTTTTAACCCCAGATATAGTGGTCGTTTTAGAGGTGTTGTACTGTACATATTACATGTAAAACTAATAGCCTACGACTGTCGTCTTTGCATTCATTTGCGGTAATAGGCGCGTGATCAACATGTCTGGTTGTGGCACAGACAGGGAGATATGACAATCAATACTGTAAATAATCATGTTTTGTAGCCGATCTAAAACATTGAAACTAGTGACATATCTAACTAAACTACAAAATGAACACACAATGAATTACTAATGCTGTTTATTTTGTTCACAGTGTCTGCATCTGTAAATGTCTATGACACGCAACTCATGTTAACCCTTTCCTTCATATAAACGCATTTTCATGCATTTGAAAACAGAGTAGACCTAGACCAGACAGCTCATACAGCAGCCGTCTGACCAGTGTCTGTTCTGTTTACTTTTAACATGATATACAGTAAACCCCCGCTAATCCGACCAACTAAAAGAGGTATACTTCTGGGTGCTAGATGCAGGCCGTAGCTTAATTCAGGACAAAAGTAACGCAGAAAGCTAGAGGAGCTTTCTGTGGTACTTGTGTCCTGCATTAAGCAACCAACTGCTTATAAAGACACCCATGTTTATTCATTAAGTGGTCGCATTAGAGGGGTTCTACTATAAATCTGATTCTACAGTGTTTGTCAAAGCTAAACATTTCCTTATAAATTTTACATTATAAAAAATCAGCTAATAAATATTCATGATGTCGTTATTTCTTACTAGAATATTGAACAAGGAAAGGGTTGATTACTGTGACACCTAACCCTTATCATGCTATGAAAAGAAATAATGACGGCTCAAATTATGATCTGGTACAATTTTTACTACTTCCGGTTTAATGAAGCTTTTCAGATATTTTGACGGAATGTCGGATTGCTTGGACCCTGGTGATATGCCGAGGAACTCGTTGTCTCATCTGGATCCACTCTGTTTGTAAATGCAAGCCATGTTTTTGAATGGCCAGATAAGGGTTATAGCTAATAAACAGTCGATAGGAGATGGTTAGAAAGGCGTTATGATGACGAAGATATTAAGCTGCATGCAGCACTTTCGTTAATAACCTGCATTACAGCACAGTTTTGAATCAAAACTGTCAACCTAGACGAATTATATCAGTTCTTTCTGCCACAGACTATATAGACAATACAGACACACGATTATTGTTTTCTGACACCTCGTAATTTTCAGTAGTCTTCAAGTACCCCCTATCTATAAATTCTTGCAAGACGTGCAAAACATTCAGGACGATATGTTTCCAAGTACAAACAGCACGATTTATGAATTACATAAGTCTTACAAATGATAATTATGTAAATATAAAGAGTCATTTTTTACTTCAACCAACAACTTTTACGTTTTTGCAAACAGCGAAGAACCAGATGTTGGAGCCATTTGACCCGAATGTGTTCTGTGTGATATGCAAAATTATATAGACTTGATTCAACAGTTTCTGTTACAGTGCTCCCTCTCTTCAACGACAGTCTTTGGGATACGATAGTGTATGTGTTGTTCAGAGGGAGTTGTTATAGGGAGGGAAAATCAAACATAATTAGCTTGTTTGCAGATCCCAAGATAAGGTGTATTTCGAGACCTAAAACCGTTATGCCTCAATTAAACCCTATGTTGTGACCACTCTTTAGAATCGTCACAAAGTGACGATTCTAAAGAGTGGTCACAACATAGGGTTTGATGGAGGCATAAAGAAAATACGATGGAAAAAAGTTGTTGGAGCCTTGTTGTTTCGGAAACAGTGACATGCGTTGTTGTAAGGAGGGACTCGTTATTGAGAGGGTCGTTGTAGGGAGGGAGCACTGTAATACCAAAACATCCTGTGTTCATTCATGTGTCATTACATGTTTACATGTTTATTCATGAAGTAAAGGGTTACTTCTGTTCAAATATGGGCATCAACGACCTTTAACCCATATCATGCTGAAAAAGTATGTTTGCCAAACCTCTGGTCTGGTGCATTTTTACTTACCTTTGATTCGTACAAGCGTTTGAGATACTGTTGACCGATAGTCATAGAGCTTGAATCCTGATCACATGCCGAGTTGTTCCTCGTCTCACCTGGATCCAAGCTGTTTGAAAATGCACGTCAGATCGAACTAGCATGATGCCGGTTTAGCGTTTCTTTATCGTTACATTATTTTAAGGTACAAATAGATATTGTCTGTGAAATTTGCTATGCATAAATCAAAAGATGGATTGGCGTATTTGTATGGTTTCATGTGCATCCTTACTACTTGCCTCAGATGCCAATAACCACAGATTCTTTAGCGAATATTCAACAAATACATGGGTATCATAGCAACATTATCGGGACGTTTTTAATTTTTCACACTTCGTCTTTTATTCTCTTTTCATGCCTAAATGTTTCAGAAGCACTTACTGATCTGTCAAACATTTATCTGACAGGTATTTCAATTAGACGATTATGAGCAATATAGAGCAAGACAAATAGGTAGCAAAAATACTGTATTTGTCGAAATTTCAATCTATGATTGCCTAATTAATCCTTTATCTGGTGAAGATCCATGTACCATCATGGATATTGAATTATCTGATTTATTTTATAAGGGAATATCTACACCAGATGTTTTGGTCAAGGCAGAAACTGTAACTACTCATTGCCAAACAGAGCAGATTTGGGTCTTCATTGTTGCAAATATAAGAAAAGGGTTATATCATGTAAAGGATTCAACGGATTTTCGTATACAAGTTGTGAAGATCAATTAGGACTGCTATGTTTTCATACCACTCCATCGTCCCTGGGATATTGATTGAAACACAATTCCAATGAAAACAAAGACAATGTAATTAGACCGGGCATTAATCCGGTGTGTGGGGAAACCGAGTGTATAAAACCGTTACAATCAGTGTAGAATCAGATCAAAGGGATCCTGTTGGAGCTGTTTAATCGGAGTCTGAACTGTTTAGCATAGGAAAGCATTTTCCTCAGCGAAAGTTTGATACAATTTGTTTAATTAATATTCAGAAAAGTAGGTGCCCGTTATAACCCTTTCCTTAATATACACACAATTTCACGCACTTGCAAACAGGGTAGATCCAGATCAGACAGTTTCTATAGGAGCCGTCTGATCAGGGTATGCTCTATTTGCTTGTGGTTATTTATAGATATGATTATGCAGTTTCCACAACAGTGAAAGAATTCCCTTTGCCAAGTGTCTTTATCACTGCTTTTGTCCATAAATATTCATGAGGTGAAGAAATCTTGAATAAATGTTAACCCTCTCCCTTATGTAAGCGCAATCTTTGCGCATCTGCAAACAGAGAATACCCAGATCAGACGGCTCCTATAGGAACGTCTGATCAGGGTCTGCTCTGTTTGCTTATGGTGTAAAGTAGATCTGATTCTACAACTTCTGCCTGAGCCAACATGTCCCGTGTTTATATGCCATTATCTTATTAATATTCATAACGTCATTAATTCTTAATTGAATATACAACCGGGAAAGGGTTAAACAGGGAAAGGGTTAAATGGGGAAAGGGTTAAACAGGGAAAGGGTTAATTAATCAGCAGATTAAGGATTAACAGAATATATTTTGATTACTTAGATATATCTGCGTGTAACATGGATCGACAACACAATCACAAAGAAGCAAAGTTTTATAAGCAATTGTTGCCAGATCATATATGATAGATCTTATAAATACTTACATTAGATCTACACATATATGTGCGTTAAAGCATATACGTAAGTTCTGAAAGTAGGAGATACTTCAGTGATATATCGAAAGCAAAATCAGCAGTGCAACAAGATACAAATGCAGACTCGGCGTTATTGAATCTATTCCCCAGGCAGCATGCTGCAATCGGGCCGACATTGGGCCGATATTGTTTCCAATATCGGTCCAATGTCGGATTTTAAGGCGGCCCGATGTCGACCCGCTTCTCTTTTGCAACGCATTTTAACGTCGGCCCGATGTAAGTTCTGACGTCGGCCCGACATAAAAATGAACTACAGCCGATGACAAAATGACATTCAAACGATATCGGGCCGACATCAAACCTTACATCGGGCCAACGTCAAAACGCGTTGCAAACGAGAAGCGGGTCGATATCGGACCAATGTTTGCAATCAGATATCAGATATCTACAGCCGATCAGAAACACATGATTTTGGGCCAACGGGTTCTTTAACCTTTACTCCATAGATGCGCATTATAAGACATATAATCTATTCCTCCACTCAAGAAAATATACAGTCATGAATATGCACAACAAGAAATATTTCCATATTCTAGCAGATGATGCAGCTTAAAGCAGGCTGAAAGTAAGGTAGAATGCTCCTAAAGGAGTAGTATGCCTTACTTACATCCTGCTTTGAGCAACCATCTGTCTTCAATACTGAAAAAATGTTATGGAGTAAAGTGTTAAGAAGACACAATACATCGGTATGACACTGGCTGGATGTCAAAATAATGTTGAAACCTCATTTTGAATTCTGGCCAAGGTTGTACAAGTGCTATCTTGAAGTACAGATCTGCAATCATGTTAAATAGACACTCCTACAAAAAAAATTCATCAAATGTGTGTTCCATATTTTTAAAAACGAAATAAAAAAAAACTAGTAAATCCAAAGTAAGTCTCATCCATTTATTAATTCATGAACCCCTGAAACTTCAAATAAACAATTCCAATTTCCAATATTTTTTTCAATATTTAGGGTTGTTTTATGCAGTCAAACCTGTTTTAAACAACCATCAAAAAGAAACAGAAGTCATCTTGAAGTTTCTAAGACAGGCGACTTCGGAATGCAGATCGAAAATAATGCTTTCGACCTGCATTAAGCAGTCACCTGTCTTTAATGATCGCTAGGCTTCCTCGTAGCATGGTCGCTTAAGACAGACTTGACTGTACAATATAGTTTAAATAGTTTAAAACCACAAACAGTGCAGACCCTGATCAGAGGGATTCTTAAGGAGACCACTGATAAGGGTCTACACTGTTTGCATAGGACAAGTGTGACGGATGGTCAATCAGTGTGAATCACATAACCTAGGTAGGTCACATGACTCAAGGATATAGAACTTAAGGAGATTTAAATGTACATAACTCCTCGAGTAATGTGACCGACCTACGTCATGTGATTAGCACTGACTGGCCATGTGTCACAAGGCAAGACAAGACCGTGCGATAGTCAAAATATCCCAAGTAAGTCTAAATCTGTTATACATTCAAATGCTCAAATACAGAATAAATTTATCTGAAAACAAATACCCTAATGTCCCTAAATTTGCTACAAAATGTCTATTCCAATCCTATTATAGAATCAATTCACAGTTTTCACTCTGACAGCTTGCTGCCGCTCTCCTCTTCCTACCGCCAACTCTGTCGCTTGCAGTACATAGCCGTTCACGTACAGTCACCTCCAACTCTGTCGCTTACAGTACGTAGCCGTTCACGTACAGTCACCTCCAACTCTGTCACTTGCAGTACGTAGCCGTTCACGTATAGTCACCTCCAACTCTGTCACTTACAGTACGTAGCCGTTCACGTACAGTCACCTCCAACTCTGTCGCTTACAGTACGTAGCCGTTCACGTACAGTCACCTCCAACTCTGTCGCTTGCAGTACGTAGCCGTTCACGTACAGTCACCTCCAACTCTGTCACTTGCAGTACGTAGCCGTTCACGTACAGTCACCTCCAACTCTGTCACTTGCAGTACGTAGCCGTTCACGTACAGTCACCTCCAACTCTGTCGCTTACAGTACGTAGCCGTTCACGTACAGTCACCTCCAACTCTGTCGCTTACAGTACATAGCCGTTCACGTACAGTCACCTCCAACTCTGTCGCTTACAGTACGTAGCCGTTCACGTACAGTCACCTCCAACTCTGTCACTTGCTGTACGTAGCCGTTCACATAAGTCACCTCCAACTCTGTCGCTTGCAGTACGTAGCCGTTCACGTACAGTCACCTCCAACTCTGTCACTTGCAGTACGTAGCCGTTCACGTACAGTCACCTCCAACTCTGTCACTTGCAGTACGTAGCCGTTCACGTACAGTCACCTCCAACTCTGTCGCTTACAGTACGTAGCCGTTCACGTACAGTCACCTCCAACTCTGTCGCTTACAGTACATAGCCGTTCACGTACAGTCACCTCCAACTCTGTCGCTTACAGTACGTAGCCGTTCACGTACAGTCACCTCCAACTCTGTCACTTGCAGTACGTAGCCGTTCACATAAGTCACCTCCAACTCTGTCGCTTACAGTACGTAGCCGTTCACGTACAGTCACCTCCAACTCTGTCGCTTACAGTACGTAGCCGTTCATGTACAGTCACCTCCAACTCTGTCGCTTGCAGTACGTAGCCGTTCACGTACAGTCACCTCCAATTCAACATTCGTTGCCTCCCCTCTGCATCTCCTAATTGCCTCTGAAAATAGACAAAAAAAATCAAAATCAGCCATCACTATGAACATTCATTGAAGGTTTTGATTACAAGTGGTAGCTTAAAGCAAGATGACAGTGAAACAGAAAGGTCCTATTTAAGGAGCTTTCTAATTTACTTTTATCTTGCTCTAGCAGAAACCTACCTTAAACCAGTTAAATATTGAGGAGATTTGTACTTTGGCTATGGAGGAAAGGGTTAAACAATAAATATTTTACAACACCTTTTCAACAGAACATTATCTGTAGAATAAGGATTGAAAAGGGTATAAATTTTGTACCCAGGTAGCTCTTTGGCAATTACCTGCTGATACCTGGGCACCCGCCTTACACCGATTATAGTATATTAAGATATAGATGTACCATATGTACAGGTTTTGTCACAAGTTGTTTTCTGAAATAAGCAGTTCTTAAAATTTAGAAAAAAATTATTTGGCGAGTTAAATAACCCTTTTTCTAAACGAATTTGAGAAATGTTGATCTCGTGACAACTAGTGTCAGATCATAATTGAATGATCTTAAACATGTGTAAGATAAAGATATCTTAAATAGTATTTCGAGCCTTAACCCTTTACTTCATAGATACTCATTTTAACACATTCAAGTTATTCCCCCCAGTAAAGAAAAAAAGTTCTGCTTTATACAGTCATGAATATGCAACATAAGAAATATTTCCTATATACTAGCAGATAGAAATTTAAAGCAGACTTAAAAGTAAAGCAGAATACTAAATGAGCATTCTGCTTTACTTTCAGTCTGCTTCAAGCAACCATCTGTATTCAATACTGAAAATAAGCTACGGAGGAAAGGGTTAAGACAAGGTAAAGTATGAGAAAAATGTACATCTTTTCAGTTTCATTAACCCTTCAAAATCTAAAACACGAGCAAAATCAGACAACTTATATCTAGATCTTTGTCTCCGTTGAATATTGCCCGTTATCTATATATATAGCGACAGGTTGAAATATTCATCCCGAGATTTATCTCGGGGAAATGAATAGTCATATTTAAGAGGGAACAAATCCATGTATTGCAATGAGGTTTGACTTGACGAGTTTTTGTTTCACCTTTTTTACACAAATTGACTACTTTTCAGTGCATTGTTTGTATATTGGGTAGTAATTTTGTACACAGATACTTGCTTGTTTCTACCTGACCCTTTCTGCCCTACTCAGAATACTGTATTTGCTTTGGAAATCTTAAATTACAAAGATTGTTGGGGTATTGATATAATTAATTATTCTTACCAGAGAAGAAAACATCTGCTTATCAGCTAAAAAGTTTTCTAGGGTTTTGAGATCCTCATGGCTGTTCAGTGGAAGCAAACTGGATACTTCCTCAGGCAAACTTCCTTTGGACATTTCTGGTCATACATGCAGGCTGTTTGACATTCCCTGCAACTCCTTGTAAATTGTTTCAAGCTTGCCCAGTTGTTTCACCTGTGCCCCCTGATTTTCTCAAGAACTGTGATCAGCCTTATATGTCCCTGGCTAAAAATCAAAACAAAATACATGTACATTATCTCAATGTACTTGAACCAATATTTTTCAATAAGTATGCAGTTATTTAACCATATACTCCATAAATATTCCTTTCTAAGCCTTTCCAAACAGAGCAGACCAAGATCAGACGGCTCCTATAGGAACCGGCCCGTCTGATCAGGCTCTACTCTGTTTGCATATGATATTTTAATATAGATCTGATTCTACAGTTTGTACTTTGGTGGAAATTTCATGTGTTTGTATGCCATTTTAATAATTAGCCTAATTAATACTAATACCGTCATTTCTATCATGAATATTTATGGAGTAAAGGTTTAAAAATACATATAGCAGCTTAATACCGCCTTCTGTTTACCTCAAGCAAATATGTTTGTGATTCATAAATGCCCCTGGATAGCAGCACAGACAGATAGCAAAAGATGGACAGACAAACATACATTAACCCTTTCGCTGTCAAACCCTGTCGTCTGCTAACTTTGTCGTCTGCTACAAAGTTTCATTCTTTTGATTTTCTTCATTTTTGTTTCAAAAATATAGTAACAGTAACAAACTGTTTGGATCCTGATGAGACGGCGAGTTACTCGGCGTCTCATCTGGATCCAAACTGTTTGCATAGGTAATCACAGATCCGGCATTGGCAGCGATAGGGTTCAGGGCAAAACTAAGGGCAAAACCTATCTGGCCCAGAACCTCGAATCAGGGGGTATTAATAGTATATGTGTCACAAACAATGCTGGCACCGATTGGTTGAAATTTGACGCTTATTTCTGTATGAATGTCGTTTGTTAAATCTAATCTTCAAAGGACCACATTAAAATTATTTTGTGTATATAAGTTGTTTTTCTTGGAAATTAATTAAAAACATAAAGACAAATAAGGCATTTAAATAAATGAATTCCTTTACTTAAATTTAGTATTCCATTCCCAGCAGGACGATGGTTGCCCTAGATCTAGAGTAGGTACAAATTTCTACTCGATGGGATTATCAAAATGTTATTCTAAGGTAAGGTTGCAATTAAAAAGACGCCCTGATAATGCACAACTTTTTAACCCCCCCACTCCCCCCCACCCACACCGGTACCAAACTCTCTTCTAAAGTCTCTTAATTACATTGCATTTGGATTTGTCATATATTTACCATGGATAAATTCTGTGGGTGTCGTTCTGTGGGTGTCGAAGGCTGCATGCGTACTGTTATGTCTTGGTGAGAGTGGATCTGGTGTTGGTGTGCTCATTGACGGATGCACGGTGTTACTCACTGGTAACACTTGGGTTGAACTAAAAACTGGTTTGGGTGGTTTAGGTAACTTAGAGAGATTGTAGTTGATGTATCTTCATCATCTGAAGATGGGAAATGTATTTGCCTGAAAGAAAACAACAATATATTGAGATTAATGGAACAAGTCTACATATACTTGATTATAAAATGCAAATGCAAAGTTTGATGTCAATTGGTATAAAGAAATATAGAAGTAGATCTAGTTCGCATTACAAAATGTGTGCCATGGACAGGCCCAAAATACCCAAATTACATGGGCCCCGCCTAAACACTTACAGATATAATCCATTAGTGATTATTGTAAAAGAAGATAAATTTTTATTTAACATATTTTGTAACACCCTTTCCAAGTTCATAAATTATAAACGTGTTTTTACGCTTTTGCAAACAGGGAAGTCCCAGATCAGAGGGCTCCTATAGTAGCCGCCCAATCAGGGTCTGCTATGTTTGCAAATGGAATTTGCTAGATCTGTTTCTTTACTTTCTAATTAAAGGGCTACAATGTTCCACATTCCATATTTCATATAAATTTGAACTACATGTATTATGTTAATGAATATACAGTAGGTATTGGAATTTGGAATAAAGGTAGAAGAGGGAAAGGATTAATCAATGCATGACACTATTCTTATTTGTCCGAATTTAGGTAGATCTATCTATTTTTTGTCGGTTGCCACTAGGTAATATCAATAACATCGGCCCAGCATCGGCCCGACCTACGTCTTCTTAAGAGAAACTTGGTCGGCACAACATCGGGCCGACGTCGTATGTTATCGGGCATATTTTTTTAATACAAGTGTCAAACTTTTTATCGGTACTTCGTCGGTTTGATATGGGTACATGGTAATTTTAAGTTAAAACATATTTTGCTCATATTATAGCGTGGGAATGATATCGGCCCGACGTCAAGCCGATGTCGAGAATTGTTGCCGTCATTACGCTTATAGGCCGACATCGGCCCGATATAGGTGTGCTGGCTGGGTCATGAGCAGTTATCAAAAGTGCAACACTACTGTGTCCGTAAATGATAGATAAAACTTATGTCTGTTTCCGTTTTATCTATCATTTTGTTATTTATTACAAAACCAAAGTCAAAATTTTACCTTTCTTACCTCTTCGTGAATTATTATTGATTTTCATGTAACGTTGTTGCATGTTGTATACATATCACGTCTTGACCGTGTGTGTGACTGAATATTTAAAAAAATCTTTCTATCATGGTTATTTAACCCGTTACCTCATAGGCTATTTTTAGATACAACCTCTTTGAATAAATCTACCGAAAAGGAGCATTAACTAGAGAAAAGGAACATTTTAGAATTTTGTACTTTGAAACCATTGTGATAAATAGAGCATTTGCTCCTATAGGAGAAAATGCTCTACCTATAGGAACAAATGCTCTATTTATCACAATGGTTTCACAAAATGACTATTGCAGAGTCTTCAAAAGTCGTCAATATGAGGGAATGGGTTAAACATTCTAGTTATGGGCCAAGTTAGATGGTCGCTTAATGCATGCTACTACGTTCTTCAGGGTTTATATTATGAGTTTACAACTGTCGTTACCCTGCAAACTATTTCTTTATGGCTGATGTTCCAGATGAATCTGTATACAGGCATTAATCAATGTATTAACCCTTCCTTCATATAAACGTGTAAACAAACAGGGTAGACTCAGATCAGACGGATCCTGTAGGAGCCCTCTGACATTGGGTCTGCTCTGTTTGTTTATGGAATTTGATAGATATATTTCTTAAGTTTCTAAAATGGCTATAATTGTCCACCTTCTATATCTCATTATAATTATAAATATTCGATAGGTATTGAAATTTGTAATAAACACAGAACAGGAAAAGGGCTAACCATTGTTAAGAATTGTATTAAGAAATTTGATATTTATTAAATACGCTATATATCAAATAAGATGCGTAAATTTAAACATTTTCTAGAATATCTTCTTTATTTTTCAACCAAACCCTATACTGTGACCACTGTCTCGATGAGACGATTCTAAAGAGTGGTCACAGTATACGGTTTGGTGGAGAAATAACGAATATAGTACAATAGAGCCCCTCTATTGCGACCACTTAATGAATAAACATGGGTTTCTTTATAAGCAGGTGGTTGCTTAATGCAGGACATAAGTAATGCAGAAAGCTCCTCTAGGAACTTTCTGCATTACTTTTGTCCTGCATTAAGCTACCACCTGCATCTAGCACCCATAATTATATCCCTTTTGGTGGTTGCATTAGCAGGGTTTTACTGTATTTGGGTTCGCACATGTATCTGTAGCTCTAGTTAAATGATTTTATAAAGTTATAAGTAAAACAGGCATTCGTACAAATGACTATTAGTCAACGAACATTGCTGGAAATTAGATGTCAACAGGATCAAAATATAAATCAAAGAGTATGGCTTCCCAACTAAAGGGTTATCCTTCAACATTATCTTACCGATTTTCTAATGAAGTTTAAATCCTAATAAAATGAGTGCACATTGCATTATGCTTCTGGTGTCGTCGTGCATTTTCGTGTGTCACTTCGAAATTTCCTGCCTGATTTTTATTCTATTTTTGCTTAGGGATGTGTCGTCATTATGACAACTCAAACCATAACAAAGACTTATTAATCTGGTAATGTTTATGTTATTCAGTTTCAAATATTATTCAAAGAAGACAATGACTTTGGTTTCATATCATTAGCGGCTCGATTTTATCAGATCTGGTTAGCTTGCTTAATTGTCCAGACAACGAGCGTTTGCAATTTATTGTTCAAAATGATAAAGTGGATGATTATTGCTTGCGTAAACACTGGTGTCTCATTCAAACTTCATCTAACGAGGAAATGCTTTTAAACAAGGAAGTGGCGTGTTGATGAATGTTACCAGCTGCTTTCGAACAATGTCATTCGGAAATGACCGACACACGTGTGACAGATGATTTTGAATACCTGCAATGTATTGCCATTCTATAACGTGTGTTTTATGTTTTGTTGTTATTTGCTTCTTACAAGGAACGGTCTCAGATTTGTTTTATTTTCAATAAGTGCAATAAATGAGAGTATGCATTTACTTCAACTCATCATCAGACCCTCGAATCTTTGAACTCCGCGGGGATCTGAGGGACGCATCAAATACTTTAGTCATCCATCCAGATCAAAGTCGTTGGTGTGTATAAAATATTTTCAACCAAACATACCATTTCGAAACTCGCCAAAGGGCATTCATCTTGAACTGAAAGTTGGTTGTTGTGATAATTAGCGTCCGTTTCTGCAAACTCTGGGCTAATTGAACACCCAAGAGAGAGAAAGATTGAAGAGGATACAGAAAACCCCGGATTCGATGTCCTACTCTTATTATCGATAGAGTTTATCTGGTCCCTTTAGATGCCCAGTGTAAAGCACTGATACATCGGACCTCGGTTTATAAAGTCTCATTCGAAGGACTTGGTTACTACGCTCAGTACATTATCTAGGCTCATTGGGTCATTGTTGCTGTGATCGATGTATAGTAAAACATCTCTAAACCGGAATTTTAGTAGAGAACTATTCAGATACTTTTAGGCTTGTGGCTGCTTAATGCAGCTAAACTGCCGCCTGTCTCCAAGACCGATATTTATACCAAACTGAACGTCCGGTTTAGAGGAACTTTACTGTACACATACATTGTACGTACAAATAAAAGCGTGGGGCAAAATGTGTTGTCTTGTGTAACTAAATGGGTTTTCTTTTTCTAGGATAATTTGTATGTTCCTGCAACAGTTATACGGCCCATTCTGTTTGAGCTCAGTCTCTATGATGCAATTCACATAGAGTGAATATGGTCTATATTGTTTGATATTTTACAGATGGAATGAATGCTTTTGAAAACGTCTACTTGTGGAACAATATTAGGCAAAGTTATGTCATGTCTGCCTGCAGCGTCACGAAATGAGTCGATGGGACAAAGCCTTCAGCAGTCACGAGGGCCCATGCATATGCTATTGCACTGAATTAATGCATGTATTCGCTATTAGTGCAGATATAAACTAAAGGTTTCATTCTGATTCGTTTTAACTGCTTAAGAATCATACGCAGCTTGTATTCATTTCAAATTAGTGGTTTAAAACGCATATTCGCATATGTGGGGATGACGTAGATCAGGTGGTAGCGTCTATCGTTTACATATTTGTAAACAAAGGATAGTACTTAAAACATTCATAAACAACAATTTACCAGGTACTTATTAGTTATTGAAACAATATTACCTGTATTACTTAATTTAAACGAAATAAACAACGCCAATAATAATGTGTCTAGAGAACACTTATGACGTAGAATAATCAATGCCAAGCCAACTGTGTTATTTTGCATTGAATTACATCATTGTTTGGAAGTAAACGTCCATTAGTGGTCATGTCTTCTGTAGGTTATAATGCATTTCATGAAGACAATCCAATCATTCCTAACTACGAATACGAATTTTTATTAAATCGAACCTGTTCCTTACTTCAGACAAAACAGCTATTTCAAGTTATGCATTCATTAAAAGGATCGCTAGATTTAAAAAAAAATCATTTTAAACTTCTGCAAACATTTTGCTTTTCATAAGCGCAGATGTAGTGTTATGTTTTAGGACTTGTTGCCATACAGATGGATTGTCTGAGGAATATATTTACCATTACAAGCGTGTTTGAATGTTGATTACATTGTATCCCAGTGAATATATGATTATCCCAATGTTGATTATCCCAGTGATCTGTTGCTGGAATGTGGACTTTTTCAGATGGCTGTCGGGTAGATGGAAGACATAAAGCGTAACATCCCTCTTAATCAGAATTCTAGTAGAGAAGAATTTAAATACTTTGGGCAGGTGGCTGCTTAATGCAGGTTGAAAGTCAGGCAGAAAGCTCCTAGAGGTTTTTACATGACTTTCAACCTGCAGTAAGCTTTCACGTGCTTCCAAGACCGATGTTAACCCTTTCGCTGCCAATGCCGGATCTGTGATTACCTATGCAAACAGTTTGGATCCAGATGAGACGCCGAGTAACTCGGCGTCTCATCAGGATCCAAACTCTTTGTTATTGTTACTATGTTTTTTGAAACAAAAATGAAGAAAATTAAAAAAAAAATGAAAATTTATAGCAGACGACAAAGTTAGCAGACGACAGAGTTTGGCAGCGAAAGCGTTAATACTAACTATAACGTCCGGTTTAGAGGGGGTTTACTGTAAACCCTTTACTATAACATACCCATTTAAGGCATACAGGTGTTGTCTCATCAAGGTCTACTCTGTTTTCGTATGGAAATGTATAAACCTGATTCTACACATATGCTACAGTTAAAATTAAATTGTCTTATATGAATATTCATAGAACAACTAACCAATGCTATACGTCTTCTGAAATTACAAATTTTACAGGCCGTAACGGCAAAACAGTTTATTTGAATTGCATCGAGAATAGATTACTTCGGATACCATAGAATTTAATTTTACACATTTATAAATCCACATTTTATTGCCTTTTAAAATGGTCATTCCCAATATGGACTCGGATCAACTGCTCGTATTTGCCAACACGTTTTATCCGCAAAACAATACATGCACATTTAGATGATATTCTGTTATTCCCTTGTTAAAGCCACTAAAACGAGATAGGAAAACAAATGCATCGGATCAGTAAATTTAATGATGCACAACCCATACATTTCCCGTACAATTCAGCTAAGTGTTCCCATATACATTGAGCAGCGGAAATGTAGGCGATTAGCATGTTGGGCGACAATAAATTAATGCACAGTAGAACCTGTCCTAGGCGGTCATTCATTAATTGAACATAGAAACCTTAAAAAGCAGGTGATAGCTTAATGCAGGGCAAAAGTAATACAGAAAGCTCCTATATAGGAGCTTTCTGCATTACTTTTGACCTGCATTAAGCTACCACTAGCCTTACACACCCATGGTTAGACCCCTTGTTGATGGCCGTTTAAGATAGTTTCTACAGTGTATCGTTTCCTTCCATTGTCCTAGTTTTGTACGTGTAACTTGACAATAATGCATTTTAATTTATAAAGTACACGTGTGACAGTCTTTGTTGTTTATTTAATTGTAAATTGTATCAATCTGTGTAGACAAATGAAATGGACATTATTGAAATCAGGATAGTGTCGAGTGCATCGATTAGCCCGTCTGTGTTAGGCAAACTGTTTAACATATTGATGTATGTGATAAATATATATGGTCGGCAAATATACATGCATTTAAGCTTTGAATGCTCTGGAAACGTGGGAAATACTTGACACGAGAATCTGCCGAAATGTTAGTTCTTTCACTAGTGTTCTCCCATTTAGATTATTGTAATGTCATCCTATACGGAATTGCACAGTGTGATATAGATAAACTACAACGAATCCAAAATATTTGCGCTAAACTCGTTTTGAATAGGAAATGGTCAGACAGCTCCAAACAATCTCTTAAAGTCTTACATTGGTTACCTATCAAAGCTAGGATCACTTTTAAGATATTGACATACATGTACAATTGCTCTCTCAACCACGCTCCCGTATATCTGACAGAACTTCTCGTAAAGCCAGCACCAACACGCTGTCTGAGATCGGCAGACAAAGTCCAAGAGATGAATGCTGTGCCTTTCAACAAGAGAAAGACCTTTAGTGATAGAAGTTTTGGGACAGCATGTCCCAGACTTTGGAACGGGCTTCCTAGCGAGATTAAAAGAGCAGAAAATGTTGAATATTTTAAAAGAAAGTTAAAAACACATTATTTCAGACACTTTAACTCACTTTTTAATATTTTGTAGAAACTGTCCATGTTTTTAGATGTACAAAGTACTTTATATAAAGTCTGGGTTTTAGTATATTATAACAGTTTTTTAACCATCGTTTTGTGGATTTTATGCTTTCTTGACCCTTATCTTGCTAAATTTTAAAATACATTTCTCCTTCTTTACCCTTGTCCTGTTGTATATTTACATATATCTTCACTGTGTACAAGTATTTCTCTGTGCAATCACTGCTGTGGAGTGCACTGGTTGTACAATTAATTTGTAAATAGTGCAGACCCTGATGAGACAGCTCCTGCAGGAGCTGTCTCATCTGGGTCTTCACTATTTACAGGTAGGTATATTGACGTGAATAGCAAGCGAAGGGTTAAATGTATATTCGTGTATTGTATATCCTCTATCGATTTTTATGTGTCTCTGATTTTATTATGTCAATGTACAACGCCATTGAATGCATTATTTGCAAAAATAGGCGTTTAACCAGGTGATTAAGTTTCAAGTTTCAAACGTGTGTGCTTGCATTTGTAAACAGTGCAGACCCAGCTCTGCGGGCTCCTAGATGTGACGGGGTATTCCTCTTTAACACATTATCCCCTAGTGACGCATTTTTGGGCATCTATAGAAGTCACGTTATGAAACCATTGTGATAAATAGAGCATTTGCTCCTGTAGGAGCAAATGCTCTATTTATCACAATGGTTTCAAGCTACAAAATTCTATTTTTTTCCATTCCTCTAGTTAATACTCCTTTTCGGTAGATACATTCAATGAGGTTGGGTCCAAAAATAGCCTAGGTGAGAATGAGTTAAGCATTCGGCATTCATTATATTAAATTTGATATACAGTAGAACATGTATTAAGCGATCGTTTATTTGTTGAACATAGATGTCTTAAAAATCACATTGTTGCTTAACCCATTCCCTCATATTGGCGCCTTTTGACGCCCCTGTAAAACTGATTTGTGAAACTATTGTGATAAATAGAGCATTTGCTCCATAGGATGGGTTAATGCAGGGCTTTCTGCATTACTGTTTTCCTGCATTAAGCTACCTACTGCGTTACATACCATTAATTAGACCTCTTTTCGATGGCTGCTTAAGACACATAAATCCGAAATGCATTTATCCTTTTCTTTAAGTGTATACACATGCATTCATTTCTTAAATCTTTTTCTCTTATATATAAACTGGGTTTTAAAGGACGGCGGTTCCATTAAATATGTTATTCCAAAGAACAACAGTTTCATTCTGCCTGGAATCCTCATTCTACGCCTTTTAACTCCTTTGCAAACTGAGTAGACCCAGTTTAAATGCTTCCCAAAGGATCTCGGTCTGATCTGTTTTTGCGTATAGCATTATATATATCTGATTCTACAGTGTGTCTCAAAGCAAAACAGTCCCTCGAACATTTTAGATTATACAAAATTCAGCTAATCATTATGCATGATGTCATTATTTCTTAACCGATTCCTCATAGGTTATTTTAGACCCAACTTCTTTGAATAAATCTACCAAAAAGGAATATTTACTACATAGAAAAAGGAAACTTTAAGAAGTGTGTAGTTCGAAACCATTGTGATAAATAAAGCATTTGCTCCTATAGGAGCAAATGCTTTATTTATCACAATGGTTTCATAAAGTGACGTTTGCAGAGGCGTCAAAAGGCGTCAATATGAGGGAATGGGTTAAATGAATATTGAACAGGAAAATATTAATCACGACGTTTATTATGTGAGTTTCCGTTTGTCCAGTAAGTATGTATTGAATGTAAAATCTACATCATTTAACGCTTTCAATGTTTAATATTTATGAAAGAAATAATGACCTCATGAATAATAATGAGCCGAACTATCTTAAAGCATTATTAATAAAGGAATGTTTGTCTGTGTCAGAGAGTGTAGAATCAGATCTGTGTACATCCATAAACAAACAAAGCAGACCCTGAACATACGGCTCATACGGAAACCGTCTGATCTGGGTCTACCATGTTTGCAAATGCATGAAAATGCGTTTACATGAGGGAAAAGGTTAACCTATATCCTTTTGAAAACTATGACTGTCCATACCATGTTCTGCTGAAATGTTTCTTAACTCTAAAATCCTTCAAACGTTTAAGAAACTACTGTTAAATATCGATTATCCGAATACTTTACCCTTTAGGGGTTCTATGTTTATTGCACATTTCAATACCTACAGAATATTCATGGACAAAATAGTTCTAATGAAAAGGGGAAGGTGGAAAATTGTAGCCATTTTAGAAACAAAAAGAACATATCTATTATATTCCAGTAGCATACAGAGCAGATCCTGATCAGACGGCTCCTCTAGGGGCCGTCTGATCTGGGTCTACTCTGTTTGCAAATGCTTGAAAAGGCATTTTATGGAGGAAAGGCTTAAATGCATATCATGATCGATCTTAAAGACTAATGCCATCCCAATCCAGGGTGTAAAGCATGCATAAAGCTCGTCGGAGATCTTCCTGCATGACTTCGATCCTGCATTAAACAGCCACCTGTCAACAAGAGTATCAAATTCAATGCGTATATACTTAAATAACGCATTATCGAGGGAGTTTTACTGTGCTCATCTTTGATGCTGATGATTTTAAATGTATTCAGAAGTTTTAAGAGCTAGGACTTTTATTTGGAACATCGACATAAATGTGACACAACACAACCAGTTAATGACAAGAGTACCGCATACGGTACATAATACGCCCACTTGCAAACTTTCTCTGATTCAACATGCCTTATAAGTGTTGACATTTTCTAATCTGTGCTTCAGATCTTGATTTCCATATTAAGGCGATACTAATTTTAAAACAAATGAAGTGAATACCTTATTAGATAAAAGCGTTACAGTTAATCCTCATATTTGCAGATTTCTGTAAAGTGCAACGGCCATAACTCTGTACACTGCAAAGACAAACTGAATGAACCTGAAAATAAACTCAGCTTCAGATTTTGTTGCTTAAAACATTTGTGTTGAGTTTCATTTATATCATTTTAATAGGGTTCCAAGAAAACAACAGACAAACTAAAAGTTGACCGACAAACAAAGCAACGAACACACAAAGTTCAAGGACCATAATCCCCGCAATATATGTGAAAATTCATATTAAGGTTTAACCATATAAAAAATGAAGTAGATATAATTTCAAATGAAAAAGTTATGGCCATCCTCATATTTGCATAGATTTGCATTATTTTTTTAAGTGCAAGGGCCATAACTCCGAAACGACAAATCAAATGAATCTCAGAATCGACTTCAACATTTGTGTGAAGTTTCATTAATATCTCTCAAATAGTTTTCCCAGAAAACAGCGGACAAACTATTTGCATGTTTTTGCATTAGGACAAGGGCCGTAACTCTGAAACGAAAAATCAAATGATCCTCAGAATCAACTATTTGCATGTATTTGCATTATTTTGTAAGGACAAGGACCATGACTCTGAAACGACAAATCAAATGAACCTTCAGATCTTGGTGCATTAAACATTTGTGTGAAGTTTCATTAATATCTGTCAAATAGTTTTCCGAGAAAACAGCGGACAAACAAAATGTTGACCGACGAACGAAAGAACGAACGAACGGACGGACAGGACCACGCCAATATACGACCACTTTTATTAGGTGGGCGTATAAAAAAAGTAGTAAAGTCAATCAGAAAAAATCACACACAAGACGCAACCACCACAACATCGAAAGAAAACAAGTCACACACACAAACACACACAAACTCACACACACAATCACACATACAAACACAAACGCACACACCACATATACACACACACAATATGAAACAGAGACGCACGCACGCACACAAGAAATGAACATTTCAAACATCAACAAACGCACAAGTACAAAGATATAAGACACACACAAAACTCTTATTCCGCATTCCGCGTTCTTATTCGCATTTGCAAACAGCCTATGTCCAGATGAGACGTCGAGTAATCTTGCATCTCATCAAGATCCAAACTCTCTGACACATGGCCAAGAGTTTCTCAAAAGCTTGTGTCATGACACATTTCAATATTTTCTCATTATCATGAGCGAATCGGAAGTATTAAACACTGAAAATGTCCAAATATATATTATTCCATAAGCAAACAGAGCAGATCCTGACCAGACGCCTTCTATAGTAGCCATCTGATCTGGGTCTACTACTAGGGTTGCAAAGGCGTAGAAAGGCGTTTTGTGGAGAAAATGGTTACGTTCACTTTAGAGTACTAACAGCATGTAGAGTTTGTAGATAACTAGATATGTGCTCTCATCTACAATATTTCACAAAAGTTATCTCTATAGAAATAGTTCACAATTCACAAACATTATCGCTAAAGAAATAACTCTACTGGGATATTTCACAAACAACTCTACAGAAGTAGTTCACAAACATTACATCTACAGATTTATTTCAAAAGTGATATTTGATAAGCCTTATCTCTACAGAGATATTCCACAAGTATCTGCATGCCATCTTACAAACCCATTAGATGTGAACGAACCATGCATAAAAATGTTGCTTTTAAACCCAAGTGTCATTGTCTGGCATTCATCGCCACACTTAGATAAATGTCATTGTCTTGTATTTATCGCCATATTTATAAGTATAATTACCAGACATTTATCGCCATATTTAGGTAAACATCATTGCCATATATTTTTCGCCATATTTAGGTAAGTATCATTGTGATATATCTATCGCCATATTTAGGTAAATATCATTGCGATATATTTATCGCCATATTTAGGTAGGTATCATTGCTGTACGTATATTTTGTTTAGTTTCATTGTTTTGGATTTATCGCAATATCTGCATGCTAATGTTTGTAAAATCTACATTAACGATCTTCTAAAACCACCGTATTCGCACGTCTGTGTAAATGGTAAAATTGTACATTATGCCATTCTCTGGCAAAGTACAACCCCTATTGTCTCACTGTTGAACATGGCTATTAGCATGCCCATTATCACGACGGATGTGTCATTTATCAGGAAACATCAGTCTGGTTTATGTCAGTGACACTGATGCATTCCTTTGGCGAAATAATTATTTGAATTATTGATTAACTGCATAGTGTTTGACATGTATTTTTTGAACATGTGATAAGATATCTGACTTTGAATTCAATAACACTACAACGGCACAAAACAGACCGAGCATGTAATAATTTCGTTACACACAGTAACACCTCTCTAAATCTGACGAACAAATCAGTAGCAACACCGGTTATGAAAACAGGTGAAAGCTAAATGCTGAATGAAAGACCTGCATTCTTCTTTATTAAAAGTCCAGTTTAATTGGGTTTTCTGAAAACAATTTCTGATTGAAGAGACGGTGGGTATATTACAAAGTGGGTGCGCTGGTCTTTGTGACGATTATTGATGAAATGATGATGATGGTATGATGATGAATACGTTATAATGATTTAAATTAATCCTATATTTTACAAAGCAATGACCACAAGTGCATGCGTGATACAGTATGTTCGTTGATAGTTTTACCAAATACTGGTTACACATGGACTGTGTCATAGTTGGTCCCTCGAGCAAAGGTTTAAATGACAAGTACACACTTATTGGTAATGGCAATTGTCCAGTTTTAGATTGTTTGCCTTTAGTCGTTAAGCTGACTTATTTCTGCATTACTTTTGCCCTGCATTAAACAACCACATGGTTTTCAATACTCCTATGTCCAATAAATGTATGGCCGCTTAGGACAGGTTCTGTTGTACGTCTACTACACGATTTGAGCAAGGTTCATTGCCTGGCATATGCACACAGTTAACAGCATTAGTTTGTACCATGAGGCGATTATAATTGACTTGTAATAATAAAACAAAGGTTCGTTTGAAGAACATTTGTACAAACACATAATCGAATTGTTGCATTCAGCTGCCGGTCACTCAAAGGCATATTGGATCAGTGATGTTAAGACAGCCCACGATTATCAGATGCGGCTTTTGTAGACTGTGAATTAATGAGAGTCGTCCTGAGGGTAAAGGCAATATATCTTACCATATGATGTAATCTTTAAAAGAAAAGTTCAGCTTGTTTCTATTCAGAGAGTAGAGTGTGAATTTTACGGAGACCTACGTTCTGCAACCGCGTACAATACCAGGTTGTTTTAGACAAAAATATGGCGTAGGCTTTGCGGGATTCGCGGCATGTTTTCAGCCTGAGCGACGATGAGATACATACATGAAACTCATTAGGGTATTGCCTAATTGTTTAGCTCCAGGGAGCTATTGTATTGTTAATGAATATAGCCTGTTTGAAGCCTCCAAACTCATTCCTTACCTTGAATGCCTTTACTATTTATTGTCGAGCCTCACTACACACCATGCAGCTTCAGACCTGATTTAATTGTCCCGTTTCTGAAGGACGGAACGTCAAATCATAAGGCTAAACGTCACTGACCAATTACGCTGATATCTCCTATATATAAGATGTCTGTGACAATTGCCAAATGCCGTCTAGAAACAAACATTTTCGGTTGAATGGTACGATATTTCCAAATATTCAGTAAATTACGTATCAGCAACACATGGGCTCGCAGGCAGTGTCCTTTAATTTGCATTTGTATGATAGAGGCCTCGGTAATGACAGTTACGTCGTACATTCATGGATGCTGCTTCGGGCTTCGACGATGTTTGGCATGAAAATGCTCAGTATTTGTGTTAGAGGTCAGTGCTGATGTGACTTATTTCGGCCTACATGACATGACGAGTATGATTTAAGTGACGTATGAAATCATCTCTTTTCCGGTTTCACACACTATCACACAAAGGGGTGTTGTATTTACATTGTGCTACCTCGACTATATAAATGAGTTCCTCAAATAGCTTACTGGTATCAAAAAGGAAATATTCTCACTAACCTAGAAGTGGTATGTTACAAATTGCTCTTAATTATGCATACACTTGGGGATTTAACCATTTCCTTCATATTAACGCATTTTTACGTACATGTATTTGCAAGTAGAGAAGATTCTTATCAGACGGCTCCTATAGGAGCCATCTGATCAGGGTATGCTCTGTTTGCTAATTCCTTGATAGGATTGTTTCTTTAGTTTCAACAATGTGATACCCTGTTCCACCTTCCATATTTCATTAAGACTGCTTTGTCCGTGAATATTCGGTACGTATTAAATTTTGGAATACACAGAGAACAGAATAAAACGTTAACTGTGACGTTAGACTAACACCGCATGCGCACAGAAACCGTTAGACTAGGGCGAGTAGCCTTTGCTAACGCGACAAGTGCAAAATATGTGGGAATACATTCATATCTGACATGAAATTAACAAACGAAATTAAATTTCGTTGCAAAAGTGGTCAAAATCGTTATTTTCTATAATAACCAATATTGATCTCAATCATGGTAACCTAAACCGCTTGGTCCTATCGGAATTGGTACAGAAGATTGCTGTTCCAACTATTCTATACGGATGTGAGCTATGGACAGCAATGAGCAAAACTGACACTCACAATTGATAGAAAGTAACATATATTGGCTACGCCCATGCAATTTCCCGGACAGACATGGTTCGGTCGATGCTTGGATGGTTGCCAATGACCGCTGAAATAGGCAAGCGTAGATCAAGTTTTCTTCAGAAAATGTGTGATTTACCGTCAAATTTAGTATTATGTAGAACTCCATTTAGCTTTGAACTATGTCTGTTTGTTCAAAGGAATGGTATTTTACAAATGGGATTCATACCTAATGTTTGCAGGATCCCAGAAATGTTTTGGTTAAAGTACTATACTGAGAGACGGCGTGACCAGATTCATAGACGTCCACTATGGACTGAACGTAAGCATGCTGGCTATGGGGACCCAATGCTGTCTCAATTGGATATAGTTTGTCATTGCAAAAAGATGGACCTTCACCGTATGCCAGGACACAATATGTAAAATATGCGGTTCTGTGACGGGAGCCATTAATAAGTATATCGTTTGCCCTTTCTACCACCTAGGCAGAAAGTACTTGTTGTCACAGACTGGTTTTGAAGTGACTGTTCTCAATGATGAAGAGACATGCCGTACCTTGTGAGGCTCTGTAGTACACTTGTCCTGTGAAATCTGGGTCCATGCTTATAAAGCGTTTAGTTGAGTCTGAGTTTCGTTCTCAAGCTTTTGATTGGTCAGATTTGAGTTCTCAAGCTTTTGATTGGTCAGATTTGAGACAAAGGCTCAAATCTGACCAACTTTGGCTCAAATCTGACCAATCAAAAACTTGAGAACGAACTCAGACTCAATTAAACGTTTTATAAGCATGGACCCAGGTATTGTGCTCTATACGAATAGTTTCACTCGGGATAGCTTTAAATTTAATATAACCCAGTATCCATTATTATCCGACACCCCTACTCCCGTACTATGGTGCAGTTCTTGCAAACCTAGATCAATTTGGATATTAAATGGCATCTCGGTGTCCATGTAGTTAGTCGATACAGCTCGATGTCAGAGACACTCGCTCGCCAGACGTCTTTTAATATACAGTTGTTTAGAGCATGTATCAATATATAAATATCACATCCTATGGAGAGCGACAGCGAGGTTGGTTATGGACATTACCATGTCGAGGGTTGACAATACACGCTGTCACTCTCCATAGGATGTGAAATTTGTTTTATTATACCGAACAGCACAATCAATTTCGTCAGCAAAACTATTTTTTTCAATGACAACAATAACCAGTTTGAAACAAAAGTTATAGAGCTACTCGGTGCTTAAAAACCGTGGAACATCTTCACAATTCTATTCATTACCCGTTATAAGTACTGGCGGAGCCCGCTTGACAGATCCTCCCCCGTAATACTCATAGTCGCATAACGCGACATTTCTCAAATATTTAAACATAAACAATTTCAGATGACGTCAATCGATGACGTCAGTCGGATGACCTCATTACACAATTTAATAAGCGCTCATTGGTCTAGATGTCCCGTGCGTATGGTAGCGGAAGACAGCATTTTCCCGACAATAATTGTTTTCCCGCTGGGCCTGACAGCATTTCTATGTCATGGTGGACTATGGGAGATTAACTAAACATAGTAAATGAAATTCAGGTATAATACTAGATGTAATTTTATTATTCACCTTACGGTCCTAGTACCCATAAGGGTTGTAAACAGGGTGCCAACGACCAAAAGCTACAATATGTCATATTCATATGTGAACATATATGTTTTCCCTCCTTTATATGTATTTATGCCACTTTGTATATTGAGCTATATTGAGTTTAATTGGCTAATGTGTTGGCTAGTGTTCATGTTGTGTATGTTTCCTTGTTCGTTGATATGTACATTTTAAATGCTCTTTTCTATTAAAAGATAGACGTATATATCTACCTCCTGAACTGTACAGTCATCTAAACATTTTGAAATTCAAAAACCTTATGAATAATTCTGATCTGAATATTTTGACCAAATTAGCCTTGTTTGTTAAAACTATAATGCTGAAAGTTAGATGAGCCGTCTTCCTTATATCGCGTGATTTCATTTTTGATTTATGTTACTATTAACCCTTTCCCTGTTCTATATTCATGTATGAAATAATGACGTCATGAACATTAATAAGATTAGTTTTCATAATGGCATATAAACACTAGACATTTTGGTTCAGACAAGCTGTAGAATCAGATTTATATTACACCATAAGCAAACAGAGTAGACCCTGACCAGACGGTTATATAGGAGTCATCTGATCTGGGTCTGCTCTGTTTGCAGATGCGTAAAAATGCACTTACATGGGGGAAAGGGTTAAGTTACAGTTTGACCCCTGTGATCCTGGCAGACATCATACCCTTGTCGGGGCATCATCTATGTTGAGACATGTTTCGATTTTGCAGTGTTCACGTGGGTCTTATGTTTACTACTGTTTATATAATGTTTTTTTCTTTTTCTCTGATAATTTGTTTATGTATCTCTTATGCCCGTATAGGCCATGATTTTGAAATAAACTTGTAAACTTGTAACTAACCTTTTGCACCAATGCAAATCTCCGTTGAGGAGGACATAAAGAGTGTATAACCCTAATATTGTCTTATCATATTTCGTGATAATAGTTACCAGACGAAAACCAATAACGTTTTCTATGACCATTCACTCCTGATACTTCTGCAATGGTGAACGGACTTTTGCGTGTGTGTGTGTGTGTGTAGGATGTATGGGTGTTCTGCGTCATTGTGCTATTTTCACCACAAATACATTATAAAATGGCCTATAAATCAATTCCGATAGTTAATGCATTATAGCATTTCTTCGAACCCTTATCCCACTAACCTTGCCCTGACTCGCATTTGCAAACTGTTTCTCAAACGCATGTCATGGTACTTAACCTTTAGCCTGCTATGGGCGGATGAGTGAATATCTATGTAAACAGTTTGGATCCAGATGAGACGCCGAGTAACTCGGCGTCTCATCAGGATCCAGACTGTTTGACACCCTGATTGTATTTTGGTAGACAAATTGATTATAGCTTGACTTTTGGAAATGAAGTCGGTGAACAATTCTGTAAAATAATTTGCTCAGCAGGCTAAAGGTTAAACAATAGTTTCTTAATATTACACCAGATCCAAAACTGTTTTACAACTGGACGTGGGCTAAGGCGCTTACAATTATCAGCGTAGACCCAGGTGAGAGAAACTCCATAATCAGACTCTGTATTATTTTTCAAGTTACACTTTTCTTTAGAAACGTCTCGTAATATTCACCATAAGCTTGACTTGACGTTTTTGAATTTTGGAATAGTCCGTTTGAATATTCAGTATTGTGTGTGTTAGCAGCAATGCTTGTAATATTCTAATTGAAAATTAGAGCTTCAGGTCTACACTTTCAGTATCCTGCTTTGTAGCAATTTAAACGTTGTGTTATTGATCACCTACTTTCTTTGTTTAAGCCTTTACATTATTCTTAAGTAACACGATTAGAACTGAAAATTGTATTTCCTATGTAATACAGTAAATTCGCTCGAATGCGACCTCTAAAATAAAGTATAATTCTGGATGTTAGAGGCATGTGGTAGCTTAATGCAGGATGAAAATAATGCAGAAAGATCTAGCAGAATCTTTCTTCATCACTTTTGTCCTGTTTTTAAAGACGCCAATATTCTTCATTAGGTGATCGCGTTAGAGGGGTTTTACTGTTTCTAAAAATAGCAATGTTAAACAGCACTGATATGCATCATATTGCGTGCATAGCTCCCATAGGATTCTGTTTTCAATCTCATGCAATTGCCCAAGAGGGCAGTGGCGTTTCGTTAGATTTGGTTTCGTATCTCTGATTATAATAAAGGGTATAAACCATATGGGATTTACACTGGTATCGCATTCCCCATATTTACAGCAATACATTAGTATTTGAAATATCAATTTGCATAATTTTAAATCTTGAATTTACATTTGAAGAAAATAGATTTTAGTAATACCGCTTTAATTATAGTCATTTAACCCAACAATATTACAGTTTTCACCGTACCTTCATATAGCTGAAGGATTGTGATACTTGTAATTCATACTGCAAAGCAATATGGCTGCCAGAGAAGTATGGGAACTTAATGAATGAAAACTACTTAGTTAATATTTTAACATTTCAGAATAACCCCTAGCATGCTAGTAGCGTATTTGAAAATAATGTAGACCCATATGGGTCTGCATCATTGATCAGTGTAATTCAGTCGCTACACAAAAAAACACTAAAAGGACTCTAAATCGGACGTTAAATTTTGTATAAATATTGGCTTTGGAGACAAGTGGCAGCTTAATTCAGGATGAAAGTCATGCAGAAAGCTGTTTTAGGAGCTCTCTGCGTGACTTTCAGCCTGTATTAAACAGTCGCCTGCCTAAAAGTGATCAAATTCTTCTCTACTACAATTCCGTTTTAGAGGTTTATTAAGTGTTTATTCATAGGCTAGTGGATGGATTCTCGTGTCAATGTTCTGCACGAGAAGGGTTTATACTACTAAATTCATTCATTCATACATTCATTCATTCATTCATTAGTATACTACTTTGTAATAATTATGTTCAATGTTTCCTTATTTACGTTATCATGTTTGGATATTATAGGTTTTGTTCTTGAAAAACATGCATTCCCTTTGACTAAATCTAAACCGGCCGACTTAACTGAATATATAAAAAGGGGTTAAGTCACAAGAGAATCATGTGTGTGGCGTATCGGCTTCGTCGGACACAATCTTGTAAAATTTATCACTCAAGCGTTCGATGGTTCTGATCTCATGCATGACATTTTAATGAGGCAGCTAGTCAAGTTAGGTTTCCTTTAATCATCCAAGCAGAAATGAAACCGATCCTTTGTACGAGCCACACGCGCAGACAATAACTTATTTCTCGCCGCAGAAAACGGAGACTATGTTATTCAATTATTTAATACGTTAATTTATTTCAGTTTTAACAGCCCAAACTTGTTCATGATATCGAAATGTTTTGTAATATCTCCGAAACAGATCAGTGTTAAATTACTTCCTTTATTATATGGATTGTCTAGACATATATTTACGTACTGAGATAAAACTATTCGACAGATGTAAACAGATAAAATGTGTATAGTAAAACCTCGATACTGCAGAAGTTTAGTAATGAGGATTTTATGTCTTTGTAGGCAAGTGGCTGCTAATAACAGGGTGAAAGTCCTCTAGGAGCTTTCTGCATGACATTCATCCAGCATTAAGCTGTCACCTCTAAGCACTTTCCTCCAAAAATACGCATTTCTAAGCCTCTGTAATATAAACTTCTCGAAACCATTGTGAAACCTATGGAGCAAATGCTCTATTTATCACAATGGTTTCTATACTACACAATTAGAACATTTTCCTGTTTCTCTAGTAAATGCTCCTGTTTGATAGATTCATTCAAAGAGGTTGGATCTAAATTTATCCTACGGAGGAAAGGGCTAACACTCAATTATAGTACGTGTTTAAGTGTTCGAATAATCGAATTTTCGCTGTATATCCTTAATTTGAACACGTAATTGGCCATTATCCAGCTATCCGTGACCTAAGTCACATTGTCAAACAGTTTGGATCCAGATGACTCAATGAGTAACTCGGCATCTCATCAAGATCTAATCTGTTTGACAATCGGTCAATAGTAGTTTCAAAAGATTAATTTAATCACACATCGTTAAATGTATAATCATCTCCAAATTTGGGCAGAAACTATATTTTACAGCGTTTTAAATAACGTGTTGCTTCTTGAGAGCGTTTGTAAGTACAGTAAAACCCCTCTAATGAGACCACCTAAAAGAGGTATAATTCTGGGTGGTAGAGGCAGGTGGTAGCTTCATGCAGGACAAAGGTAATGCAGAAAGCTATCTGCATTACCTTTGTCCTGCATTAAGCAACCACCTGCTTATAACGGCACCCATGTTTATTTATCAAGTGGTCGTATTAGAGGGGTTCTACTGTACTGTACCTATGCACGGTTGAAGGTGTTGAATACAAGGATGCCAAGTCATCCATTCAAATTGAATTTAAGCAACTAGACAACACAAAACAGATTTATCCTGACCCCTTCACAAATGTTTAGTATTAATGACTGATTGTTCAATACTAAACGAACATTTTATTGCATTACTAAAATGTGGAGTAAGATATAACAATACTGTACTATACAGTAGAACCTGTCTTAAACGACCTTACATTAATTGGACACGTGTGTCTTACAATGCACGTGGTTGCTTAATACAGGGCAAAAGTAATACAGAACGCTCCTTTCGACCTGCATTAAGCTACCACCTGCCTTACATACCCATAATGAGACCCCTTTTTGATGGTCGCTTAAGACCGGTTCTACTGTATGTACTCATACATCATTGCCCAGCATATATATCTATGACCTGGTTTGCAGCTGTGACTCAGTGTCTCATCAAGATCCAAACATTTTCACACTCAGCTCACAGGTTCTCTAAACATTTTCACACTCAGCTCACAGGTCCTCCAAACATGAACGAATCGGAAGTAAAAAACCTGCAATAGCTTTTTTCGATGTATTTATATTATAGAACCCCTCAAATAATACCATTTAATGAATACACATGGATGCCGTTATAAGCAGGAGGTCGCTTAATACAGGACAAAAGTAATGAAGAAAGCTCCTCTAGGAGCTTTCTGCATTACATTTGCCCTGCATTAAGCTAACACCTGCCTCTGCCACCCAGACTTATACCTATTTTAGATGGTCGCATAAGAAGGGATTTTACTGTACTATGATACTGCTATCTTAGAGGAAATTTTAGTTGCTTAGTGTGCAAGATTACAAGAAAACCAAAAGCGTTAGCTTAAATTGGCATGATTTGCATAATCAATTATGTAAACAAAGCCGCTTTCTAATTATCGTCTACAAGAGCTAAAAACAAACGTTTTAATTATTTCGCTGCTATGTTTAGTCATTTGCAAACTTCGTTGTCTGTTGCAATTTTCATTCTTCATTTTTTTTACTTTTGTTTCAAAAACATAGTTCCAGTAACAAGCAGTTTGGGTCATGATGAGACGCCGAGTTAAACGGCGTCTCATCCGTTTCCAAGCTGTTTGAATAGGTAATCACAGTTCGACATTGGCATCGAAAGAGTTAGGCATGGGTAGACTGTTCAAATGTTCATTACTTTCTATTAAACGTATGCATAGATGATATAACGGAAAACCTCATGAAATTCGTTTATGTTTCATAAGTCATGGTAAGATAGAAAGCTTAAATTTGGAAACTGAATTCAGTTTATTCTGTGAGCGATACTTAAAATGTCGGAATTATCAACACAATTAGCCCCTTTGTGTCTAAAATACATTTTGCAATTATCACCATGATGGACGGGAAGGTGAGTATGTTCCGAATGTTCTCCTTTGTAACGCACGCAATAAACAGAAAGCGAATAACACTGGATATTTGCTGGATTAGACGCAAAAGGTTAAACCGTAACAAAGGGTTTTAGAGACAGGTTGAAGCTAAATACAGAATGAAAGTAATGTAGAAAGCTCCTGCAGGATCTTTCTGCATTACTTTCGCACTTCATTAAGCAAATATACCAATGTCTTCTCATTAGGTGGTTGCTATAGAGGGGTTTTACTGTATACAGTAAAACCGCTCTATAGCGGTCACTAAATTACATCAATTATTTTGTGTTAAAGGCAGGTAGCTGCTTAAAGCAAGATGAAAGTAAAACGGAACGCTACTATAGGAGCGTTCTGTATTACTTTCACCTTGCTTTAAGCAGCAACCTTCCATAAATACCAACGAATTAACACAAGTTAGTGCCCGTTATAGAGAGGTTTTACTGTATCTCATATACACTCTGATTAAGTGTATCATTTTCATCAGATATCTAACGATACGTTGTAGATGTTTTATTGTTATTGTATATGTCTTTTGTAGTTTACTGAATAATTAGTTGTAGTTCAAATATAAATCATACACGCGTATGGAAATTTGTGTATCAGCACTACAGCAACCTTGAGAGAGATAATGTTGTTCTGAAAAAAGGAACTTTATTATTATGACTAAATAATTAATGTATGGCTTGCATTAAAGTTTGTAAGACATATTAGCATGTTACATGGGGGCGGATTTACTTTACATATGCCTTGCGTTATTATTAAATAAAACTATTAAAATATAAGAGAGAATATGGGGAAGAAAATTCTATACTGTTTGAGAATAGAATCTAAAGACTAAAGTCATTTAAGTACTCACTGATATAGTTCTAGTAATCTTATTTCAATGTGTATATTTATGCGCGCCGGCGTGCGTGCGTGTTTGCGTGTGCGTGCGTGTGTAGGTGCTTGCGTTCGTGCGTGTCTACCTACATGTGTGCCTTCCCGCGCGCGCGCGTGCGTGCGTGTGTGTGTCTGTGTATGTGTGCGCGTGCGTGTGTCCCTGTCAGTCTGCGTGCATGCGTGCCTGTATACCTGTGTCTCTGTGTGCGGACCTGCGAGAATGCCTGCATGTCTGTGTTAAGGCGTACCTTGCTGCGTGTCTCCGTGTCTATGTGCGTGCCTCCGTACGCGCGCACATTTTTATGCGTGCAAATGTATGCCCTCCTATGTGCATATCTGTGTGCCTGCGTGTCTGTCTGCCAGTCTGCTTGCTTGCCTGCATCCATGCCTGTGTGCATGCCTGCCTGCATACATGTCTGCGTGCCTGTGAGTCTGCATGCCTGCGTGTATGCGTGCCTGTGTGCATGTGTGTATGCGTGCATGCTTGCCTACATTCCTGCGTACCTGCGTGCGTATGTTCGTGTGTATGCGTATGTGATGAGACACATACATGTATACTTATTATACTGCAAAGTAAAATCCTCACTTCTGATTGGTTAACTAGCCGTGTACATGAGTCCATGTACCCTGTGAGCTGACAGGGTACATAGAAATTCCCCATGGCAGGCCGCACAGAAACCAAAAGACCGACTTCTCGACTCGGCTCAACAATGGCAAAATTCATAATAGACAACTATTGATACGTAAAGAAAACAATGCAGGAATGAATTAAAAAACATCATTGTTTGAAATGACCAATAAAACAGTTTTTAGAGGAGTTATTATATCGTCCAGCCATCTATAATAACACGAACGCCGATGAAATACAATACACACCACTTCGGATACCTTCGGGTAGAAATAAATGTATTGGGGCGCTTTTAGGGGAATTAGCGCGTTTAGTGATTCAACATGCCAACATGGATTTATATAAATTATCCGAACCGTAAAACTTTGCAGTATAATAAATTCGTTATACAGTTCTTTCCCAGGGTACATGACGATTTATTCCCGGCTGGTAAAATCATGTAACCCTCGCCTAACGGCTCGGGCAACATGATTTTCCTCAGCCGGGAATAAATCGTCATGTACCCTGGGAAAGAACTGTATAACTAATAATGTATGTGCTAGCATGCCGTAGATATGTTGCAGGATAGCACACACAATCACATAATAAACCGCGTGTAGAGTATACTATACTGATAGCTACAGGACAAAGTTAAGCTATTAAGCAACCCCTTGATATTACGAGTATCCTGTGTAAATAAGTTATGTGGCGCATGAGACTTTACTGTGTTTCGAACGATAGAATTGTGGGTTATAATAACGTTGTAACGATAAACGAGATGTACAACAAGATATAGTTAATGAGACAGTAAATGATATTAAATATCTCAATGTCAATGTAAATACACATAGTTGTTAGCCTGTTGATCTCGAATATTTAATTACATTTAGCAATACTGATTTACAGTCAACTCCCCAATACCGGAATACTAGTATAGATAGCTGCTTAATGCAGTGTGAAAGTCATGCAGAAAGCTCCTAGAAGAATTTTCTGCATGACTGTCACCCTACATTATGATGCGACCTGTCTCCAAGAATGTAATTAACCTTCTACTCCATAAATGCACTCTTCTGCTCCTTTGCAAACAGGGTAGACCCAGATCAAACAACTCCTATAGGGTCACTCGTATCAGGGGATCTGTTCTGTTTGCTTATGAAATAGTATAGATCTGATTCTACAATGTCTGCTTCTGTAAAAGTGTTATTTGCTAATATGCCATTTGAAATATTAACCTAATTAATATTCATATTCATGACGTCATTATTTTTAAATAATATCCATTAGTAAAGGGTTAAAGTAAACCAGACAATAGATAAAAAGGGTTTGATTTTTCATTTAACCCTTCGCTTGCTATTCACGTCAATATACCTACATGTAAATAGTGAAGACCCAGATGAGACAGCTCCTGCAGGAGCTGTCTCATCAGGGTCTGTACTATTTACAAGTTGATTGTGCAACCAGTGCACTCCACAGCAGTAATTGCACAGCGAAAAACTTGTACACAGTGAAGATATATGTAATTATACAACAGGGCGTGGTTAAAGAAGGAGAAATGTATTCTAAAATTCAGCAAGAGAAGGGTTAAAGGACCGTAACTCCACCAAACTTCATCCAATCAAAATAAGACGTCTATATGAGCTACTACTTTTAGTATGAATTATTCGTATGCAGTTTTGGTTGAAATCCCTCTAAAGCAGTTTAGAGGAAGGAGCGCAAACAATAGAAAAATAATAAGAGGTCCATAACTCCGTTTAAATCCACACCCAATCATAATAAGTTGATGAAAAGTCTATAACCGCCTTTCATATGAAACATTACTATGAAAGTTGGTGTAAAGTGATAAAGTAGTTTAGGAGAAAGAGTGCAGACAGCAGACAAAAACCAACAAAGGGCTATGTTACATCCACGTTTGCAATAATAACCAGAATAACCAGAACCAGCACGAATAACTCATTTCTCCAATGTAGAAAAGTTAATTGCAATTCTGGGTTTTATTGCGAAACTGGTTGTCAAATATTTGCAATACAAATTTTGTCACTTTTTACATCCCAACCAGTTTCGCAATAAACATTTTGCAATTCTTGAAAAGGGGTCTGATCTAGCAGACTATGGCAAATTCGTCTTCATTGTTATCATTCCTGTCAAATTTCAAATATATAAGTTAAGAACAGAGTGTTGTTTTGGCAAGTTCATATTAGGCTTCCATACTATCCGAATTAGCTTTAAAAAGTTGATTTCAACTACCTTCGAAACAAACAATCATATAATCGACTAGTCTATCAACCCATCCAGTGTTCAAACAGAGAAAACACTGATACATGGTTGTTTTCTAATTTACTGATAGGCCCATGTGGGCTTTGTTTTCATCGGGGTATGTCCTGTAAAGTTGTTTGCAACTACTAGCAACTACCATACATGTAACGGTAACCTATTTCTTAAATCTAGAAAATTTTATTGCAATTCTGGTTATTATTGCAAAAGTGGTTGTAACAGTGCTACAGTTGAATGCCCTAAATCCATTCGATCAAAATGAGCTGATGGCATGCACAACTCAACTACCCTTGTTAAGTTACAATGGAGTTTAATAAAAACTCATCAACTTGTTTATGAGAAGAAGCACACTCAATAGAACAACTATAACATTTCTAAATGATCAAATGAGCTGATGATATGCACAACTACCCTTGTTAAGTTACAATGGAGTTTAGTAAAAGTTCATCAACGTGTTTATGCGAAGAAGCACACTCATTCAATAGAACAACTACATGTATAACATTTCTAAAATTTAAGATCAATGACACCATCAAACTTCATCTGATCACAATGAACTGATGATATATACAACTATTCTTGGTATGAACCATTACTATGAAGTTTAGTTAATGCCCTCTCCATTAGTTTAGGGGACTGTAGACAAGTTTGGGTCTACCGACCCACCAACCGACGGACCGACAGACGGACTTTTGCAAAACAATATACCCCCTTTTCTTGGAAGGGGGGAGCACAATAGAAACTATGCAATATAATTTAGTTTTTACAGATCCACTTCGCAACAATTTCATTTATACGACGATATTGTCCTAATCAATAAGGCGCCTCTCCGTTTGTCTCATATTCACTTCACGATCACGTTCAATGATCTTGCCCTAAAATACAAGAAAAAACGTATCAAAAACAGATATGATAATATTTAAATGTAAAACCGTTTGTTTCTTCTGTGATTGTCATTACGACCCTTTTGTTCGAAAACACTTTAAAACGTATAGACAAGAACCTGGCGGGCTTGTAATTCTTGTAATAAAACAAAATACATGTATATGAAACATTGCCATACATAGTCACTGACCTTAGACACGGTAGGTATCGGATTACTGTAAATGAAAAAATAGTAAAGTCAGGCAGGAAAATACACACAAAAATCGCAGCCAACACCTAAACACCAACAGAAAGCAAGCAACACATCCACACAACCATACACACACACACGCTCGCGCGCGCGTGCGCACACACTGACACGCACACACTGACACGCACACATAAACACATGAGACGAAAACATCAAACACGAATAAAAGCACAAAGGCACATAGACACCCAACAAACATAAAAGCAAGGGTGACAAAGAGGGTACCGCCTTGGAACGGTCAGTGGCAAAACCACCACTTGGGGGTTTAAACCGGTTTGCGGACGTTTTTAACCTCACACTTCTCTCAAAGTCACTCTAGCTTAACAAATAGTATAAAATGAATAAAAGTATTCCCACTAGACTTCCCCACAACACAGAAGAGGTAAATACTGGACAATATGTATAACATAGCATGACAACAACTGTGAAGGTCCGTCAAATATATGTACTCAATGACTTTGCTGAAGTCAGAACAACTGCAGCGAAGCCGTTAAGGGCACGAGAGATAATAGGCAATACATGAGTCTTATAAGCTCGTCCCGTTTCTTGGTTTAAGAGTATAGAGTAGAGTGTTACCATCGGCCTGTCATCGTGCAAGCAAAGAGGGAAGCGTAGTGTAAGCCATTTTTGTTTTGTTCGGACTATAAAAGGATTTTTCAATGTATCCGTTTCAATTTATTATTTTAAATTTGACCATTATTCTGTGTATATGTTAAACATGTCTATACTATTTTTCACAGTAAATTGCAGATAACAACAAAATATTTGTTATAAATGTCCTTGAAACTGTTATCGATCCTTAGTTGTTGTTCGCAACTAACGAACACAATTCGCTTGAAAAGGGTATGTGTTGTATCTCTCTAGTTCGAATCACAGGGGCATATACCCCTTCACGAGTGTCTATATACTATATAATAACAAGGGTTCTCACTGGCAGAACGGGTAAACGTGTACCACAAGTACAACTATGACGGTAACTCGTTGCAGTTCAAAAGATGGCGTGGTTCAATCAAACAACTCAATTCTATCACCACTCTCCATTTATTTTGTCTTCTAAATAAGTAAGCAACTAGCAACAACGGCCTTTCCACCTGTCGTTATGTTTCTTTTTTCGATTTCGGATGATGCCATTTTGCAACAAATATAAATTGAGCCATTCCATTGGACGAGCGAAGGAAAACATGGGAAATCCGTGACGTCAAGTACAATAGCTACCTGCTCGGCGATTTGAAGTTACCCGCTAGTTTTACATCAAAGTGTTGATGCTGGGGACAACAAAGATGCAGATTGGTGATAGAACCGAGTCGTTTTATTGAATCACGCCATCTTTTGAACTGCATATCTCCTGGTTGTCTCTGTGATGAGGTGAGACCTGGTGAACGAACGTGTGTCAATGACCCAGAAAACACGTACAATTTTGAGAAAATCATTATTGGATTTATAATAATGCATACGATACCGTCAGAAGATTATACTTACTTTGTAGTAAAATATATTGGCTTTCAATAGTCGAAAGAATTATGACAATATAATATAAATTGTAAGAGTTACAGACTTCTTTGTACTTGAGGTAAGCAGTTGTCCGTTCTGTCAGTTGGAACCTTTGTTATTATTAAGTATATGTAGACTCCTAAGAAGCGATACATAACTTTATGGTTAGAATCTTGGGGGTTCGGCTTGATCGTTTGAATGCATCAAAATCACACCAACATAAACCACTGAAGATATAATATAAGTAAACAGCAGGCCCTGATCAGACAGCTCCTACAGGAGTCGTCTGATCATGGTCTACTCTATTTATAAATCAAAGGCCTATATAATTATGAAGTAATGGGTTATATAAAGCAAAGGTTTTCACTCATTTCCACTCACCTGCGGATACATCCTTTTATCCCGCTTTCGCAAGTACAGGTATACGAACAGCCATTCCTCAAATGACAGTCGTCAGTCCGGTTTTCTCCATGTTGGTGCGTTTCAGCATCGTTCGTCGTGCATACTGAACGCGATAAAACCGTTCCAAAATGTAGAAACAGTAAGAAACCTAGTACGTAAACCATGATAGCATGTTTACGAGACGATTCTAAAGAGTTGTAATAACATAGGATCTGCTGGAGAAATGACGATTTTAGTTTTTGAGTATGTCATGTCAAACAAACTGTTTGTAAATTCTAGTTCGGTCGCGGAGAGCAGACTAAGTATTAACATATGATGCGATGGCCTATCTACCGAATGTGCGTACATCATGGTCGATATAGCATATGTATTGTCACATAGACCAAAACCCAATACCAATTTGCTATAAATAACGCAGCGTTGTTTACTTTTAAGTCTATTCTTGACAGAACCCCTTTACATAAATGGTAAACGAGACCTTAGAAAGTTGCCAGACCACTTTATCAAGGCAATGTCCTTCGCAGACATACGTATATTGGCATATATATCTGCCTCAGATGAATCTTGGTTTTGTAAGTCTTTGTGTAATACCACATGACAAACAGAGATGTTTACCACAAAGATACAATGGACCTTTCAGCATTATTTTCGTCCTGCATTAAGTAACCACCTGCTTCTAAAGATACCCATTATTATTCCATTAGTGGTCGTTATAGCGGGGTTTTACAATGCGATTGATAGATTATCTTTCTTAACGTTTAACTATTGTCCATTTGAAAAGTTGTCAGTTTCAGTTCCGGCTTTAATTTAACCCATTACCTCATAGGCTATTTTTAGATACAACCTCTTTGAATAAATCTACCGAAAAGGAGCATTAACTTGAGAAAACGAATATTTTAGAATTTTGTAGTTTGGAGCCATTGTGATAAATAGAGCATTTGCTCCTATATTAGCAAATGCTCTGTTTATCACAATGCTTTCACAAAGTAACTTTTACAGAGTCGTCAAATGTCGTCAAAATGAGGGAATGGATTAAAGCTTACTGTCCATTAGTCAAACCGTGTGGGTTGGCATGGCCTGCTATGACTCGTAGGTAACTGTAACGCGTTAACTGTAAGATGTACTCCAACTGATTGCATACGCGTACTTAATCACGCCTTAATTGTAGAATGTACTCCAACTGTCTACATACGCGTACGTAAACAAAGATATATCTATCTAACTTGATTAACTGCGAAATGCAATCGGCAAGTATTGCATGTTATTCATAACAAGCAAGTGAAGCTTTTCATATTATGTGCGTTACCTTCCATGAAATAAAGAGCTTTGCATTAATATCATTTCGGTAGTAGCTAGAAATCAAATATTTTTAAACTGTAACAGTCTGTCTCCTAAATATTTTAAATATATGACAATTTACATAATCGGCCTCTCATCGGGACCAAACCTGTTGTTACTTTGGTAATGTTTTTTTTAAAGAAACGAAAATTGTAGCAGGCGACAAGCTTTGCAGACGACAATATTTGGCAGCGAAAGAGTTAAGCTTCATTTTAAAACGACTTTTGCAGCGTTCCTATGATGGACCAGTACAATGTCGCAATCCTCCAAAATCATCATGCCAATTTTCTTGCATTAACAGTACAGCGGTCCGAACCCACATCATACTAATCGTTAAAGGATTTGGAAAGAAAACTTAGATATAAACTATCCCTTGGGATCAGTCGTTAAATACCGAATACATCCAGTGACTCATGCATTGCGAATGTTTTGATTTTAACCCTTGTATTACAATGCTGAATTTCAAATGGAATAATCCAAAATTCAACAGGTCAAACTTACGGTGAATACCTTGCATGACAACCGGTGCATACCTTCATTAGAGTACTCATCTAGGAGCCTTCTCATCTTGGCAATAGTGACTCGTTGCCCGCATTGCAAGGGTTAATGGTATCAGTGCAGTTTTGTATCTGTTTTCAAAGTTTAATCCATCTTTACTCGATCAACTTTCACAGAATAAAACACCCGGAAATGTGTAACAGGACCTCAGTATTCATTATTTGATACAACCCCCGAAACAAACATAGGCGGTTAGTATCCGAGGAGGTATATAGACCATGACTATTGAAATAGTTTTGGGGATTAAAGACATTTGTCCAGTTTGGGGTATGTTTAAAAAGACTTTCGCTGCCAATGTCGCATCTGTGATTACTTATGCAAACGGTTTGGGTCCAGATGAAACGCCGAGTAACTCGGCGTCTTATCAGGATACTAACTGTGTGTTACTTTGAGTTGGGTTTTTACACATAAATGAAGTAAAATAAAATGTGAAAATTGTAGCAGATGGCAAAGTTTGCAGAGGACAAAATTTGACAGCGAAAGAGTTTATATTGAAACCTGGCTAAAGCAAATTAGTGTTGTTTTACACAATATCGCATCTTAAGATGTTTAACGGGGTTTTAATTTTGATATCTAATTAGAATCCGCAGAGTTGTAACCGACTGCTATTGCGATAGTTTTGGGGTTAACGACATCTGTCCATTTTGGGATCCGTTTCCAATGTCGAAATACGTACCGGCTGCAGTTAAATAATTTTACGGAATGTAGCATTCTCGAGATATTGAACGGGGTATTGATTTTAATATCTGGTTAATATTGTTTATGTCATGGTTCCGTCGTGACAAAGCACGTGCATGTAAGTTTCGCGGCACAATAAGCATATTGTATACGATCATCATGTCAGTTTTCAAAAGGGTCAATGTTTACGCAATTCTCTTATTTACGCTTGGAAATGGTCATTATTTATCGGACAGGGTTGAAATTTGATCAGTCTATCGTTCAAAAATTACACTCGGGACCAATTTGTATGGAACACCAACAGCGCCCTTTATATGTTCCCATGTGCATAGACTATAAATCAGTCTGATGCATAACACTAATTATGCTTTTCTGCTGCAGAAATATATCAACATAATGCCAAGCGACTGAAAAATATTGCGTCTAGTATCTTTCGCCGACGGAATAAATTGTTTGAAGTCTCTTGTGTCCTATAATTCTGTTAATTCAACCAGACAGCACCTGTAAGTGTAAATCATAGCTTAATGACTCATACTAGCTTTGATGCAATGCATACAGAGAAATGCAATACGTAATTTTTGACCAACTATCGAAAGACAAATTCGTATACGTTTTATATATTGGGTAGACTGTTTTATTGTGCTTTTTAATAGTAATTCACAGGCTAAATGCAAGCATATTTTCAAATGTTTGAAGTTTTTCCATATCAATTTACAATGTAGGAACTATTTTCCCAGTTATCTATCATCTTATACTAACCTTGACATGATAGTCCCTTTACACCATATCTTCTGTAGGAACCGTCCGATTCGTGTCTGGTCTGTTTGCTGATTGGATAATACATTATCCCTTTCTCCAGTTTCTGTCATTGTAATTATTCCCTTTAATAGTGATTTCAATCTAGATATTCAGTTGATTTTTAAAATGCCATATTTCTGATATAAATAATCATGGAGTAAAGTGTTTTATGTCTCAGTTGTCAACTTAAACGTAGTCATCATGGTATTGCGACTATTAACGTATATAGTGTTTTGTACAGGTTCTACTGTGTGTATATATATTTATTTATAATTTTAAAAAATGCGTCATGATAATATATTTCCTTGGTCATAATTTCATTATGAAATTAAAGCTAATTAGCCCATTCCCTCATAGGCTATTTTAGATCCAACCGCCTTGAATAGATGTCGTAGCTTTGAAACCATTGTGATACATACAGCATCATTTGCTTCTATGGAGAAAATACTCTATTTATCACAATGATTTCAAACAGTGACTTTTAAAAAGGCGTCAAGAGGCGTCAATATGAGGGATTGGGTTAATTAATATTCACGGTATCAATATTTTAATAAATAGTACTAAATAATATGTTAACCCTTCGCTTGCTGAATTTTTAAAATACATTTCCCCTTCTTTACCCATGCCCTGTTGTATAATTACATATATCTTCACTGTGTACAAGTATTTCGCTGTGCAATCACTGCTGTGGATTGCACTGGTTGCATAATCAACTTGTAAATAGTGCAGACCCTGATGAGACAGCTCCTGCAGGAGCTGTCTCATCTGGGTCTTCACTATTTACAGGTAGGTATATTGACGTGAATAGCAAGAGAAGGGTTAACACGTAAACATATGATACGATTGTCTGGGTACCAAGCATGGCATACTTATATCAAGATCAGCCTAACACGTAAATCAGAACACAATACCGTACCATACATAATGTAGCGTTACTCACTTATCCCTGTACCTAATGAATATTCACGTAAGAAATATTGACATTATTAATATTTTAGCTGATAATTATAATGGCATAATTATAAACAAAGGATGTCTTCGCCATGACAGAAACTACAGAATCAGATCTATATTATTCCATGAGCAAACAGAGCGGACCTTGATCAGATGACTATTACAGGAGCCATCTGATAAGGGCATACTCTGTGGCTGTTATAGAAAGGTTTTACTGTATATATACGCTATTTAAACTACTGAACAGAATTCCATTAACATCAATGATAAACGATGGAAAGAACTTATGATACTACCAGACAACTTCATCAAATGGATTACGTTATTGACATATATTGGACGGTTACAGAATCGGATGAATCTTACCTTTCGCAGGACTGTGTTTAATACCACAAACAAATTAGCGCTACTATCATTTTTTATGTTATTATTATTACTGATTTTGCTGCTGTTGTTGTTGTTTTTCGGGTATTACGAGAGCAGGTAGGTGTATCTGAATTATTTTACATTCTATACTGTCGCTCGAGGCATAGACCGAGACGGTCGATGCATAGATATACCGAGATAGTCGATACATAGATAGACCGAGCCGTTCAAAGCAAAGATAGGCCGAGACGGTCGATGAATAAATAGTCCGAAACAGTCGAAGCATAAGCCCAGGCGATCGAGGTATTGCTTGAAAATAGGCACTGTCATGTTCAAGGATCGTAAAATATTCGTTTCATTATACCGAAGAAGCAAATACATTAATCAAGGAACTCTATAATTATCAATAATCAGATCAGAACAGATATTTTACTCGGTTGGTTTTAACTTTCTTAATAATTTTATTCCGAAGAGTATCACTCTTCAATGTACTTATTTGCCACGTTTCTAGCAAAATGCTATTTTCTGGCAGTCATGCACACAAAGGACTTACATGTTACGTTTCATCCAGCGAATCACATGAATGGATGCCACAAAAATATAACCAATCCTTATTGTTCAAATGTTAACACTTCGCTTGCGATTCACGTCAATATACCTACCTGTAAAGAGTGAAGACCCTGATGAGACAGCTCATGCAGAAGCTGTCTCATCAGGGTCTGCACTATTTATAAGTTGATTGTGCAACCAATGCACTCCACAGCAGTGATTGCACAGCGATATACTTGTACACAGTGAAGATATATGTAATTATACAACAGGGCATGGGTAAAGAAGGAGAAATTTGTTTTAAAATTCAGCAAGAGAAGGGTTAAAAAACTCAAATCACAAATATATAATCACTAAATCCCTACTACTCGCAGAAACAAACTAGATACAGTAGAACCTGCCTTAAGCTGTCTTCACGAATATGTGTTGCAAAATGTGTGTGCGGCGTTACAGTGCACAATGGGGGTATTGTTACTGTACACAAGGTGAGTATGTCGTTGCAATACACAATGTGTGTATATCGTTAGAGTTGACAGGGTGAGTCTATCGTTACAATACATACGAAACGTATGTAGTTACAGTACACTGGGTGAGTATGCTATTATATGCACAACATGAGTCTGTAGATACAATGCACAATATGTTTATGTCGTTGATGTACACAAGGTGAGTAAGTCGTTGTATTACACAAGTTATGCCTCTCATTACAGTATATACGTTGAATTTATCATTACAGTACACAAAATGAGTAACTATGTCGTTACAATACACATGGCGTTCCTGTCGTTACAGTACAGAGTGCGGAATAAACGAGGTATGTCTCTCGTTACAATATAGAAGGTGAGACTGTTGTCACTACATGTATATACATTGCTAGTCTGTTGTTACAGTAGACAAGGTTGTGTATGTCGTTACAATACACCGGTTAAGTCTGTCGCTTGTCACGTAATACCCCTTTCCTCAACAGAGATGACTTTTAGTACCTTCGCAAACAGAGTAGATCAAACACAACGATTATACAGGAACCGTTTGATTAGGATCTACTCTGTTTGCTTATAAAAAGCATGGATCTATTTCTACAGTTTCTGCTATGGTGTAAATTGCCATTTTCAAACCCCAGAGATACCACAATACAAAGATCGTGATAGAAATATATTAATGGGTCTAGACATTATGTTAAACCTGTATAAACTATGTCTGCATGGAATTATGCACTGATATCCACTTACAAAATCGAATTTCTAAATGGTCACGTTAATATTTGAAGAAAATAAGTACATATCATTTATATTAAAGTATCGGATTTATACATATTACTCCAAATATTCACTGAACACTTACTTGTATATGGACAAAGTTTTACAACGTAACGTAATGGTTAACACAGGCACCCGGTCTGGATGGCATGTACATTACAAGAGAAACATAGTACTGGGACACGCATTATGAAACTAAAGCCTGTCTCACACAGAACACACGGCTTATACGGTTGGCCATCCGTGTAAACCGTACATACAACCGAACCTACCGTGGCCTTATCCGAGTTACACTCGGGCCATTCGAGTGTATCCGTGAAAGCCGTGTATGATTTTTAAAACTTTTAAAAAACTGACACGGGTGCCATGTCCGTGTATAATCGTATTAGCGATCGTACAAGACCGGGAGAGACCGTGTGAGACCGTACGAGACCGTATATACAACCGCACATGAAGTCCACTCCACGAGTGAGCTCAATCGTGTCAATATCGTATATAAATCGTCTGGAATCGTGTGAAACCGTTCCCAAGTCCTACATCCAACACCCGGATTAACACTCGAATGTCACACGATCACCGTACGATTCACACGAGTGTACACACGGTTTTATACGATCGCCATACGACCAATACGGTTTCATACGATCGCCATACGACCAATACGGTTCAAGTACGAATTATACATGGTCAAGCACGACCAGACATGGTCTTTATGTCTGTACAAAACTCGTGTATGATCAGCACTCGAACACAACAGAAAACACAACTACCTGCTGCCACCTTGAAACAACAGAGTACTTGCTACATAATAATATCAATGTCTATCAGTCTTATCATGATTTCTAATTCCCTTATTCTGTCATCTGCCATTTTCCTATACTTCTCTGTTGAAAGTTCGAAAATTTATGAAGCCAAGCCATCAAAACGAGTCAATTTATATCAAAACATACACGAATGTGTGATAATTCGAGCATAACTCGAACAAAAGTCGGTGGGACCGTATGTAAACCCTGTAAATGTCCAGTTAATCGAGTAAAAGTCGTGTTTAATCGTACTAGGCCGTAACAGACCGTACTAGACCGTACTTGGAACCGTACAACAATCGTATGAATCGTATGAAAATCGTTTTGCAAATCGTGTTCAAATCGTGACAAACCTTGCTTGACCGAGTATATCCGTGCTTTGTTCGTACATACTCATGCTACATTCGAGTCTAAATCGTACCAACTCATCCCCAGGCACGGTTGGAGCTCAATACCCGTACCAGTCAACCCGTGTATAACCGAGTATACCGTATTGGAACCGTGTGCCCAACCGTGTTCTGTGTGAGACAGGCTTAATGAGGATATTTCAAAATGCGTAGTTCTTCATAATACGTTCTACAATCGGACCATCTTAACGCCTTTTGAAAAAAAAAATCAAAATGCGCCAATATTGACTTGTTGACACATTATGCAAAACAATCAGTCATATTAACGGTCGTATTCTAGTATATTTAGTCTTTGCACAAGTGGACGAAGACATTACATGTACACCGATTCATGTAATAGAAGCAGTGGTGACAACAGCGGCAGTCACAGCATGTCAATAGTAGTAATCTAGCAGAACAGTAGTATATTCATCACACTCCTCCGCTTAACTCATTCTCTCCTAGGCTATTTTTAGATCCAATCTTTTTTAATTAATCTACCGAAAAGGAGCATTTACTAGAGAAAAGGATTTTTTTTAGAATTTTGTACTTTGAAACCATTGTGATAAATAGAGCATTTGCTCCTATAGGAGCAAATGCTCTATTTATCACAATGGTTTCACAATGTGAAATTTATAGAGGCGCGAAAATGCGTCACTAGGGGGCAAGGTGTTAAGCAGTGGTATACATGTATGTTTGCAAGGGAAGTGGCTAAGTAATTAAGGCTTGTGTGACACGCTTTAATACATGCCGTTTGGTGCAAACAACTAATTTACACACAAAACGCCTCAACCCTTTCCATGTTCTATAACCATTCCAACATTCAACACCTTCAGAGTATTCATGGACACAAATGGTATAATGAGATATGGAATATGGAATATTGTAATCATTTTAAAACTAAAACATGAATGTTCAACTTCCATTAACAAACAGAGCCGACCCTGATGAGATGGGACCTATAGGAGCCGTCTGATCTGGTCTACTCTGTTTGCAAATGCATGAACACACGTTGATATGAAGGTAAATGTTAATACGTGACAGTTGTTTCAAACAACTTATTTACACACCAAACTCCTTATTACCTTGTGTCTGTTCAGTAACAATGCTGTAAACATCAAAGCACTGTACATGGGTAGTTCTCACATTGACGAATACTTCACATGACGTAACACATTCGTCGTGATAGACGTATGTCACAGTTGAGAGAAAACACATCATTGTGTGATGTTGCATATGGCAAACTATATGTGAAAAAGTGTCTTCCGAATGTATGAATGATTTCACAGAAACATGCTTATAATGTAGATATCACTGTGAAAACACGTGTATTATGTGCTGGATCCAGATTCCACATCTTGTTCCACAACTGATAATTTTTCTCCTTACATTGTAAATACGTTTTTAGTCTGGCGGAAGCCAGTCTTTAGTGCCGTAAATCGGATTCAGCAATCGTATCAGTGCCACGTCAGATTTAACATTTTGTGTATTAACCCTTTCCCTGTTCTATGTTTATTTCAAATTTCAATACCTATTGAATATTCATTAACAAAGTAGTTATAATGAAATATGGAGGGTGGAACTTTTTAGCCATTTTAGAAAATAAATAAACAGATTTTTCAAATTCAATCAGCAAACAGAGTAGACCCTGATCAGACGGCTCCTCTAGGAGCCGTCTGATCTGGGTCTACTCTGTTTGCAAATGCGTCAAAACACGTTTATATGAGGGAAAGGGTTAATGCACCATCGGCGGATCCATGTCTAATCGCATATTTTCAATAAAGCAATATTCCACTTAACTACTGTTTGAATCAGAGTTGTGATCCGCAGTTGAAGTGCTTGCGACTCTAGGTCAAATGCTGATGAGATGTGAAGCGGTTAAAAAAAATAGCACCCCTTGAAATCTTACTTTTATCATTATGAAAGTGATTCGAAGCATTCCGATATATTTTGGGCAGGAAAAGTAAACTAAAATATTTGAAAACCATTACCAAAACGAAAAGAGAAAAGGAGCAAATTATAGCATTGAAGCGGTCACGTGAATGACATGATCAAAACGTTTTCAGAACGTTACACACACACTTGAATTGACAGACCTTTCATCCAAAACGAGGAAATACGAGGAAAGTCTTTAAGTGTTGTCTTTAAATGTTGTCTTATTAGTCCTAGGTTTGTAAATGCTGTCATCAGTAACATTGTCGTGTTTTAGAGGGTGATTCTTTACATGTGTGATGTGAAATACGGTAGAAGGTTGACCCAGTTTTCATTATTACTCTGTTGCATTTATAGACGTGTATTGTCTGTGTAACTCTAAAATCAGTTTTCATGTAAAGCGACACTGGTTTTAAAATATTTCTTTCGGTTGCAGATATTTTCAAATAGATATAATTACAGTAGAACCTGTCTTAAGCGACCAAAAAAGAGGTGTAACTATGGACCTATGAGGCAGGTGGTAGCTTAATGCAGGTTAACAGTAATACAGTAAGCTCATATGGGAGCTTTCTGTATTACTTTTGCATGCATTAAGCAACCGCCTGCTTTTTAAGATTCCTATGTTCAATAAATTAATGATCGCTTAAGACAGGCCCACTGTAATTGCCAGTAACTTTTGCGTTTGCATTGCATGCTTCTTTTTCTTTGTAATTGTATGGCAAATTGTGACATGAAATGTGTTTGAGTTGTCATGCTGATGTTGTAATTTACAGTTGAATAGAAAAATATAATTTTCTATTTTCTTATTATCATCTCAATTATCATTCATGTTTCCAAGAAGGTCAGTCTATCCGTCTGTCCACCCGTTCATCAGCATTTTCTTTAAACGACATTTCTGAAACCGCATATTAGAATGTAACCAAACTTCAGATAAATGATCTTGGTATTAAGTTCTATTAGAATTACTAAAATAATCCGGATTCATGAAGAAGTCTGGTCGTTATGGCAACAGAACGAAACTCTTAATAAATCCTCTTCAAACCCAGATATCAGATTTGAATGATACTTGACAGAAAAAGTCCTCTGATAAACCTGTGCCAAAATTTCTAAAATGATGTTGATATCTCAACAAATATGACTGCCAGGGGCTACATTTCCGCCAGTCTTTTAACGAGTTCAGCGCTTCGATTACATATACTGCCGTCATAGTTAATCTGCAAATTTGGACCTATACTATTTGCAGTCATGAAGCGTCTGATTGATTTTATTATGATGATTGAAATCAATTATTTTTGTTAATTTATTTTATTTTGCTATTAATTTTAACGCGGGTTTTAAATAGGAGATTTGTCATAATTATGAAATATAATATGCCTGTCTAGCCTTATGCATACCACCTTAACTGATAAAAGGGATCTGTACGATGAACTGTTAGTTAATGTGCTATACTTACAAGTAATTAAATGACTAAATACTTTATATATCTACTAGTATTACGAATCCTATAAATAAACATTTATATATCTGTTTCATAATAGCCGATATTGACGCAAGTTTTTTTTTATTTTGTTCGGATTATACAACGCATTATGAAAACAATACGCATTTTGATTCTTTTTTTCTGTCTGTGGATTTTTCAAAATGCATTGTTACATAGTCGTTTAGAAATTCGGTTGCATGTTTATGTTTTCATGAATATATTAACCAACTGAAAAGAATGGTGTTTTTGCCTTCAATGGTAAACATCATATCCGATAGGGTACATGCAACATTCAGATATTGACTACAATTATTGTCTGTCTACACTGTACTAACACTTATGTAACTCGCATTAGCAAACAGCTTGGATCCGGATGAGACGCCGAGTAACTCGGCGTCTCATCAGGATCCACGCTGTTTGGCTCTCGGTCAACAGTTTCTCAAACGCTTCTACGAATCAGAAGTAAAAATGCAACACATCGGAGTTTTGGCAGACATGTTCCTGTTTCAGCACGACAATGGCTAAACTATACAGCTAATGGTACGTAACTCTCCTCATAGTGAAATAACTGGATAGCTGGAGTTACCTCCATATACCAATCGCAATATAAAGTTATTGTTATTCTGCTTTAAAATACTAATTATTCCATTCCTATGTGATTCCAAGTTTATTTCTGTACACCACGAGTATCTGAATAACATGTATGTATTTGATGAACATGAAACGACTGTTGTTTACTGCATGTTCAACTTTGACTGCGGTAGAAACTGACGTAAGTGGTCATCAAAAAGAGGTCTAATTATGGGTCTGTAAGAAAAGCAACCACCTACTAGAGGAACTTTCTGTATCACGTTTGACCCGCATTTAAGCTACCATATGCATATAACAGCTGTAAGGTTGCAAACAGTACACACCTTGGTCAAAAGTCGAACTCCAAAGCATCCTCTCATCTGGTTCTATACATTATTTTAGTAAACGTATATCGTTTGTGTTAGTTGCACAGTGGTTCCTCACAGAATGCGAAGAAAAGCGTGCTCTACTCCACCTCAATATGCTAAACTCAATTACGAGGTATATATATTTTAACCCGTCCCTCCTATACTATTTTTAGACCCAACCTCTTTGAATAAATCTATTGAAAGGAGCATTTACAAGAGAAAGGGAAACTTTTAGAATTGTCTAGTTTTCAAACCAGTGTGATAAATAGAGCATTGCTATATTTTTACAATGGTTTCAAACATGACCTTTACAGTGGCGTCAAAAGGCGTCAGTAGGAGGGGATGGGTTAATACCGTCTTTTCCACATTGATAGTGTTGAAATTTGTCTCTAAACTGCTCCAACTATCTGGCTATGTGTAAATACATAAACATTATCAGTATCTAAATGGGCAGAGTTATGAAAAGTGTTGAAGGATAAAAGAATAACAATGATACGTGTGTAGACTAAGAAAAGTGCTAATGGATAAATGGGGTAAAGTAATGAACAGTAGTGCAGGATAAACGAATAGCAATACTACATGAGCAGAATAACCAAAAGTGTTGAAGGACCAAGGAATGGTAATATTATATGATAGAATCCTGACAAGTTTTAAAGAATAAAGGGATAGTAATATAACATAGGTAGAATAATGAAACGTGTTACAGGATAAATAGATGGCAATATTATATCGGTACAAAATATGAAACTGTTGCAGGATAACGGGATGACAAATAATATGGATAGAATGGTGAAATGTTTTGAAGGATACAGTAATGACAAATTATATGGATAGAATAATGAATAATGTTGAGGAATTCAGGGATGACAATATTATATGGTTAGAATAAGGTGTTGGAGGATAAAGTGAGACGGCAATACATATGCAGAATACTGAAAAGTGATGTAAGATCAAGGGATAGTAGTATTATATGACCAGAACAAGAAGAAGAGGATATCGACAGTGTATGGGTAGAATAATGAATGGAAAGTTGAACTCACAAACTTAAAGTCTTTATTTTCATTGTAAGTGTAAATATAAGCTTTAATATAAATGGATTTCAGATGAACATCTGCAAATTTCAGATACCTAAATATACAGTAAAACCCATCTAAATCGGAATTCTAGTAGAAAAGCATTTAGATAGTTTTGAGCAGGTGGCTGCTTAAAGCAGGCTGAAAGTCATGCAGAAAGTTCCTGAAGGAATGTCATCGAGTGTCAAACAGTTTGAATCCCGATGAGACTCGAGTTAATCGATGTATCAACAGGATCGAAGCTGTTTGCAAATACCTGTCTCTTATCTTTGTCTTCTTCTTTCTATCTAATATGTGTAAATATATAAACTTCAATCGTCTTCTTTTCCCTCTGATATCTGTCTTCTTGCTATCAAACATCCATTGCACTGGGTAGTTAGTTCTCTGAACTTTTGTATTTAAATATTTATGACACAAACACAAGTATAAAGGTAGTGTGACCATTTCATGGCATACACATTGTAAATTAAAAAAACACATGGTACGAAAATAAAAGAGCTTTAAATGTGCAATATATAATATTCCAGATGCCTAAATAAGATTGTGTAAATTAAAACAGTTTCCAGAATAGTTCTTATGTTCCCCACCGAACCCTATGTTGTGACCAGTCTTTAGAATTGTATCAAATAGACGATTCTAAAGAATGGTCACAATATACGGTTTGATGGAGAAATGACGAATTTTGTAGTTGGCTCTGCTATTTAGCAACGTATCAAGCTACTATTGTTAAATAGAAGATAACTATATTTGCAAACGTATGATGCAGTTTTGTATGTCGCAAATTTAGTTGTACATACGACGAGGTTGCGGACCATGTAAAACGGCTATTCGTAACATGTATACAGAAACTATTAATACATATATACGTCTGCAAGCATTCAAATACAACACAGCTATGCCCATTCTATTTCACAATTTAAATACATTACAGTTGACGTTTTCTTCATTCATAAATACAAGTACAGTAGAACCCCGCTAATGCGACCACTTAATAGATACACATGGTTGTCTTTATGAGCAGGTGGTTGCTTAATGCAGGACAAAAGTAATGCAGAAAGCTCCTCTAGGAGCTTTCTGCATTACTTTTGTCCTGTATTAAGCTACCACCTGCATCTAGCACACAAAATTATGCTTTTTTAGGTGGTCGCATTAGCGGGGTTTTACTGTACTCATTTACGTGATTCCGGGTTCTCATCGTGTAGCTTATATAGCTATTTTCATATGATATCGATCATATATATTACACATCAAAATATTTGAACCTCAACATAAAATTATATATAAATTGTATACTCATTGTTGTATCATATTATGCTTTGTCAAACAAATTGTCCTTGAATTTCATTACATGCTTCACTTACGACTTGTGTGTATGAGCTGTCGAGTGTCCTAATTATATATCTAATGGTTTTATATGTTCTTACAGACGTTAACTGGGGGTAGTTATTTGCTTAATATGTGTGGAATAGTGACATCGGATATAAATTGGGATTTGTGAGTGAGTGAGTGAGTTGGGATTGGTGACAAACCATGGAATGGTAATGAGCAACAATCTGTTGAATATTTCCCTAATTGGAATAGTCCAAGAGATTCTGACATTTAACTGAAACTAGAGTTACAGTTGCATTATTGCATGTTTACAACATTCGTAAACATTTATAATATACCCGGTGTTTAGCAACAGCATCTGCAATCTACAGATACAATTCGTTCAAGGCATAAATGGACTAAATCTTTTTCCATTGCCTTACCATTGAGAGTAAGTTCTCTTGAATGTAATTCTTCTATTTCATATGAGCGTAGAACTCTCCGACACCAATAAACGTGTTTGTTCATTTTTTATACTAAACTTTTTCAATGGCTGGGGTGAAAGGTGTTACTAAGCTTCATATCATAATGTGTGGTAAATTGATTCTGCTATGAAATATTCAGTTGATGTTCAGATATTAGATTGTGAATTAATAAATAGTTTGACAGCTTGACCATTAACACATAATTACACAATGAAGGACAATAACAAACAAATGTGCTATCACCCAAATTGATAGGCTCGTGTTAACCCTTTCAACGCCAATATCGCAAAAATGCACCACAACTAATAGTGCAGTTCCAGATCAGACGCCGCCTTGGACTTCACTTTTTGTCTCAAACACTAGTTCTATATCTGTGCTTTATTCCTTTGCAATTTACATTTATTGATCTCATTTCCTTTTTATGCCCCGTTGACGATAGTCAGAGGGCATTATATTTTGCACCTGTCCGTCCGTCTGTCTGTCTGTGCGTCACGTTTTTACGTGCAGTTGGTTGTCACAGTTTTTTCTTTGTCTTATATCTCACTAACCCTTATAGCTATTGGCATGGAATTGCATATACACATAAACCACCATCCATATTTTCATTGCGCACCAAGCCCATGCTGTCCGCAAGCCCAAGGTCAAGGTCAAATGACTTTGGATCTTAACGTGCAGCAAGGCAAGCACCACCACGGGGGCATCGCTGTGTCTTACAGACACAATTTTCTAGTTTACCGAATGCTTTAACAGCATTGGTTTGCAGACGACTATTTGAAATATGGCCCCGAAATATTATGCTTCATTTTTAACCTTTAACCTTTATCCTTCTGTCGGCGGATCCATTATTACCTTTGCAAACAGTTTGAGACAGTTTAACTCGGTGACGCATTAGGATCGAAACTGTTTGACACCTTAATAACATTTACTCGGCGTCTCAACTGGACCCAAACTATTTGCAAAGATTGTCCAGTTACACTAATTTTGCTCTTAAGCATTGCCATGGAATTCCAGTTGGCACGTGCTCGAAAATTGCGAACAGGCAAGTGTTGGAATGCGAAAAGGCACATGCTGAACCTTATTGTATAATGATCTAAATATATTAACAAAATATGAAAACAATTGTGAAATTGAAAATAAATGTTTTAAATGTGAACATATTAAACGACCCTTGCATATCAGTATTATTTTGTTTACATTTTACTAAGGTGTAAGTATATCATTTACAGGTATACGGCAGAGTCTCGCTAAAACGACCACATGATGTATTCACATAGGAAAATGTAACAGCAGGTGGTTGCTTAATGCAGCGCAAAAGTGATACAGAAAGGTCCTACATGAGCTCTCTGTATCACTTTTGTCCTGCATTAAGCAACCACTTGTTTTAAAAATCCAGAGTTACACTTGTTTTGAGTGGTCGTATTGGCGAGATGTTACTGTATAGTATGTGTCGTGACATTAGTAATATAATAAAGTTCTAGTATAATAAAAACTTAACAATTAAAACAAACACTAGAACACTGTATGTGTCAGCGGAAACATCTCGCTGAAACAATCAATATAGCTGTGATGATACAATTTGCTAGGACAGATAGCTCTGCGCCGTCACTCGTGCACTGTCCATACTCGTTGGCACCCTCTCGGTACGCCCAGCTCCCACAACGGGGGAAGTTGCCAGGCAATGGTCTCATATCAGGAATTTCCCCGACTTGCAACACAGCTGACATCCCGAGGGACATATGGAACTCCACGTGACAATGGAACAACCAGAAACCTTAAACGGACAAAATATATTGATCAATCTTCATCAAATTCAAATATATGATAAATTAACAGCATGTAAAGAAACGGTGAGTCTATGTTCGTGATGCATTTATGACCTAGGCAAATAGTTTGGATCCAGATAAGACCAGACAAAACCTGGGCCTGGTCTATGATCCAACCCGTTTGTCACTCAGCCTCAACATCTGCAAACAGACAACCACAAAGAAAATAAATAGTTTTGAAAATGTTTGCGGACGAGAAATTACTTAATATGGATTTAACAGTAATACGGTACAGTCTATGTATTTGAAGTCCGAGGTACTTGAAGACTTTAGCATTAAGCATTAATCACTATTCCGGTTGCATATTTTGGTTGCATTGATAAATGTAGGTGCCTAAGGATGTATCAGTAAAATTACGGTGATAGAATGTACAAACCAAACTTATTACGGACCAATGTCCACATTTAAATATATTCGCGCTTTAGTAGCCGTTTTTACTTGCAGACAGATACAGAATATACAAATATTAACCCTTTTCCCGCTGTGAAAAAAAACCAAATGTCTTCTCAAACTTGTATCTGTTCAATTTTGATTACATCCGATTCGAACAAGCTCTAGAAAGCTAGCCCTTGAGCGAGCGCCACGGCGTCTCATCTAGATCGAAGCTGTTTACAAATCAGTGTTAGATTACAAATAGCGGGCTAGTGTACCTATCTAGACATTTGACATTTTCCTTCATATAAACGCCTTTTCACACAGTTGCAAACAGAGTATACCTTTATCAGGCGGTTCCTATAGGAACTGTCTGATCAGGGTCTGCTCTGTGTGCTAATGACATAAGACATATCTGTTTCTTTACTTTCTCAAATGGCTACAAATATCTACCTTCATTATAACTATTTTGTCCATGAATATTCAGTAGGTATTGAATTTATTTTATAGGGAAAGGGTTAACATGTGCTGGCTTTTTATTTTTTAATGAACTGTCCTCGATATTATTAAGAAACACTCTAAAGATAAATGACACACGTTCGTTGAAACATAAGCATTTGTTCACCTATATTAGACGCTCTGAAGCGAATAATTGTGTATCCACCATCAGGAACCATGACCGTGTCTTTCTTTATCGGCGTTCTCATGTTCCTCCGTAATTTTCCCTGGACATCGAGTATCTCCACTTCTCTTCTTGTAATCGACTCATTAAGCTATCAATAAATGAATAACGAAGTTACACGTGGGAATTTGCTAAGTTATACTAACAGTATATGGCCCAGAATGGTCACGTAGACGTGGGGTGATAAAGGTCTATATTAATTACATTTATCACCATTTGCAATAGTTTATTATCCAACCTAGAGGCCAGTTCAGATCCTAATAAAATAACGCATGTTTGCGGCAGCTGATCTAGATGTGTTCCCCTGAAATGCCCTGAGATATTGTCAACTAAAATCGCTAAAACTAAAACACCTATTTTCATCCAATCGTACTGGAAGTAAATTTTAAACGAACTATTAACGTGTGTTGCTTCTAAAATACCGATGCGATACGTACGAATTATACAAAACAGGAGCAGTACAATACTGTCGCTCTGGTGTTTATCCTACAAATGAATTATACATAACAAGAACAGTATGTATAGCCATGGTTTTATAGCCATCTGTTTGTAGATAAGACTCTAAAAGTGTGCTATTCTGGGATCTTAGACTGTCAGCTGAAAATAATACTATCTTTTTTCAAATCGACAGACCGTTCAGCATTACAGCCAAATGAGTCATATCTTGATACAAAAAATTGTGCGTCAGAAATGCCAGGTACATGTATAATTATATAGATCTCAAATAGACAATGTTTTCTTCCAATCATTTCATTATGTTCCTTTTATTTTGATTTAGTTTCTTTTCAACTTCAATAGATATTTCAAGCGTCCTTTAAATGTTGAAAAGTCTGTAATTTTCATGTATCACTAATAGTTCCTATTCGTTGTGACGAACAACTGTATTTGACAAGTATAATATGCCTAGGAGATGAATTTAATAAGCTCTTTGCTTTCATTCCAATCCTTCTTAGAAACTTTGTAAATGTATGCATTTTGTAAATTACAGGGATACAAAAGGTTTAAACCAATTATGTATACATACCAAGGGCAATATAACAGTGTCACCCTTGTTTCTACCATACATGGCATACATATAGAATCATTAAACGTACCTTTTCCATGCCTAACACATAGAAGGAGTATCCATGGAGATGCATTGGGTGGTTACCCATGCCGTGGCGTGCCTCCGAGACCATAACGAACTCAACGATGTCGTTCTGCTGCACCTTTATACGATGTATACACTCACAAAAGTTCTGTGTGCAATCAAGTAATGATGATGTCTCGTTGCAAAACATATCCTGCAGAAACCATGAAAAAATACGAAATTATATTTTCTGAAAAGTAGTGGTGGTTCGATATACGGTAGAACCTGTTTTAATTGGCTACCCTACATATGGGTCTGTATGGAAGGAGGTAGCTTAATGCAGGATTAAAGTAATGCAGAAAGAAAGCTCCTATTGGAGTTTTGTATTACTTTTGTCCTGCATTAAGAAATCAATGTCTTTTTAAGACTCCTATGTTCAATAAATGAATGCCGCTTAGAGGAGAGATTTTACTGTAGACAGTATTTGCCTATGTGGTATTATTTAAGGTCCTTAATGGCCTTTTGTTACCAAATTTATTTTGTATCAGTCGCAAAGCAGATTATTTAACCGTTTTCCTTTTTAGTAATCATGTGTATGTTATCGTTTAACGAGAAACATTAATCTAACCGGAATTCATGAACGGTTTTACCTCCTTTGAATCCCATTACTAGTAATATTGACGTTCACTGTTTATTATATGAACTAGTTTACGTTGTAATGCTCGCTTTGAGTCGCTATATGTTTATATCGTAAACGATCTATTCCCTGAAACAAAATGAACTTTATTACATATTTTGCCATAATACTAGAATAGAGATCGATGTAGCGCGGAAGCAACTTATCCCATATTACAGTGAAGAAAATATTCCAAAAAGGGAATTAATATGATACCACTAAGGGCCTTTTTCAAAGATTATCATGTCGAAATACACGTGTATTTCGATATGATAATCTTTGAAAAAGGCCCTTAGTGGTCGAAATATTAGATCAGAGCTATTTAAGTATTTATGCATCCCACTTTAGCTTGAATATTTACATAATTGTAGACAGTTTTGTTAAAACATTGTTAAAACTTTATTGTACCTCTGTTAAATCAGCATACTGTGTCAACAGTGGCGACTGTGGCATGGCATTAGTTATATGGTTCATTTGTAAGGCAAACATGTGAGTTGCATGTTTCCCTTGGTGCATGTCCATCATAGCGTCGAGGGAGTACAGGTCTGGGTGAAGAAAACGAGTGTTCTCAACTCTGTTGAAATCCATCGCAAAATAGAATCTTTTAATGTCGTACGGTGAAGAAACATCGTCTGTTGTCACAGTTGACGTCATTTCCGCCACTGTCACTGACTGGGCTGTAGGCGTAAGTGGGTTGACATCCTATGAAGTACGAAGAGAAAAGCACACCGACTATGATATATCTACATGTATATTAAGACGCAAATGTTTTGTTTGTGTTTTGGTGTGTTGTGTTTTTGTTTCAATGAAGGAGCTGTAACAAAAATCACTACGTTGGGAAATAAGTATATTAATCGCATTACAATGTTTTTCAACATCTAAATCAGATTACATCTTTATATAGTATGTCACCTCACTTTAGTGAGTACAAAGGTCGTAACTCACTCAAATATTACTGTAATTTATCCAAAATCCAACTTTATATATTTGTAATTAAATAAATTGCTTAACGTTATGTTCATTGATATTAGTATGCAATCAAACTAACCGGCATACGTTTGCCCCCTTCTTTCTGAGAAACAGGGTCACAGGAACATACCACCACAATAGCATACAATACAATGGTAACGATATCACATCATATGTAGATGTCTCTATAATGTTGGCAATACAGATTGATACTACATTGCAAGGCTTTTATCTGGTTATATTTGCCATACAGTAGAACCTGTCGATAATTTATCTATTGAACATAGGAGTCCTAAAAACCAGGCGATTGCTTAATGAAGGGTATGCATCAAGCTACCAATTAGATCTTGTGTTGATGGCTGCTTAAGACAGGTTCTAATGTATTTAAATATCCCTGACATGTAAAGTTTATCCTAGTGAATTGTTTTAGCGTTAATTAGTTTACACGTGACATTATTTAACCCTTAATCTAATGCATATTCATACATAAGATAATGCCATCATGAATATTTATTAGCTGGTTTTGTTTAATTGTGTATGAACACATGAAATTTAACCATTACGGACTCTGTACATCTATATACAGTAAAACGTCTCTATAACAGCCACTAAATTAAATCAAGTATTTTGTGTTAAAGGCAGGTGGCTGCTTAAAGCAATGTGGCAGTAAAACAGAACGCTCCAATAGGAGCGTTCTGTTTTACTGTCACCTTGCTTTAATAGGAGCTCCAATATGAGCGTTTTGTTTTACTGTCACCTTGCTTTAAGCAGCCACCTGCCCTGAATACCAACTAATTAACACACTTTAGTGGCCGTCATACACGAACAGAACATATCCTGATTATACGGCTCCTACAGGAGCCGTCTGAGTTTGGTCTGTTTACAAAATCAATCAAAGGCTTCTTTATCAGATCAGGGATTACAATTTCAAAGCTTATTCAGTTAATTGTAATCATCGGTCCAAGTCTGCATTTGTTTTACGTATAGGTTTAGTAGATTGTGTGAATGCCCGCCTTCTAATTCATATTTGAATTATGTTATTTAGTGAACCGTATAATACGAATCCACGTACTTTTCCCTCTAAAGTGGCCATTGAGTAGGATTTCATTCCCATGGGCGCCATGGTCATTGCACCTTCGTAACGAAGAATGGCCGTTTCGTAGGTCTGTTTTGCCTCACAGTCGCCGAGACCAGCCACGTATATCCAGTAGTTTCCAACATTCTGATTCGCTGAGAGAAGGAAATCATATCTGGAAAAATAGTGACCCAGTTCATTAGAATCAATCAATCAATCATTTAGATAGGTACACTCTCTAGATTGATACACTGTCTAGATAGGTACATTGTCTAGATAGGTACACAGTCTAGATAGGTACACACTGTCTAAATAGGTACACTGTCTAGATAGGTGAACACTGTCCAGATATGTACACTGTCTAGATATGTACACTGCTAGATAGGTTCACACTGACTAGATAGGTACACTGTCTTGATAGGTACACACTGTCTATATAGGTACACTGTCTAGATGGGTACACTATCTAGATTAGACGTGAAACAATATGTTTGCGTAAGCCAATTCCCATTTAACCATTTCAACGCTGACATATCGCAGTGGAATAGTCAATGATTGTTTTAGAGCCGATACAGTATCAAAGGGTAAAATTAAAGAGAGGCTTTTAAACGATAAACAGTACAGCCCCTATACAGGGAGCTCCTCTAGGCCCCATCTGATCTGAATCTACACTGCTAGCAAATGAATTTACACTCGTTTCCCACATTCAAAAGGTAATGATACGTTTACTCATGGTGCTGCTCATGTATGATAAATCAATATGATGATACACCTCGTAAGTGTTCAGTAATGTTTCGCTTATATAGTGCAATAATTTTCACTGGATCTTATAGTGTTGCATTACTTGCACTCTTATTTAAACAAGCGTTGTGTGTTCTTGCTCAAGCGTTCGTGACATTGATGTTGATGCAATTGTTGATAGTTAGGTACATCTGTAAACAAATGTCTCGAGATAGACATTGCAGATTAATCAATATAAAAATGAATCTTACATCCTACTAACTTCTGGTCATTCCATTGGTCAACTGAGGTCACGTGAAAATCCTATAAATCCCATATAAGGTTACTATGTTTATAAGAGTCAATTCCCAAGCTTGACAGCCATGGCTTTTCTCAAACTTATAATAATCATTTATGTTGATCTTAACAGAGGTTTTAAAAATGCATAAATATAATTTATGCTTGAGTTAATTGAGTAAAAACATTTTCTTCTTTTTTCTATTATAGGGGGGTAATTCAAGAAAAATCAATGTCACAAGAGTTAATTCCCTTGTTGCTCCTAGATACAATATGTGCTATTTTTAGAACAATTGAACATTTGTTCTAACACTTTTAACGTGTTTAAAAAGAGTATCTATATGGAGTAAATGGTTAGAATATTGATATGTGATAGAACCTTATACGACATGATACGTGCATAAGATTACAGATGTGATGTCATGTTTAGATATGATGTGAGATAACCATTATTCTATAGCATTTTGTGGTTGTTTCTAAGAAGGACATACGTCCGCTCAAAGACATGTAGGCCTTCGATGCAATCATGCGTGTAAATGCTTGAAATTAAACGTAGTCGGTAAGATAAATTCGTTATACAGTCCGTAGTGTCCCTAATATTGAATATACAGTTTCGCCTCGTTAAATATGTATATGTGTTGGGTTGTATATTACGCCTCCTTCCACATGATTATTTGCTGGCAGTGTATTTTACGTCTCCTTCCATATGAATATTTGCTGGCAGTATATTTTACGCCTCCTTCCATATGAATATTTGCTGGCAGTATATTTTACGCCTTCTTCCATATGAATATTTGCTGGCAGTGTATTTTACGCCTCGCCCCATATGAATATTTGCTGGCAGTGTATTTTACGCTTCGTCCCATATGAATATTTGCTGGCAGTGTATATTAAGCCTCGTCCCATATGAAGCTTTGCTGGTAGTGTATATTCCATATTAGGGACAGTAAGCACTGCATTACTACTAATACAGTAAACACTCGATAGTTTGAAGTGTTAGTAACAAAGAATTGAGAACTGTTAGGTATGTTGCTGCGTAATTCAGAGTGAAAATCATGAATAATTTTCTCATTGCATTAACCCTTTCGCTGCCAAATTTTGTCGTCTGCAACATTTGTCGTCTGCTGCAATTTTCCATATTTATTATTCTTCATGTTTGTTTCAATAAACAGTCACAGTAACAAACAGTTTGGATCCTGATGAGACGCCGAGTTACTCGGCGTCTCATCTGGATCCAAACTGTTTGCATAGGTCATCACAGATGCGACATTGGCAGCGAAAGGGTTAAGCTGCCACCTGCATTAAAGAGACTTGTGTTAGTGTTCGACGTATCGCGGTTTTACCGTATCAATTAGTATCAACAAGTGATATAATATTTGGTAAATCATAGTCTGAAGTTTATTCCTATCTTACCTTTCACCTGCAAATATTGTTACACTGTTAACTTCTATCGGATCGACGTCATATCCATCGGTAGCAATGACCGTGATGTTGTGGCCTTGTACGGATACTTTCAGTGGGCAGTTCAACACACCATTGTTAATGACTCGGAATCGGTAACGTTTTCCTTCCGTTACTCTGAAACGAAAATAACAATAATTGTTTAGTCTAAAAGGGTACAAGAATAATTTCTTATAGTTAGCAAAGGGTGTGTAATGATTTATTTGTAGTTGTGGTATGTGGTATTACCTTGAAACAATGGAAAAATTTCTTATATTACAGCTTTCAATATTGGTGATAATGCGCGATTCGGGAGAAGTTTTGTTTGTATATTCAGGTTTTAATACGAGGCGTTGTATAATTATACAACACTGTGCAGGTTGAAATATAAAGTGAGACAAGTGTTCAGCGGGCGGTAGTTTACTTGATATAGTGAAAATCTATAAACTAGTTTAACGACCTATTACTGACAGCTATGGTATCAATCTATACCGGTTATTCTATCAGCTGTGTCACAAAAGAAACGTTATTTCGAAGCTTTACAAACAGAGCAGGCCTTGCACGACGAGTGCATATATTTCCCCACGGGAAGCAAAACTTCTTGATAGTTTATAAAAAATATGTTTTTCTAAAACGTATTACTGTGAATGAATGAAATCCGACAACGTCAAACGAAGATAAAAATGGCATTTTAGAGGCTAATTACCTAAACACACTGTTAGGTACATGTGATTTGTTTGTTTCGTCAGACATGTCTCCATGGCTATCCATGTCCATACTGTTCCCGCCCATCTCAGCCATTGCAGAACCATTCATGCTTGCAGAATGCATTTCCATTGAGTCGTGTTGCATGCCCATTTCCACCCCATACGAAGAACCTTTGCCTGGAAGTGAAAACGAGTCCTCTTATTGTATTGCCAACGGTGTAGATCAAGCCCTTGTAAGAGTATACACTTTTGACACTCATCAGAATATATACATTTAAACCCTTCAAAACCGGACGTTCAGTTTAGTATAAATACCGGTCTTGCATTAAGCAGCCACCTGCCTTAAGTATCTAAATGTTTCCCTACTAGAATTGCGGTTTTGAGGGATTTACTGCAGTAATACATTATATATCTTCCCACGCAATGTAAACCACGATCAGATACCTCATCATACACGTGATATCTGATGTTGACTGATTGCAGACAATAAGATCGCCTTTCTCAGATAGCATCTCTAATAACCATTTCTATTATGCGCGCAGCAAGCAAAATAAATGCTGTAGCTAACGATGGACCAGTTACAGATTTCGTCTATGTTCGTGCAAAGTCAACTACAATTAAATGCTGCAAATTACCAGTATATCCAATTTAATATTTTATCACACTGTTTCATTTGAATTATGTACATATAACCATTTTCGATACAATATTTGGATATACATACTTATACAATCTAATTGTACAGTACTTTCTGTATACAGTCCCATTATATACACATAATATATCGTGGCTGCATATTCTACAATAGGTTATTCCGTTGATTACAATTCTTCGATTAATTTGTAAATACAGTAAAACCTCTTTATAACGGCCACTAAATTGTGTTGATTAGTTGATATTTAGGACAGGTGGCTGCTTAAAGCAAGGTGTAAGTAAAACAGAACGCCCCTATATGAGCGTTCTGCTTTACTTTTACATTGCTTTAAGCTGCCACTTGCCTTCAGCACAAAATACTTGATGTAATCTAGTGGCCGTTATAGAGAGGTTTTACATGAATCAAAATGAGATTTCAAGTAAATCAATGTCACACCAAGATCCAAAATGTTTGTAACTGTGGTTATGTTATGAAGAAATAAATTCAAGATGAATATTTAAGTAAACTGAATCCTGCTCTGTTTGCTTGTGAACTTCTGATAGAACTAGCTATACAGTGTCTACCAATACCAAAATAACTCCGTTTTACATATACCATTATAAAAATAATCTAATTAATGTCCATGATGTCATTATTTCTTATATGAATATTGAAGAGGTAACGGGTTAAGCAAAAGACGAAAGAGTTTAACATTACCATTGATTAGAATTGATGTAGGTTCATTATCGTCTTTTCCGTGATGGTGCAGGGAGAACTTGGAGGATGTATACTGATCCAGCCAATCATTGACTAGTAGTGTATGCTCCGGCAGGTCATAGTCGTACAAGGCCATAGCGTTGGTTCTGCTCGTATCCCGCACAACCAGCGACCCAAATACGCCATCGCTTCTCTGGAACCCCGCATGCGCGTGCCAGAAATGGGTACCAGCATTGTCTGCCTTAAATCTGATCAGATGAAAGGAGTGAATATTGATTAAAGTATTAATCTTAGCATTTGACACCCTGTTTCACGTTGAGTGTTCTGGTATTCGTAGCAGTACACGTAGTTTGGAAAATAAACACTTATCTATTAGCGGTTCAAAACACGGTCCATTAAATATTCTGCTCCTAGGTGCTAACGGGCGTGTGAGGTGTTGCATTTTCAATAACCGTTCATGGACAGACTTAATAAAACCAAGTTCTTTTCGCATTTATTTTCGAAGGATCTCCTACTTTCAGAACTTATGTATTGCACAACAGTAGGTGTTAAAATCTCATGTAGCGGCCGTAAAAAGTCGCTTCGTACTTTATTCCCAGTCTTGCTATATGTTCTGGTCATTTGGGCTTTTAGCTATGAAATTAAATACCGCTTACGCAGTACTAGGAACGCTAGTAATGTTGCACTTTTAATAACTGTTCATGGACAGACTCAATAAAACCGAGTCTGCAATTTTCTCTTTTTTGCATTGCTGCTTTTGCTTACGAAGGATCTCCTATTTTCATAATTTTCTACATTTTGAGGTGCTAGAGAAATAATTCTGCCTTCGTGTCAATGTGTTCATAAATGCGGTCAAAAGGCCTAAAACAACTCTATTTCTAACAACACTATACACATCGATATACATGATATGCTTGTGGTTTTATGACAGCCATTGATATAGTTTCATATTGTCAAGGAACATACTACATGTATTTATCTTTTTGAATAACTAGATGCAGTTGAACTTCCATATATCGAATTCAAGACACCATGCAAATTACTTTAATATGACAGATGTTCGAGTCATGCTATATCTAACCTGAACAATGCTTAATGCAGGTCTAAAGTGATGCTGAACTTTCAGCATTACTTTCGGTCTGTATTAAGCTGTCACGTGTGTTTCTAGATATGCGTAGTGATACATTTTAGAGCAATTCTGTATTGTAAAATTTGGAAGGGCTGAACTTTTACTTCGAGTTATCCTGATATTCTGGTTATCCGAGCTCGATATATCGAAGTTCACATGCACAGTAAAACTCGATACTACGAACACTCAGACACGTATCATTGTTGATCTTTTAAACAAGCGGCAGCTTAATGCACGGCGAAAGTCATTCAGAGAGTTCCTAAAGGAGCTTTCTGCATAAATTTCACTCTGCATTAAGCAGTCGCCTGCTTACAAAGACATAAACTCTTCAGAGAGTTCCTAAAGGAGCTTTCTGCATAAATTTCACTCTGCATTAAGCAGTCGCCTGCTTACAAAGACATAAACTCTTCATTAATAAAATTTCGTAGTATCGAGTTTTTACTGTATTAGTATATTTGGAAAGAAAACAGGAACTACAATTAATTATGTCACTCTGTGTTTTGAGGTACATCGAAAGAAAGAAAAATGTCTGATCAAGGTCTGCTCTGCTTGAAATAATACAGGTATGATTCTTCAATTTCTGCCATTGTCAAACATTCCAGTGTTTATATATCATTACTAAAATTCAGCTTATCAACATTCATGATGTCATTATTTCTTACATGAATATGCATGGAGTAACAAGTTAATGTCGGCGCTCATGCGTACTTATACAAACTTTATGCTATGTAACCTGTTGTGAAATTCCTATGGCATTATATTCGTTTGTAGTGACTTCACAAAATATGTTTATATTGAATATATTCATACGTTTCAGAAATGCAAAATGATCATTATTATAATCATAAGTTCTATGAAGTGTTTAATTAAACGTTTTGTCTTATCATTCGACCAAGATCCGACAACAAACTATACGGTCATAAGGTCAGTCATACCTATACTGAAACATCGAGTGAGCAGGTATAGGGCATTGTGTAACCATGGCAACGCCGTCCATATGAGGTGATCCTTCCTGCAGAATTCCATGCCAGTGTATGGAAGTTCCTTCAAAGTCCCCCAGTTGGTTATAAACATTCACCAGAACTGTATCCCCCTTACACACCTAGGATGTAGTAGATAGATAGATTTACTTCGGCAAACAGAAAACATAATATGGTTCACAAACTTGCATCACATCACAATAAATAGTAAATCGTAAAATGATGCATAGTTAAAAACCATGGCAAGCTCTTATTTCCATTGTGGTCCTTATTTTAGTATCAAATAAAACATATGCAGTGGTGGATGTCTTAAGTTTGATTTCCGGGGATCCAAATACAGTAGAACCCACGAATGCGACCACATAATGAAAAAAACATGAGTGTCTTTTCAAGCAGGTGGTTGCGTATTACAGGACAGAAATAATGCAGAAAGCTCCTCTAGGAACCACCTGCATCTAGCTTCCAGAATTATACCTCGCTTGTAGATGGTCGCATTAGCGGGGTTTTACTGTACAGTAAAGTGTATCCAATACAACCAATCAACAGATGTCCGATACAATGGAACGTGTCTTATGTGGTCATCAAAAAGATGTCTAATTATTGGTCTATAAGACAGGTGGTAGCTTATTGCAGGTCAAATGTAATGCATAAAGGTCCTATAGGAACTTTCTGCATTACTTTCGGCCTGCATTAAGTAACCCCTGCGTCTTAAGACTCGTGTATTCAATATATGAATGGCAGCTTAAGCTTATGATGTACATGATTTGTAAACATATGGCAGCTTTCTACATTACGGTTACCCTGCATTAAGCACACACAAGTTTTTAAAGACTCCACGAAAAGTATTTGATTGATTTAGTGAAACTTTACTGTATAAAATATCTTAAATGTTCTCAGCATTCCATTCTTACTTTGAAAATCATAAAGATCAAACATAAAGATTAAACATCAAGCGTGCTTTAATGTTTAATGTTTCTTTAATGTTTCATGTTATCAAAACGTTCTTATTCACACATCATACGTTTGTCACACGAACTGTGTACAGAGACACTTGACTGACCAATGCGTATGAACTTTAACCTTGTGGTAAAGCTCCATGCGTGCGTTCTACATGAGTTCCAACGATGAAGTTGTAATTTCAAAGCTAGTAACGTACGTTACACGTGCTCTTGAAATACGCAGTAACCATCTTTCTGCTTAAAGTAATAGTTAACATTCAAAATTTATCACCCGCGTAATGTCATATTTGCATGTATTTTATTATGGTTTGGATGCTAAAATTCTGTTTTGTTATGTGCTCAAGCGGTTTGCTTGACATTGATTATATCTTGTATCGTACAATATATAGGGATGATAAACTGTATATGTTTAAATCCGAAATAAAGTGTATTCTGATTCTGATTCTGATTCATGAACAGTACAGTGTTCCCTCTCTACAACGACACCCTTTGGGATACGAAGATTGTATGTGTTGTTCAGAGGGAGTTGTTATAGGGAGGGAAAATCAAACATAATTAGCTTGTTTGCAGATCCCTAGAAAAGGTGTATTTCGAGAAATAAAACCATTATGCCTCCATCAAACCCTATGTTGTGACCACTCTTTAGAAACCATATGTTGTGACCACTCTTTAGAATCGTCACTTTGTGACGATTCTAAAGAGTGGTCACAACATAGGGTTTGATGGAGGCATAAAGAAAATACGATGGAAAAGGTTGCGTCTGGAGCCTTGTTGTTTCGGACACATTGACATGCGTTGTTGTAAGGAGGGAATCGTTATTGAGAGGGCCGTTGTAGGGAGGGAGCACTGTATCCCTTTCACGATAAATAGTGCGGTCCAATATCAGATGTCGTCTTTTCAAGGCGGCGTCTGATCAGGGACTTCACTTTTTGTCTTCATTTCTAGTTCTTTATGTGGTTTATTCCTTTAATTTTGCATTTATTTACCTCATTTTACTTATTTTACTCAAATGCTTTAACAAAGTTGGGTTTCAGACGTCAATTAGAAAATTGGCACCGAAAAGGGCTAATACATTTGAATGAAACTAAGTGACAACCCAAAACTTACATTGATTCCAGGACCTGGCATTATCCGATTGACCACTTTGATCGCTCTTAGTCTTCCATCACCGGCTACACAGTGTGGACGGGAGCAGTCAGTAGCATTGTGGGGACAATTATAGCAGGCACGTGACAGAGTCTGGTAGTGCTCAAGTGTAAAGTTGTACTCACAGGTCCTCACATTGTTGTAAATAAGACAGTCACGGTTGCAATGGTGGTCGGCATAGTCTTAAAGCAAACAAGTAAAATGGGTCAAGATAAAGACTCTCAATCATTTCCAACAGTTTTACTAAAGAAGGTTCAGCAAAAGTGTTTGCTCCACTTCATTTTTTCAAAACACAACGGATATACATTTTTTTCTACACGAATGCATTCTGAATGTCAACCAAGTTACATCCTTGATGAGTCGTCGTCGACGAACGCGTGTCATTTGGATCCAAACAGTTTGAAAATTAAATTATTAATTGTCCCATACCATGCTTTTTGTTAATATACTGTGTTTGTCTATTCTAAATGTTTGGCCTACACGAGACGGCGCTTCCAGTTGCATACCAATTATTCCTCATCACACTAATCATGACTTGTCATTACAATTAAACCCTCTAAACCGGACCAATGTAGTATAAATTACGAATTTTGAGACAGGTGACTGCTTAATGCAGGGTGAAACTCATGCTGAAAGCCCTCTAGGAGCTTTCTGCATGATGTTTGCCCTGCATTAAGCATCTTCATAAAAGTATCTAAATACTTATCTACTAGAATTCCGGTTTAGAGTTGTATTACTGCAATCCTTATTCCGCTAAATCATACATTGACTCGAATATTTCCCTCTCTCATCAGGACCCAATCTGCTTGCTCCCAGAGAAGCTTTTTTTTGCATGATTGTTATCCTGGATTTAGCTACCACCTCTCCGAAAGACCGATATTTATAATAAATTGAACGTCCGGTTTAGGGGGGTTTACTGTAATGATAACTTCTGGTAAAACGTTTTATTTAAATAGTTCAGTAAAACCCCTCTCAACCGGACGTTAAGTTCAGTATAAATATCGGTAATGGAGACAAGTGGCAGCTTAATGCAGGCTCTAGGAGCTTTTTGCATGACTTCCATCGTGCACTAAGAAGCCACCTGCCTAAAAGTAACTTAATTCGTCTCTACTAGTTAAGTTTCCGGTTTAGAGGGGTTTTACTGTGTTTAGAAAGTTGGGCAGTTTAAATTCTGCAGCGGCTTCAATGTTGATATTAAATATTATAGCAAAATGCACAGACGCCAAAATAGCGATAGTAGGCCAACAGTGCATAGTTGCATTATGTTCCAATTTAATGGACCCATTTTTATAAGGTTGCACATAATCAAATGGTAAAATGAGCTTGGCCAGGTGTTTACGATCCAGGTATCCATGTAAGACGAATAAGACTTACTTTCCTTATATTTCAGTTGAACAATGCACCGTAGGTGCTAACATAAACCTTGTCATATGATAGATGCATATCTGGTTTAGGAATTTCAACCCAAGGTATAAACTGCACCTGTTTTGTATATCTTTTTTCGTTATACCTCCATTTCATTTACAATGTTAATCTCCCATAGTCCACCGTGACATAGAAATACAGTCAGACCCAGCGGGGGAAAATACTGTACGTCTTCCCGCCACCATAGGCACGGAACATCCAGATCAGTGACCGCTTATTAAATTGTGTGCGTGACATCATACGATTGACGTCATCGGCTGACGTCATCTGACGCTTGCAATTTGATCGACAAACGTCATTTTGACAATTGTGTTTGCAATGAAGAAAATATTCCAAAAAAGCGAATCAATATTAAACTTAATCACTTGAATTTCTCTGATCTACTATTTCGACCACTAAGGACCTTTTTCAAAGATTATCAGTCAAAATGCACGTCACATTTTTGTTACATGCATTCAGCCATAAAATCAAAGAGAATAATATTGTTCCAGTGTCATGTTATTTTTTCAATAACAACCCAATGTCACTATGACGCTGTATCAACTAATTATTCTCTTTGAATTTGTGGCTGAATGCATGTAATATAATGTACGTTTTAAAATCCGTACGTGTAAAAATTCGGTTTCAACTCACCCTCCTATGTCCCTCGAAGCAACACAACTTACTCGGTTCTTATTGTTGAAAAAAAATGTACAAATCACCAACCAGGGGCCTAATTCTGGATGAGTTGTAGACGAATGTGGATGTTTAATACAGGATGAAAGTCATGCAGAAAGCTCCTACAGCCCTGCATTAAACAGTCACCTGATTGTTTATTTATTAAGCGGTCGCTTTATAAGGGTATTACTGTGGTACAAACAGAGACTAGCAACTTGCAATCAGGTTAGTTTAAAGTATAATAACCCCACCCCCTCTAAACCGGACGTTCATTTTAGTATAAATATCGGTCTTGGAGACAAGTGGCAGCTTAATGCAGGGTGAAAGTCATGCAGAAAGCTCATTTTGGAGCTTTCGTCGTGACTTTCACCCTGCATTAAAGCAGCTACCTGCCTAAAACTTAAACTATCTAAAGTCTTGTCTATTAGAGTTCCGGTTTATAGGGGTTGTACTGAAAAACGCGATCGTGTATTGACTAAGCATGGGGATCTTAAAAACATGTGTCAATTTAATGCAATTTAATGGTTTTAATTAACAACCACCTTTACTCTATAAATATTCATGCAGGAAATAATGTGTGTTTGACTATAAATTTGATGATGTTTACATCGGCATACACAAACAGTGTTGGTCATGACAGATAATGTAGATTCAGATCTCTATAATTCCATAAGCAAAAATTGTAGGAGCCTTCTGATCTTGGTCTACTCTGTTTACAAAAGACGTTTAAATGCGTCTATATGGAGCAAAGGGTTACAAATTTGTTTTTTATTGTCCCTTAGAGTGTTTACACTAATCGCATAATTTACAATCAATATAACAGACATAATAATGTCGATATAAGAGGACTTAGGAATGCTAATATAATCAGCCATAATAATGTCAATATAAGCCAAGGGCTTAGTAATAACAATACAACAAACAATGCTAATTTCACTATAACAGGGTTTTGTAATGACAACATAACAAGCCGTAATAATGATGCCAATATAAAACGACTTAGTAACGACACAAGAAACCGGCAAAAATATAATTATGGCAGTAAAATAGCTCTCAGTAATAACAGTGTGACAGACAGACATAATTATGTCAATATAACAGGATTTCCGTATGACAATACAACAAGACATGACTACGCCATTGAAACTTAGCATTGATGTAATATTGGTGTTCAAGTCATGCAGAGGTAGGACAATTAAATTATACAAAATAAATAATAGGATGAAAACTTAATTACAAAATGATCAAGTGCTGTTGGCAATATATCGTAACCATTATAAACGTTGTCAAATGTACCAGTGTGCGACTGTTTATCTTAAACAGTTTCTTGTATTATGTTATGGTCTTATGCTATGTGTCTCAAAGCCGATTTTCTCAAATATATTAATCCTTTACTCCATAAATACGCCTTTTTACGCATTTACAGACAGAGTAGACCCAGATCAGACGGCTCCTGTAGGAGCCGTCTGATCAGGGTCAGATCTGTTTGCTCATGATATGATATAGATATGATTCTACTGTTACTGGCATGGCAAACACGTCCGGTGTCCATGTACTATTATAATAGATATTCTAATTGATATTCATGATGTCATTATTTCTTATATGAATATTCATGATGTAAAGAGTTTGGACTTTTACTTCACTGATACTTGTTTCATGTGTTTGCAACCAGAGTAAATCCATATCAGACAGCTCCTGTAGGATATTGAATAACATGAATCTAATTATTGAGTTTCTACCATAGCCATTATAAAACCTGCATCTTAGTAATGTTCATGGTGTCATTATTTCTAACATAAATACTCAAGGAGTAAATGGTGGTTTAATGTACTCGTCTATTTACATGCATTTTAATGAATACATTTTCATTTTGGACGATGTTTCTACAAGAACTCGTGTACTGGCGGAACCTTAGAACAGTGTATATAGCAGTGCATGACTTGATCAAGGGTCCCCTGGTCATTGTCGACACCGTTGCCTATGTCAAATTTAACCCATAACCTGCTTTAAAATATATTTCTTCTTCAACTTCGATCAGCTTTCACTTATTTCCAATGCGATCATGCTTTTGAGATCATCTGGATCAAAGCTGTTTGCAAATGCCAGTTAGGTTGAACTAAGCTGGAAAAGGGGTCACCATTTCTCTCATATAAAGGCTTCTTCCAGCCTGGGCAAACAGAGTAGACCAAGTTATGACGGCCCTTATAGGAGGTGTCTGATCAGGATTTGCTGTTTGTTTATGATGTTATTAAAGCCCTTACTCAGTTTCTACCAATACCAAAACCGCCTGTGTACATATGTCATGACGTTCAGTCAATAAATATACAAAATGTCATAATTTCTCATATAGATATTCAACAAGAAAAGAGTTAAAAGACAATAAGACATATGGGAATTAATTGTAGCTGGTATAGTTCTGGTATAAATATAGGACACATTTGATAATAAATGCAAAATAATGTGTATCAGTGGGTCATAGTATTTGCCCTGGAGATTGAATATGAAAAGATCTTTGAAAGTATTAATGGATATTTGGTGTTCTTATCGCCAAGTGTGAATCGTCACGTCTTTTTTGATTTGCAAGTGCCTCAAGCATTGCTTTGTCAGGCATAACACTTGTGATATATGTTAATAGAGAATCTGTATGTTCTTTCTTCTATCGCTCTTATTCATTTTCCCGCCAATATACCTCTCTCTCTCTCTCTCTCTCTCTCTCTCTCTCTCTCTCTCTCTCTCTCTCTCTCTCTCTCTCTCTCTCTCTCTCTCTCTCTCTCTCATTCTCTAACTGTCATCTACATTATGCTACTTGTTTTGGTGTTAGTATAACTATGATACTCAAATACTAAAATCGTCATTTCTACTCAACGAGACTATTTTAAAGAGTAGTCACAACATAGGGTCTGGTGGAGAAATGAAGAGGTTATTATTGAAAATGTTTCAATTTACGCATCTTTTCAGGGCCTCTGTATACTGTATCTTTATCACTTCATATATAATTCTCTCAGCCATGGTTCTATCCGTATGTGTTAAAGGGGTAGCGAAATAGAACAAACGATACTGTTACCATAATGGTGTGAACAGTTTATTACTACTAACATTCACTAAATCTGTACAACTCATTACATGATAAAATACACATGTTACGCATTTGCAGACAGAGCAGACCACGATCAAAGGCCCCTACAGAATCAGCCTGAACAGGGATGCCATGTTTGTTTTATGTAATATTATATATCTGATTGTACAGATTCTGCAAATGATCAAAAGTCTCGTGGTCATATGACAATACAATAATTCATTTAATCAATATTGTTGGGTTTTTTGTTATATGAATATTTATCATGTAACTGATTAACCCTTTACTCCATAAATACGCCTTTCTACGCCGTTGCAAACAGAGTAGACCCAGATCACGCGGCTCATGTAGTAGCCGTCTGAGCAGGTTCTGATCTGATTGCTTGTGATATAATATAGATACGACTCTGTAGCTTCTGCTGAGGACAACATTTCCTGTGTCCATATACCATTTTATTTATGACGTCATTATTTCTTATATGAATATTCATGGAGTAAAACGTTATATTTTTATGAAAATCAAAACAAAAGGCTCACCGGGTTTCTCAGGAATATTCCAGGCACTAATAATTATCCAAAAGCTGGCTTTGACAAGAAGTTTGAAAACAGCCATTGCTGTTCCTTGAAGTGTATGTATTGGGTTCGTTTGAGATGCGCCTCGTCGTGTGTTGTGTAGCCAGCGTTGCGTCTGAAGCTAATCATTAGATACCGCCTTTTGGGTTCAGTTCCGGAATAAAGAAAATGAATCACTGACAGTCACGACTGAAATGAATATGTAAGATTAGCTGATTATGGTTATTTTGGTGAATTAAGACGTCTTACACATCAGATGAAAATGCTAGTGGTCGATAACAGTGGTCGATTATACCCCGTGGAACAATTGCATTATTAGTTGTTACACTACAGTAAACCCCCTCTTAACCGGACGTTCAATTTAGTATAAACATCTGTCTTACAGACAGGTGGCAACTTCATGCATGGTTAAAGTCACGCAAAAAGCTCCTCTATGAGCTTTATGCACCAGTTTCGCCCTTCATTAAGCAGTCACCTGCCTAAAAGTATCTAAATTCATCTCTACTAGAATTACGGTTTAGCGGGATTGTACTGTATATTTAAGCCTTAATTTACCATAAATATATACACAGTAAAACCCCGCTAATGCGACCACCTAAAAGAAGTATAATTCTGTGTGATATATGCAGGTGGTAGCTTAATACAGGACAAAAGTAGTGCAGAAAGCTCCTGGAGGAGCTTTCTGCATTACTGTTGTCCTGCATTAAGCAACCACCTGCTCATGAAGACAACCATGTTTATTCATTAAGTGGTCTTATTAGAGTGTAGACCCAGATGAGAGGGCTCCTAGGGGAATTCTGGGTATTGTAGGCAGATCATTATTTAATATGCAGGGCGATAGTTATGCACAAGCTTTCTCCATTATTTTCGTCCTGCATTAAGCAGTAAAAATCCCTCTAAGGCGGTCATCAAAAAGGTGTATAAGTGGGTCGAAGAGACGGTGGGTAGCTAAAGGCAGAAACCCCCTGTAATAAGCAGTCATCTGCTTTTAAATCGCATTTATTTATTTATTAATTGGCCGCTTTAGAGGAATTCTACTATATATTCTACTAATTCAATGAAAATGACAAAAACATCGATCCGGTTTCGGTTTCTGGAATTGCACCAAAAGAAGAAGCCTATCGATTCAATGAGCAATCAGTTAACAAGCCTAATAGTTAACGTAGTTTAAAGTATAGAGAATGATCAGTTGGAAACTTGCTGCATTATCAAGCCCGACAATTGAGCTTTGTTTCAGTGATAGCTTTAGGGAGCTTTACTGATGTCTTATGAAAATATGTACACGTCAGGGGGCTATATTTTAATACGGCTAATTGCCATTTAAATAATATTTATAAACAGATTGTAATCCAGATGGGACACCGATTAACCCTTCGCTTGCTATTCGCGTCAATGTACCTACCTGTAAATAGTGAAGGCCCAGATGGGACAGCTCCTGCAGGAGCTGTCTCGTCAGGGTCTGCACTATTTACACGTCGATTGTGCAACCAGTGCACCCCACAGCAGTGATTGCACAGCGAAAAACTTGTACGCAGTGAAGATATATGTAATTATACAACAGGGCATGGGTAAAGAAGGGGAAATGTATTTAAAATTTAATTCAGCAAGAGAAGGGTTAACAATGTCTTATCGGTCAGGTCGGGGTTAGTGAGTGAGTGAGTTGGGGTTAAGGCGGACATAATTTAACAGGTGAATATAAAGACTAATAAAATCAGGTAATCATATAATCGCCTTCAAGTAAGGGGTGTCAAAAACTTGCGGTCAGTGAAGCTGAGTACATGTATAAGAACAATTTGTCTCATCGGAATCCACAGCGATATATACAGGGAGTAAACATCTATCTTCATGCAGTATAATCTCACTAAAGCTACCATTTAACCCTTTCGCTGCAAAACACTGTCGTCTGCTAAGTTTGTCGTCTGCTACAAAAATTCATTCTATTGATTTTCTTCATTTTTGTTTCAAAAACATAGTAACAGTAACAAACAGTTTGGATCCTGATGAGACGCCGAGTTACTCGGCGTCTCAACTGGATCCAAACTGTTTGCATAGGTTATCACAGATCCGGCATTGGCAGCGAAAGGGTTAACACTTTCCACGTTGTCGCATATTTATATGACGTTTTGGTTTTGGTGGAAACTGCAGGGTTAGGTCTTTTATACAGTGCTCCCTCCCTATAACGACCCTCTCAATAACGATTCCCTCCTTACAACAACGCATGTCACTGTTTCCGAAACAACAAGGCCCCAGAAACAACTTTTTCCATCGTATTTTATGTATGCCTCCATCAAACCCTATGTTGTGACCACTCTTTACACTTTATGACGATTCTAAAGAGTGGTCACAACATAAGGTTTGATTGAGGCATAATGGTTTTAATTCTCGAAATACACATTATCTGGGGATCTGCAAACAAGCTAATTATGTTTGATTTTCCCCTCCCTATAACAACTCCCTCTAAACAACACATACAATCTTCGTACCCCAAAGAGTGTCGTTGTAGAGAGGGAGCACTGTAACAGCATTAGCAAACAGAGCAGACCATGATCAGACGGATCCTATAGGAGCCGTCTGATATAGGTCTCCTCTGCTAAAGACTAGAAAAAGCGTTTATATGAGGGAAAGGGTTAATAAAAGAGCACCAGCATCTTTAAATGCAGGGGATATATTATATTAACACAGGAGGAAAGTAATGCAGAAAGCTCCTATGGGAGATTTCTGTAAAATGTTCGTCCTGCATTAAGCTACCACCTGTCTTCAAGACCAATTTTAGATTTATTTTGATAGTCGCTTCACAGTGGTTCTCCTGTGTCCCATTTGTTTTCTAGTTGTACTTATTTCTAGTTGTACTTAAAAGAAGTCTCTAGGAAAGACACTGCTAATGAGTCCCAACATTATGTTTAGGGAGTTTTGTTTAGCGAAGAAATATAGGAAATGTGTAAGGTAAGTTTCCTAAATATTATTTTTACCAGGGCTCTGGTTATCTACATCTATATATGCATTGGCTGCAGAAAATATATACTGCTAATTCAGGTTTGTTGTATGGACTATACACCCTTGTAAAGCTTTAACCCTTCCCTTGCTGAATTTTAAAATATATTTCCCCTTCTTTACCCATGCCCTGTTGTATAATTACATATATCTTCACTGTGTACAAGTATTTCGCTGTGCAGTCACTGCTGTGGACTGCACTGGTTGCACAATCAACTTGTAAATAATGCAGACCCTGATGAGACAGCTCCTGCAGGAGCTGTCTCATCTGGGTCTTCACTATTTACAGGTAGGTATATTGACGCGAATAGCAAGCGAATGGTTAATACGTCTTTCCTTTATAAAACGCATTGCTATGCCTCTACAAACAGAGTAGACCGAAATCAGACAGCTCCTGTTGGAGTCGTCTGGTCTATGCATGTGCTGTTTGCTAATGAATTTATCATTGATTTGACTCTACTGTGTCTATCAATACCAAAGTCTCATATGTCATATATGTGTACATTTAAGAAATGAATGACGTGCTTCCGGTGTTCATGAGGTTATGCAACGCATAGCTTTACGAGCAAAGTTAGTGAAGCCCGAAGGGAAGCACGTCATTCATTTCTTATATTTATATTCCATTGTATTTCTTATATTTCAACGGATCCGGTATTGAAATGAACGTTCATGGGAAAATGCAACTTTCTTTTTAGAATAAGGTTATATAAGGACGTTGCAGGGCGAATGTAAATATATGCAATTATCAAAATTCAGTCAATAAATATCCATGATGCCATTTCTTACACGAGTGTTCATGAAGTCAAGAGTTAAACCTTATCCCTTAAAGTAAAGTGTTAAACCGTATAACTTATGTCTGTTTAAACCGTTACATGGTGCAATTTTAATACATTCCGATTCATGAAACTGTTAACCCATTCCCTCCTTGACTATTTTCACACCCAACCTCTTTTGATAATTTTAACCAAAATTAGAGTTTATTAAAGAAAAGGACAATTTTAGAATTGTGTAGTTTTGAAACCATGGTGATAAAAAGAGCATTTGCCCCTATGGGGCAAATGCTCTATTTATCACAATGGTTTCAGAATATGACTTTTACAGAGGTTTCAAAATGTGTCAGTAGGAGGGAATGGGATAACTGAACGTCAGACAGCGCAGGTCCTTGTGTGATGCCGAGTTACTCGGCGTCTCATCTGGATACAAGTTGTTTCCGAGTTAGTTGGGATCTGCAGGGCACTGAATTTTGTTCTATTGACAGAGCATTCTGAACTTCAGCTTGAATCCTGTCCAGACACCGTGTTATTCTGTGTCTGATCTAGGTCCAATGTTATAATACTTCTGAGTCAAAGTCTGAGAGCATGCAAGCTCAGAATATGACCCATCAGATGCTTGAGAATGATCTCAAACTCAAGCAAAGGGTTTTATAACCTCAGGACCTGGTCTCGCGCTGTTTGTTATTGACGGTCATGTCTGGATTTTAAAATGTGTGATGGATACGCAAGATCAAATCTAAGTCCTGGAGAAGTTGCCAATTACAATGATACCCTCGGAACCGGACTTTTAGAAAAAACGAAGTTAGACCTGTTCAGACATATGACTGCTTGTAAGGCATGTATAAATTTCCTAAATAAGGATTATGCACGACTTTCACCCTGCATTAGGCTGACACTTGTCCCAAATATTGACAATGATATTAATTCGAACGTCCAATATACAGGGTTTTACTGTATGTTTCAATATCCAATATTTATTTCATAAAACCAGGACCTCAATATATCCATGTGGATGATGTGGTACACATTATATGCAGAGCAACATGTCAATATGCCTACTCAAATATTAACCCTTCTCTTGCTGAATTTTAAAATACATTTCTCCTATTTTACCCATGTCCTGTTGTATAATACATATATCTTCACTGTGTACAAGCATTTCGCTGTGAAATCACTGCTGCTGTGTAAAAAATGAAGACCCAGATGAGACAGTACCTACAGGAGCTATCTCATCTGGGTCTTCACTATTTACAGGTAGGTATATTGACGTGAATAGCAAGCGAAGGGTTAACTCGTCATTTCTCCACCAAGCTCTATGTTGTGTCCACTCTTTAGAATATTCTCGATGAGACGATTCTTAAGAGTGGTCACGACAAAGGGTTTCGTGGAGAAATAAAGGAGTTATTCCTGAACATGATTTAGTTTACGCATCTTATTTAGACCTCTGGTTACAATCTAAAGTGATTTGTGGACAGTACAATACTGAAATAGAATGCAAGACATTTTACTACAGGACAGAAACGATTATGTCAAAGCATGCTCAAACACTGTCAGTCTTAATTAAAAGCAAAATAAATAGGAAGACAAGTTGATTAACCAGATTTGTGATAACATGTTGACTGTCAAATTCTGACCTGCTTTGCATTAAAACAGAAACTGTGTAGCTGTTGCAGACCTTCCACCAGCGTGTAAAAACTGTTTTGATCCCAATAAGACACAGTGTTATTTGATGTCCCATTTGATCGCATTCCAATATAGACTATGTTTAATTGAATGAATCTACCAAAAAGGAGCATTAACTAGAGAAAAGGAATTTTGTTTTAGAATTTTGTAGTTCTGAAACCATTGTGATAAATAGAGCATTTGCTCCTGAGGAGCAAATGCTCTTCTATTTATCACAACGGTTTCGATAGGTGATATTTACAGAGGCGTAGAAAGGAAAGGCTTATGATTGAAACTAAAACCATCCATTACATAAATATAATACCCAAGATGATCAATTAAAAAACATATCCTGACATATCAAATAATAACTCGTGTAGACGGTTCTGTTTGTCGGCGATATTTTCCCACCAGGTTAATGAATAAAACTACACAGAGAAAAGCAGATCTATACTGGATGTCCAGGAAGTTATTCGCCTATAATTTCGATTAATATTTTTCCATACTGATTATCATTAAGATAAATACACTTATTTAACCCTTTACTCCATAAATTCGCCTTTCTATGCATTTGCAAACAGAGTAGAGCAGATCAGACGGACCCTATAGGAGCCCTCTGGTCAGGGTCAGCTCTGTTTGCTTATGAATATATATATACCCCATATGACCAAATTTTTACCAATACCAAATTCTGAGTACATATGCCATTATAAAATATAAGCGAATAATTATTAATGATGTCAATATTCTCACACGAATATCATGGAATAAAGGGTTAACTAAGGTATCCAGCGTCTCATCTTGTGACAAACTGGTTGCAAAAAGAGGAGTTTCTTGTATGTTACACACATGTGGTAGCTTAATTCAGAATGAACGTAATACAGACATATCCTGGGATCTTTCCGCATTGTTTTCAGTATGCATTAATATATCACCTGTATTTAAAAATATATATGTTTTATTTAATAGTTATAAGTTTTAGTTGTTTTATTCTTCGAAGTAAAAGGTGCGTTTCAGAAGATGCGGAACAGGAGCCGAACTGTTTCACACTTAAGTCGACTTTTCTCAAGTTGTTCAAAATAACAATGAATGTGAAATTGTTATATCTTGAACAGGGGCGGTAGCTGTCATAGGTCATTCATAAAACACATGAAATGCATTTACATTACACAGATGTAATAAATAATCATGATGTCATTATTTTTACATGAATATTCATGAGGTAAGTGGTTATCTAGACCTCTGGTATGTTTGGTCATGGTTATGCAGACCTCACGTCCCATACAGATATTGCATTTCACCTGAAGGTCTGATTGAGTAATGTAATGCTTTTGTACCAGCCTGTGATCACCAATATCAGGTGATCACACCCTAGGCTCTGGGCCAAATACAAAAAGTGAAAGTCAGTATATGTCAGAGTCAGGTACATGCCTGGTTAACCATCTAACGTTTATCTATAGTCAGTTGGTTAACCATTTACTCTATATATATAAACATTTAACGTCTTTGCAAACAGAATAGACCCAGATCATACGGCGCCTACATGGTCTGATAGACCCAGATCACACGGCTCCTGCAGGGTATGCTTTATTAGTTCATGAAATGATTTAGATCTGATTCTACAGTTTCTGCCATGGGCAAAATTTGTTTTGGTTATAACACAATTCAGCTAAATAAGGATGTCACTATTTTACATGAATATTCATGAAGTAAAAGGTTAACGTACGTCCGTTCAAAACATTGAACGCGTCGTTATTAACTCGTGTCCCGCTCTGAAATAAATAATGTTTGCTTAACCATTTCCTCCATAAATACGCCTTTCTATGCCTCTGTAAATGTCACTTTCTGAAACCACTGTGATAAATAGAGCATTTGCTCCATAAGAGCAAATGCTCTATTTATCACAGTGGTTTCAAAGCTACACAATTCTAAACTTTTCCTTTTTTCTAGTAAATGCTCCTTTTTGGTAGATTTATTCAAAGAGGTTGGGTCTAAAAATAGCATATGATGTAATGGGTTAAATTTGGATCTCGTACTATGTTGACGAGTTCTGATTTGTACAAGCTTCTGAGAAACTATTGACCGAGTGTCAAACAATTTGGATGCTGATGAGACGCCGAGTTACTCGCCGTCTCATCTGGATCCAAACTGTTTGCAGAACAGAACAGATCCTTTATTTTCGTCACAGTTTACATAAAAGTAACATGTGAGCTTATAGAGGAGAACATAAACCACAAAGAATAATACCAAACCTTAAGAATATTAATGCCGTGTACTGAGCGTCTCGGATAACCGCGTCACCGAATCCCCGGCGACACTTCCCCGGCCCACCCAACGAAACCCGAAACCCACCCCAACAGCCCCAGGGCAGGAGACGAACTCCGAGGCCAAACCCCACCCGAACCCGACAACAGGCGCAAACCCCCACCCACCCCAACTGCAAAGAAACCTCCACCCTCGAGTATACGTACATGACGTCGAAAGCGAGCGATCCCCACAATGGGGGTCAACGAGAAAAACCACACCCGCTGCCGGATCCCAGCGAAATCCCGCCCCAGGGCCTACCCCGCCACGAAACGGTCGAGGCCAGCCCGAGCGCGGGTGGAAAAAATGCAAAATAGTATTCAATGTACCGAAAATTCAGCAACGCAGCCACCCGAAAAGCGCAGTACAAGTATATAGTAAATGAGTAGATATTGCAAACTGACTGAGCAATTTTCTTCAAAATAGATCTAGACCTATATTGATCCGGAGTCAGCCGCACAAAAAGTCCAACAGGTGATCAAGGAATGCAAATTAGGTATAGATAGTGAAATAAGGGTTAAACTCATAAAAGTATATGATAGTCTACAGCCATACAGTCTGAGTGTCAGTCCGAGTTACTTTACGTCTCATCTGGATCCAAACTGCCTACATAAGTAACCCCACATTCGCCCGTGGTTACAAAAAAATTATCTATGATAATTAAGTCTGTAGTGATCACGACAGCTGTGAACCTTGATACACCTTTAACCCATTCAGTGCGGGAAACGAACCACCAATGCCAAACACTGTAGACCATAGTTATTGACACGTTTGAGAGACTACTGGCCGAATGTCAAACAGCGCGGATCCTGATAAGAGGCCGAGTTGTAACTGCCATCCATGAGCATGGATATTTCTCAGCCACACAATATTGTGTTGGTACTCTTTGGAATCACTTCGGATAGGCAATACTAAGTAACATTTTCAATGCGCTAATATGCTTTGCAAACACTGTAGACCCAGATGAGAGAGCTAGATGAGCCCTCTCACCAGGGTCTGCACTGTTTGTCATATAACACTTGTTTCAAAAAAAAGTCTCGGAATATTCACGATAAGATTTACTTACCCTGGACTACCCAGTCAAGAACATTTAAATATTTACTCCATGAATATTCAAGTAAGAACTAATGACATCATGAATATCAATTACATTAATTGTTATAATAGCACATGGACACATCTTAAGCGAACAGAGCAGACCTTGTTCAGACGAACCCAACAGGATGTTTGTGATCTGGATCTACCATGTTTGCAAAGGCGTAGAAAGGCGAATCTATGGAGTAAAGGGTTAAACGCCTACACCTGCTGGTTTTACAGTAACCCCCTCTTAACCGATCATCAAAAACATATACAGTGAAACTACACTAAACCGACCATCAAAAGAGTATACAGTAAAACCGCTCTATAACGGTCACTAAAGTGTGTTAATTAGTTGGTATTTAGGGCAGGTGGCTACTTAAAGAGGAAGTCCCTACATTGGACGCGTTTCAAAAACACCTAAAATATACAAAACTCATTTGTTTATATGCTGAAAAGTAGTATATCGCAAGAAAACCTATCAAATAAACGTTGAAAATGGCAAAACATCCATGTGTTTGATATCGACGATCCCGATTTTTACCCGATGTTTCAGTTTTATTCGGGTTGGGTTTTAGTTTCGTATCTGTTCGCGCATTTCGAGTCTCTCCGACCACTTCCGTAGGTAATCGGGTGATCATCGGCAATACACGGAAAACGTGAACGGAAAAGGCCGATAATACTTTGTTGTAGAACGAAAATTATAGGTTTTGATGGATCGGTAAATTTTGTATCACAGGGGTATTTTTCGATATAAGTTCTAATTGACAATCCTCATAATAATGACTGAGCATAACAGATACCACGTTTTGTGACATTATTGAAAATATGCGTTCATTGTAGGGACTTCCTCTTTAAAGCAAGGTGAAAGTAAAACAGAACGCTCCTAAGATGTTTGACACTCAAGAATGTTGGGGTTAAGACAGTCATCATTCTAACAGGAGAATATGGGCTAATAATATCCGGCGAAAAAATACTGTACTGAAATAACCGGAATTCTAGTAGAGAATAATTTAGATACATTTAGGCAGGTGACTGCTGAATGCAGGGTGAATGTCTTGCAGAAAGCTCCTAGAGGTGTTTTCTGCATGACTTTCACCCTGCATTGAGCTGCCACCTGTCTCCAAGACTCGATATCTATACTAAATTGATTGTCCAGTTTAGCGGGGGTACAGTACATATACTCGCTGTCGGGTAGAAAGGCGTATCAATGAAACTGGTGTACAGTAAAACATCTCTAAAACGGACGTTCAATTCAGTATCAATACCAGTCTGTAACTTTCTTATGACATTCATCCTGCATTTAGCTGCCATCACGCCATCATTTGCTCTCCACCTCTATGACATTCTATGACTGGCTAGTTCATCCAGTTTCCTGTATAGTACTGTTCACCTCTCTATGACATTATATAACTGATTGATTGATTCAGTGCCCTTTATACTACTCTTTATCCATGACATTCTATAACTAGCAAACTCATTCATATCCCTGTATACTACTGTCCACTTATGACATTCTATAACTGGCTATACCGGTCTAGCTCATTCAATGTCCTATATACTAATCTCCACCTATGATATTCTATAACTGGCTATCCCATTCATAGTCATGTATAATGCCCTCCACCTGTGACATTCTATATCTGTCTAGTTCATTCAATCTCCTGTTTACTATTTTCCACCTATGACATTCTATATCTGACAAGTTTATTCATAGTCCTGTATACTAATCTCAACCTATGGCATTCTATAACTGGTTAATTTATTCTGTGTCATGTATACTACTCACATTCTCAGTCTTTAGCATGCGTTGTGCGAAAAGGTGGTGAACTTGGTCCTGAAAAGACGCCTAGTACACGTGTGTCTCAACAACATCGGACCTTTTTTCAGCGGCTAGCTGTCTATTTTCACTTTTGTTCTAGTTTTCCACCAATGAGAAACTATGTTACATTGTTATTTGCATATGAACTACGAGTATTTAGTAGTAAACTGTATTTTCATTAGTGAATACATTGACTGGCATACAACCTTTTTATATGCCTCTACACATTGCCAACCTATGTAAAATTCTGATATACAGTCTGCTAACGGCCTCGCAAATTGAATTAATTGCATTAATTAACATAATCACAACACATGTAAGGCATCATGTTATACAGACATGTTCTATAAACTTCTTAGAGTTCAGTCAAAACGCCATATAGTACAGAAAATCCTTATTTACGCAGATATTTAGCATGGGACTGAAGACTGTTGACTGTCGAATGTTCTGTTCTTAAAATAGATTTTAAGACCTGGAAATTCCCATAAAATCAAAGTACTGATGTACTGATGTTTATCACCTCATGGTAATGGTTGCTGAGCAATATTACCAGTTTGTCGAAACCACTATTAAACTTTCAAACTTTTACTATCATTTTGCTATCAATTAATACAACATTTGATAATAAAGTCCACTTTGACGAACATGTAGTTTGCCGAAACCACCATAATTCACAGGCAGTGCTATAGGAAATAAAGAAGAAGGGTACGTTGTTTAGTATATTAGAGTACATGTAGTGGTATTAATAGTATTAATTACTACCCTCGACCACAGCACCGATGCTCTGGTTGTTGGCTCTCTTTGATATAAAGCTACTTACTGAAGGCTATTGCTACGGCTGTATCACATGGGGCTTGGGCTCATAGACGTATGTTGAAGTTGCTAACTTTATATTGTTTTAAAAATACATGTAGATTCAGTTAATGATGTCATTAATGATGATGCACACAAGTCGATTAAAGCGTTGATCTAGGCTAAATAAATACCGTTCTTTAAGGAATTACAGACTCTGCACAAACAAAAACTTTATGCTTTAAAGTGTATTCAATTTCTTATCTTCATATCAATACAAATATTCTTCTTCTTCTTCCGATATAAGGGTAGGGATCCTCATGGAACGTATTTTACCCTGTGTTTAAAACTGTGATGCCCGTAAAAACAGCTGTCTATTTACAATTGAAACTTAAAATTATTTACAATGCTAGGGTATCTAGTGCTGCGGGGGTTGGAGGGCCCTGACCTCAACCCTGAAGCTCTCCAGCGTGAGGCAGTTGGTAGTTCTGGCCGGCAGCAGGTTCCAGTCCCTGATCGTTCTAGGGAAGAAGCTGTTCTTATATACAGATGTATTGGCCGGGATTTGGTAGAAGCGGTTTGCACCTCTTGTTCTGGAATCACTCTGTCTGAGCGGGTTGTCAGGAACCTCAACAATGTTGTTGTTGATCTTGAAAAGCATCACTATTCTTGATATGTATCGGCGGTGTTGCAGGGAATCCCAGCCTAGGTTGTGTACCATCTTCGTTACACATCCAGGTGTTCTGTCTGTGTAACGGTTGTTAACAACCCTGGCTGCTTTCCGCTGGACCTGTTCCAGGGTGTGGGCATCAGTTGTGCTTGTGGGTCCCATACACTTATTGCATACTCTAGGCTTGGTCTGACTATGGTAGTGTATGCAGCTGCCTTGACTGTTGGTGAGCACTCTCCAAGGTTCCTCCTTATAAAGCCCAATGTTCGGCTACCTTTTGCTGCGGTGCTGTTGACATGGCTCTTCCATTGAAGGTCATCGCTAATTGTGACTCCCAGATGTTTGATGTTTTCTGCAATGCTTAGTGTCTCGCCATGGAGAGTGTATCTGGTCTCAATCCTATGACGGCTGCTTCCCTTGATTCTGAGTACAGTGCACTTTGCTGGATGAAAAGCCATCTGCCAATCCCTTTCCCACTTTTCAAGGGCCTCTAGGTCTTTTTGTAGCAGAGAAGCATCCTGTAATGTCTTAATGTGGCGGAAGAGAATACTATCATCAGCAAAGAGTCGGGTGCTTGAGTGAGAGACGCAATCTGGAAGGTCATTGATATAGGTGAGGAACAACAATGGCCCAAGTACAGTACCTTGTGGCACGCCTGAAATGACATCTGCTGAGCTGGACTTCTCCCCTTCTAGAAGGACATGTTGTTTACGGTCAGATAGGAAGGCTCGTATCCATTTCAGGGTGGTTCCTCTCACTCCGTAGAAACTCAGTTTATGACATACTCGTTGATGGGGCACCTTGTCAAATGCTTTCGCGAAGTCAAGCAGTATGACATCTACTTGTCCCTTTCCCTGCAGTTTACTGGCAATGGTCTGTATGGTCCATAGGAGTTGAGATTCGCACGAGCGTCTGGTCCGAAATCCATGTTGTGCTTCGGTGAGAACTTGGTGTTTGTCATAAAATCTCATCACGGAGCTGTACACTATGTGCTCAAGGACCTTGCACACCACTGACGTAAGGGATACCGGGCGGTAGTTAGATGGAAGGTGCTTCTCGCCTTTCTTGAAAACTGGGACTATGTTGGCGTCTCTCCAATCTTTTGGAACTTTACCCAGATCTAGGGATGATTGGTAGATCCTAGATAATACTGGAGCAAGTTCGTCGGCAGCTGTTTTAAGAATGGCTGTCGGTATACAGTCAGGTCCGGTTGCTTTGTGCTGGTTTAAGTTTTTCAACTGTTTTAAGACTCCGTTGGGATAAACAGTGATGTTGTCCATGGTTGGATACGGACTAGGACCCTTATCTGGGTGGTTAGTTGTGTCTTCTTCAGTAAAAACTGATTTGAATTGATCATTCGGGATTTCTGCTTTGGTTTTCGCTTCACTGTGAATAAATCCATCCTTGTTCTTTAATGGAGCGATGCCGGTTGATTCTTGCTTTTTCGTCTTTATGTAGGCCCAGAATTTCTTAGGTTGATCTTTGTAGTTCCGTGATATGTTTAACATGTATTGTCTGTGAGCATGGCGCATCTCGCGCTGAGATTGTGTCTGCAACTTGGTGTACCGGTTCCAGTCTGTCTGTTGATTGGTGCGTCGTGCCTTTTTGTAGGCCCTGTACTTTCGCTTAGTCTGCCTTCGGAGATGGCTGTTAACCCATGGGTGAGTGTGCCTGGCTAGGGTTCTCCGAGTGGGGACAAAGTCTTTAACAGCTTTATCGATGGCTGATTTGAAGTCTTCCCACATGTCATCGATTGTTGCAAAAGTTTGATTAAGGAAAAAGCTACTGTATCGCGCCAGAGCTGCTTTGATGCCTTCTGTGTTGGCTTTCTGCCATAGGTAGATTGTCCTTCTTTTGGGTCTCGCACGGGCCGGTTGAGTTGCTAAATCAAACAGCACAATGTCATGGTCACTTTTAACAGAAATTGGTGGTAAAGGTTTACAGCGCTCAGAGAAACTTGGGTGGGTTGTGAAAATGAGGTCAAGAATGTTTTCTCCCCGTGTTGCGAAATCAACCATTTGCTCGACTCCGAGGTCTGAGGCTAGGTCGAGATATTGTTGGCTAACTCTCTTGGGGTAGTTTTTGGAGGTTGGTATAGAGTTGTCTTTCCATGAGACGTCTGGTATGTTGTAGTCTCCGCCAAGAACCAAAATTGACCGTTTTTTGTTGGCTTTGAGCTGAATGAATTCAACGCGTGTGTTTTCCAGGTAGTCTTCATCTGTTCTGTTAGGCGGGCGATAATAGGAGGCAAAAACTGTATTCTTCTTTGATTTGGTTTTGATAGTTCCAGATATTAGTTCCACTGTTTTACTACATTTGATGTCAGTAACATTTAACTCCTTTTTAGCAGCTATCAAGACTCCCCCATGAGGGTTGTCGCTACGATCATTTCGATAGACATCATATCCAAGGGAATCTTCAAATATTTCGTTAGAGTTTATGTCACTGCTAAGCCACGTTTCAGTTCCCAGGATAACATCAGGGCGTGCTGTGTCAATTAAAGTGGATATGTCTTTTAGTTTCTTTCTCGCACTCTGGAAATTTATACAGAGGAACCTTATCGAGCTGCTTTTTCTATGATGCTTTACTGAAGGATTTGGCTTGGGGGAAGAGGCGACAGTTGGACTTCCAATTGAACTGAGGGTAGAATTGGATATATCAACCAAAGACAAGTCTGGTTGCAGTGGGGAATGAGGATCTGAATGATAAGAACTGCAGGTACTATCAATAATGCCACTACAGTTGACAGAGGAATGATTGCTGTCTGCATCTGGGGGGTCGTACAATATAGTACTCCTGTTCAGAGAGCGACAATTTGGGCAGTACCAAGGAACATCAGTGTCAACAAATGTCTGGAAATCAAAAGAGTTCATGTTGAGGAACGATTTGTGGCTCCACATGTCACATTCATCACATGCTAGAGAGTCTTGGTTAACTCGTACAGCCCTCTTGCAAACTCCACAGGGATATCTGGGTTGACGTGGGCCAGGGTTTGGTTCTATGCCACTAATTAACAAAAGAAGAACACAGTGCTTTCGACATTTTAACTTTATAGGGATTGACGGTGGACAACCTCTAGTATGTTTCATGTACAGCCAAAATATCACTTTTGGGTCAAAGTCAAAAACTTGTGTGACATAGTCCGGTTTTGATAATGGACAAGGCAAATTATCTGTCTCATGGGCGCTGCGGCACAAGTTCCCGGTGTGATCATGGTTGTTTATGGGATAAATGTCTAATAAAGAGGATTTATGAGAATGCTTAACTGACCTGGTGGTGTTGTCATTAAGAACTTCTTCGTCAATACCCAAGAGAAGCAGAAGGAACACTACAGAGACGAATTTTTCCATTTTCAAGTTGAAACCGGAAGTGACCGTAGAACAGGAAGCAATCAGTCTATATATCTTCTAGCAGCTTTCAAGCGTCTATTCTGATCATGAGCAGAGAAGAAAGAAGCAAAACTATTGATGCAGGGCCACTGAGGATGGGCTATGGTATCAAAAGAACAGCTAATTACTTAAAGAGTAACGTTCCATTCAACTTTTCAGTTATCATTGCTTTTTAAGACCAGAAACGATTTATTTTACTCTAGCACCAAAAGGAAGTCAGCTGTTTTCTCGGGCATGCGCAGTCCCCATATATAAGCGCTTTCATGTACATTTTATAATAGGTAAACTAAAGAACTAACTTGAGATAGTTTTAAAACATTACTTTGACATCGTATATTTTAAAAGTGATTTCCTATAAAAGCAACCCTTCATAGATCTAGTTCTCTGTACTAGTAGAATCTCCAAACATTGAAATAAATATTGCAGAGATTGTTTTGTACATTGTGTCAATATTTGAATGCCGCTGAATATCTTTTTTAAAGATATTTCTTGTTAATGCTAGTATTAAGTTAGCGCTTTGGATACTGAATATTCAGTGTAAATAAGGGTCAATCGTTGTTTAACTGTATAATATGTTGTTTTAATTTGCTAGAGGAATTTAATGACAAACAGTGCAAATCCTGATCAGAGAGTTCCTCTATGAACAAATACAGTAAATCCCTTCTAAACTGGATTTTATAGAGAAGACTTTAGATACTTTTAAGCAGTTGCCTGCTTAATGCAGGATGGAGGTCATGACCTAAGCTCCTATATGAGCTTTCTGTGTGATTTTCACCCTGAATTAAGCAGCCAACTGTCCGCAAGACCGAAATTTATACTAAATTGAACGTCCGGTTTAGAGGGGTTTAACTGTAACAAGTATCAACTGATACTTATTATTCGATGATAGCTATGGTAAGGCCTTAACCTTTAATCCATGAATATTTATGAGTTAGGCTAGGCAGTTCTGGTATGTATATACAGTAAAACCCCTCTATAACGGACACTAAATTGTATTAATTATTTGGTATTTAGGACAGGTGGCCGCTTAAAGCAAGGTGAAAGTAAAACAGAACGCTCCTGTAGGAGCGTTCTGTTTTACTTTTACCTTGCTTTAAGCAGCTACCTGCCTTTAACACAAAATACTTGATGTAAGTTAGTGGCCGTTATAGACAGGTTTTACTGTATTTGGAAATTATTTCTATTAACCTTTAGCCTGATCAGCAAATATTTTTTACAGAATATTATTTTCACCTACTACATTTTCAAATTTAAGCTATAAATACGTTGTCTACCAAAATGCAAGCAGGGTGTCAAACAGTTTGGATCCTGATGAGACGCCAAGTTACTCTTTGCATAGATATTCACTCATCCACCTATAACAGGCTAAAGGTTAAAGGCGGGATAAACTCGTGCCCAAAAGATCCAGAATGCAAACAGTGCAGACAGATCCTGATCAGTCAGTGCATATACCAACTGTCGGATCCGGATTAATACTGTTTGCGGAGTAAATAGTTCACTGGTTTATATCATCAAGAAACACGCTTATAAAGAAATACTCACATATTCTGAACATTAAATATTGTCCTTTATTATCACAGTTTTTAATGCACACAATACACCAAATGTAAATTATACTTATGGTGCACTTACTGTCGGCTTTTCCTATAAGTACACTACTATTTGCGATCTTATCGGGCGGCCCTTGGGCTCTAGATTCGTGCTCACGACTTCTGCGTTCAGTTGCCTTTCCCCCAGGCTGGTGTTTCACAACAAGCACATGGCCATCATCACAAAGATTCACCGTTATTGAATCGTGACTGGTCGCACGTGTAAATGACCTTTGTTGTAAACGACCTTTATATCAATTAGATAAGTTTAATGCGTTGCTTTCACAAAACTAAACCCATACCCGAATATGTCTTGATCCACGAAAATCATTGTTTAGCTCCGTCGTCGCATATACCGTATTTGACACACAAATCCAATAGGCGCTATACATACAATGTGGATCTTTGAAGCGATTTAAACATGATGTTGTAAAACATGTATGCCCCAAATGGCAGCCATTCTGTAAGCTTGACATTTGACCTTCATGTGTGGCATTGAACCACTTCATATTTAGCTATTAGGTTCCATCAACTGATATAAAATGATAGTGATAGACCAACCAAATGGCTCCCTGTGGTGATAATAATATTCAATGGGTGATAATAACTATGATATTAATCATGACGATAATAATAATTATATAATTATGTTGATAATAATATTACAAATATCACATAAAACATAAAAGCCACGCGCAGATATAACAAAATAAGTTAGGATGCGTATTGAGTATATCAACATGCTGTTGGGTCGAATGAGGTAATGGAGGATATTTCGCTGATACATGCAATTATCTCCCTTTATTAACAAGTAATTGTACTACATTTACAAGAAAGTATATTTTTATCACTAATTGATGGAATTGTGTTGATTTCGTTTTCATTTACAGATGGCATGATAAATTAACTGGAAATGTACTAAGGCATTAAACGTACTTATTTTCGATGTACAGAAATCTGGCAGTGTCAACATTTTTATGCATGCTTTGGCCCTCCCGATTTTAGGATATGTCTCAGAAATATTGGTAAATCTAAAGAAGTAGAGAATGTCCACTTGTGCGAGTCGTTTCATAACCGTTATCCTCCTATCTGCGACTTACTTACATTTGCAAATGGCTTGGATCAAAATGAGACTCAGAGTAAGTCGGCGTTGGATCAGGATCCAAACTGCTTGGTATTCGGTCCACAGGTGCTAGGCGTGTGGCCATTTCACAAATACTGCTTATAAATACCTTCAAATACGTTTAGACATCATAACTTGACATTATTAAAAAAAAAGGAAAAAAAATGAAACAAATTTATTTTTTTCGTATAGTATATTACTATATAAAGGTGTGTAACTAAATGGTCCGAAGTGGCAGAAAAAATGCACCAACTACATTCCGCGTCTTGTTACGACGTCAATTTCCGCTCGATTTCAATCAAATATGAGTCAATGCACGCAGAAATGTCCAGTCTTTCAAATACACACCATTGATTGCCGATCATAAGCCGAAAATTTACTGTTTTGAGACGATAAACTCCAGCTTAGATTTAGTCGACCGAGTCACTACCGACACATACATGCACATTTTCACCACTGATGACATCGAAAGTCACACTAGATCTCATAATATGGTCCGTTTTCCACTCTCATTCAATAAAACTAACATAACCATTCAACTTACTGTCGATGTCAACCTCAAAGTTAATACCGGTTCTACGAAACTGAAGAGTTTTCGAAACAACCCGCGGCTGTTAACATTCGGCCAGCCATGATTTTCGTGACCCGGAAATGCTTGAAGCGAAGAAGCGACTGGTGCCCGGCAGACCATTTGACTACTATGAAGCAGGTAACAAGTGCCCTGTAAACATGATTACTGGTGCCCGGTTTCTGTATAAAACACCCTGTTAACCCTTTCCCTCCTATAAACACCTTTTCACGCATTTGAAAACAGTATAGACCCAAATCAGATAGCTCGTAGAAGACCAGGATCTACTCCATTTGTGCCATGATATATAGACTATATATAAGCATTTCCGGGTCACGAAAAATCATGGCTGGCCGAATGTTGACAGCCGCGGGTTGTTTCGAAAACTCTTCAGTTTCGTAGAACCGGTAGTAACTTTGAGGTTGACATCGACAGTAAGTTGAATGGTTATGTTAGTTTTATTGAATGAGAGTGGAAAACGGACCATATTATGAGATCTAGTGTGACTTTCGATGACATCAGTGGTGAAAATGTGCATGTATGTGTCAGTAGTGACTCGGTCGACTAATTCTAAGCTGGAGTTTATCGTCTCAAAACAGTAATTTTTCGGCTTATGATCGGCAATCAATGGTGTGTATTTGAAAGACTGGACATTTCTGCGTGCATTGACTCATATTTGATTGAAATCGAGCGGAAATTGACGTCGTAACAAGACGCGGAATGTAGTTGGTGCATTTTTTCTGCCACTTCGGACCATTTAGTTACATACCTTTATATAGTAATATACTATACGGAAAAAAAATCATTTTTTTTCTTTTTTTTATAATGTCAAGTTATGATGTCTAAACGTTTTTGAAGGTATTTATAAGCAGTATTTGTGAAATGGCCACACGCCTAGCACCTGTGATTCGGTCGAGAGTTTCTCAACAGCTTGTTCAAATTGGGAACAGTCAAATTTCACCAGAATCAATTCTGAGCAAACGATTTAGGAATATTATTTTCGACCTGCATGAAGCAACCTATTGTCGTTAAACCCCAGATTAAGATATATTTAATGGTCGCTCTAGACAGGGTCTTCTGTACTCTTTATATAAAGTTATTAGAATGTTGAAGAAGTGGATATATTTGAAGTGTTGAACAGCGTGCATTATCATTCTGCATACAGTGTACAAAATGATTTTTAAAAATACTGTTACAATGAGTATAAAACTGGTAATATAATGAGAAAGAAATAACTTTACAAAAATGTTTTTCCTGTTATTTTTAGGTTACAATGTTGTAATATAATGCACATGCATGTTTTCACACATGGAGGTTCTGAGTCACCCAGGTATCGAAATGTTGTTTTTTTTACATTAGTTTACTATAGGCAGTTATGTTGTTGTTGTTTTTACATTAAAGCACCCTTATTCAAATACAAATTCAAATTAGTGTCTGTCATTTATCCACACAAGTAAAGTAGCCACCCAGGACCACGATCATGTCAAAGACAATTCTACATATAAATACAAGTTTTATCTTTTAATCCATTAATCCATAGATTTGCAAACAGAGTAGACCCAGATGAGAGGCTTCTATAGGAGCTGTCTGATCAGGGTCTGCTCTGTGTACTAATGGAATTGGATAGATCGATTTGTTTACTTTCTAAAATGGCTACAATGCTCCACCTTCTATAATATAATATTTCATTCTAAATATTTTGTCCATGAATATCCAGTAGGTATTGAAATTTGGAATAAACATAGAACATGGAAATGTGTAATGCAGGCTAGACCCAGATCAGACGGTTTCAGTAGGAATCGTATTATCAACCTCGGCTCTGTTTCCTTATGAAATGATAAAGATCTGGTTCTACAGTGTCTGTCGTAGCCAACAATTTCTACATTTATATGTCTTTTTGAAACTTCAGCTTATCAATCTTCATGTTGGCATTATTTCTTACATGAATATTCATGAAGTAAAGGGTTAACATGTTCTTAGACTGATTGTTTGAGGTAGCAAATAAGGAGGGTTGATCAGTACGTTCAGATAGCGTCTGCAAATTGCAAATTTCTGTCAATATTAATAACGAACACAGTTATTTGTTAGAGCTTTACAACAATTTAAAAGTCAAAAAAAATATGTCGGTGTCTTACCATTTGATGTAAGAATTTACAAATAACTAAACTTTATTTTATTGACTCACACTTACACACAAACTGGCCGAATTACCAAATTATGCTGCCAGGAGATAAAATGTATTGTTTGCATGTTGACAGACTGATATTGAGTTCCACTTTGTAATCAAATCACTGTGTTTTCTTAGCTCTAAAGGAGTAAGTGTAGCAATAGGCATCGTAGTGGTAGACAGATCCTGTTAATTATGTGTATTGAAAAGTACATGAAAGGGAATTTGCGTTCCGTTTCTCAAATGGTTGTAGAAATCGGGAGTCAGTGAATTTTATTTCAACAAATCAGGGACAGTCTTTTAGCATGAGGAGTGTTAAGTGTTCCTTATACATGTAGTTATGTATTGGATTGGCTGTCATATCGGACAATGTGATCAAACAATGCTATCTTGTAACGAGAGCTAAATGAGGCTCTTGTGTGGCCACACGGCTTCTGGTGATCTGCCATAAAGACCCGGAAGAATTGGTTAACCCATTTATTCAAATATTATATAAGGACAGATAGACAGACAGATACATATATTATTGAAGGCAAGTCCGTCCAGATCTTATTTTGGAGCCTGTCCATTTTCCATGTTGGGCGAGCAAAGCACACAAAATATTTGCTGGAATAAGTCATTAACATCGATTGGTTAAGCAAACAGTGTAGACCTGATCAGAAGGTTCCTTCAAGAGCCCTCTGATATTGGTCTACATTGTTTGTCTATGGTATTTATAGGGATGCACGGCATTAACCCTTCGCTTGCTATTCACGTCAATATACCTACCAGTAAATAGTGAAGACCCATATGAGACAGCTCCTGTAGGAGCTGTCTCATCAGGGTCTACACTTCTTACAAGTTGATTGTGCAACCAGTGCACTCCACAGCAGTGATTGCACTGCGAAATGCTTGTACACAGTTAAGATATATATAATTATACAACAGGGCATTGGTAAAGAAGGAGAAATGTTTTTTTAAAATTCAGCAAGAGAAGGGTTAAACTATATATTGCTACAGCGAAGTAAGTTTCTTGTAAGATTTGTTCTTGGAAAAAAATTGTCAGTATAATTTTTATTCACTGAACATTTAAATACTCAATTCTCCTAAATGAATAGATATGTAAAAATATTCTAATTAGCATTATATAATGAATTGCGACAGATATTGAATACAACAATTTTAAATATTGTTACAAAAATTCCCATTTTATAAGAAGAACAGATCAGGAGTGCTTGAATTGAGTGAATGTTTTCACTAATTGGGTGAAACCCAAATTAATGAGTATATCATAGTCCAAATTTGCAGACGTGTCTGGTGAAATTTAGTTACTTTACCATTGTTTTAATTTGCTTCAATTGTAAATATTTTAAAAAGTAAACTTGTATCATTGAAATTAACAGAAATTGATCTACAAACTGAGGAAATAGTGATTCCCCTAATGCTTGATAAAGTACAATACGCAATGTTAATCCGATTTGTTCAGAGCAATGTTTTTTAAAACTAAACTCATTTCCCCAAAATTCTTCACCCACTTATTTGGACAAAATCGCGCGAAGTAATAGCTTTTACAGTAACCAGTAGGCCAGTGCTCATAAAAATAATTTCTTTTCAGCATTTATGGATTTAATTTGGCTGAGGTACTCAAATACTCTCCTGATCTGTTCCTCTGCTTTTATATAGTCCAGTCAAACCGTTCGATAAATGTACTACTTTCAGAGCATTTGAAAATAATTAAGTACTGTACCTACCTACCTCACCCTTTATTATTCCATGTAAAATGACTACATGTATTCGTCATGGCCTAGTATTTAACTTTATACCATTTGCACAAGATTGAGGTGACCCAATATATATCCAAGCATGTTTTGTCATATGAACCGTCGTTTTCAAAATGCGTCGTCTGCTTTATTTTGTATTACTGAATGTTCTTCACTTTTTGTTTCAAAACCATTACAGCAGTTATAAAAGGTGTGGATCCTGACTAGGCGATGACCTATTCTTGAACTATCTGGGTCAAAACTGTTTACAAATGTGATTACAGATTCCCTCATAGCAGCAAAAGAATTAGGCAAAACATACTTATAGGTACAGCAAAAACTCGATTCCACGAAATTTTAGTAAGGATGAATTAATGTCTTTGTAGACAGGTAGCGGCTTAAAGCATGACTTTTACCCTGCATTAAGCTGCCACCTGTGTTAAAGATCAATAATGGTACGTCTGTTTTTGCCGTTAGTGCAGGCGTAAAATATATAGCGAACAAATGCACGTGACAGATCTTATCGTACAGTAAACCCTGTCTTAACCCTTTCGCTGCCAAATTATGTTATCTGCTAACTTTATCGTCTGCTACAAATTTTCATATTTTTTTTCTACCTTTTTTGTTTCAAAAACATAGTAACAGTAACAAACAGTTTGGATCCTGATGAGACGCCGAGTTACTCGGCGTCTCATCTGGATCCAAACTGTTTGCATATGTAATTACAGATCCGGCATTGGCAGCGAAAGGGTTAAGCGGCCATCAAAACGATGTCTAACTACGGGTCTGTAAGGCTTGTGGTAGCTTAATATAAGTAAACAATAATGCAGAAAGCTCATATAGGAACTGTTTGCATTACTTTTGACCTACATTAAGCAACCACCGACTTTTTAACACTATTATGCTCAATAAATGAATAACTGCTTAGGACCGGTTCTACTGTATACAATAAGATTTCTGTCTGTATATAAGTGTCGCCCTGTATTATGAAGAAGGTTATATTGAGGAATGTAGCTTTTTACTCACTACGGCTCTTTGGTATCTTAAATATCGAGAGCGAAATCAAATTCAAAACAGAATAAATTTTGCTGTTTTTTGGTCATTTACTTGCTGTTTGCTCGCTGGTGACGAACTTACCCATGAACGAAACGAGATACGCCAGCCCCTAAGGGACATGTATACATGTATAACACGTGCATCCATCCGAACACCGTAGGGTTCAGAACGGCTGCCCTGCGTACAGAATGCTCAGAATGAGAGTATCCGAAAACAGGGGATATCTGATCTGGGTTTACTCTGTTTGAGAATGCATCAACCCGTCTCTATGAGGGAACATGGTTAAACGAATACATTGAGATTTGGAAATCAACTTAAATCTTTCCTAGATAAATACTCTTCTATACGTCTTTGAAAACAGAGGAGACTCATATCCTATAGGAGCCGTCTGATCGGGGTCTGCTCTGTTTACTTACGATATAATATAGATACGATTCTACAGTTTCTGCCATGACTAATAATTCTTGCGTTCATATGCTATTATAACAAATCAATTTAATTAATATTCATGACGGCATTATTAATTTTCTTACGCGAATATTCATGGAGGAAATGGTTAATACTTATAATAGCCTTGATAATGATCTCTTTGCGCGCTAGCGGCGAATAAGTGATCACCTATGCAATATTCGGATCCAGATTACACGCCAAATATGCATGACCAAACAGTTTGATACTCTGGTTGTGTTTCTTAACCCTTTCCTTCATATAAACGTGTTTTCACGCATTTGCAACAGAGTAGACCCAGATCAGACGGCTCCTATAGGAGCCGTCTGATCAGTGTCTGCTCTGATTGCTTATGAAATTATAATAGATCTGATTCTTCAGATTCTACCAAAACCAAAGCATCCCGTGAACATGTGTCGTTAAAACTTCAGCTAATGAATATTCATGATGTCATAATTCCTTAAATGAATATTGAACAGGGAAAGGGTTAAAGATACAGAAATAAATAATTTTGAGAATTGTAGCAGACAACATTTTTGCAGACAAACAGTTGTAAATGGTTAATCTTTACACCATTGTAGAATTCGCTCAATACTGAAAAAAATATATTCAGAAGATATATTGCACAATAACTGGTATGAACTGACTTTTTAAAATAGTTTATAAACTGCACATGGTTCATTAAACATCGATCACGATTTTCTGATAACCCTCTAACTGCCACAGAAATGCCATCTGCTAAACATTATCGTTTGCTTCAGGTGGAAATTTTCTTCATTTTCTTTAAAACCCGTTATTGTAATGTCAAACAGTTTTGATCTAGATGAGATGCCGAGTTACTCGGTGTCTTATATCATGTATATGGATCCAAACTGTTCATAAATGTTATCATCGATTCGACTTATGGCGATGAAAAACTCTTTAAATGCGAGAAACGAATACCTTATCATTTGCAAACAGTGTAGACCTAGATCAGTAGGTTCCTAGAGTAACCCTCATACCAGGGTCTACACTGTTTGTCATTCGAAATTCATAAGCACATTTAAGCCTTTGATATAGATTGTGCTGTACAGGCAAATGTTGACAGACAGGCCATTCCGCTTTGTCAAATAGTTAATCCTTTCCCTCATAGGCTTTTAGACCCAACCTGCTTGAATAAATCTACCGAAAAGAAATATTTGCTACAGATAATTTAGAATTGTGTAGTTTTTAAACCATTGTAATAAATAAAGCATTTGCTCCCAAGGTAGCAAATGCTCTATTTATCAAAATGGTGTCAAAAGGTAACTATTGCATAGGCTCAAAATACGTCAATTGATATGAGGGAATTAGTTATTTAAATCGGTTTCGGATTGCATTACATTCTAATGACAATGCCTGATATACTGACGAGCTAGCGTGCACTGACTTTACATAAGTAAAATATCATGTTTAACAAAACTCGGTATGTGCTGCGTAGTGTTGTCTCCAAACACTGCCACCTGATTCAAGTTTCAATTACTTTCCATTTGTTTCAAAAACCCAGATCAAATCATCACCAGTTTGGATATCGATGTGCCACCCAGTTACTCGGCGTCTCATCTGGATCCAAACAGTTCGCAAATGTAACCACAACGTCATCATCAGCAGTGAAAGAATTGACTAGTACAGTACCAAAGGCATGCTACAGAATTCGATAACCCGAATGAGGGCGCTTAAGGGGAATAGTGCACTAGTTTTGATGGTTGCACCTGCACACTTGATTGTAATAGTGGATTGTTGTTTTGGTAGTTAATGATTGGATGTCACGATTTCAATTTCATTGTATTAAGAGTATAGTGTACATGTATATATATTTGCCAGCAAGTTGGATCCATGTGAGACGGTTAATACTTTGGCGTCTCATCAGGATACAATCTGTTTCACAATCTCGTTGGTATTTGGTAGAGTGGTCCCTTGCGAAGTAGTAGGTAGTAGGTTCGATCTTTCTCCAGGTCATGTTAACACATTCCCTCATATTGACGACTTTTGACGACTCTGTAAAAGTCACTTTGTGAAACCATTGTGACAAATAGAGCATTTACTCCTATAGGAGCATATGCTCTATTTATCACAATGGTTTCAAACTACAAAATTCTAAAAGTTTCCTTTTCTCTAGTTAATGCTCCTTTTCGGTAGATTTATACAAAAATGCTGTATCTAAAAGATAGCATATGAAGGAATGGGTTAAGAGAGTTAACTTTCCATGAACGAGACATGGGCAAATAGAGTAGAGTCAAATCAGTGGGTTTCTAAAAGAACTCTACGATCGGGATCAACACTTTTTGTTGCACTATTCGATGTCAATGGTTTTATACCAGCATGTGTAGTACATAAACCATTGGCATCGAATAGTTCAACAAAAAGTGTTTAGGGTAACATGCCTGGGTGTGAGTTAGAATATCGCACTGTGTCAACGTATTATAATGGGCATTTGGAAGAAAATGTGAACCAAATTACTGACTATCTGCAATTGCATCTTCTAGGCGCTTATTAAAATAACCATGGATATCACAAACAGAACTTCAAAGGGACATCTTTTGACACATTTGTAGACAGCATATCTAGCTTATATAACTCCTGTTGGAGCCATCTGATCAGAGTCTGCTCTGTTTGCCCATAGCATATATTCTATTTGATTTGAGTCTATACGGAGTTGTTTTTTTCATAGCAATGTGTTCCCCTGTCTTTATATACCGAGATCAGATTATTAGTTAATTACTACTCATCATAGATGGTCGCTTTAACACATTACCACCTAGTGACGCATTTTGCGTCTCTATAAAATTCACATTGTGATAAATACAGCATTTGCTCCATAGGAGCAAATGCTCTATTTATCACAATGGTTTCTATACTACACAGTTCTAAACTCTCCTTTTCTATAGTTAATGCTCATTTTCGGTAGATTAATTAAAAAAGGTTGGGTCTAAAAATAGCCTAGGAGATAATGAGTTAATAAACATTCAATGATAAGTGGGTTACCCCTTTCCCTCATACAAACGTTTTTCACACATTTACCTACAGAGTAGACCCAGACCAGACCGCTCCTATAGTAGTCGTCTAATCATTGTCTGCTCTGTTTGCTTATGAAAGTGTAATAGATCTGAATCTACAGTTTCTAAAAATAACAAACGTCCCGTTTACAGGCACTATTATCAAGCTTGAGCTAATAAATATTCATGATACCATTGTTTCTTTTATGAATATTGAACAAGGAAGGAATTAAGCAAACAAACATTGATGGTATAAAATCGTGGTTCACGGTGAGTAGATTCAAAACGGAATCTCCTGATTCTAACCTTCATCCGAACTGTCCAAATCAATCTTTGGGCTTAGCCGATGCACATTAACCCTTTCCCTGTTCTATATTTAGTCCAAAATTCAATACCTACTGAATATTCATGGACAACATAGTTATAATGAAACATGGAAGGTGGTACATTGTAGCCATTTTAGAAACTAAAGAAACAGATCTATCAAGTTCTATTAGCAAACAAAGTAGACCCTGATCAGACGGCTCCTCTAGGAGCCGTCTGATCCGGGTCTACTCTGTTTGCAAATGCGTGAAAACACGTTTATATGAGGGAAAGGGTTAACTCTTTACTCCATGGATATTCATGTAAGAAATCATGCATGCATGTATGAATAGGCTACTGAATAGCTTAATGCCAATAATGGCATATGAACGCGAAAAGCTTTGTACTAGTAAAACTATCGAATAATATCTGCAGAAGCTGTTTGGTGTGGGTCCACCCTGCTTGCAAAGGTATTAACACTTTCCCTAATATAGACGTGTTTTTTCACGCATCTGCAAACAGAGCAGACCTTGATCAGACGGTCCCTGTTCAGGGTCCGCTCTGTTTGTAAATGGAGTTTGAAAATCTGTAAAAGTCACTTCTTCTTATGAAATACAACACTCTCTCAACTTTATGAAACCATTGTGATAAATAGAGCATTTGCTCCAATAGAATATTGGATATTGGCTGCTGTTGTTAACATTATGCAGGTCATTTGCTGTCCAGCATAATGTACTCCAAATACCTTTTGCACTCTGAGCAATTAACCAATGTCTGCAAATATTGTCGTCTGCTGCAATTCTAAAAATACGTTTTAAATTCTTCCATAGGCCTATATTTTCAAAAACAAATGTCAAAGTGATACAGTTTGGATCATGCCAAGTTACTCGGCTTCTCATCTGGATCCAGACTTTTGCAAAGGTTATTTATTATAAATGCTAAAAACTAAAGCAATAGCAGCTGGAACAAAACCCATACCTGTTTAGAGAAACAGTTGCTTATTTGAACAGAATTTGGTTGATCGTCTTTGTCAGAACTTGGTAGGCCTATGCCCTTGCATAACATTTCTTATAAAAATGCATATCAGAAATAAGAAAAGATCTTTTAATCGCATCTATTCACTTTAAAAGACGTTTCAAAGCATGCTTTCAATTAACTTACGCCTTTCAAATTGACTGTTAAAAATTAAGGTCTTGTCAGTGCCTGAGACATCACATAGGCTATACGAATTTCTGTCTTTCCAAATGTTCACATTCCCTTCTTTAGTTCCCTTCCCCTGTTCTATGTTTGTTCCAAATGTCAATAGGCCTACCTAATGAATATTCAAGGACAAAATAGTTATAATGAAATATGGAAGGTTGAACATTGTACATATATCTTCCCGCTTCATTTTTTCGGCGGCGCCGCGTTTTACGCTTGCATTTCGTGTCTATTGTCACGGCGTTTATCGAAAATGGCAGCTTCCATGGATGGTGTGTTAGCTGAAAATGTTCAAGAAAATGTCAAGAAGTCTAAGATTTTAGTTGTTGGAGCTGGTGGAATTGGATGTGAACTGCTTAAAAATCTTGTTCTCACAGGATTTACTGATATCGAAACGGTTACTGTCCTTTTCTTTGTTTGGTTCATTTTCTTTCAAATCAACGGATATTCTACTTCGTGTTGTTTTTAGATCGAACATTTCATGTTCAGAAGTGTCAGTAATATGAAGTTATTGATTTTCGATTGAAAAGTCTTTCAGAGCTACAGATTAATATGAATTTAGAGACACTAAATTTAAATTCATTTATGAAAAGGGGATTTTAACAATCCGTAATCTTAACGTCCCGTGGTGAAAACGACCCCAAGTCAAAACGGTGTTTGGTTGATTCGGACCCAGTCGTTTCGGTCACTTGTTACTTCGGACACAAATCGTTTCGGCCACAATATAAAATATACCCTATTTACACAGAATTTACATTCAATGCTATGTATAAATGACATTTTTTATATAACTGATAGCAAAGTACTTTACCCATATGTCATCAACGCGCCTTTCTCTCGAACCCCACCTGTTTTTCGAACCTTTCAATGTTTTGTGTTTTTGTGCATGTGCAAGTGCACACTACCTTATCAATTCATGAGTACCGGTGCTGGTGATTTGTCTGTAAACAACACCTGTACGACGAAGCTTGGGACCACGCTAAGATGTTTATACATGTAGTTGATTTATAGTTAATTTTGTTTAAATCATAAATGCAGCTTTCAATATTAATACATTACAAGCTGTACAATGTTAGTGAAATACAGGAATATGTTGCCTATTTGACAGGCTGGGTACAGGTACTGGGTGAAAGACAGTAAGCAGTTCGGATAGCTCAGTGGTTGGAGCACTCGCCTTGTAAGTGAGGGGTCCCGGGTTCGATCCCCGGTCTTGCTGCATGTTTTTTCACCAGTCCTGTTACAGTTTGCGCCCAACTTGAAAATCTGATCCTGTGCATTCCCATGATTTCTGCTGCAGGTTAGGCGAGAATCTCAGGGAGAAAGGGGGAGTAGTGAGACAGGCTGGGTACAGGTACTGGGTGAAAGACAGTAAGCGGTTCGCATAGCTCAGTGGTTAGAGCACTCGCCTTGTAAGTGAGGGGTACCGGGTGGATCCCCAGTCTGGCTGCATGTTTTTTCACCAGTTCTGTTACACCTGTTTGTTCTGAATGAAAAGTTGTGGAAATTGTAAAGTCACAGCATGAGATCAAAACAAAACTTCTTTAATGTTGTTATTGTGATAACAAACACATGAACAACAATTCACACTTATATATATAGCTACCATCCATTTCAATTTACAGTCAAACCTCTCTATAAGGGACACTAATTTGTGTTAACTAGTTGATATATAGGTGACTGGTCAGGTGGCCACTTAAAGCAATGTGAAAGTAAAACAGAACACTCCTTTAGCATCGTTCTGTTTTACTTTCACCTTGCCTTAAGCAACCACCTGCTTTTAACACAAAATACTTGATGTAATTTAGTGGCCGTTATAGAGAGGTTTTACTGTACTTTGTCACTGAATTTGAATCGTGATTTATTCTCATTTTCGAGTCAGACTGACCTCAAATCTACTTCATTGGATCGTATCGTTTTTTCAGGAACTCCTATGCTAAATATCCCTAAATGTCATACAGTAACAAGGAAGAAAATGCCAAAAATGCATTTTCTACATGCTAATTCAGCTGGGTTTTTTGCAAATGGCCGCTGTATGTATGGATAGTGGACTGGAGCGTATCATTTTTCAACAGGGGTGAATTGCATACTGCTATGAAATAAATGACATAATTTCGTGTATGACGTCCATTTTTAAGAGCTATAATTACCCTCAGTCAAAATCGAACATTCCTCTTGACGTCAATCATCCGCTATTAGCAATTTGAAATGAGCATGTTTACAATAGGAAAACATTGTTTTGTGCATGAAATGTTTATTTAAAGATGGATTCAAAGGAAACTATTCCCATTCATGACCCTCTTGGCGGCCTTTTTGTTAAGGTCCATTTCTCAGAAACCATTAAAGATATTTGGTTCACATTTGTTATGCATGTTTACTATCACAAGGGGAACCCATTTCACAAGGGAAGGTAACCCTAAAATTAATTTTACCATAATTGTGCCCCTTTTCGACTTAGAATTTTCATTGTTGGTTAAGGTTTATGTTAAGGTCCATGTCTCAGAAACAGTCCAAGATATTTGGTTCAAAGTTAGTATGCATGTTAACTAGTACAAGGGGGACCCATTTGACAAGGGCAGTTAATTCTAAAACTAATTTTGCTATAGCTGTATCCCCTTTCAGACTTAGACTTCCACTACATTATCCAGCACTAAAGAAAGTGGAGCTCTTGTTAAATATACATGTACATTTGTACATACAAAACAAATGAGCATAATTCACATAGCATGCATATGTCTACACACTTTCACAAACACAAATACACGATAGATGAGCAAGGTAGGGTATTTATTAATTAGTACTAATTACTGTAAAAAATGTTTGAATTTATGTATCTTTATAGATTGATTTGGACACCATAGATGTCAGCAACTTGAATCGGCAGTTTTTGTTCAGAAAAGAGCATGTGGGAAAATCAAAAGCACAGGTAATAAATTATGTCATTGAAATCAGTTTCAAAACTGAACAAGGCTATAGATAACATGTATATTGTTTTATCAATATCCTCTATTTCTCAGCCTAATTCTATGTGACTGCAACTCATTAAATCTTCATTTCATATATACTCTTTTTCCCGCATTTGCAAATAGAGTAGACCCAGATCAGACATCTCCTATAGGAGCCATCTGATTAGGCACTGCACTGTTTGCTAAAGAATTGATAGGTCTGTTTTTATGCCCCCCAGATCAGTGCCCCCCAGATCAGATCCGGGGGTGGGGGGGGGGGGGGTATTTTTTTTACCCTGTTTGTCTGTTTGATTGTCAGCAACTTTAACATTGGTCATAACTTTTGAGCCAGTACAGGTATAGACTTGATACTTTGCATGCATATGTATTTAATAAAGCTGCACATTTTGAGGGGTGACATGTCAAGGTCAAGGTCATCCTTCAAGATCAGAGGTCAAATATATAGGTCAAATCACCGACTTTAACATTGGACATAACTTTTGAACCAGTAGATATAGAGATTTGATATTTGGCATGCATGTGTATCTCATAAAGTTTCACATTTTGAGGGGTGACATGTCAAGGGTCAAAGGTCAAATTGGGCAGAAAATAGTGTAGACTGGAACCAAAAATGATGCTAAAGATTCAGGAGCAGTTTGATCTTAGTCTGAACTACATGTATTTGCCAACCATAATAATACTTTAGCTAATTTGGGTATTATGATTATTTTTTTATTTTAGGTGGCAAAGGAGAGTGCCTTGAATTTCAATCCAGATGCTAAAATGATTGCTTACCATGACAGTATCATGAGGTATGCTTTATATTCTACAGATCTATTGTTAACCCTTTACTTAATAAATACGCCTTCCTATGCCTTTGTGAACAGAGTAGATCCAAATCAGACAGCTCCTATAGGAGCTGTCTGACCAGGGTCTGCTCTGTTTGCTTATGACATGATGTTGATGTGATTCTGCAGTTTTTGTCAAAGCAAGCAATTCCTTCGAAAAGTTATAAATATTATATACACTCAAATATATATATATTTTTTCATGTTGTTATTATTTGAATTTTCTTACATGAATAATGAACAGGGAAAGGGTTAAGCAGAAAATATATGTGCTTTTGATTGTACTTTTTCAAAATCATTGAAGCTGTTGGAATAAGTAAAACGGTGCTGGTCAGGAATGGGACTTGTTCTCCATATATGTGGCTGACTTTAAAGAAAATGTCTAGAAACTGCATGCAAAATTTCATTAAAAAAATGCATACATTTTGTGGTCGCCTTCTACAAAAGTTGTTATAGGTAATTTGATTCAACAAAAAACAGTTTAACACCATCTATGCAAGAGAGAGACTATGCTAGCTTTCATTATATGAGTGATATCTAGCAAAGATGGCCTTATTGTTCTAACACTTTACTCCATAAATACATCTTTTTATGCTTTTGTAAACAGACAAAATCCAGATCAGATGGTTACAGTAGGAGCTGTCTGATCAGAGTCTGCTTTTTTTGCATATGATATGATATTGATATGATTCTACTGTGTCTGCCATGGCCACAACTTCCTCTGTCCATGTGCTATTATAACAATCAATCCAATTAATATTCATGTTGTCATTAATTTTTATATGAATATTTATGGGGAAAACATGATGGGAGTGTTAAACAGTATCCTAATATCTGTTAACCCTTTAACTCCATAGAGACTCCTTTAATCCATTCCCTCATGTTGAAGCCTTTTGATGCCTCTGTAAAAGTCCCTTTGTGAAACCATTGTGATAAATATAGCACTTGTTCTATAGCAGCAAATGCTGTATTTGTCAATGGTTTCAACACTACACAATTCTATTTTTTCCTTTTCTCTATTTAATGCTCCTTTTCGGTAGATTAATTCAAACAGGTTGGGTCTAAAAAATAGCCTATGAGGTAATGGGTTAACCCATTCTCTCATAAGTTTTAGATCTTTGAATAAATCTACCGAAAAGGAGCATTTACTAGAATAAAGGAAAATTGTAGAATTGTGCAGTTTTGAAACCATTGTGATACATGTATATATATAGAGCATTTGCTCCTGTGGAGCAAATGCTCTATTTATCACAGTGGTTTCAAAAGTGACTTTTATACAGGCGTCAAAAAGACATCAATATGAGGGAATGAGTTAAACATCTTTGCAAACAGAGTAGACCCTGATGATGGCTCCTGTCGGAGCTATTTGATCAGGGTCTACCATGTTTGCTTATGAAATGATATAGAGCTGCTTCTACAGCTTCTGCCATGATCAACAATTCTTTTGTTCTTAACGACATTTAGTTACTTAACCCTTTCCCTCATATAAACGTGTTTTCACGCATTTGCAAACAGAGTAGACCCAGATCAGACGGCTCCTAGAGGAGCCGTCTGATCAGGGTCTACTCTGTTTGCTAATAGAAATTGAAAGATCTGTTTCTTTGCTTTCTGAAATGGATACAATGTTCCACCTTCCATATTTCTTTATAACTATTGTGTCCATGAATATTCAGTAGGTATTGAAATTTGAAATAAACATAAAACAGGGAAAGGGTTAATATTTATGCAATTATTCCTGAATGAATATTCATGGGGTAAAGGGCTAAGGACATTTGAAACAGTAACATTGGTGACTTTTTCAGCTCAGAATATGACATTGACTTTTTCCAGAAGTTTGATGTCGTGATGAATGCCTTAGACAACAGAGGTAAGACGTTTGATATTTTATACATACATATAATTATCATTGTATCACTAAGCCAATGTTTAAGGTGATTGTTCCCCCCCCCCACCTCATACACATACACATAAACACTACCTGGGGAGGCATATAGTATGGCACTTGTCAGTCCCTATGTATGTCATGAAACTCCTCCCATACCTATGATAGGATTTATGTCAAACTTCCACAGATGAACAACCCTCATGTAAATACAGTAAAACCCCTTTAAATTAGAATTCTAGTAGAGAAGAATTTAGATACTTTTGGGTAGATGGCTGTTAAATGCAGGGTGAAAGTCATGCAAAAAGCTCCTTTAGGAGCTTTTGCATGACTTTCACCCTGCATTAAGCTGCCGCCTGTCTCCAAAACTGATATTTATACAGTAAAGTTCCGCTATTAAGACCACCTCTGGTACTGACAGAAAGTGGTCTTAATATCGAGTCGGTCTTATTACTGAGACCCTTAATATGGGCAAGATTGCTTGATAGAATAGAAAGATAGATAGATAGATAGATAGATGGGTGGATGGATGGATGGATGGATGGATAGATAGATAGATAGATAGATAGATAGATAGATAGATAGATAGATAGATATATAGATAAAAGATAGATAGATAGATAGATAGATAGATAGATAGATAGATAGATAGATAGATAGATAGATAGATAGATAGATATATAGATAGATATACAGACAGACAGACAGACAGACAGAGATAGATAGATAGATAGGGTTTTACCTATTGATATATTTACCTATTGGACAGATCTGCACAAACACGACTGTTTATATTCAAATTACAAACACATGTGAATCACCTCCAGATCGTGTATTGTGGAAGTGTGTCGGGTATATCAAAATTCAGCAAAATTCGAGGATTTCCAACATTCAAGTATTTTTCATTAAACAAGCTTGTTGACAGGATATAAATTGCGTAAGGAAGATATGTTAATTGCCTCTGGGCTAGTCAAACCCCTAATCCGATTAAAATTGGCTGTCACTGTTTTCAGTAAATGAAAGGGTCACAGTGTTTTCAGAAAATGAAAGGTCAACTGTGATGGGGTTTCAAATTTCATTTGATTGGTCAAAGAGTACACACCCTTTTTCTGTGTTAGCATATTACCTCCGACTAGGCTCTGAGTGGGGAATTTTCTAATGATGTTTTATGACTTATTTCCTGTTTAATGTTTACATTTTTGCAAATGGCTGCTGAACTAAATAATGAGGCATTTACACGCATCAAATAATTGCAAAAGACATTTAAATAGGCTGTATTGAAATGGAAACATACTCTTGGCAACTCAGTAAGTCCATATTGCAATGTACAGTAGAGTAAAACTGTGAACCCTTATTGTATTTGATCGCCAAAAACACCGATAATTTATACAGCAACATGATGATTTTTTCTTGTCAACTTTCGGTAAAATGATTGTTTGAATAACTTTGATGTGTTTTTCACCGGCGAGGTGTGAAATTCCACTGAGTGTCTGCCCTTAATATCGGACCTTTAAACAACACTAAGTGGTCCTTTTGTTCTGGGATTAGTGGTCGTATTACGTAATAGCGGGACGGTCTCAATAACGGACCCTACGGGCAATAAAATATGAAGGAAAATATTCCGTTCTTTTAAAAAGTGGTCGTATTTTCAGATTGGTCGTATTTTCGGACCGGTCGTTAAGCGGAACTTTACTGTACTAAATTTAATGTCCGGTTAGAGGGGTTCTACTGTAAAGGATTTCATGTAGGAGCCGTCTGATCAGGGTCTGCTCTGTTTGCTTATGACATGATATAGAATCTAATTTTTTTCAAATAAAAAAAAATCCATTTAAAAGTTTACATTATAAAAATTTAGCTGATAAATATTCATTATGTCATTATTTTTTACATGAATATTGGACAGGTAAAGGATTAAAATATATCCAACAGTATACCATGAGTCAGTGTGGATTAATCTTTATCTAACTAGGTAAATTTCTTGTCAGTTTTTGTCCTCTTTGTTTTAAAGTACAAGTAGTAATTAAAAAAAAATTCTGCAAAAATGCTGTCATATTGTCGATGTTTTTGGAACATGAGATGAATTACTTGGTGGCTCATCTTGATTACTTGGTGGCTCATCTTGATCTGAGCTGTTTGTAAATTTAATCACAGATTTATTAAGCCTTTTCTCCATAAATACGCCTTTCTACACCTCTGTAATAACCACTTCTTGAAACCATTGTGATAGATAGAGCATTTGCTCCTATAGTAGCAAATGCTCTATTTATCACAATGGTTCAAACTATGAAATTCTAAAATTTTACTTTTCTCTAGTTAATGCTCCTTTTCGGTAGATTTATTCAAAGTGGTTGGGTCTAAAAATAGCCTATGGAGGAAAGGGTTAATAGGAGACAAGAGGCTAACCTATACCGAATAAAGACACCTTTACTAACAGAAGACCCAGATTATAAATATGGCTCCTGTAAGAGTCATGACTCATCTGATAAGGGTCTGCTCAACCATGGCCAAACATTTGTGTGTTCGTATGCCATCATAAAAAATTGTGTAATTTATTTTCATGATGTCATTATTTCTTACATGAATATTCATCAAATAAAGGGTTGAATGTCGTTTAAGACCTTTTCATCTTCTGTTTCAGCGGCAAGGAACCATGTTAACAGAATGTGTCTAGCTGCTGACAGGCCACTTATTGAGAGTGGCACTGCAGGTTACCTAGGCCAGGTATCAGTCATTAAAAAGGTGAGAAAACCTCAGTATAGTTTATAGTAGAACTTCTCTAAACCGGAATTTTATGACAGAACAATTTAGGGTTTTTATTGCTTTCAAAGAATGCAATATAGCGATCGGACGCTTTTCTTTTTATGGCAAAGAGTTCACTATTTCTTGTAAACCTGCACAAGAAAAAATAGTTCTCTTCAATTCTGAACTAGTTTTGTTGTAAAATGTTCATGTATTTATTTACTTTTCATGCATTTAATAATACTTCGCTTTGTAAGATAACTTCTGCTTGTCTACACAAGATCAACCTTTTAAAAGCTTGAATTATTGAATATACTCCAAAGAAAACACGAAAGAATATTGGTATTACTAAACACCGGATTTGACCAGATATGAAGTACATATCCACGAACATGAGTTGCGCAAGCCTAAAAATCAGCCACAAAAGCATTAACTCGTATCCGCGGATATTAACCTCATTCCCGATGTTTAGTCAAACATTGTTTTCCCAACACATTGGCGTTTCTACAGCAGCAATAGCTTGTCTATAATTTTAAATTTCTTTTCCGCCAATATCGAAGACTTCCCAACTAGAAAACCTGTTGTGGTTTTTCATTGATCAGTTACCTCTCCGCCGATAGGGAGGGAGAGGGCAATTTTTATATCGACACCGTGTACGGGATGAAATGTGAACTGCATTTCTATACACCCGTCTTACCTAGAGATCCGAGTAATCCGTATAGCATTTAACATGAATTGCAGTGGCTGTACTTTCGCTTCCATATCAGCAGTACCGCAACAATTTCTTTTCTATTAGCGTTATTTCTTGTTTTACTATACATGTATAGATAAATTGAGCTTATTTGTGATTTCAAGGATTTCATCCTTATTAATGTAATATTTTCTTTACTAGGATCAACATAACCATTTCCCTGTTCAATATTCATGTAAGAAATTATGACATTATACATATTTATTAGCCGAAGTTTTATAATATAAATTTCTCAAGGAAATAGTTTCCCTTGACAAAAACTGTAGAATCAGATGTATATCATGTCAAAAGCAAACAGAGCTGACTCTGATCAGATGGCTCTTATAGGAGCTGTCTGATCTGGGTCTACTCTGATTGAAAATTAAGGAAATTTGTTTATATGAGGGAAAGGGTTAATTAATATTCAGAATGCATGTAATCTTACATGAATATTCATCAGGCAGAAGATTGAATCATTTGGTGAATATTGTTTTCCTTTTGATTTCAGGGTCTTACAGAATGCTATGAATGCATACCAAAACCACCTCAGAAGACATTCCCAGGTTGTACAATCAGGAACACCCCCTCAGAACCCATACACTGTGTGGTCTGGGCAAAACATCTCTTTAAGTAAGAGTGCCATGCCTTTAGGAACTGATACTGTTTGAAAATCAGTTTTGTGTAGAAAATCGTTGAATTACTGTTTGCGCCCAAATGAATGAATTTTATGGTATAATTTGCAAACTGTTTGCTGGAAACTTATGTACTGGTATTTTCAAAAAGTATAGTCTGCACTGTTTGTCATTTCAAATCCTCTCACAAATTGTACATTTAAGGGGATTTTTATACCAAATCAACTCTATTGTTAAACTGATGGACCAATCCATTTTGATAATTAAACTATAAAAATTATTCATTATTAAGTACTGCAAGATACTATTAACCCTTCGCTTGCTATTTACGTCAATATACCTACCTGTAAATAGTGAAGACCCAGATGAGACAGCTCCTGCAGGAGCTGTCTCATCAGGGTCTGCACTATATACAAGTTGATTGTGCAACCAGTGCACTCAACAGCAGTGATTGCACAGCGAAATACGTGTACGCAATGAAGATATACAACAGCATGGGTAAAGAAGGAGAAATGTATTTTAAAATTCAGCTGGAGAAGGGTTAACACATTCCAGGATGATGGCTACCAGCTGCGCTAGGTAGAAGGCTAAATTTAGCCCTTTACTCCATTAATATTTATGTAAAAAAAAATTACATCATGAATATTTATTAACTGAATTTTCATAATGTTAAGTTTTCAAGGAATTTTTTGGCTTTGACACAAACTGTATAATTTGATCTATACCATGTCAAAAGCAAACAGAGCAGACCCTTATGAGACTGCTCCTATAGGAGCTATCTGATCTGGGTCTACTCTGTTTGCAAATGCATTTGTATGATGGAAAGAGTTAAGTAATCTATGGTAATTTAACCCCTTGAAGCTAAGAAATATCAGATCGGAGGTTAATGATTAGCATCTGCACAACCTGTCAATCAAAATTTTAATGCAAAATTAATCCTTTTATACCACTAAAATGGATTCTGTCATAATTCAATTGTTGACCATTCATGATTCTATTTTAAATATTCAGCATTCAAGCGGTAACTGAATACAAAAAAATGAATTTAAGTGAGAAATAAGAGATTCGGAAAATGCAGTTTTGGATGGAGGCAAAAAGTGTTATTTCCAATTAAAACTAAACAGTTCCAAATTGAGGGGGGGGGGGGGGTGTTACTTTCACCTTGCTTTAAGCACCCACCTGCCTTTAACACAAAATACTTATTCCAATTTAGTGGCCGTTATAGAGAGCTTTAACTGTACCTTCAACTAGGAGTTGGGCAACCCTGTCCCATTGTACCCCGTATACATTTTTAGTTTGAATTTATGGTTTAGCGTTTTTTAAAGTAAGGTGAAAGTAAAACAGAATTCTCCTATAGGAGCGTTCTGTTTTACTTTCACTTTGCTTTAAGCATCCACCTGCCTTTAACACAAAATACTTGTTCCAATTTAGTGGCTGTTATAGAGAGGTTTTACTGTACCTTCAACTAGGAGTTGGGCATCTCTATTCCATTGTACCCCGTAAACATTTCTAGTTTGAATTTATGCTCTTGTGTTTTTTCCAGTCAACTGTTTGGAGAGGAGGATCCTGACCAGGATGTTTCCCCTGACACAGAGGATCCTGAACTGACAGGTAAAGTATTTTACCTTTTGCATTTTGTATTAACTCATTCCCTCCTAAACTATTTTTAGACCCAACCTCTTTGAATAATCTACCTAAAAGGAGCAGTAACGATAGAAAAGGAGAATTTTAGAATTGTGTAGTTAAGAAACCATTGTGATAAATAGAGCATTTGCTCCAAAAGGAGCAAATGCTCTATTTATCACAATGTTTTCCAACATTGACTTTTACAGAGGTGCACTAAGGCGTCAGTAGGAAAGAATGAGTTAAATAGATGGATAGAAGAGTTTAGGTTAAATCCTTTCCCTCATATAAATGTGTTATCTCACATTTGCAAACAGATTAGACCCAGATTAAACAGCTCCTGTTGGAGCCGTTTGATCAGGGTCTGCACTGTTTGCTTATGGAATTTGAAAAATTTGTTTCTTAAGTTTCTAAAAACTACAATAATCCACCTTCAATATTTCATTATAACTATTCTCTCCATGAATATTCAGTAAGTATTGAAATTTGGAATAAATGTAGAACAGGGAAAGTTTTAAGGTGCTGCAAGGCTGAAAAGTGATCCTAACAAGAGTTTAAAAAGACTCTTTTTGTACTTTTATGTTATTTCCAGATGATTTAGTGGAATATTTGTTATATGTATGGTAAAATCAATTGTGTTTCAGCTGAGGCCGGCCAGAATGCACTGGAGACCGAGGCAAAGGAAGGGGCCACTGGAGGGATACAGAGAAAGTCAACAAGGGCCTGGGCTCAGGAAGTTGGATATGATGCCCAGAAAATATTTAACAAAGTAAAAATTTAAAACTACCCAACTCTGAGATTTTTAAAAATTTAACATGTTTAATAATCAACCTTTTTAATGCTTTTCCCGACAGAGTAGACTCCTGTACGAGCTGACTGACCAGGGTCTGCTTTATTTGCTGAAATATGATACATATCTGATTATCTACTAATTGTCTTACATTTCCTATGTTATATATTGTCGATACAATTGATACAATCATGAGATTCAATTTTTTATTACCCATTCCCTCATATTGATATGACACCTTTTGATGCCCTCTGTAAATGACACTTTTTATCCCCCCCCCCTTCCCCATCAAAAGGGAGGGGGGGGAATGTTGCTTTTGACCTGTCTGTTTGTAACCATTGCTTATACAGTAAAACTTCTCTATAACAGCCACTAAATTATATTAAATATTTTGTGTCAAAGGCAGGTGGCTATTTACAGCAAGGTGAAAGTAAAACTAAGCAGCCACCTGCCTGAAATACCAACTAATCAACACCATTTAGTGGCTGTTATAGAGAGGTTTTACTGTACATACTTCAAACTTGGCATGCATGTGCAACTTCTGGAGGCAAACATTTTTAGGGGTGACTTATTAAGGTCACTGTCATACATCAAGGTCAAAGGTCAAATTATGGGTCAAAGTTAGATTTGAGATAATTTTGAGATCAATCTGTTTCAACATCCTTCAAACTTTGCATGCATCTGCAACTTAAGGAGGCCTTAACATTTCAGGGGGACTTATTAAGGTCATGGTCATACATCAAGTTCAAAGGTCATATCTGGGGCATAGTGTTTCACAAACACATCTAGTTGAAACTACTGTGATAGAGCATTAATTTTGCTCCTTAGGAGCAAATACTTTATTTATCACAATGGTTTCAAAACTACACAATTCTTATTTTTAGCTTATCTGTTTCGAAGAAAAGTCGAGCTATTGTGATCACTGGGTCGTAGTCGTTGCAAAAACTTTAATGTAGCTCATTACTTGAAAAGTATAAGAGGTATCAACATGAAACTTCATATGTTAGTAGATCTCATTGAGGGGAATGCCCCTTTATAAGAACCATAACTCTTGATTTCAAAATTTTGGAGTTATGGCCCTTTATCGTTTTTCAATTTTTTTAAATTTAGCTGGACAAGTACCAAAGCAGACAAGCGTTGGTGCCGCACACAGCTCTTGTTTTCCTTTCAGTATATTTATTCAAAGAGGTGTCAAAATATAGACACATTTGACATTTGACTTTGACAATTTACCATGCATACAAAGAGTCCAGTTAGAGCATTGAAGCATGTGCATCGTTTTCAGATGTTCCGTGATGACATCAAATACTTGCTGTCAATGGAGGCCCTATGGAAGAAGAGAAGACCTCCTACACCTTTGGACTGGAACAACCTCCCAAGTACAGGTAAGCTGTGGAGGTATCAACCCTTTCCTTCATATAAACATTTTTATATGCCTTTGCAAACAGAGTAGACCCATCTGTAGGATGTAGGAGCCTTCTGATCAGGGTCTGCTCTGTTTGCTTATGACATGACATAAATCTGATTCTACAGTTGTTGTCAAAGCAAAACCCTTGAAAAACATACATGATAAAAATTCAGCTAATAAATATGCAAGATGTCATTATATCTTCCATTAATATTGAACAGGTATTATACAGGTATTATATGGGAACGAACATGGTCATTGTATCGAGATCTGACTGTACAATGTGCTACCTACACTAGAGCTATAGATATAGATGTGTACAAAAAATGTCATTTCTCCACCAAACCTTATGTTGATATAATGTCTATATAATTATTTCATCCTATTAGAAATTTGATATTTAATAGCAGTATTTCCTGTTAAAGAATCTCTATACAGTTTCATGCAAGCGGCCATTTCATGATAATCCATGCAAACACTTTGGATCCAGATGAAATACAGAGTAACTCTCTGTCTTATCAGGATCCACCTGTTTGTCACTCTGATTTTATTTTTTAACTCTTTGCACACTAAGTAATTTTTCGTCTGCAACAATTGTCGTCTGCTTCAATTCTTAAAATAAATTTTCTTTGCAAAAATATGGTCAATATGACAAACAGTTTGGATCCTGATGAGACGCCGCATTATGCGGCGTCTCATCTGGATCCAAACTGTTTGCATGGGTAATCACAGTTTCTTCGCTAGCATGCAAAGAGTTAAGAAAAAATAATTTTGATAATTAAAGGAGATGACAGTTTTTGCAGATGATTACTTACTGTGCAAAGACGTGTTGCTATCTTGATAGTGAAGTTTATGGACCTTTGAAGCCACATCGCTGTATACATGTACATGTATTTGTTCCAGTTGAGAATGGTGCAAGCGGTAACAGTAGTGCTATGAGGGACCAGAGACTGTGGACTGTCCAGGAGTGTGCCGACATTCTGTCTACGTGTCTGTCACACCTGAAACAGGAGCTACACAATCAGGGTGATGGTGGAATGCTCGTCTGGGACAAGGATGATGATCAGGCGATGGACTTTGTTGTCTGTGCTGCTAATATACGTGCCCATATATTTGGTATAGCAGTAAAAACAAGGTTCGATATTAAATGTAAGTATTAATCAGATGTAATTTGGTGTCAGTGACCCTTATTTGCATTGTTTAACCCCTACAAAAGAAGTTTTGGGGTTGTATAGGAATCAAGATGTTGGGCACTTCTTGTCCTGATTATTTCTCAGCACTTTTAACTGGATTTAGTGAATGTTTATGGAAAGGTTATCATCAATAGGAAGTGTGCACATTGTTAACCCTTTCCTTGTTGAATATTCATGTAAGAAAGACTGACACCATGAACTTTAATTAGTAATGCTTATAATGGTATATGTACGCAGACTAACTCCATGAACATTAATGAGTAATGCTATATTGGCATATGTGTACAAAGGATAGTTTGGCTATGGTAGAATCTGTACAGTAAAACCCGCTAATGGGACCACCTAAAAAGGTATAATTCTGGGTTTTAGATGCAGGTGGTAGCTTAATGCAGGACAAAAGTAACGCAGAAAGCTCCTTGAGGAGCTTTCTGTATTACTTTTGCCCTGCATTAAGCAACCCCCTGCTTATAAAGACGACCATGCTTATTATACCCCCCTTTTGAAAAAATGGGGGTATATTGCTTTGCACATGTCGGTCGGTCGGTCGGTCGGTCTGTCGGTCGGTCGGTAGGTCGGTAGATCGATGGTTTCCGAACGATAACTAATAAACAACTTGGCCTAGAATCTTCAAACTTGCTGTGGTGGTTGGTCATGACAAGTAGATGACCCCTATTGTTTTTGAGGTCACTAGGTCAAAGGTCAAGGTCACCATGACCTAAAATGGTAAAATAGTTTCCGATCAATAACTGCTCAAGGGTTTGGCTTGGGATCTTCAAACTTGCTGTGGTGGTTGGTCATGACCACTAGATGACCCCTATATATCTTGAGGTCACAAGGTCAAAGGTCAAGGTCACTATGACCTTAACTGGTTAAATGGTTTCCGATCAATAACTGCTCAAGGGTTTAGCTTAGAATCTTCAAACTTGCAGTGGTAGTTGGTCATGACCACTGGATGACCCCTATTGTTTTTGAGGTCACTAGGTCAAAGGTCAAGGTCACCATGACCTTAACTGGTAAAATGGTTTCTGATCAATAACTACTCAAGGGTTTGACTTAGGATCTTCAAATTTGCTTAGGTGGTTGGTCATGACAACTAGATGAGTCCTATTGTTTTTTAGGTCACTAGGTCAAAGGTCAAGGTCACCATGACCTTAACTGGTGAAATGGTTTGCGATCAATAACTGCTCAAGGGTTTGGCTTAGGATCTTCAAATTTGCTGTGGTGGTTGGTAATGACCACTAGATGACCCCTATTGTTTTTTAGGTCACTAGGTCAAAGGTCAAGGTCATCATGACCTTAACTGGTGAAATAGTTTCCGATCAATAACTGCTCAAGGGTTTGGCTTAGGATCTTCAAACTTGCTGTGGTGGTTGGTCATGACCGATAGATAACCCCTATTGTTTTTGAGGTCACTAGGTCAAAGGTCAAGGTCACCATGACCTTAACTGGTGAAATGGTTTCCAATCAATAACTGCTCAAGGGTTTGGCTTAGGATCTTCAAACTTGCTGTGGTGGTTGGTCATGACAACTAGATGACCCTTATTAATTTTGAGGTCAAAGGTCAAGGTCATCATGACCTTAACTGATGAAATGGTTTCCAATTAATAACTGCTCAATGGTTTGGTTCGGGATCTTCAAACTTGCTGTGGTAGTTGGTCGTGACCACTAGATGACCCCTATAGTTGTTGAGGTCACTAGGTCAAAGGTCAAGGTCACCATGACCTTAACTTGTGAAATGTTTTCAGATCAATAAATGATCAGTGGTTTGGCTTAGGATTTTCAAAGTTGCTGTGGTGATTAGTCATGACCGCTAGATGACCTCTATAGTTGAGGTCACTAGATCAAAGGTCAGGGGGTCTGGGGGGTATACATGTTTTACAAACATCTCTTGTTCATTAAGTGGTTGCATTAGAGGGGTTCTGCTGTATATATTACTCCATAAGCAAGCAGAGCAGACCCAGATCAGGAGCCGTCCGATCTGGGTCTACTCTGGTTGCAAAGGTATGGAAAAACATTTATATGAAGGAAGGGGTTAAAACCTGGTCAGATGATTTAAAGCCCCTTGAATGCTTCATTCAAGCAGTTTTCAATAAAAAAAACATGGCTACCATTTGCTGGGCTAGTTTTCCATATATGGTTATATAGTGATTATTTTCAAAACTCATCTTCTAAGTAACTCATGGTCAGCTCTCTAAATCAATTTACTGAAATATTCATTGGTAGATAATCTACCATGTTCCAGAACCCTTTCCCTGTTGAATATGCATGTAAGAAATAATGACATATGAATATTTATTAGCTGATTTTTTATAATGGCATGTATTCACAGAGATTTGATATTTGTAGAAACTACAGCTAGATCTATCATAATTTTATAATCAAACAGCAGACCCTGATAGGGGCCATCTGATCTGGGACTACACTGTTTGCAAAGGTATGAAAAGGCATTTATATAATGGCAAGGGTTAAAATAACTTTAACCCTTTCCTCCATAAATACGCCTTTCTATGTCTCTGTAAAAATCACCTATTGAAACCATTTTGATAAATAGAGCATTTGCTCCCATAGGAGCAAATGCTCTATTTATCACAATGGTTTCTATACTAAGCAATTATAACATTTTCCTTTTCTCTAGTAAATGCTCTTTTTTGGTAGAATTATTCAGAGGATGGATCTAAAAATAGCCTATGGAGGAAAGGGTTAATACACTAAAACAGTCGCCCTGAGCCTTTCTGTGTATTGCTATAATAGTGAACTTTTAAAAATGTATCACAATAGTTCACACAGCCTGTTGACTTGATCTGATCAAGGCTCAAGTTGTATGCAAATAACAGTCATGTTGTAACTACAGTCAAACCTGTTTTTAGAGACATAGTTTGGGAGAAAGCCAAAAGTGTCGTATCTCACAGGGTGTCTTTGAATTCAGGTTGAAAATTTCATGGGCCAAAACCAACCGCTCCAGGGTCTATGTCGTTTTGATCAACATCCTTCGCGAAAACTGATGACATTTCAAATTTATATCTAGGTATTACTTTTTTAGGGTTTGAAATGGAATAAACTATTTTATAATGTTACTTCTTTAGTGTCCTTATCATTAATTCTATTAATAAAAAGTACGTTTGTGCACAAAACAAATTCATGAAAATCAGAAGGCCTCATAGTTTTTCGAAGCGTTTCGGCCCATTGTCACAACGAGGCCAAGCACACCTGTCTTTGACAGGGAAGCAGAGGCACATTTCTATATGTCTGTATCTTAATTATGAGAATACAATTTATGTTATAATGAAATAAACCTTTTGAAGTGGTGTGGTTAACTTCTTGTCAAGTTATGAAACAAAATTGGCAAGTAAATCACTAGAATAGCCAATTACGACATTATGACCGATTTCTGGTATAAATAAATGGATGATTAAAGCGCAGTCCATTATCAAAATTTTATGGTTGGGTAGCTAGCTATAAAAACACTAAAAGTAGTGAGACTAACAGACCAACTAGACCAGATAATCCCTTATCACCTTGGGCATTAATCCTTTGACACGCTAATGAGGGCAATTAGGTACAAACACAATGATACAGTGAAAGATCATTGTCGCTAAAAACAATGTCGTTTGCCGAGTTGGGAGTACAAATTTAGTGTCGTATGTCGCATCTGCCAGTGTGTCGCTATGTGCAGTTGAAATATAGAGGAAAATACATCGGGAGGAAGGAAATACTGTCGCATCTGACAGGATGTCGCTAAAAACAATGTGTCGCTAGGACAGGTTTGACTGTACCTAGATTTCAATTTGAATGGTCGTGTATAAATGTATTAACCCTTTCCCTCATGTAAACGTGTTTTCACACATTTGCAAACAGAGTAGACCCAGATCAGACGGCTCCTATAGGAGCCGTCTGATCAGGGTCTGCTCTGTTTGCTAATAGAATTTGATAGATCTGTTTCTTTGCTTTCCAAAATGTCAATAATGTTCCACCTTCCATATTTCTTTGAACTATTTTGTTAATGTTTATTCAGTAGGTATTGAAATTTGACCTAAATGCAGAACAGGGAAAGGGTTAAACCTAATTACTGTAGCTATATTCATGCATTGTAACTGCAGTTGTTAATTTCTTACAGCAATGGCTGGGAATATTATACCTGCAATAGCAACGACCAACGCAATCATAGCAGGAGTGATTGTCATGGAGGGGCTTAAAATTCTCAGTGGACAGTTGGAAGAATGTAAAGCTGTAAGTAGCTTAGTCTGTAGTAAACTGAGAATATTGTCATTTGCTTCATGTTTGGAAATGTAGGGAAACCTATTTAACTCTATTTAACCCTTTCCCTGTTTAACATTTATTTAAGATTTCCTTAACCTCATGAATATTCTTAACCCTTTCCCTGTTCTATATTTAGTCCAAATTTCAATACCTACTGAATATTCATTAATAAAATAATTATAAAGAAATATTGAAGGTGGAACATTGTACACATTTTAGAAAGCAAAGAAACAGATCTATCAAATTCCATTATCAAACAGAGCAGACCCTGATCAGACGGCTCCTCTAGGAGCCGTCTGATCTGGGTCTACTCTGTTTGCAGATGCGTGAAAACACGTATGTATGAGGGAAAGGGTTAAACAGAATCAATAAAATGGAAAGGGGACTTTTTATGCCCCCATTGACGATAGTCGGGGGCATATTGTTTTTGCCCTGTCTGTCTGTCTGTTTGTCTGTTTGTCTGTTTGTCCGTTTGTCTGTTTGTCTGTTTGTCTGTTTGTTTGTCAGCAACTTTAACATTGGTCATAACTTTTGAGCCAGTATAGATAGAGACTTGATATTTGGCATACATATGTATCTCATAAAGCCGCACATTTTGAGGGGTGCTGTGTCAAGGTCAAGGTCATCCTTCAAGGTCAGAGGTCAAATATATGGGTCAAATCGCCAACTTTAACATTGGCCATAACTTTTGGACCAGTAGAGATAGAGACTTGATATTTGGCATGCTTGTGTATCTCATGAGGCTGCACATTTTGAGGGGTGACATGTCAAGGTCAAGGTTATCCTTCAAGGTCAGAGGTCAAGTATATGAGGGGGCATAGTGTTTCACAAACACATCTTGTTATTTACTGTTGTTGAAACTGCATAATCAGATCGATAAATTTCCATATGCAAATAGAGCAGACCCTGATCAGACGGCTCCTCACAGGAGCCGTCTAATCTGGGTCTTCTCTGTTTGCGAATGCATGAACTATATAAGGGAAAGGGTTAATTATTATATATATGCGTATTTACCCCTTGCAATCTGATGTTCAGCAAGCAATCTGATTGAACTCAGACACCAGCAAAAGGTTTTTATAACCCTCGGGTCCAGATGGATGCCAAATACAGGCTAATATAATGTAAAAAAGCTCTTGGCAGCTTTCTGCATTACTTTAGCCCAGCTTTAATCCATTTCCTCATATTGATGCCTTTGATACTCTGTATAAGTTACTTTGTGAAACCATTGTGATAAATAGAGCGTTTGCTCCTATAGGAGCCAATGCTCTATTTATCACAATGGTTTTAAACTACAAAATTCTAAATTTTTGCTTTTCTCCAGTTAGTGCTCCTTTTCGGTAGATTTATTCAAAGAGGTTGTATCTAAAAATAGCCTATGAGGTAATGGGTTAAGCAACCAATTCAAAGTCTTTAATGTAATCATTTAATCGTTAAGTTGATAACCCCTCCTTTATGTGTATGCATTTGCAAATAGTGTAGACCCAGATCAGAGAGTACCTGTAAGAGCAGTCTGATGAGGGTCTGTTCTGCTTGCTTGTATATTACAGATCTGACTCTTTTCTGTTTGCTATGGCGATAAATGTCAGTATTTTACATTTTAATACAAGAGTTGAATTTGATATTCATAATAGGTGGTCGTGGAATGTTGTTAAGTATCAAATGAACTTTTTAGAGCTATTACTGTTTTCTTTTTCTTTCAGTGTCAAACGGTTTAACCCTTTCCCTCATATAAACACCTTTTCATGCATTTGCAAACAGAGTACACCCAGAGCAGATGGCTCCTACTGGAGCCATCTGATCAGGGTCTGCTCTGTTTTCTTTTGACATGATACAGATCTGATTTTACAGTTTTCGTGTCAAAAAGTAATAATTTTACATCAATTTAAAGATTCAGCTTATAAATCTTCATGATGTCATTATTTCTGATTTATCATGAATATTTATTAGCTGAATTTTTATAATGGCATACATTGTATGTACCCAGGCTTGTTTGCTTTTGGTAGAAAATGTAGAGTCAGACCTATTTCAAAAGACAACAGAGCAGACCCTGACCAGATTGCTCCTATAAAACACATCTGATATGTGTCTACTCTGTTTGCCAAGGCATGAAAAAGCATTTGTATGAGGGGCAGGGTTAGAAACTAAACACACTTGCTTAACATCATTGTGATTGTAACCTGACATATATATGGCCATATCTCTGTCATGCCTATTGCCTGATGTTAATAAATGTCTTAAGTTTATTGAATGATTTCTTTTAGACATACCTGAATCGACAGCCAAATCCAAGAAAGAGACTTTTAGTGCCATGTGCTCTGGACAAACCCAACCCTAAGTGCTATGTATGTGCCCTGAAGCCAGAGGTCACTGTTCTTGTTAATACCCACAAAACAACAGTGAAAACTTTGGAGGAGAAGGTTAGTGTAGGCATATAGATTTGCTCATGTCCATTGGTCTTTAACAAGCATTGAAACCTCAATATCTCGAACTCGGATAACTCAGACTTCTAGATAACTCAAACTATCATGTGGTTTGTGTTTTTATTGTTTACTAATTCCTTACTTTGTCATCACGGAACAACAAAAAGTATTTTTTGTTTTGCAATTTTTAAGGATAATCAATGAGAAAAAAACACCTTTTCCTCATATTTAAACGTGTTTTCATGCATTTTCAAACAGAGAAGACTCGGATCAGATGGCGCCTATAGGAGCCATCTGATCAGGGTCTGCTGTGTTTGCTAGTGGAATTTGATAGATCTATTTCTTTACTTTCTAAAATGGCTACAGTGTTCTACCTTCCATATTTCATTATAACTATTTTGGCCATGAATATTCAGTAGGTATTGAAATTTGGTATAAAAATAGAAAGGGATAACTAATCATCGGTCATCAATTGAGATGGGGCTATCTGAACCCTTGGTTGTGGTATTCTTTTCATAAGGATCCAAACTGATTGATATGTAATAAAAGAAAATGGTTCTTATTTTGTTCAGGTTCTGAAGACCGGTCTGGGAATGGTTGCACCAGATGTGGAAATAGATGATGGAAAAGGTACGACTTTACGCAAGATATATCAGATATCATATCATGAAAATGTTTGATCAAATAAGATTAGTTACCAATTTATTTGTCTCATCAGGATCCCAACTGTTTTTGACACTGTGGTGTGCTTTAGAACAGAATTTGAATGAAACATATTTTATAGATACAATATTCCTGATGACTATTTCATGGCATGCTGATAGTAAAATGTTACCTTCTTTAGCTAATGAGACCCTGGTTAGATGGTTCCTATAGGAGCTGTCTGATCAGTCTTTTCTGTTTGCAAAGGTGTGAAAAGGCTTTTATATGAAGGAAAGGATTATAATGGTGCAGAATGGACAACTGGGTAATGGGGACACTGAATGACTATATATTTAGGGTAAACTAATATGATAGTTTTAGACAAATGTTTGCACCCATTTATGTTGCATAATTTATTATGTTTTATTTCTTCTCATATATTCCAGGAACAATATTGATCTCAAGTGAGGAAGGCGAAACAGAAGGTATTTATAATTTTATAATGTGGTATGTGTTTAACCCTTTCCCTCATATAAACGTGTTATCACGCATTTGCAAACAGAGTAGACCCAGATCAGACGGCTCCTGATTAGGGTCTACTCTGTTTGCTAATAGAATTTGATAGATCTGTTTCTTTACTTTCTAAAATGGCTACAATGTTCCACCTTGCATATTTCATTATAACTATTTTGTTAATGAATATTCAGCAGGTATTGAGATTTGGCCTAAATACAGAACAGGGAACCAGGGTTAATAGAGTAAACATGTCTAAAGAGTAAAACATTTGTATGAAATTATTTGAAAATCTGACAAAGCATGTCAGAGTTAAGGAGTACAAATGAACTTGCATTAAACTTGCAATAAATGTGCTTGACACGACCTTCACCTTGAAGATATGAGTCTGGTCCATGTGCACAATACACATTCTGCTTATAGTTAACACTTCTAAAAAAATTATTTGAAAATGGGACAAGACAGTAGAGTTATGGAGTGGACACAAAATCAACATTGGCCATTGACATTGAAGATATCAAACTGGGTCAGGTACACAATACAACTTAAGGTTTTGGTAAAAATTGTGTGAAATGATTATGAAGCGGAAGGACAGATGTAATATGCCTTAACATAACAAGCAACATATGAAAATGAAATCAACAGGCAGTAGGTGTTGTCTAATTTCAATAGTTATCAGTCTATAGTGGTGTGAAAATGTCTGTTGTTAACTACATTTTCTGTAGAAGGGGCAAACGAAACTCAGCCATGTTGGCCTCTGTGTAGAAAAGGGGATAGGCAGAGTTTTGAGCTGAGTGTTCCATCTGATACAGTCATTTTCTGTAAAACTAATCTATTACAGTTTTTCAAAAGAAGACTTTTAACATGTTGTGACTGAATGCAGGATAGAAGCATTCTACATATATAATAAACAGACACCTGCTTTAAACCTTTTACCTTAACCCTGTTCCTATTCTATGTTTATACCAAATTTCACTACTGAATTTTCATTTAGTTTAGTTATAATGAAATATTGAAAGATTGAACAGTGTAGTCGTTATAGAAACTAAAGAAACACATCTATCAAATTCCACATTAACCCTTTCCCTGTTTTATATTTATTCCAGATTTCAATACCTACTGAATATTCATGAGGCAAATTGTTATAATGACATATGGAGGGTGGAACAGTGTAGCCATTTTAGAAACCAAAGAAACAGATCTATCAAATTCTATTAGCAAACAGAGCAGACCCTGATCAGACGGCTCCTCTAGGAGCCGTCTGATCTGGGTCTACTCTGTTTGCAAATGCGTGAAAACACGTTTATATGAGGGAAAGGGTTAAGCAAACAGAGCAGATGGCTCCTAGAGGAGCCGTCTGATCTGGATCTACTCTATGTTCAGATGTGTGAAAAGGCATTTATATGAAGGAAAAGGTTAAGATGCATATAAGAATTATACTTAAATCTAAACAAAGTGGACCCATATTAGACAGCTCTTGTGGGGACTGTCTAGTGAATGATCAGTTCTATTTGCTTATGGAATGATATAGATCTGATTTGGTATACGTCTTGGCCTCTATTTCCCCTGTTCACGAGCCCTTATAAACAAAATCTGATATTCATAATTTCTTACATGAATATTAATTAATGAATAATCATAAAGTAAGTGTTTAGAGAGGTTTTACTGTATTATTTTTGCTATTATATTATTGAACACTTCTATAAGTAGCCAATGTTGTAAAAAATTTTTATCTTCTTACAGATAACAATGACAAGATGTTAAACGTGTTTGGCATTCAGAACAAAACTGTGCTGAAGTGTGATGACTTCCTCCAGAACTACAACCTCAATGTCATATTGGTGCATCAGTAAGTTATATCACTTTTGTATTCTTTCTTTTTCCTCCATTTTGAACGTTTACTCCACAAATTTATATGCTTTTATAAATATGCTTTTGCGCATAGAGTTGACACAGATCAGATGGTGCCTGTAGGAGCCTTTTGATCAGATAAAAACAGATGCTTCATTTAAACCATTTAACCCTTTCCCTGTTCTACGTTTATTTCACTTTTCAATACCTACTTAATAACGAAATATGGAATTCGGGAATTTGTAGCCATTTTAGAAAGTATAGAAATAGATCTTTCAAATTCCACTAGCAAACAGAACAGACCCTGATCAGACGGCTCCTCTAGGAGCTGTCTGATCTGGGTCTACTCTGTTTGCAGATGCGTGAAAACATGTTTATATGAGGGAAAGGATTAAACCATTTAGTAGTAGGTCAATTTGTTTAGTGGGGGATAATTACTGGAAATAAGTTTTTAATCTTACCTGTATGTAAAAAGCTGAAAAAATCATTCCGGAAAATGTTAACTACCGTACACATATGCTCAGCGTAATGTTGCTACATTTTCAGCCAAACAACATTGTAGCAGTCAAGGTCAAGTGTCAAACAGTTCACGTGGATTCTAAGTGGTTCAAAAAGGATATATAAGAATAAAAATCCTTTAAAAATCATCCTTAACCCTTTTAGTGTGTGAAACGAGTCACTAATGACCATTGCAAACAGTGTAGACCCAGATGAGACGATTCCTAGAAGAGCCCTCTCATCTGAATGTCCACTGTTTGTCATGTTACACTTTTCATTAAATATCAATCCCTAAATATTCATGGTAAACTAGGCCTGTTTGTATTTTGGAATAGTCCTAGAGGAGTCCACTGACATGGGTCTTCACTGTTTTCATTCAAAAATCTCTTGCAAATTATACCCTTTCTTATCATTAACTCATTTCCTCCTAGACTATTTTTAGACCTAACCTCTTTGAATAAATCTACTGAAAAGGAGCACTTACTAGAGAAAAGGAAATTTTTTAGAATTGTGTTATTTTGAAACCATTGTGATAAATAGAGCATTTGCTCCTATGGAGCAGATGCTCTGTTTATCACAATGGTTTCAAATTGGGACTTTTACAGTCACAAAAATGTGTCACAAGGATGGAATGTGTAAAATGAAAAACTCAGCATTCAAAGAGTAAACAATTATTTATCAACAGAGAAAAATTTGAAGAGGACCAAGAGTTTTGTATCGTAGGAGATGTGTCTGAGCTCCAGGCCAAGGCAGAAGCAGAAGCAGAGACACCAGCTGAAGGGTCAAGTGCAGATGCTGGACAGAATGGCAGTGGAACAACAGTAAATGGTATGTGATAACTTAGCAAATGAAAATATTTAAATCTTTAACAGGCTTAGCATGCGTCTTAGGCTATTTTTAGACCCAACCTTTTAGAATTAATCTACCGAAAAGGACCATTAACTAGAGAAAAGGAAAATTTTAGAATTTGTAGTGTGAAACCATTGTGATAAATAGAGCATTTTCTCCTATAGGAGCAAATGCTCTATCTATCGCAATGGTTTCACAATGTAAATTTTATAAAGGTGCAAAAATGCGTCATTAGGGGGTAATGTGTTAAACCATCTAGTGTTGCTATACAATTTTATTGCTTATTTACCTATGGTATTTTAGGTGAGCAATATTGGTGCACTATGGAATTCTTGTATTACTATAGTTTGTATAACCTAAACACTATTGTCAAAAATTGATCATACAATTATTTTTGGTTTTTTCAGAAATCGATGAAGATGAACTGATGATTGTTGAAGAGTCTGATGAAGAAGAAGTGGTTCAAAATAAGAAGAGAAAACTAGATGATGACAATGATGCAGAACCAGCAACCAAGAAGAGGAAGTGACATACTATGGCAGGAGCAATGGTGCATTCCATTACAATCATGTCAGCTTGAGATGGGAAAACGCAGGACAGTTTTCAACAGCTACATAGTTCTTTTTTTTTTTTTTAAAGAAATCAGAACAGTGGTCAGGGAAGGTCACAGATTCTTGTTTAACCCTGAACTCCGTGAATATTCATGAAAGAAATAAAGATTTCATGAATAATATTTAGGTTAATATTTATTATATCCTGTTAACAAAGGAATGTTTGGCCATGGTAGAAGCTGCGAAATCATATCTACATTATTTGATAAGCAAACGAAGTAGACCCTGATCAGATGGCTCCTATAGGAGCCGTCTGATCTGGGTCTACTCTGTTTGCAAAGGTGTATTTATGGAGTAAAGGATTAGATTTCTGTATTACAACAGACTCGGTGGAAACTTATGATTTGAGAAGTGGTCATGTTACCGTATGTCCCTACATATAAGGCCACTGGGTGTCTTCTCTACTGGTTTGTAGTGCTGGAGTAATCAGTTTGGGATCATTTTGATACCGTATTGAAACTAGTGGAGTTGTAAATTGTGTACACCATGATCCAAGTGCTCCTTCAGGACACTATACAACGTATACCTAAGTTTGTCTGGCCAAATATTTAACCCTTTTCCTCATTTTCATGCTTTTGCAGAGTAGACCCAGATCAGACTGTTCTATAGAAGCCATCTGATCTGGATCTGCTCTGTTTTCGTATGAAATTATAATAGATATACATGTACCACTATAAAAAACTAATAGATATCTATGATACTATTACAGTAAAACTCCTCTAATGCAACCAGCAAAAAGGGGCATAATTCACAGTGGCAAAGGCAGGTGGTAGCTTAATGCAGGACGAAAGTTATGCTGAAAGCTTTCTGCATAACTTTTGTCCTGCATTAAGCAACTACCTGCTTTAAAATAAAGACAGCCGTTTTTAGTGATTAAGTGGTCACATTAGAGGGGTTTTACTGTATCTGTTATATGAATATTCAACAGTGAAAGGGTTAACTCATTCCTTCCTACTGATGCTTTTTGACTCCTCTGTAAAAGTCATTTTTGAAGCCATTGTAATAAATAGAGCATTTGCTCTATTTATCAATATTTTTCAAAACTACACAATTCTAAAAATTTCCTTCCTCAAGTAAATGCTCCTTTTTGGTAGATTTATTCAAAGAGGTCGAGTCTAAAACTGTTTAGGAGGGAATGGATAAACGAGAATAACATTCAATAATGAAAATTAAAGCCGATGGCAGAGCTTACAAATGGCGATACAAACCTTTCTACAGGTTAAAATTTCAAATCCTCTAGAAATTACAAATTGTTTAAGTAAAGATTGGATTTGTATGAATCTCTGTTGTCATTTGTTTTCGTATTAAAATTTGTAAGCAATATCTTTTTAAACCATTTGTTGTGATTTGAAAGCCTTAGAATCCGTTTCACACACACCATGTTCTATTCAATTTCAGAATTTGTGAACTTGTTTTGAAATTATTGAATGAATTGAAAGTAGCCTTCACACAACGAGTCAACGACCTACGAGAAATAAAAAATAGCAGTGTTCCCATGGTCAGGGAAAAATGACAAATATTCAAGGTCAGGGAATTTTTAATTTAGGGAAATTTGAAATTTTGGCAAAAGTCGTGGAAATTTTGAATCAGAAGTCGGGGTTGAGGAATCAGTTTTGGAAGAGGTATAGAAAAGAGAATGAAAAAGAGGCTAAAGGTAGATTTTTCATTTTGGTTGAGCAATTCTCTGTATATGACTTATATAAAAATGACTTGGGAGTATAAGAGGAAACTGAAAGGGGTTTACTAGTCCCTTGCCCCCTGAGCGGTTTCTTTTTTGTGTGTGTTTTTGGTCTGAAGGGGTTTTTGGGAACCCTGAATAATTCCGAACATTGTAACATTTATTGTTACACAGTAATTACTTTCATTTTAAGGTACAGTAAAACCCCTCTAAACTGGACATTAAATTAAGCATAAATTGACCCTCTACTAGAACTGAAGACAGTATAAATGTTCTAACAAAAGACAATAGATTACATGGCCTGTAGACCGCGGTGAATGATAAAGGGCCATCATGGCCCTCTTGTTTAGTAAAAGTGAGGACAACCAACAGAGAAAATTTCTTGCCCTTTTACTCCATGAATGTTCTTTCATTATAAAACAAGAGCTGTCACAGTCGCGTGACAAATGCCCAAAAAAATTGCACCCTGTGACCTTGACCTTTGACCCATGGACCAGGGAGTTGACACATCGTCTTTGTGTGGTGAACATTTATGCCAGGTTACTCTGAAATCCATTCACAGATAAATTGTACCCTGTGACCTTGACCTTTGACATATGGACCAGGGAGCTAAATGCGACACATCGTCTTTGTCTGGTGAACATTTGTGCCAAGTTATATTGAAATCCATTGATAGATAAAGATGTTACAGACCGGACACGAAATTTGTGACAAAGTAATTGTATTCTGTGACCTTGACCTTTGACCCATGGACCAGGGAGTTGAAAGCGACAAATCATCTTTGTCTGGTGAACATTTGTGCCAAATCATTGAAATCCATTGATATATAAAGAAGTTACAGACCGGACAAGAAATTTGTGACAAAGTAATTTTACCCTGTGACCTTGACCTTTGACCCAAGGACCAGGGAGTTGAAAGTGACACATCATCTTTGGTGAACGTTTGTGCCAAATCATATTGAAATCCATTGATATATAAAGAAGTTACAGACCGGACACGAAATTTGTGACAAAGTAATTGTACCCTGTGACCTTGACCTTTGACCCATGGACCTGGGAGTTGAAAGTGACACATCGTCTTTGTGTGGTGAACATCTGTGCCAAGTTATATTGAAATCCATTGATAGATAAAGAAGTTACAGACCAGACACGAAATTTGTTACAAAGTTATTTTACCCTGTGACCTTGACCTTTGACCCATGGATCTGGGAGTTGAATGTGACACATCGTTTTTGTGTGGTGAACATTTGTGCCAATTTATATTGAAATCCATTGATAGATAAAAAAGTTACAGGCCAGACACGAAACTTGTTACAAAGTAATTGTACCCTGTGACCTTGACCTTTGACCCATGGACCTGGGAGTTAAACGCGACACATCGTCTTTGTGTGGTGAACATTTGTGCCCAGTTATATTGAAATCCATTGATAGATAAAGAAGTTACAGGCCGGACACGAAATTTGTTACAAAGTAATTGTACCCTGTGACCCTGACCTTTGACCCATGGACCTGGGAGTTGAACGCGACACATCGTCTTTGTGTGGTGAACATTTGTGCCAGGTTATTTTGAAATCCATCCACAGATAAAGAAGTTATAGACAGGACACGAATTTGGGACGGAAGGACGGACAATGCGATTACTATATATGCCCGCCTTTGGGGACATAAAAAATAAATGTATATGAATAAAACTGTATCACCTTAAATCATGGTACATGTATTTGAAAAGAGTGGAGTGTATAGAAACACTGGACCGCAGTAAATCATGGTCCAAATTCAGAAGCCGTATAAGATTGGGCTGCTTTTGCAGCCCAATAAACAGCAACTACATGTATTTTGTTCTGGAAAAACAAGTGAATACATAGCTATGCCAAATAGTGTAGAATAAGATCTAATATTTCTTAAAGCAAGCAGAACAGACCTTGATCAGTCATCTCATCCGAGTCTACTCTGTTTGCAAATGTGTTTAAAGGCATCTTTATGGAGTAATGGATTATTATAAAGTACAGTGGTTGGATGTTGGGAGTCTAATCAGGGACTGCTCTGTTTATAATAGATTTGACTCTACAGTTTCTACTCGACTAATAAATATTCATTGTCATTATATCTTACATGAATATTCACTAGGGAAAGGGTTCACAATGGGTGGACTCTTCCACAAATATTTATCAAGTAAAGGATTAAGTCTTTCCTTCATGTGAATGCATTTTCACGCATTTGCAAACGGAGTAGACCCTGATCAGAAGGTCCTGTAGGAGCTGTCTGATCAGTGTCTGCTCTGTTTGCTAATGGAATTTGAAAGATGTTTCTTTACTTTCTAAAATGGCTACACTTTTCCACCTTCCACTATAACTATTTTGTCCATGAATATTCATTAGGTATTGAAATTTGGAATAAATACAGAACAGGGAAAGGGTTAAAATAATGCTGCATATGTATTAATTTTTCACATTGTGCTTGTCCAAAGCTGACATAACCACAACACAGTACTGTATTCAAATGTATTGGTCAACAACAATATTAAACACTTCCAATCATTAACTCTTCACTGCCACATTTTGTCGACTGCATAATTTGGTGTCGGCTTTATTTTTCACTTTAAATAAGTTTTCTTCATTTTTGTTACAAAAAATAAAATCATAGTAACATGCATGTAGTGAAATCTTGATGACATGCTGAGTTACTCAACATCTCGTGTAGATCCAAACTGTTAACAATGGTAATAGATCCACAAATGGTAGCAAAACAGTTAACCTTTAGCCTGCTGAGCAAATTATTTTTACCGAAATTTTCACCCATTTCGTTTTTAAAATTCAAGCTATAATTAATTTGTCTACCAAAATGCAATCAAGGTGTCAAACAGTTTGGATCCTGATGAGACGCCGGGTCACTCTGCGTCTCATCTGGATCCAAACTGTTTGCAAAGGTATTACTCATCCGCCCATAGCAGGCTAAATGTTAAATAGAATAAAAGCAATAACAATTCATTGATTTTCAACAAGCCTTAACAGGATTATAACAACAGCTAATAGCGTTATTTCAATTATAAGTCATGGATGCCCTACCATTGACAAGTTTTATGACATAAAAAGGGTCATGGTTCAGTCAAAATTTAACACATCCTTTAACACTTTACTCCATGGATAGTAATGTAAGAAATTATGTATAAATATTTTAAAAATAGCCTACTTGTTAAGTGATCAAGAAAATAATGGCTTTGCCAGAAACAGCAGAATCAGATCTATATTATTTCACAGGCAAACAAGACAGATTATGAGCACACAGTGCCATCTGATCTGGTTCTAATATATTTGCAAAGGCATATATATGTATATATGGAGTAAAGGGTTATGTTCATTTGAACATCGTGGAGTTTCAATCTGAACAATAGTACCAGAGGAGTTGAACACAAAAGATTTTCTGTTTAACCCATTCCCTCAAAGACTATTTTTAGACCCAACCTCTTTGAATAAATCTACCGAAAAAGAGCACTAACTAGAGAAAAGGAAAATATTAGAATTGTGTAGTTTTTAAACCATTGTGCATCCTATGGAGCAACTGCTCTATTTATCACATGGTTTCAAGAAGTGACTTTTACAGAGGTGTAGAATGGCGTATTTATGGAGGAAAGAGTTAACCCATTCTCTGCTATTGAAGCCTTTTAGCGTCTCAGTAAAACTCATTTTTGAAACCATTGTGATAAGCAGAGCATTTTATCCTATGGAGCAAATGCTCTATTTATCACAATGGTTTCAAAACTACACAATTCTAAAATTCCCCTTTTCTATAGTTAAAGGTCCTTTTCTGTAGATTAATTCAAGAGATTGTGTCTAAAAATGGTCTAGGAGGGAAGGAATTAAACCTGTTAAGGAATAAAAAACAAAGTTCCTTAACTGTTAAAAATATCACAGCTCAAATTCCTTGTGTAAACATCTACACGTGTTGGGTATTCATCTGTGGAAGGTTGATACACATCTGATAAAAAGTGCCAGCAGAGGGAGTACACAAAGGGACATAACTCTGTCAAATGTAACAAGTTAGAAATCCTTTACAGTAAAACCCTGTTAACTGGACATTAAATTTAGTATATATATCGGTCTTGGAGACAGGTGGCAGCTTAATGCAGGGTTTAAATAATGCAGAAAGTTCCTCTAGGAGCTTTCTGCATGACTTTCACCCTGCGTTAAGCAGCCACCTGCCTAAAAGTATCTAAATTCTCTTCTACTAGAATTTTGGTTTATAGTGGTTTTACTGCACATTAAGACAGTTTATCTGTATTGTTTGATGAAACAACTGCACTTAACTTATTACTTAATGAATATTCATGTCCGAAATAATGACTCAAACATGAATATTAACTCTGCATGCTAGCGGTGCAACCTTGCATTACCTATATAGCTGCAAACATGCTAGCCGTGCAACCTTGGATTACCTATATAGCTGCAAACAGTTTGGATCCAGATGAAATGCTGCATAATTCGGAATCAGGATCCCAACTGTTTGACACTTTGACCATATTTATACACCCGTAAACGAAGATATTGAATAGACCAATGTTACAAAAAACATGGACCATAACAGCTGTTTCTCGATAGTCCCACCTTTTTATGTCTTAGCAAACAGGCTTGACCCAGATCAATCAGCTTGTTTAGGAACTGTCTGATCAGGGTCTGCTGTGTTCATTTATATGCTACATCTAATTCTCTTCTGTCAATGCAATTAATTTCTTCATTTCATTTTTTTTATAAAAATAAGATAAAAAGGTAATTAATAATTATGGCTGAATTCTTCATGACTATTCATTAAGTAAGGATTAACTGGTTAATCAAACCAGTCACACAGTTCCTGCAAGTCTTCAAGTGTTGTCTGGGTCTCCATGTTTGTGGTTATCAAGTCTGTGTCTTGCCAGTCAACTTGGGTTTGCGTTTCAGTTTGCTGGTATGGCTCAATAGTCTCCAGTCCTATAGTCTGGGTCTGCATTTGTGAGGTCACTTTATCATCAGAATTCTGCAAGTCTGCTGGCAAGTTTAAAAATGGTTCATTACTTCCTGACTGGCTGTCTTGAGTAATGGAATGATATAGCTTGTTTGTTATCAAGTTCTCTGTGTTTTGACATCGGCTGTGTATAAAATTACTTTGTGGACCCATCCAATCATAATCACTTGTACCCACACCCAGGGTCTGTGTGGCAGTGCTAGAATTGATAGCTGGAAGTCCAAGATCAATAAGGTCAGAATCATTAAGAGTCTGAGTTTCCATGTTTGTCATCACCAGATCTAGAAAGTCAATACCCGCAGAAGTCTGTGTGTTTGTATCTATTGCACTGTAACTTTCAAACAGATCAAGATCTCCACCAGTCTGAGTATTAATATCAGCTGTGTTCACACTGCAGTGAGGGAAATCAAAGTCCTGTGTCAGCTGCTTATCATACAAGTTTTTATTGATGGCAGGAAGTGTTGAAACATATTTGTGTTGACCAGTCTGCCAGTTTGACCTGTCTGAATGGTATTCATTGTCAAGAAAAATACCACTAGAATGAAGAAGAGATTCAAATTCATCCGCAGACATCATTGCCTGGGCTTCTGTGTCTGTCATGGTGCTAACTGACTTCTCTATAGTCCCAGTACTAGAGCCTACTCTTACATCTGCTGACAGCAAAAATGAATCTGAAGTTGAGTACTCTCGGTGCACTTTGGGAACAGATCCTAGTCCTATAGCCTCCATGAAATCTGTATCTGTTGGCAATATGTGTCTACTTTTTGTTATCTGTTCATCAGAGGCTGATTTGCTTGGCGTGTTGATACTTGATGCTAAGCTGGGAGATGATGCAGTCTTTTTGTTAGCAAGATCTGTTGTTTCCAAGTTACTGTTGGAGGCAAGTCTCTTCTCCTCGAGTTTTCCCTCAAGCTGTTTGCTTTTGACTGTTTCTGAAGAAATGTATCTCACAGAGGATGTAAGGTTTGTACCATATATTTGTACTGAATTCATTTCCAGATCAATTGTTTGCTTTGAATCACTACCTAAGTTGGTACTTGTTTGCATATTAACAATAGAACTATTATTCAATGCCTTCTTGGGGTTTGTTTGGGTATTAACTTTGTCTTTGCTTCTTTGTTTCTTGGTAAGTTTCCTCTCTTGCAGGTTAACTAAATATGACTGTAAAGTCTGAGTTGATATAGAAGACGGCATGTCTGTCATTGTCTGGCTCTCAGCAAGGTTATGTGAAGTCTCTGCCCAAATGTTTCTTTGTTTTACCTGACTGTATGAATCAACTAACACAGGTTTGTTCAAATATGCTCTAGAACAATTGTTCAAACTTACAACTGGAACGAAAGTTTGTGTCTCCATTGTGCACTTTCTACTGCCTGGATCTAGGGGAAGTTGTTTTTGAGGTGTGACCTGTGAGGCCACTGTCTTTCTTTCAATAGGTAAATTAGCTTGTGCCATTGCATTCTTCAGTATATAGTCCCCGGTTGTCTGAGTGCCACACACTGATCGCATTCTTGGCTTCCTGGTAAGGCTTACAGATGTCTGTATACCTGTTGAAGACTTCAGTTTCTTTCTCCTTGGGGAATATGGATTCAAATCTTTACTTAAACCTAGTCTACGTTTGGCTATGGGAAATTTCTTTGTGGATGATTTAAAACTACTCAAAGCATTTCCTCCATTTTGAGAAAGAGATCTTTTACATTCTTTATTCACTGCATTTTCTGATTGCTTCCTATCATATACATTACACTCCTTCCCAGTATCTAACAAGTTTGCCTGTTTATTTGCATTCCGTATTCCACTCACTGACAGACTGTTTACACCAAAAATGTCTGTCTGCATAAAAGCATCTTGTCGTAGACCAGTGTTAGAAGCACATGATTTGTTCATGGCACTGGAAGCATGCTTGTGTGACACAGCTACAACATCTTGTTTTGGCTTTATTGGTTTTGGTGGCGGAGGTGGTGGTGGAGGAGGTGGCAGCACATTTATAAGCACAGCTGGTATCACAGGAATCCTAGGCATGTGGATAGTTGTAATACTGCTGTTGGCTTGTCTAGGGTAAAAAAGGAGAAAAACAATGAACTTTTAAAACAAACTGAATCTCTAGCCTTCCTCATGATATCAAAAAATGAAAATCTAAAATTCATTCATTATATTTAATTTTAAAATTATCCAGTTGGCTTAGTTTTTTTATCAAATACAGTAAAACTCCTCTAAACCAGACATTCAATTTAGTATAAATATTCAATTGGAGACAGGTGGCAGCTTAATTCAGGGTGAAAGTCAGGCAGAAAGCTCCTCTAGGCAGCTTAATTCAGGGTGAAAGTCAGGCAGAAAGCTCCTCTAGGAGCTTTCTGCATGACTTTCACCAAGCATTAAGCAGCCACCTGCCTAAAAGTATCTAAATTCTTCTCTACTGGAATTGCGGTTTAGCAGGGCTTTACTATACATGTACTATTGACTAAGTGGCAAACGGCCTTGATCCTGATGAGACACTTAGTTACTCTGCATTTCATCTGGATCCAAACGGTTTGCAAATGACAAATGATTGTGTTAACCCTTTCCTTCATACATAAAACATGTTTTCACACATTTGCAAACAGAGTAGACCCAGATCAGATCAGCTATGTTTGCTAATGGAATTTGAAAGATGTTTCTTTACTTTCTAAAATGGCTACAATGTTCCGCCTAACACATTGCATTATAATATTTCTGTTCATGAATATTCAGTGGGTATACCGTATTGAAATTTGAAATAAACATAGACGGGGAAGGGAACATTAATCGAATGTTAAGGGCAGTTGGCTATGATAAACGTTCTGTCTTGTTATGTAAGCTTTACCCCATTCCAGTCCCTCATTTTGAAGCCTTTTGAAACCTCTATAAAAGTCAAACTTTGAAACCATTGTGATAAATAGAGCATTTGCACCTATTTATCACAGTGGTTTCAAAACTACACAATTCTAAACTTTCCCGGTGGGGAGCATGCCCCCAGACCCCTATTGCCACTGTGCATACATTACATTTGGATTCTATGCTCCTGCTTATTTATCTGCTACAAATTCTTACAGTGAATTTCTCTACTGTTATTAAAAAACCATGATCACAATATCAAACAGTTTATAAATATTGTTATTAAATTGTAAGCACAGGTAACCATAACTTTGCCAAATGCCACTATTCTGCAAAGAGATAACGCAAAGAAGGATAGGAAAGTGTTGCCTTGTATGCAGGAAATAAGTTGACTAGTGTTTACAGTAGTAAAGTCCTCTGATCAGGGTCTGCACTGTTCACCATTCTGAATAAATTCAATAAGTCCTTTGCAAACAGTGTAGACCAAGATGAGATAGCTCCTAGAGGAGCCCTCACATCAGAGTCTGCACTCTTTTTCATGTTAAACTTTTTTTTTGGAAAATCACCATAAGCTTGACATTTTTCTATTCTCTGTGTAAGCAAAAGAATACAAAGTTATAGGTGTATTCTCGCGTCGGCCACATGCTACTCTCGCTACATTCTGCATGGCAGTCTAATACAAGTTACTGACATGCATTTGATAGATTCAAAAGGCATTTATTAACATGACATCCTGAAACAATCAAGGTATACTATTTCTGACATGAAAAGGCTTCGTAGCGTTAGCTTTGGTTTAGTATATGAAAGAAAGTCCACAAAATATAGCCATGTGTGAGGAGTCCACACCAATATACAAATATTAGGCTCATGGCGAAATCACATGCCCATAATATGAATGAAATTTTTCTTCCAGAGGATACTCATGAATAAAGAAGTGCACTTCGGATGACCTTATGCAAGCAATTAGGTAATCACACCTATAACCGAGTGGTCAGTTTGATAAGCATAGCGGTAAACGACCGAAATGTCAGCTGCAAATGAATCACTCACTAGAAATAATGTTCGATCTAATCATTTCCCTTCTAGACCCGCTATTTTATGCCAAATATCAGAAATCTGATTTTCGAAAAATTGTTCCCATGCTAAGAATACTCCAGTGTCTGCAACGCTTTGATTTAATCTTGGAATAGCTCATTTGAAAATTTAGTGTTGTAAAAGTTAATAATAGATATGGTCAATACTGTTAACACTTTACTCCAGGAATATTCATGGAAGAAATAATGATATCATGAACATTAATTTGATTAACTGTTATAACAGCACATGTGGTATTGGCCATCTTTGGCCAAAGCTGTAGAATCATAACTACAAAATTTCATAAGCAAACAGAGCAGACCCTTATCAGATGGCTCCTATAGGAGCTGTCTGATCTGAGTATACATGTACTCTGTTTGCAAAGGTGAAGAAAGACGTATTCATGGAGTAAAGGGTTAACCCTGTACAATGTACTCCATATATATGTCATTGCAATCAGAGCAACCCATCTGATGCCATCTGATCAGGGTCTGCTCTGTTTCAGCTAATCAATATTCATGATGTCATTATTTTGAAAATAAATATTCATACGAGGGGTGTTCCATAAATAATGTCATTTGTGCTTTATTTCGCGGAAATCGTGCAATTCATGCACAAAACCACCTCGTGTCGATTGAGTGATCACTGGCTCGTGACACAGGTAAATATCTCGTCCACACGTTCACTTGCCTCGGTACAGTGTACATCGTTTCATAGCCTATTCGTTAGACTATACACAAAATGACAGGAAAACGAGCTGAAAATGTTCTTGAAATTAGGGCCGATATAAAAGGTAGGTCATTACTCGGCATAAAGGCTGTAGATATTCACCGCGAGGTGTGTGACATTTATGGGGAGGGCCAAATGTCCCACAGGACTGTTTGTAGGTGGGTAGCTAAATTTAGTGCTGGGCAGCAGCAACTGAAAGATGCTGCTCGCCCAGGTCGTCCTGCAACAACTACGACCAAAGGTAACATAGAAAAAATCCGAAATATCCTCAAAACTGATGCTCGATTCACCGTAAGACAATTGGCTCGAATGACAAACTTGTCGTTAGCAAGAGTTCATGCAATTTTGAAGAAACACCTAAAAGTTAGAAAGATAAATGCAAGATGGATACCCCATTTGTTAACGGATGAGCAAAAGAAGACGCGTGTAACAATGGCAAAAAAACTTCTCAAAATGTACCCAAAATATAGTAAAAAGGCTTATGATAATATAGTCACTGGTGATGAGACCTGGGTGTATTATTTTGAACCAAAGCGGAAGGTTTCCAACCGAATATGGGCCACTAAAAATGCCAGACGCCCAAGTATTGCCAAACGAATACAAATGGTAAAGAAGGTTTTGTATGCTATTTTTTTCACTAATAATGGTCCAGCTATTCAAATCCCGGTGCCAAAAGGCAGAACGGTCACAGGCAAGTTCTATAAAAACGTTGTTCTGAGAAAATTGAAGAACTACTACAAAAGTAGCCGCCCCAAAACAGGACTTAAGTATGTCCGACTTTTGCATGATAATGCACCCGTTCACAAGGCACGTATTGTGACTGACTTTTTGGAGTCAGAGAAGGTTACCGTCCTTCCGCACCCTCCGTATTCGCCAGACTTGGCCCCCTGCGACTATTTTCTCTTTCCAAAATTTAAATATCATTTATCTGGAAGGAGATACAATTCGAGAAATGCCCTTGGATCTGCTGTTTATCAGTGTCTGATGGGTGTCCCCATTGAAGAGTATGAAAAATGCTTCCAAAAATGGATTGACCGGCTAAAAAGGTGTATTCTGGCTGGCGGAGAGTATTTTGAAGGGCAGAGCAAATTAAAATGAACAAAAGCACTTCCGCTATATGAGCACCGATGCAAGTGACATTATTTTTGGAACACCCCTCGTAGAGTATATGTTTAAACAATAAGATACCATTCCATCTAACAGTATCATTTAAAGTTTAGAATCTCACTGGGGTTTTGTCTTCAACTCCTTCTTGCAATACTCCTTGGGATATGTGTGGCCCCTTCTCTTACAATGTGTCAGCAGGGCTTCAGTTGTTGTATAATTTGCAGGACAGTCGGCACACAGAAACGTCTCCCCACACTGCTGCTCATGACGGTTGACGTCACACTCTCGGCTAAAGTTTCGTTCACATTTTGAACACTGCCATGGTTTATCTGCATGCACCTTCATGTAATGCTACAAAAACATGAATAGTTTCCAACTTTTCATCTTTTCTATAATATTGATGTCAAATGCCTTCATGCTATGTATTTCAGGATTATAATTCTTATTTAACTCATACGTCACCAATTTTGAATTTCACAGCAGGGTGTTTTTGCATCATGCAATGATCCTAGGATCACGGTATGAAAGTACAGCACATTTACCTGTTATTCAGTAATCAACTGATCATGTCATTCACAAACAGTTTGGATCCAGAAAATCTTAGTAAGACTGAGACTCATCAAGATTCAAACCACAAATCACATGACAATCTGATCATGTTTTCAACAATAAATGTGAGAGAACCTCTGAAACTTTTGAGAGGTCATTGCCTTCTGGTAAACAGCAGTTCCTTATCAGGCTAAAGGTTAACCCTTTCCTTCATATAAATGCATTTTCACACATTTTCCTGAAGCAGTCGTCTGATTCGGATCTACTGTTTGCTTATGAAATTATCATAGGTTTTACTCTACAGTTTTTCCCAATACCAAAACGTCTGTTGTGTCATTATTTCATACATGAATATTCAACAGGGAGAGGATTAACCCTTTACCTGTTCTATGGTCATTCCAAATTTTACTACCTCCTGAATATTCATGGACAAAATAGTTATAAAGAATTATGGAAGGTGGAACATTGTAGACATTTTAGGAAGCAATGAATCAGATCTATCAAATTCTATTAGCAAACAGAGCAGACCCTAATCAGATGGCTCCTCTAGGAGCCATCTGATCTTGGTCTACTCTGTTTGCAAATGCGTGAAAACATTGCTAATTTAAGCTTGGTGAAGTAGATATTATTGTGATGCGGACCACTGTATTGGCCCCACATGTAAATAAATGACCTTACAAATTAACCTTTACTGTGCGAGACACAAGTCACGAATGTCTTTTGCAAACAGTGTAGACCCAAATTTAAATTTTTAACTCTTAGTACATTAATCTGTATAATTTTTCCATGGCTTCAATTCTCATAAGAACTTGATTTAAAACACAGACACCTAGTATCCAAACACTGCTGGGACTTTTCCTTTAAGAGCTGTCTGATCTGGGTGTACTCTGTTTGCAAATGTGTGAAAATAAAACATGTTTAAATGAAGGAAAGGGTTAAGGGCACATAATGCTTGACCTATTAATTCCACCAAGTTAAACCTGTCTGAGATATTGCCAAAATCAATACATCTGACTCAAAGTTTGAAATAAATTGCTTGAGGATTGTGGATATAAAAGGCCAATTTTGAATGGACTGAAAACAGCTGATAGGAAGTCGACAATCCTAAAAGATCACTTTTAGAACTTTTATTTCATCTGAGCTAAAAAATCAAATAACTAATACTCTGCTTTTTGATATATTAATCAAATAAAAATATGTCAATGAAAGTACATCGAAATGCATGTTTGGATTTTTATTAACCGTGTAAATGATTAAATAAGACTCATCCGATCTTAAGCAAATATTTGGATGGACGATTAACTTTTTATTTAATAATCCCATCTTTTTATGCCTTTCAAAAGTTGCAAACAAAATAGCTGAGCAGTTGAAAACTTCTAATCTTATTCTTTGCTTGAACTGGATTATCCAAAATCAGTATAATGTGACTTAAACTGAGTGTGGGTTAAATCCTTCATAGATTTATACTTTACACTTGGCTCATTAGAGACTAACAGATCCAAAAAGGATTCTTTTGGATTGAAATCACCTTTTTGATACCCTGATGAAACTATGGACACTGTATACAAATAAAGAAACCCAAACCAATATCCCACCTGTTTCAGTCCTTGGTATGTGTTAAAATGTCTGTCCTTTCCATCACTGTACTGGCAGTCATCTATTGGGCATTTGAACTGGAATGTCCAAACATCTTTATTCCGTACTTTGCCTCGGTGAAACAACCTCTTGTCACCATCATTCTATATAAAAAACAGATTATGAGATAGGAAAGTTAAAGTAACCTCAAACAAAACAGTCTCTTGAGTAAACTTCACCTCTTCATGTATCTGTAAAAGTATAATTTTATACTGTAATTTTTGTTAGATCCAATATTTTAAGCAAGATGAAAACATGTACAAGAGTCGAAGAATGTGTGTACAGTTCAAACATTAAAGCTGTGCCACAGTGGGCGACTGACGCAGGAAATACAGAGATAAGCAAAGGTCAGCATGCATAGACTAGCAACAAGTGGCTTAACATTTCATAAATGTACATAATCAATCATGCATTTCATCCTTGCTGGAAAATGGTACATTCCACATTACATCATGTACAGGGGCCATTTACAAAGAAACAGATGATCTAACTGCATATGTTTTTTCGACGCTTCTTCAATGTTACTGCAAAGAACACAGGATATTCACTATGACTGTCCAAAAAAATCAATGCTCGATCTGTCATAAAGAAAAAAATCCAAATCGAGTGACAAATGTGTGTTATTACTTTATTTACTTATTACTTAAACCGACAGTATTTCACTAAATACTTGTACGATTTACCCATGCTTTGGTAAATGACCAGTTTGGTAAATTGAATTTATATAGTAAACAGAATCGAGGTTTCGGTAAGAACATGATTATATAGTTAAGTATTTCACACCTTTCATTCATGCATTATATATTGTATCATCATGGTGTTCGAAGTTTGGAACACAGTTACACTGATCAGTGTGATCTAGGTGCAAGCGGTGTATAGATCAAATTACTATTATTACGACTACCAGTAACTTTAAACAACATGTTAGAAAACTTAAATTGGCAGATTTTACGCGATTGACGAGACATTGGACGAATGACTATGTTCTACAAAATTGTTTAAGGTTATGTTGCTGATCAGGTACCCACATATCTCGAGAGGCCCATGAGGATGACCCGTCATATGCATCCGTTGTTATAAAGGCAGATACACACATTGTCAAACTACTTTAAGTATTCTTTCTATCCATATAAAGTTATTTTGTAGAACAGCTTGCCTGCATATGCCGTTCAACAGTCGGATCTAGAGGGGCTTAAAAGTGTCATGCACCCCTCTCTTTTAAGCCATCCCTGAGAGCTGGGAAATAGTGTTTTTATCTGATTTTAAATGTTACCTGTCCTAACACTATCTTACTTTCTCCTTCCCACTGTCTCACTTTGAAGTCTTTCTATTCACTACTTTTAATACTTTTGTCCTAGCACTGACGGCGCACATGCCAATAATACGCAAAAGCGGAGTTTGGGAGTATCTATAGATAGATAGATAGGTGCGAACATCTAATATAACAATTATTAAAAGTGCGTACTGTCAGCAGGTGCAAACTGTAGTCTCATTAATGACCCGTAAGACAGCATGCTAATTTTGTGACAGGTGCCGTCTTACATCTGCCGGGATATCGTTAAAACCGAAAGTAGCTCGATATCACCATTTAGAGTGCACTGATGTGAACTATTGGCGAATACACTACATACATTTATAATTCCTACTTCCTATTTGTAAGCAGATCTAACAAATCATTATTGAAATTAAAATAGTGAATAACTGATGGAGATTTTACGAAAAAATAGACACCCAAATAATTATCCATTTTCTTCAAAAATATTGTTAACGAAAAATCTAGCAACGGTTTAACCAACAAAATAACGTGAATAGGGTCGAAACAATACGAGACGAAAACAATATAAACAATTGTCCCTAACCTCTATCTGTCCGTGAGACTTGACCATATGCATTTTCAGTGCGCCTTCGTGAACAAATGTACGTGAACATCCCTCCTGTGTGCAATTCACATTCCTTTTAGAGCTTTTAAGCTGATCTTCGGATGATGCGACAACAATGAGCTTCTCCGATGACATTTTTTTCTCCTTGTTGACATTATGGAAAAATCGGAACCTCTCACATATGACTGCACACCGGCTCACAAGATTCCCCACTCAAATAGGGGCACCAGTCGTTCCGCATTATGACTAATATACGAAATGGAAACAAAGTACCGAAATGGAACGAAATGGAATAGAAATACTCGAAAGGGAACCATTTTTTTAAGTAAACCACGTTTGGCAAAACTAAACTCATTTTCGTATACCTTATATAAATAGAGGCTTGTGTACACACTATAAATAAAATAGAAAGTGTGAAAAATAAAGATTTTAGAAGGAGCCAGCTAGTAGGCATACGTGCATGAATTTAAGTTTTCATAAAACCTTAGCTTAAAAACCATGGCTCCATCGCGCATACATGTTTCGATTCCATTTCGTTACTTTTTTCCAGTTAACATTCCTACATGAGTTTTCTGTATGACTTTCGCCCTGTAGTAAGAGACCACATGATTTCAAATATATGTTTATTCATAAAGTTGTCGCTTATTTATAAGAGAGCTTAATTGTACATAAACTTATATATGATGTATAGATTTATGTCTCTCAAGATTTGTATTCCATGTAGACTGGTTGTCATGACAACCAATTCACAGACATTGTACTGTCGGACTACTTTCGGCATTCCCGTCACCGCCTATTGGTGAGATTTCTCGACAATATATGTTTACAAAAGATAGAAAACGTGTTAACTTTTTGCTTCATGGATATTCACGTGAGCAATAATGACATCATGAATATATGCTAGATAAGTTCTAGCTTATGATGGCACATGAACACAACACTTTTTGGACATGGCAGAAACTGTAGAAACAGCCTGATCTGGACCTTCACTGTTTGCAAAGGCATAGAAAGGCATATTTATTTATCAAAGGGTTCACTCTTTTGGCACCAAGTTTAAAAGTGTCGTCTGCAATAATTATTCCATATTAAATATAACTCTAAACTAAATAATAAAGCTATATTAGCATAACATTCGTTTTTAAAAACAAAACCTGTATGCTTGGGCTGAAATAATACAGAAAACAGTGTAGTCCCAGGTCAGATGCCGCCTTGAAAAGGCGGCATCTGACCTGGGACTGCACTGTTTTCAATGGTGCCAACAGGCGACATTGGCACCGAAAGAGTTAATATACGATATTTTCATTACTTAATCTTAATATGAATTTTCTTCAATGATTTTTCAAAAACCACAGGATAATGTCAATTACATCCTTTTGGGATGCCGAGTTACTAGGCGTCTTGTCTGGGTCCTAACAATTTGCGCAGATAATCGCGATATCGCCAAGAGCGTTAACTAATGAGGGCCTTTTGTCGGTTATCTGCCCCTGTCCAACCAGGTGGCGCTGCCACCGAGTAGGTCCTTTCTGTTACATACATGTATATGTCTCTAGTCCTTTGTTACACTTTTGTTATCCATTATTGACGGTTTTCACTTTGATTACACAACGTTTTTTTAACCGAGAATAACGAAGCATGTGGAAAGAGTAAAACGTACTCCCAATCGTGCAGAAACCTATAACAATGTAGTATGATTGTTCATGTTCCTATTGTTTTGCAATTTTGATATACACTGCAATTATTGATTATCACTTTAAGCTGTCACATGTGTTTCTAGATATGCGTAGTGATACATTTTAGAACATTTCTCTATTGTAAATGTTGGAAGGACCGAACCTTTACTTGAACGTTCACGTTATCCGAGTTCAACTGTACTCTTTAATACATAACACCATTCTGTCTCATTAAAGCTAAGAAATAGATGTATGCGTATATAAGCTGAACTTTGCTGATGCAATGTCTACTGAGAACAACCACATTGTGTTATATTACTAAAACACTCAGCTGATATAAACAATTTCAGTAGAACCTCTCTGTCATGATAACTTCAAATGTATAAACACAGACGCCTTTACCTCTTCCAGTGCTGCGTATTGGTGTCTGCAATATTTGTCAATTGCCTCTTTCGTTTTATTTAACCCTCTCCCTGTTCTATTTGTTTATTCCAAATTTCAATACCTACTGAATATTCGTGAACAGAATAGTTATATAATGACATATGGAAGGTGGAACATTTTAGACATTTTAGAAAGTAAAGAAACATATCTATCAAATTCTCTGGGTCTACTCTGCTTGCAAATGCTTGGAAACACGTTCTCGTATGAGGGAAAGTGTTACCCTTTCCCTTTTCAGTATTCATGAAAGAAAAAATAACAACATGAATATTTATTGACGCAATTTGTATAATGCAAACTTTTCAAGGGATTTGTTTTTGCTTTGACATAAACTATAGAATCAGATCTATTATATCATATCAAATGCAAACGGAACAGTCTCTGATCAGTTTGGTTTTGGGCTACAACGTCGTTTTAACGTATTTCAGTCATATCACGACGCCCAGCTAATTACAAGTGAATAAATACAACAGAAGTTCTTCCGAGCACGGAATAAATTGCATTCCTCCATTTGGAGGTGTATGATCTGGGTCTACTGTGTTTTGCAAATGCGTGAAATTTAAGCGTTTATATTAGGGAAAGGGTTAATTAAACGGTTTATTAAACTGTGGATCCTGATGAGACGCTGATCCAAACTATTTACAAATGTGACCACATAATCACCGTTAGTAGAGAAAGATGTAGCCATTTCCCTCATACAAACGCTTTTTACACCAGACCCACATCAGATGACTCCTGTAGCCACCTAATCAGGAGGGTATGCTCTGTTTGCTTGTGAAGTTATAAGATCTGACCCTACAGTTTCTACCTATACCCAACTATCATGTGAACAAAAATCATTGTCATTTCTTTCATGAATATTCAACAGGAAAAGAATTACACGTTGATGGTTGCTTTATTGTTGTGCGACTATGAAATACCACTGCCTTACTACACGAGTGCATATTTTCCACACAATCTATCAGCACGATACAAATTTAACAGGTGTGATATCCAGAGTTTCTCTATATTTTTTCTCACCATGAATATACCCATCTCAATATCCACCTTTAATATTTCATATGTGTACTCTCCACTTTTCTCTATCAAACAAATTTGTTTAAAGAATTGACATGGCCACAACGTGGATTTGAAAAAAAAAAACTGCATTACTTTGAGCATACTTCAAAGATTTGAAACTACTCGTATAAATTTATGATTGTTTAATACTTTCCATCATATTGACACCTTTTGACGCCTCTGGAACCATTGCGATAAATGCAGCATTAAAGGTTTACTCCATGGGAGTAAATGCTCTTTTTATCACAATGGTCCCAAACCTACACAATTCTAAAAATATCATTTTCTCTAGTAAATGCTCCTTTTTGGTAGATTTACTGAAACAAGTTGGGTTTAAAAATAGCCTAGGACGACACAATTATATTTATGTCTGCTATGTCAGAATCTCCAAAACGTTGCTTTTACCCTGCCAAGCCTGATTTGAATGGTGTTTGAAAACAGATTGGATCTCGTTTTATCAGGATCTGAGCTTGATGACACTAGATCAGTAGGTTTAAAAATAGATAGATAGATAAATACAATTTGAACGAATCAGAAAATTAAATAAATAAAAACAAAAATACAACCGATCAAGGTTTAGGCCGGATTTTTTCCCCCGACGGGGTAAGTGCTAGAAGCGTATCAATGTTTCGTCTTTCCAAAGCTAGCACATTAAATATTCCCTCCTCGACACATATTAAAAGTACATGTATGTGTCATGCAGGAAATACGAAACACACAACCACTCAAACAGCAACACGACGACAAACAGCAAATGTACATGTATATAAAAGACGCAAAGACACGAACAGACATAAACAAACAATAGGAGGGAAGATTGAAGTACCGCCTTGGAACGGTCGGTGACAAATGTCGCTAGGGCAGGTGGGGGTGGGGGTGTGGGGGGGTGGTGTTAAACCGGTTTAGAGGTACACAACCTCACTTATTCCATCCCCACTCTAAAAGACACACATTGTATATAAACGTATCCCCTCTCCAACTACCGAAACTGAACATTTACTAGAGAACAGGAAAACTTTAGAATTGTGTGGTTTCAAAAAATGACTTTTACAGAAACTTCAAAATGCGTCAGTAGGAGGGAATTGGTTAAGAGATATGATATCAGAACCCATTCATCAATAAAGAAAGAAGGTGGCATTAAATAACTCACTGGGCTCACGAGATCATTGCTGTATACTGTGAAAATACTGTGAACTAATAATCAAAATTTTCATTTCAGCTAATAAGGAAACAAAAGCCACACTCTAGCCGCCATGTTTTACCACTTGAACGTTATATTAAGGAATGTGGTAGATTCCACTTTTGAAGATGTGATTGAGAGTATGGGCTTAGAAAGATTCATTATCCATGTATCCCCATTTGTGGAATACTAACACCGTCCATGGCAGTCATGTTATTTGGGGTATGAATTGTCTGCTTCAATTGTTAAACTAAAAATTCTCTTAATTTCTTTGCAAAAATATGGCCACCGTGTCAAACAGTTTGGATTATTGCGAGACGCCGCATTATCTGGATCCAAACCGTTCGCATAGTTAATCATAGTTTCGATAGCGTTAACCCTTCCCTGTTGAATATTCATGTAAGAAATAATCACGTCATAAATATTCATTTGCTAGAATTTTATAATCGCATATATACGCATGTTGTTTTGGTATTGGTAGAAATTGTAGTCAGACCTATTACAATTTCATAAGTAAACAGAGCATACCCTCATCAGACAACTCCTATAGGATCCATCTGAAGTGGGTCTACTCTGCAAAAGCTTGAAAAGGGCGTTTATGAGGGAATAGATTAAATCAGACATTCGAACAGGGTCGATCAGTTTTTGAGCCCTGACGAGACGTGTTGTTTGCAATCTTAGCTGGTTTCAAATTCTGCAAATATTATCACGAATTCCACAACCCTTAAAGTGCGGAACACGAGTCACTAATGTCCTTTTCAAACAGTGTAGACCCATATGAGAAAGCTTATAGAGGAACCCTCTCGGCAGGGTCTGCAATTTTTGTCATGTTACACTTTTCTATAGAAATATTCCTAAATATTCACCATAAGCTTGACCTGTTTGAATTTTTGAAATACACGTAGTCCATTTGAAAATTCAGCATTGTGAGGTTTAACCATATTTCGATGAATGGCATGACTCTGCGCATACAACCTGTTCTGTGAAGATTTGCTTGGTGTCACCAGTTTCTGCGACCGCTGTCCCATAGAAACAAAATGCTTTTAAAGTACCGATATATTTCCTTAAAACTTTGATAAATATGTCCAGCAAATCTGTTCGTCCCCTTTGATTCCCAAATCACAAGTTCACAACATAGCTTTCACCTACGTGTCATAATCAAGTGCAATAGCAACCCCAACCCAATTGTTTCCTGTGTGGAAGTCAGCTGAAATGTGTGCTTCCTCCCTCATAAAACTACCAAACAAAACACTCGTATAAGTTGAACTTCGATATCTCGAACTTAATGGTACTATACAAATTAGTTTTGAGATAACAGAAGTTCGAATTATCAGATTTTTGATCTGGACAATTTCTAAAGATCACAGCTTAATGTAGGTATAAAGTTGTGCTGAAAGCTCATGCAGGGGTTTCAGCATTACATGTACTTTAAAACTGCATTATGCTGTCACATGTGTTCTTAGATATGTTAAATGATGAATTTTAGAGCAAATCTGTATTATAAGATCAGGAAGGACTGAGCTTTTAATTCGAGTTATCCTGGAGTTCGAGTTATCCGAGTTCGAGATATCGAAGTTCAACTGTACTTTGCATAATAGACTCCATCATGTAGTTTGAAAAAGTGATATACAAAGAATGCAGATGATTCTCATACTTAATCTTTATGTCATTTGTAACTATATTGAGTATATTCACATGACCAATAAACATTTTTGAAGTATTACCTTAGCAACATATGTAATAGTGCATATATAAGGTACTTATAGTAGTGATTTCCAAACACCTGTGACTCTAGCCAGGGTTTATTGTCAGTTTAACGCTTTACTTGTTTAACATTCATGTAAGAAACAATGATATCATGAATATTTATTAGCTGAATTTTCAAAATGAAAAAAAATGCATGGATTTTTTTGCACTAACAAAAACAGTAACATGTCATAAGCAAACAGAGCAGACCCAGGTCAGATGGCCCATGTCTGATCTGGGTCTACCCTGTTTGAAAATGCATGAAAAAGCATTTACAAATGCATCTGAACGAAAGGGTTGAATATACATTTATTTTTTTAACATTTGTACAGATTGCCATGGTAAGTTACGATAAAATACACGTAAATATCATTGCATAGTTTAATGACCATTGAGCGTCAAAACAGACGTATCAATTTGCAACAGTTAATTTGAGAAATAATCTTTGTTAAACTGATATTTGTCAGCTCATAAACTTAGGTTTGGAGTATTGAGGAGCTGTCATTTAACTCATTCCATCATAGGTTATTTTAGACCCAATCTCCATGAATAATTTTACTGAAAGGAGCATTTACTAGAGGAAAGAAACGTTTTAGAATTGTTCAATTTTGAAACCATTGTGATTAAAAGAGCATTTGCTTATATGGAGCAAATGCTATATTTATCACAATGGTTTCAAAACTTTACTTTTACCGAGACGTCAATATGAGGGAATGGATTAACTAAACAACAATTTGTTGGCGTTCTGATGAGTGAAGACTTCACATCAGACTGACAAATCGTGATTTATGATGTATTCATTTCTTACATGACCGAATGGGGCTATAAATGCACCAGGTCAGCGTTTGTGACATTTGGAACCCCTTGGTTTTGATCACTAATGCCGTATCAAAGTATAAATGACGCGTAACCTATGCTGTTGTTTATTTGTGAAACTGCAAATATAATACTGTTTCTTGACGAAATCACCAATTTTGTTGGTACATGTATAGATTGTCCTTTTATTCGCCAATCACACTAATGTGAAGGTATAGAAAATACCTTATTAGATATTTGGGAAATAATTCCCTGATGCGATTACTTTGGTTACACTTAGTGTCACTAGGTTACAATTTTATTCATAATTTACTGTCCTTTGAACTGATTTTAAGGGTTTCAAATTCCTCCTCCACGTTTCAAATTCCTCCTCCACGGCAAGATCTGGCAAGACTTTAGGCATCATGCATGGTGGTTCAACACTTGGATCACATGATGACATTTGTATTTTGTAAAGTCCGTTACACCTTCAGACCGCAGGTAGTCCTCATCAAGGAATGATAATCCATTTAATTTAAAACAAAAACACGTGAATAATCTTTTTGTAATGAGAAAGATTGAACACACCAACTAAAACCCACTATTAAACCCTTTACTCTACACATACTCGTAAAGAAATAGTTCCTATATGAAATTACATGAAAATGTATCATTCTTTCCAGAACTTTTAACAAGTACACTGTAATATGCTTATGATAAATGCCGGGGGGTATACAGTTCAAATGTGCTGAAGAGGGCTAAATGTGCTTTATCCAAACATCGTTATACATGTATCAAAACGGCGCGCATTCAAATACTGAAAACGCCATTTCTCCATCATGGAAGTGATGGATCTAGAGAGTGGCCACACTAAAGGGTTTGGTGGAGAAATAAAGCAGCTATCTTTAAAATAAAATAATTTACGCATCTTATCTGAGCCTCTGTCTAATTCAGTAAGGACGCCTGCAAAAAGGGATCTCAGGACCTGCAACATTCCCACAGATACCTCATAGAAGGAAGTGTCAAGACAGGGCACGCACATAACCTAACAGAGTCCCGTTCACTTGGAATATCTCGGGAAGTTCCACGACGACAAATCACATCGGAAACAATATGTACAGTGGTCGCCATATTGTAGGACGACTTTCAAAATAAAGTCACAGAACAAGGAAGTGTTGATTTTCATGTACTTTTGAGAGAGAAACTAGTGGGTTAATATAAATAATAAGATTTAGACATTGCCTCTGCATAAAGCTGCGATCTTTTAAATCCTCATGTTTATATACATTTACGTTAATGAAAACTTCACCAGTGCAAATCACACAGTTTACAAATTGATGTACATATGAATTCATGAAATAACATATATATGTATTTTTGCCGAGCTTGCCGATACATCAAGTAATTACGATTGATGTGCATTTAAAATGTTCCCTCGAAACTGAGATTCCTAGGTAAAGAATGAAACTGAGATTCCAAGGTAAATAATGAAGTAGTGGGTGAGGGAATTAATTTTGTTAACTTTATCAAATGTAAGAAATGCTAACTTAATGAGTATTACTTTGATGATATTTGTAAATTGTATATTGTAAATTTTCTTTGTCATGGCAGAAACTGTAGAATCGGATCTATTTTTTCTGTAGACAAATAGATTCAGCTATGATCAAACGGCTCAGGACTACAGGTGAGGACTGATACTTACTTACCTGTTGGTTCATTTACAATTTGTAGTACAGCATCAGCAAAGATGTCTGGCTTTCTCATATGGGTAAATGGAACATTCATGACTTCATACCTTCTGATTCTTCGAGATCATGAATTTCAGTACTTCTTGTTCTGAAAATTGAATACCGCTTAAGCCGGTGCTAGGGGTCGTGAGCAGTGTTGCACTTTCAATTACTGCTCATGAACAGACTCAATAAAACCGAGTTTGCAATTTTCTCTTTTTGTGTTGCAATTTTTGCTTTCGGAGGATCACGACCCTTCAGAATTTAATTTCAGTCATACGGGATTGAATCACAGTGGCTGGCCACAGTGTAGATATATTAACCCCTAAAATAAACTATCATTACCACTAAAGGTGATTAATACCCCTACTAGCACATTTGACACAGAGATTGGGTTATAGAAATAAAACTCTCGACCGCTAAATTTTCATTTGTTAAATTACGAAAAGGGAGATCATTCATTCATGCACGAAGCGACAAATCAAAACCTTTATAGCAGGTGCAGAACTTCAGATGGTGTTCAATACTGCAAATTTTTAAAATGTTTTGTTGAGGTATGACAGAGGAAAGATCCGGAAAAAAATCCTTTGTTAAAACAAGCCAGATTTTGATAAAAGTAACAAAGAGCAATAACTCCAAAAAATACTGAAGACAAAGTTATGGATCTTGTGCACTGCACTTGTGGTCAATTAGGTCTATCTGTATATGAAGCTTGAAGTCAATAGCTTTTATACTTCGAAAGTTATAATCCGGACAAGCGAGATTTTGAGAAAATTAACAAAGGGCAATATCTCCAAAAATACTGAAGACATAGTTACGAACCTAGTCCACTGCACTTGTGGTCAATGTGTTCTATCCGTATATGAAGTTTGAAGTCAATAGCTTTTATACTTTGAAAGTTATTATCCGGACAAGCCAGATTTTGAGAACAATATCAAAGGGCATTAACTCCAAAAATACTGAAGACAGAATTATGAACATTGTGTACTGCACTTGTGGTCAATGTGTTCTATCTGTACACGAAGTTTGAAGTCAATAGCTATTATACTTTGGAACTCATGACCCGGACGGACGGACGGACGAAGAGACGGACGGACATGGTGACTCCAGTATACCCCCAAACTTCTTTTGTGGGGGTATAAAGAAACATCATTTCTCCACCAAATCTTACGCTGCACATAACCACTCTTTAGAATCGTCTGTTTGAGCCGACTCTAACGAGTAGTCACAACATGGGGATTGGATGAGAAATAAAGGATACTATCACATCGTAATTGTTCTTGGCTAATGTCAATGCGATCTGACGTCCGATGCCTCTTGAAGCCCCGATTACGAGTGCAGACTTCATGGCGTATCTGAAATGGTAAGAGAATGAGTCGTTAAGTTTATGCAATCGAATGTTTGGAGTCGCGTCTGCCTCTTAAGTATTCTGCCATTTTAAATATGACAGCGCCCACGATGCCACGTTTATCAAAGATCATGCTTCTTGCAATACACTACATGTAATTGTTTTCTGTTGAAAATAATTAAATATGACGTAGATCTCCAAATCAGAATTTTAGGTTTATCCGGATGCTTCATGCATAGAAAACTCCCAGATTAGCTTTCTGCATGACTTTAATCTTACAGTAAGCTGTCATCTGTCTATAATGATACTTGGATGCCTTGGATATTTGAATTAGGGAGGGTTAAGATCATGTGCATTTGACTATGGAGTATGATTAAGCATTCTCTTGCTGTTCACGTCAATATACCTACCTGTACATAGTGTAAATCCTGATGAGACAACCCCTGTAGGAGCTGTCTCATCAGGTTCTGCACTATTTACAAGTTGATTGTGCAACCAGTGCACTCCATGGTAGTTATTGCACATAGACATATTTGTAGACAGTAAAGATATATGCAATTAAACAACATGATACGGGTAAAGATGGAGAAATGTATTTTAAATTTCAGCAAGAGAAGGGTTAAGACCGCCTGAAAATTGTGTTTGTAAGAATTTCCGGTAGAGGCATTGTGATTTTCATGTAAAAATGTACATAAATGTGATGTCAAAAGAGGTTCTGATGAAACATGGAGTTACCCTGACGGTGAGATACTCCAAACAGTTTATTACTCTAGTCGTCTCTTTCGCAAGAAATAGTACGAATGAAATATTTCTTTGAAAGCTTCGATGAGTAGAGCAACAGATAAAGGTACTTACTCAAATACTAAAATCGTTGGAGAAATACAGAATATGAAACACAGAATATATTCTGAAAGTGGGAGATCCTTCGAAAGCAAAAGTAGCAATGCTAAAAGAGAACATTGCAGGCTCGGTTTTATTGACTCTGTTCGTGAGTAGTAATTAAAAGTGCAACACTACTCACGCTCCCTAGCACCGGCTTCAGCAGTATTCAATTTTGAAACATTATACCATCAAAACTAATGATCCCGAAGGACCAGAAAATGTAACAACACTAAGAATGAAGTTATTAATGAAAGTGATTTAATCTAAGCATCGTATCTGGACATCTGCGGTGACAATAACTGGCAGTATGTTAAATGTTAAAATGCATAGTACGTCAAAGCCTCAGTAATCTGGTTCTCATCCCGACAAAGGACGTCTTGTACAGACAGTATACTCTTAACGTCTTGTACAGATAGTATACTCTTAACGTCTTGTACAGACAGTATACTATTAAAGTCTTGTACAGACAGTATACTCTTAACGTCTTGTACAGACAGTATACTCTTAATGTCTTGTACAGACAGTATACATTTAACGTCTTGTACAAACAGTATACTCTTAAAGTCTTGTACGGACATTTTACTCTTAAAGTCTTGTACAGACAGTATTCTCTTAACGTCTTGTACAGACAGTATACTCCTAACTCTTATCATGCTAAGCGCGACCTTGTTGTTATTTGCAAAAAGTTTGAATTTTAAGATGAGACGCAGAGCTTGAAAAGGGCGTTTATGAAGGAATAGATTAAATCAGACATTCGAACAGGGTCGATCAGTTTTTTAGCCCTGACGAGACGTTGTGTTGTTTGCTATCTTAGATGGATTCAAATTCTGCAAAAATTATCACGAATTCCACAACCCTTAAAGTGCGGAACACGAGTCACTTATGTCCTATGCAAACATTGTAGACCCATATGAGAAAGCTCATAGAGGAACCCTCTCGTCCGGGTCTGCGCTGTTTGTCATGTTACAATTTTCTTTAGAAACATTCCTAAATATTCACCATAAGCTTGACCTGTTTGAATTTTGAAATACATGTAGTCCATTTGGAATTCAGCATTGTAAGGGTTAAGCATATTTTGATGAATGGCATTTACTCTGCATATGCAATCTGTTCTGTGAAGATTTTGATTCCCAAATCACAAGTTCACAACATAGCTTTCACCTACGTGTCATAATCAGGTGCAATAGCAACCCCAACCCGATTGTTTCCTGTGTGGAAGTCAGCTGAAATGTGTGCTTCCTCCCTCATAAAAATACCAAACAAAAGCACTCATATATTGATTGTGCAACCAGTGCACTCCATGGTAGTTATTGCACATAGACATATTTGTAGACAGTGAAGATATATGCAATTATACAACATGATACGGGTAAAGATGGAGAAATGTATTTTAAATTTCAGCAAGAGAAGGGTTAAGACCGCCTGAAAATTGTGTTTGTAAGAATTTCCGGTAGAGGCATTGTGATTTTCATGTAAAAATGTACATAAATGTGATGTCAAAAGAGGTTCTGATGAAACGTGGAGTTACCCTGACGGTGAGATACTTCAAACAGTTTATTACTCTAGTCGTCTCTTTCGCAAGAAATAGTACGAATGAAATATTTCTTTGAAAGCTTCGATGAGTAGAGCAACAGATAAAGGTACTTACTCAAATACTAAAATCGTTGGAGAAATACAGAATATGAAACACAGAATATATTCTGAAAGTGGGAGATCCTTCGGAAGCAAAAGTAGCAATGCTAAAAGAGAACATTGCAGGCTCGGTTTTATTGATTCTGTTCGTGAGTAGTAATTAAAAGTGCAACACTACTCACGCTCCCTAGCACCGGCTTCAGCAGTATTCAATTTTGAAACATTATACCATCAAAACTAATGATCCCGAAGGACCAGAAAATGTAAAAACACTGAGAATGAAGTTATTAATGAAAGTGATTTAATTTAAGCATCGTATCTGGACATCTGCGGTGACAATAATTGGCAGTATGTTAAATGTTAAAATGCATAGTACGTCAAAGCCTCAGTAATCTGGTTCTCATCCCGACAAAGGACGTCTTGTACAGACAGTATACTCTTAACGTCTTGTACAGACAGTATACTCTTAACGTCTTGTACAGACAGTATACTCTTAAAGTCTTGTACGGACATTTTACTCTTAAAGTCTTGTACAGACAGTATTCTCTTAACGTCTTGTACAGACAGTATACTCTTAACTCTTATCACGCTAAGCGCGACCTTGTTGTTATTTGCAAAAAGTTTGAATTTGAAGATGAGACGCAGAGTAGCTCATGGCGCTGGGTCAAAAATATCTCAAAAACTTGAGACGTTCAATTTAGTTGGAGACAGGTGGCATCTTATAGGAGCTTTCTGTATGACTTTCATCCTGCATTAAGCAACCGGCAGCCTAAAAGTATGTAAATGCTTCTCTACTAGAACTCCGGTTTACAGGGGATTTACTGTATTCCTGATACATTACAAATTCGGCGGGTTTGGTAGTATATTCCTGATTAATTACAAATGCGAAAATCCTTTTTGTACAGTGGAACTTGTCTTATACAAAACTAGTATTAACAACGTATATTTGATGTAATCGAACATATTTGTACACGTGGCGCAAACAGCTCTTAGGAAGCGCTCTGGAATTGAAACAATGAAGATTACAATCTGAACTATATATTCACAATAAAAGATATATAGTTCCGAACAAATGTTGCCTTTGTTTAATTTGAATTTACCTAGATTCGAACCAATGACTTCTATTCTCAGACTCAGCGACACGGTCCACTGGGCTATCGCGACAGGATTAATATTGTATAGCGTGTGTAGTGTATGGCGCAAAGCACTTAGCGATTTCATTTATACAGACTGCGGAAATTCACGATTTTTCAACGACGGAAGTTGACGGAAAAAGATGCGTGCCAGGTCAAACCTTGCCGATAATATCTTTTTAACTCTATATACATAAGATAAACATTGCCATCTGCTGTACAAATGTCGTCTGCTACAAAGCCTTAACCCTTTGAATATTTATTCACATACATTATTAGCAAACAGTAGACCATAATGATTATTATCCAGATCAGTCACTCATTCAAAAACGCGGCGTCTGAACAGATGCTGCAATGTCACAAGTCAGCAGAACAGAATAGGTGATGTTTTTATCTACTATATACATGTATGATATTGCTGGCATGAAATATGTGCTTTGTAAATTTATTGATAGTCAGCGAATGTGATACGAATAAGTAGCCTTACTGTTAACTGTATGATTAACAACATGGGAGTCACGTCAGCTATTATTGGTGTCGACGTCGGTGGAACAAACACTGATGCTGCAATAATAGACCTGTCATCTGATGTGTCACGCAATACAGAGGATATACAGAATCGTGAAAGGAGGATTATCGGAAAAGCAAAAACGCCGACAACCTACGATGTTAAAACTGGTGTTCAGGCTGCAATACATCTCGCGATAAAAGCCTCCCAGAAAAGAAACCGGGTGTTAGCGATTAAACAGGTAAACATCGGGACTACGCAGTTTACAAACGCACTGGTTGAAGGGAGGAATTTAAAGAGAGTCGCAGTGATAAGGTTATGTGGTACTGCTTCACGAAAAGTACCACCTTTTTCGGACATACCAGACAATCTTTCGGGTATTAAAGGCAGCACATTTTTGGTCAATGGAGGCTATCAGTTTGATGGTAGTGAGATCACGTCTGTCAAAGAGGAGGAAATCCGTGAATGTCTCGATACCCTTAGGAAAAAGAAAGAAAACAACGTTGTTATATCGGGAATATTCTCTCCAGTTCTCGATGAGCAAGAAAAGATGGTTGCAGATATGATCAAATCGGACCATCCCGAAATCAGTATGACACTTAGCCATGAGATCGGGAAAGTTGGTCTGTTGGAACGAGAAAATGCGGCCATTTTGAATGAAAGCATTAAACCTTTGAGTGTGGAAATAATTCAAGGGTTTCGGACAGCGCTCGATGAACTAGGTTTAAAGTGTCCCGTGTACTTGACACAGAACGATGGAACCATTATCAGCGAAGAAAAAGTTAAAAATTATCCTGTTCTGACTTTTGCATCCGGTGCAACAAACAGCCTGAGGGGTGCTGCATTTCTGTCTGGTGTGAACGATGCAATTGTTGTAGATGTTGGCGGGACAAGTACAGATGTTGGTTTGCTGTTGAAAGGATTTCCGCGTGAAGCTTCATCAGATGTTACAGTTGGTGGCGTTAGAACAAATTTTCGAATGCCAGACTTAATCAGCCTTGGACTGGGTGGAGGGTCTTATGTTACAAGATCAAGCACAGGCGACAAGCGAGTAAAAGTAGGACCGAAAAGTGCTGGATACAATATTGAAGCAGAGAGTTTGGTTTTCTCTAAATCTGGAGAAGACCTGTCGTGTAGACATATCACAGCAACTGACATTGCAGTGGCTGCTGGTTTTACTGAAATTGGACATAAAGAAAATACCAGATGCTTGGAAGATGAGTTCGTTGCTGAAGCTACAGAGATAATGAAGGGCATGATATCCACATGTATTGATAGGATGCGGTTCAATGACACAACGATGCCAATGATCCTTGTTGGAGGAGGAAGCATAATTACTGGACTTCAATGGAAATTTGAAGGGGTTTCAAGGGTTCTTAAACCTATGCATTTTGACGTAGCAAATGCGGTAGGAGCGGCGTTAAGTCAAATATCAAGTAGTGTCGACAAGGTAGTTGACCTCGGGAAGTTCGGGGATATTCCACCATTGGATCAAGCTATTGAGAAAAATCGTAAAGAGAAGTTACAGACAGCAAGAGAAGCAGCAATTGTCAATGCTATAGATACGGCAACAGAAGACCTTCGTAAGACTGGGGTTGTTGAAGAGACGATATCATTGGTTGAAAAGGACTGTTTAACACTATCATATATTCCAGGAGACGCAACAAGAATCAAAACTAGATTGGTAGGCGACCTGAAAACCGGGGCAGCAGATACTCAGTCCAGTGTGCCAGACTCTTTGTACACAACTGTGCCACTGACAGGGACCCAGAAATGCAAACAAACCGCGACTTCAACTGGAACAATACTATCAAACGAGATTAGGGTTGCAATACAGACGCCAAATGTCGATATCAAAACAGGAGAATGGATCGTCTCAGAATATGACATCGAATGTCTGGCGATAGGAGTGGGAATTTTAGGATGTGGCGGAGGAGGAAGTCCACACATTGCGAGGTTACTTGCCCTTGCTGCACTGAAAGATGGCAAAAAGATTAAGATTGTCAACCCTAGCAGGTATTTGAAAGACAAAGACCCTGAAAGCGATTTAGTTACTATCGCTGGCTCCATGGGAGCACCACTGATCGGGTATGAAAAATTAGTTTCGGAAAATGAAATTTCAGGAGCATTGCAGTGCTTACAAGATTTATACAGTCAAGGGGATTTCAAAGACGGAACTTTGTTGAACGCAACCGGGATAGAAATTTTGGAAAAGGATGGACTTAGGTATATAAATGACTATAAAAGAATAGAAGCGAGCAGTGAACGGACCAATATAGGAAAAAAGAAATTCGTGGCCATAATGAGTGCGGAGATCGGTGGTATGAATGGCATCGAACCTCTGCTAGTTGGAGCAGAACTTGATTTGCCTGTTCTCGATTGTGATGGAATGGGAAGAGCGTTTCCGGAGATTCAGATGTTCTCCCCCTTTATCTATGGTTGTAAACCTTATCCGTCAACAATTGTCGACGACAAAGGCCGAAGAGCGGTGGTTTTGTACGCAGATGGCCCCAAAACGCTTGAAAATCACTTCCGTGAAGTTGTCGTTAGCATGGGTTGCAGTGGAGGGATTGTTCTGTCGCACTACAATAAGAAGGAAGTTCTCAACTTTACTGTTCTCCACAGCATGAGTAGGGCTCGGGGAATTGGAGACGCTGTCCTCAAAGCCCGTAGTGAGAAACGGTCACCAGTGCAAGCAGTGGTAGAAATAGAACATGGCGAACTGTTGATCAATGCTAAAGTTACGGACGTGCTGCTGCAAACAACTGGAGGCTTCAACAAAGGTAAAATAATTCTTGATGGTATTGATGAGTTTGCGGGGAAGACCGTTGAAATCGATATTCAGAATGAATTCCTGATTGCCAGAGATAGAGCAAGCAAGCACGTTCTAGCGTGTGTCCCAGATTTGGTGACAATAATGGATATTGATACAGCACAACCGATTGCCACGGAGGAAATTAAATTTGGAATTCACGTGTCAGTTGTGGGGATGCGTGCATCCCCATTAATGAGTACAGAACAAGCCCTGGAAGTAGTTGGCCCAGCAGCCTTTGGGTATACCGACGTCGTTTACCAACCGATTGGAGAGTACGTTGAACATGATCCAGTAGCACCAAAGTAACTGTATTTACCTGTGCATTTAGGAACTCTGTCCGTTTTTACAGTAAAACTCCTCTAAACCGGATGTTAATATCAGCAGCCTATGGGTATACCGACGTCGTTTACCAACCGGTTCGAGAGTACGTTGAACATGATCCAGTAGCACCAAAGTAACTGTATTTACCTGTGCATTTAGCAACTCTGGTCGTTTTTTACAGTAATACTCCTCTAAACCTGATGTTAATGTCAGTGTCATAGCCTATCTTTCAGATAGGTAGCAGCTTAAAGCAGGTTGAAAGTCGTGCAAAAAGCTAATTTGGGAGCTTTTTGGATGAATTTCAACATGCATTAAGCAGCCACCTGCCTGAAAAGACTAAATTGTTATCAAAATTCGAAATTTAGAGTGATTTTACTGTAAAGGGGTAGACTTATCGATATTGATAAGCGTATATTAATTGGTATCGATAATATATCACACTATAATTATATGTTCACTTAAAATTACAAATATGAGTCATGCAGGAAACACCACAAACAGATCAAAAAAGCTACCCGAACAGCAACACAAGAAAACTCAGAAAATGTACATAACTAGCAAAAACATAGAGACGCACACAGCCAAAACAAACAAACAATAGGGGGAAGATGGAAGTACCGCATTGGAACGGTCTGTGACCCATTCCCTACTCCTTTTGACTCCTCTGTAAAAGTCATTAATTGAAAACATTGTGATAGAGTATTTGCTGCATAGGAACAGCTGCTCTACTCATGACAATGGTTTCAAAACTATAGAATTCTAAAATATACATTTTCTCTAGTAAATGCTCCTTTTCGGTTGATTTATTCAAAAAGGTTATTATCACAACAGGATTGATTTTGCCGTGTGTTGGTCGTACAAAGTCTCCCAAGTTTACACCCCCCCCTGACCATTGTCACTGACCGTTCCAAGGCGGTCTTTCCATCTCCCCCTGTTGCTATTTGTCCCTGTGTGTCTTTTATATACATGTACATTTGCTGTTTGTTGTCGTGGTGCTGTTTGGGCGGTTGTGTTTTGTATGCGGTGTTTTCTGCAAGACTCTTACATGTACTTTTAAGTGTCTCTTTGTGTTGTGATAGATATGTACATTTGCTGCGTTTTCTTGTTGTGTTGCTCTTCGGGCGACCGTGTGTTTTGTATGTGGTGTTTCCTGCATGTCTCATACTTGTATTTTAGGTCAAAATAGTTTAGGAGGGAATGGGTAAATTAATCAGCCTTAATCGTACTTTACAAGTTTGAAAAGAGAAAAAAATATAGTTTCGTTTATTTCACACGGAAAGCAGACATGCATCGAGAAAATGTACCTTTGGAATAGTGTAAAAACAATCTAGATATAAATAAGCAGCTAAATCGGAATATGGGATCTGATCAGGCCCAGCACTGTTTGTAGCCATGCCGTACTAAATACCGTAGCTGATGATGAAAACTGATGTTGGTGCAATATATACAGTAAACATTCGATATTTCGAACACTCAAATACGTTATCATTATTGATCGTTAGCACAGGTAGCAGCTTAATGCAGGGTGAAAACTATGCATGAAACTCCTCTCGGAATTTTCTGCATGACGTTCCACCCGCCTAAAACATTCTAAATTGTTATATGGAAATATTTTGAATCGTCCACGTTTTTCTGTAATGTATGTATGCTTTGTTTGATTCGACCACAACTGCCAGGTATTCTTGGTATCAGACCTTTCTAATGATACAGCCCTAATAGTATCTATAGTAAAAACTCTCTACAACGTCCACTAAAGGACATTATAACCCTTTGTTTGTGGGAACCGAGTATATGACCTTTAAACCCGTGTAGACCAAGATCAATGGGTTCATGAGGGCCCCTTGACCTGGGTCTAGAGACGTGTAGGAAATGTTTGTATTATTTTTGCACTACGTTAAGCAGTTCAGCTTTTAAATATACTTCGAAATTTAAGTAATGAAGAATTGGTGCATTTTAGGCATGTGACTGCTTAATGTGGGATGAACGTCATACAGAAAGCTTCTAGAGGAGCTTTTGCATAAAAGGCCGATCTAATGACACTTGTTTTAGTAATTTTACTGTACTTACGTTTATTCATAAAACGGTCGTTACTTAGAGGTAGAGCCTCTCTAAACCAGGTTTCTAGTAGAGACGATTTAAGAAACTTTTAGGCAGGTGACTGCTTAATGCGGGGTGAAAGTAGGAGCTTTCTGTGTGACTTTCACTCTGCATTAAGCTGCTACCCGTCCTACATGGAAACGTATGATATACAGTAATATACATTTTTGTAGAATCTGTACATATGTCTGAAATACAAATACGCCTGTTATCAGATACTACACTAAAAGAAGTTGGTATTATTTTGTCTTAAACACTTGTTAATCCGATTTGTTTTGGATAATAAGTAAATGTAATAGAAGCATGCTTAGTTTTTCCCAAGCTGCAGTCAGGTTTTTCGAGATCCTATATTACTCGTTGTAGTAAGTCCAAAATTGTAACTGACAATATTGCCTTGCATATTGCGTTGCATTGTCGTGTTACGTCAACATCAAGAAACTGTCTTTGGGAGAATATCTGTAGAACATACGGGTTGGGAGTATATAGGAAACTGATATTGTTTCCATGAAAAAGCTGATGGTCTTGTTTTATTATTGTATATGTTATTATATGTGTAACCAGTGAATGAGTGTACATGTATGTATATTTATATGGCTACATATTAATGCAAACATATAATATTCGATTGGTGTGTGTAATTCATAATCAATCATACTTCACTGAAGTTCCTTAATGTATATATTGGGTTAAATATATAAGAAGTGCATGCTTGTATCTTTGATAGTAGCATATTGTAACTTTTGTATCATAAATTGCCGTCAAATATCTCTTTGTTTCGTTTCGTAAGATGTAAGATAATCGGACAAATAGTAATGCTTGGTAAATATATGTATATGCGTATATGTGTATGTATATACATACACACATACGCGCACGCGTGGGTACATGCATAATAATGTATATGTGCATATGTATGTCTGTACGTGTGTGTATGCAAGTGTATATATATCCATCCAAGACCGATATCTAGACTAAATTTAACACGTTTGATTTAGAGGGGTTTACTGTAAACGAATTTTCATGTGTTTGCAAACGGAAAACCTACTCCTGCAGGAGCTGTCTGAACAGGGTCTTCTCTGTTTGCTCCGGGTGTATTGATCTGAGTCTACAGTTTCTGTCAAAACAATTCCCATGATTTTTTTATTTAAAAAAAAAAATCAACTAATAAATATTCATGATGTCATTAGACTGTTCCCTACATGAATACTGAACAAGTAACTTTTATCGTCACGAAAGGGCGACCGACTGTATGGTTATCGCGTTCTACCAGTATATGTAATCAGTAATCATCAGTCAATCCGTTCCCTGTTCTATATTCATTTAATAAACAATGGCATTATGCATATTTATTAGCCGAAGTTTTATAATGGAATGTGTACACATGTTTTTAGTATTGGTAGAAACTGTCAGATCTATAGTTATTTCATAAAAAGAGCAGAACCTGATCATCCTGTAGGAGTAACAGTTATTATATAGTACATGTAGACCCCCATGAAGCGGTCCAGACCCATGTGGCTTAATGTAGGGAACAATAATAATAATTATTTAGTTTAGAATAATTTATTATATTTAATATGAAATTATTATTGCAGACGACACTTAAATTTGGCGCCAAAAGAGTTTCATAATGGCACATGGATAATATTTTGGAGAAGCTGAAAATTGTGTCTGTATTATATTATAAGCAAACAGGGCAGATCCTGATCGGACTGGTTGATCTGAGTCTACTGGGTTTGCAAAGGCGTAGTTGGAGTAAAAAGGCAATAATTCTTTCCTGATTAAACTTCAGTCCGTTTGCATTATTTTAACTTTCTTCCAATTCATTCAGCATTTTTAATTGGCAAACAACTTTGGATCTGGTGAGGTGCTACTTGTCATCTCATCTTGATCAAAAGTTGTTGCAACAGCTAGTTAGGTCTCGGTTAATAGGTGAATGGTTGGTGTGTCAAATCGCCACTAATTTTGAACCATTCACACTGTATTAACTAGATTATTATAGAACATTGAAACTGTAACTTTTGCCATGGCAGCCAATGTATATCCTCACCTGTATAATATCATAAGCAAACAGAGAAGACCCTGACCAGACGCGTTACAGGTACAGTCTGGTCTAGGTCTGCTATATTTGTACAGGCATCTCATTAAGGTCAGGGAAAGGGTTAATTACTTCAGAAATAATGACTGAACACAATTTATGGCAATGAGTAGAATTACAGAATCAGATCTATATGTATTCCATATTAAGCAAGCATAGCAGACCCTGATCAGACAGTTAATATAGTTGTCCGATATGGATCTATACTATTTGCATATCTATATTAATTCTGACAATTTTCTTTTGAGTTGTTGAAGTTTGAGTAAATCCTGTTACCCTTATAGATGAATTCATAGGATATAATTATACATTATTTTCAACAATGGCTCCTTTATTGGTCCACCAACTTCCATGATAGGTCTATCTATCAGACAATTCTAAAGAGTGTTCACAACATAGGGGTTCATGGAGAAATGAATTATTATTAGTAGTAGTAGTAGTAGTACAATTGAACTCGGCTCACTCGAAATTTATTGGTAAACTCTAATTAAAAGTTTTGTCCTTTCCAAAACAGAATTGCTTTCAAATATATAACCACGGATATCTAGAGACACGCGCAACAACTTAAAGTAGGTCTAAAGTAATGCTGAAAGAACTGTACAGTAAAACCTGTCTATAACCTGTCTATAACGACCATGATTTTTGTTGATTATTTGATATTTAGGGCAGATGGCTGCTTAAAGCAAGGTGGAAGCAAAACAGAACGCTCCTGAAGGAGCTTTCTGTTTTGCTTCCACCTTGCTTTAAACAGCTACCTGCATTAAACACAAAATATTTGATGGAATTTGGTGGCCGTTATAGACAGGTTTTACTGTATTATGATGCTGTCCAGATTAGAAATTCGATAACTCGAACTTGTTATCTAGAAGTAATTTGTATAGTCCCTTGAAGTCTGTGATAGCGAAGTTCAACTGTAGTATTTGAATACACTTTTATCTACAGCTCTGCCTTGTGCTATCAATCAATGACTCGGGAGATGCTATTAATATATTTACCTTAAATAAATGTCACCCAGATAACCGCTCTACCTAGGTTACAATACATCTGAGTCGAATTCATTCTCAAGTATTGGATTGGTCAGATTTTGAGCTTAATCAAAAGCTGACCGATCAGATACTTGAGGATTCAGTATTAGTCAGAGCTTGCTCAAATTCTGACCAATCAAAGACTTGAAAATGAACTCGAACTCAAGCAATAGTTTGATAATGTTTGGGCCTGGTATATATTTTGTTTTATTCAGTCGAGTAAATCAAAACTGCATTATTGTTTTGATAACTATTCTAATGGAGCAATCACAGTGTCGAACCTGATCAAACTTTTAAAATAGCACAACTTTGATCAGATTCTAGACTTCTTGTCTACAGTAGGACCTGCCTTAAGCGGCCATTGATTTATTGAAAGCAGGAGTCTTAAAAGGCAGATGGTTGTTTAATGCAAGGCAAAGTTATGCAGAAAGATCATAAATCATATAGCAGCTTTCTGCATTACTTTTGACCTGCATTAAGCTACCACCTGCCTTACAGACCAATAATTAGACCTCTTTTTCTTCATATAAATGCATTTTCACGCATTCCCAAATACAAACATCTCTAATTTAACGGTTAGTTCCCGCTTTCACTAAAAGATGGGAAAACAAGGTAACTAAGTAACTGGATATGTGTGCTCGTTCAGGATATCTTGCAATAATTAACCATTACCTGTTACATACTTATGTAAGTAATAATGACATCATAAATATACGTATTAACTAATTTTTTTATAACGGCTTATGTACAGATGATTTAAACGTATTGGTAGACGCATTTGCAAACAAAGTAGACCCTGTATAGTAGTCGTCTGATCAGGGTCTGCTCTGTTTGCTTATGATATGATGTAGATACAGTTTTTGCCATGGCCAAAAAATGATCGTGTCCATGACGATGTGCTGTCATTATTTCATATATGAATATTCATGCAGTAAAGGGATACAATAAAGGGACTTTACAATGTTATGTCCAATAGTATAGAATCAACCTAAAATGTTCTATAAGCAAACTGGATCGATCTTGATCAGACAGCTCCTACATATGCCATGTGTTCTGGGTCTACTCTGCTTCTGAAGGTGTCTCTATCATGTAAAGTGGTACTCGTTGAATGGTGGAATAAAAAGACCCATCGGGTTTTTTACATATTATATACTATTGCCCTTTCGGATCATTTTTATCTAAATGATAAATCTACCTCTTGCTTACCCTTTCAAATCATCTTTGATCTAAATAATACATCTAATTTCGTTTGACTTCCATCATACTAATCGCATCCTGACTGCCATTTAGAGACAGCCTGTGACCAGATGAGACGCAGAGTTACACAGGGTCTCATCAGGATCCCAACTGTTCCTCAAAGGAAAGTTTGAATAAAAGGGGAAGTACAATTGCAACAGACCTGAGTTTGGGCAGATATTATTTTACAGCATGACAAGAGTTAAAATTCAATTCGAGGGCAAAATACAAGGGTATGACAACACATCTTTCAGCTTTTGCAAATGCATCGTCATGTACACTGTAACTGTGACATTGTACTATCTTCTCAAGCTTAATTCCTTGCATGCTAAGTAATTTTGACCTGCAACAGTTGTCGTCTGCTTCAATTGTTAAAATAAAATTTCTCTCATTTCTTTGCAAAAATATGGTCAAAGTGTCACACTGTTTGGATTCTGCAAAATGCGGCGTCTCATATGGATCCAAACTGTTCGAATAGTTAATCACGGTTTCGATAGAGTTAACCCTTTCCCTGTTGAATACTAATGTAAGAAATAATCACATTATGAATATTCATTTTTTCTAATGGTATACGTATAGAGGATGTTTTGGTATTGGTAGAAATTGTAGCCAGATCTATTATAATTTCATAAGCAAATAGAGCATACCCTGATCAGACAGCTCCTAAAGAGTGGAAATGCGTTTATGGGGGAATGGGGTTCAGACATTCGAAAAGGGTCGATCAGTCATTGAATACTGACGAGACGCTGTGTTGTTTGCTGTCTTAGCTGGATTCAAACAACCTCCAACGCAGTTATCTCCCTTAATCACTACGCTGAAGAGATGACCGCACGTAGTGAAAAGGGAGATTACTGAGGAGTATGGGATTCAAACTGTTCAGGCTATCACGAATTCCTTAACACTGGCAGTGTGGGAATGTCCATTGCTACCAACGTAGACCCTAATGAGAGGGCTTCTAGAGGAACCCTCTCATCGGGGTCTGCACTGTTTGTCATGTTACACTTTTCTTTAGGAACATCCCCTAATATTCACCATAAGCTTGACCTGTTTGAATTTTGAAATAGTCCATTTGAAAATTCAGCATTGTAAGGGTTAACCATATTTTGATGAATCCCATTTACTCTGCCTATGCAGCCCTTTATGTGAATATTTGCTTGGTGTCATCAGTTTCTGCGACCGCACTGCATTTAAAGTACCGCTAAATTCTTTAAAACTTTAATACATGTGTGCAGCAAATCTGTTTGTCCTTTTGATCCCCAAATCAAAAGTTCACAACATAGCTTTCGTCTGCCTGTCATAATCCGATGAAATAGTAATGTCCAACTCAGTTGTTTCCTGTGTGGAAGTCAGTTGAAATGTTTGCTTCGTCCCTTGTCAAAATACCAAAACACCCACACATATACATACGTTGCATATGTACAAGTATATATACTCTTAAATGTACGGGCAGTAGGACAAGTGATACATAAAAAACGCAGATGATTCTAAAACTTTTTTATGCCATTTGTATCTACATTCACATGACCTTTAACCATTTGTGAAGTATTACTTTAGCAACAGGTGTATTAGTGCACATATAATGTAGTATAGGAGTGATTGCCATTCATGTGATAAATATCATGAATATTCATTAGTTTCAAAACGAAAAAATATTCACGGGAATATTTTGCTCAGACAAAATCTGTAGAATCAGATCTACATCATGTCATAAGCAAACAGAGCAGACCCTGGTCAGACGCATCATGTAGAGGCCGTCTGATCAAGATTTACTCTGTTTGCAAATGTGTGAAATAGCATTTATATGAAGGAAAGGGTTAAAGATAATTTTGGCGCAGATTGCCATGGTAAATTACGATACAATACACGTAATTGCCATTGCAAAGTGTATGCCTAATGTTGTTCTATGGAGCCTTAATACAGACATATCAATGTACAACAGATAACTTTAGAAATAATCTTTGTTCAAATGATCAGGTCATAAACTAAGGTTTTAAGTTTTGAGGAGCTGTCATTTAATTTATTCCCTCATAGCCTATTTTAGACTCAACCTCTTTGAACAAGGAGCATTTACTGGAGGAAAGGAAAATGTTATAATTGTTTAATTTTGAAACCACTGTGATTACTAAAGCATTTGCTCCAATGAACCAAATGCTCTAAGACTATTTATCACAAGGGTTTCAAAATGTTACTTTTACAGAGGCGTCAATATCAGGGTACGGATTAACTAAACAACGGTTTGGAGTTCTGATGGGTAGTCGCTTTCGTGATTAAAGACTTCACATCAGAAAGACAAATCGTGGCTCATGATATATCCATTTCTAACATGACCGAATGGGGGGGGGGGTTAAATGCACCAGGTCAGCTTTTGTAACATTTGGAACCCCTTGGTAGTTATCGCTAATGCCATATCAAAGTATAAACGACGCGTAACCTACGCTGTGAATTTGCAAATGTAATACCGTTCCTTGTTTGTACAGACGAAATCACCAATTTCATTGGTGCATGTATAGATTGTCCTTTATAGTTGTTTCGGGGTTATTATTTATTCATAATTTACTGTCTTTTGAACTGATTTTAAGGGTTTCAAATTCCTCCTCCACGGTGAGATCTGGCAAGACTTTAGGCATCATGCGTGGTGGCTCAACACTTGGATCACATCTGTATTTTGTAAAGTCCGTTACACCTTCAGACCTCAGGAAGTCCTCATCCAGCAAAGATAATCCATTTAATCTAAAACATATATAAATAGTATTTTGTACTGAGACTGAGCACACCAAATAAAAACATTATTTAACCCTTAACTCTACAAATACTCATAAAGAAATAGTACATGTATGAAATTGTCATTATTTCCAGTTAACACGTACACTGTAATATGCATATAATAAATTTGGAATGGGACTAAAAGTGCTAAATTGGGCTAAATGTGCTTTATCCAAACTTCGTTAAGTTTTTTTATATAGATACGGATAAAGGCGCGTATTCAAATACTAAAATCACCATTTCTTCATTATCGACGTGATGATTCTAGAGTGTGGACACACTAAATGGTTTGGTGGAGAAATAATAAAAAAAGCTTTTCTTAAAAAAACATAACGCATTTTATCTGGACATCCAATACATTAAGGACGCTTGTAAAAAGGGACCTCAGGACCTGCAACATTCCAACAGAAAGCTCATAGAAGGACGTGTCAAGACAGGACAGGCACATAACCTACAAGAGGACCGTTAAATTGGAACACCTGGTGCAGTTCCACGACGATAAATCATATCAGAAACAGTACGGTGATCGCCATACTGTAGGTCCACTTTCAAAATGATGTCAGAGAACAAGGAAGTGTTGATTTTCGTGTACTTCTGGGAGAGAAACTAGTGAGTCAATATAAATAATGAGGTTTAGACATTGCATCTGCATAAAACTGCGAGCTTTTAAATCCTGGTGTTTGTATTTTACGTTCATGAAAACTTCACCGGCGCAATTCACCAAATTTCACAAATAAGTGTACAAATAAACTAACATTCACGAGGTATGTAGCCGATATTTTATTAATTATTAATTTTACTTTGTACTTTGCCATGTTTCATTACATATATATAAGGTTCTGTATAACCTGTGTCACCATCGGAGTAATACATGTATATTAAATGTAGAGGGCAGACACTTATCCATTGAACACTTCATCAAATGTAAAACATGCTAACTTGATGAATATTAGTTTGATGAATTTTGTAAATTGTATATAAAAAAGGATTTGTTTTTCATGGCAGAAATGTAGAATCAGATCTATATTATTCCAAAGACACACAGAGCCGACTCTGATCAGACCGCTCCTTCATGATCTCCAGGTCCCTATAACATAAGTGAGGACTGTGATTACTTCTATGAGTCCCTAAGACTTACTTATCTGTTGGTTCATTTACAATTTGCAGTACAGCATCAGCAAATATGTCTGGCTTTCTCATATGGGTAAGTGGAACATTCATTACTTCAGTCACATGGGCTTGAATCACAGTGGCTGGCCACAGAGCAGATATACTAACCCCTGAAATAAAAGAAACGTCATTTCTCCACCAAATCTTACGCTGTGCAGTCTCTTTAGAATCGTCTATTTGAGCCGAATCTAAAGAGTAGTCGAAACATGGGGTTTGATGGAGAAATAAAGCAGCTATTCCTAAAATTTTACGCGTTTGCAAGCAGAGTAGACCCAATTCCTACGGGCCCTGTAGGAACCATCTGGCCAGGGTCTGATCTGTCTGCGTATCAAATTATAACAGATCTGTCGTTTAAGTTTCTATCAATACCAAAACCTTCTGTATAGATATGTCATTATAAATAAGAGGGCCATGAGGCCCTGAAGCGCTCACCTGAGATAACCCCAGGGGCGGGTCATTTTTGACCACAAGAAATCATGTGTACAACCTTGGTAGAGAACCACAAGGCAAAACACAGCCATTCTTGAATAATTGATACAACACAATTTGTAAAAGTGAAAAAAATAAAGTTTCTAATAATTGTGATACGTTTTCATTTTCCTCTATGACAGCCTTCAAACCTTCAGTGTGTAAAATTTCATCCACACCACTTCTGGCATTTTCATTTTATTATGGTCAGAAGTTACTGACTCAGAAGACCGTTATGGTAGGTGAGATTGTACAGTATAAAAGATTACAAGAATGACTTACAGAACCTGTATCTGCATGTGCTTATTTAAAAGTCACCATATCTTCTGATAACATTGGAGGCTTGGAAAATGTGTAAACTGTAATGGTCATTTTGTTATGGTAGTTTTTAAACATTATAAGCAATAACAAGGTGTTTGAAACGGGAACCATTTGATTTGTATGTCTAGCTTATGTTACATATAAAATCTATGAAACTGACATCATCAATACAGTGAGTATTTCTATCTGTTAATATGTCATATACAATTGAAGCAAAACACAACGATCATAATATGCTAACTGTCAGTTGCTAGATTTTGATTTTTGTGTTATGCCTATTTTCGTTACATAGGTTAGAAAAATTATGTTGTTTTTTATTAACATATCAAAAACTTTTTTCACTTTTCATAACACTGTCAAAACAAGTCAAAAACAGAATGAAACATTATATTACATATGTTTCCAACTTGGGACGCAAGGAACTGGGGAGTTTTGTCTCACTTCTAGTAATTGGGGCCCTGCACTGAGAATGCAGTAGCCTTATAGTAATCACATTAGTAGTCAGGGGGGTTTATCCAGACCACAACGCACTCAGTGACCCCTTCTTTATTCTATGTAACACCGCCATCTTGGATGAGGGAAAAAATGAGTAGATTTTCGGGAGCAGTCGAGCGTGGCAGGTACCGGGTTCGGATATCGATCTGGGTCCCCTTAGCAGATGACGCGTCTTTTTTTTTTAAATACCCCGTCATGTTGTTTAAATTTAAAATGTAGAGGAGAGTACATGGGCGCGGCCATTTTGGTGAGGTAGCAGCCGACAGAGTAGATTTGATTTGAAAAGGCACTACACTGCACAGCTATAGCAGACGATACACAATGTTTTATATAGCATATGTTTTTTTCGTTTGTTAAACCGCCCTAGGATAACAGACCTACTGGTATGTATATGAGGTAGATAATCTGGATCCAATATGTAACCACTATAGTGTACGGATTATTTTAAAGTAAACAACAAGGTTTATTGAATGAATAGTAAATGTTATAAGTGTTAGCTGTCAAGCAGACGACATAAAATAGGGGTTACCAATACTTTGATAAAACCAGGTAGATTCAGGCGTCTGGACTAAAGGTTAAACATCAAGCATTTTTACTTGTAGATAAAGAAGACAACGTTGCTTTTAAACCTTTTTTATTGTTAACTGATATGTAACAAGTACTGCGTACTTATAGCAGGCGACACTTCTTTTCTGTTTTATACTGGTAGTGTATCGAGGTTTATTATTTTTTTTAAAAGCAGACGTTATGCACATGCACTTTTAAACAGTTCATACCTAACCTGTGACAAAGCGGTCAAACTTGAAAGTAGGGGTATTGATAAACACTTAAGTTTGTCATGACACGCGCCGTTTGTATTTATTAACAGATCGCTATAGTAATATAGTAATAGTAGGATTAGGAAATATCACAAATGTACAGAATTTTATTTATATACAAATTACATCATATTTGCAACAATTTGTATATAATAATATGGTAAACCGTATAACTGAAGAAGTTTGTGTTTAGATATTTATTGAATGTCATTGGCTTTCTCCAAGATGGAGGCGCTATATAGACTAAAGAAGGTAAAAATGTGTAGATTTTCGGAAGCTTGGGAGAGCGACGGCGGCGGCGTTGGTGGTGGTGGTGGTGGTGTGGTGGTGGTGGTGGTGATGTGGTGGTGGTGGTGGTGGTGGCGGCGGCGGCGGCGGCGGTGGTGGTGGTGGTGGTGGTGATGGTGGTGGTGGTGGTGGTGGTGGTGGTGGTGATAACCATATTATTATATACAATTTTGTTTAAAATTATATAAATACAAACGGCGCGTGTCATGACAAACTTAAGTGTTTATCAATACCCCTACTTTCAAGTTTGACCGCTTTGTCACAGGTTAGGTATGAACTGTTTAAAAGTGCCTGTGCATAACGTCTGCTCTTAAAAAAAAAAATAAACCTCGATACACTACCAGTATACAACAGAAAAGAAGTGTCGCCTGCTATAAGTACGCAGTACTTGTTACATATCAGTTAACAATAAAAAAGGTTTAAAAGCAACGTTGTCTTCTTTATCTACAAGTAAAAATGCTTGATGTTTAACCTTTAGTCCAGACGCCTGAATCTACCTGGTTTTATCAAAGTATTGGTAACCCCTATTTTATGTCGTCTGCTTGACAGCTAACACTTATAACATTTACTATTCATTCAATAAACCTTGTTGTTTACTTTAAAATAATCCGTACACTATAGTGGTTAATGCTAAGGGGACCCAGATCGATATCCGAACCCGGTACCTGCCACGCTCGACTGCTTCCGAAAATCTACTCATTGTTTCCCTCATCCAAGATGGCGGTGTTACATAGAATAAAGAAGGGGTCACTGAGTGCGTTGTGGTCTGGATAAACCCCTCTGACTACTCACATTTTCTGTCCGTTGGTCTGTCTGTCCTCCAACACTTTTAATGTGATGCGATAACTCAACCAGCACTTCACATATTGATTTCATATTATGGCCATGTGCTTAGTATCATCAGAGGAAGACACCTATAGTTTTTGGGTTGACTCAGATCACTTTTTGGGGTGTTCAATCACATCACTATGTCTTGAGTTATCTGCCCTTAATTCATCAAAAATACAATTAACTTTTGTCAACACTTTTGATATGATGTAATAACTCAAACGGTTCCTCACATATTGGTTTCATATTAAGGTCATATGCTTTGTATCATCAGTGGAAAACGCCTGTACTTTTAGGGTTGAATCAGATCACTATCTCTAGAGTTATCTGCCCTTGATTCACAAAAAATGCAATCAACTTTTGTCAACATTTTTATGTTACGCTATAACTCAAACAGTGATTCGCATATTGGTTTCATATTAAGAGCATTTTCTTAGTATCGTCAGAGGAAGACGCCTATAGTTTTTGGGTTGAATCAGATCACTGTTTCTAGAGTTATCTGCCCTTGGTTCATCCAAAATGCCATACACTTTTGTCAACACTTCTGATGTAACATGATACCTCGAACAGTACTTCGCCTATTCGGTTTATATCAAGGGCATATGCTTAGTATTATTAGAGGAAACACTTGTCTATAGTTTTTTGGGTTGAATGAGATCACCATGTCCAGAGTTATCTGTCCTTGATATTCAACCAAAAAATCATCTGCAGGACCTTCTCTGACTGAGTCAGTTTTCTAGTTATAACATAACAAATAAGCGTCAATTTCATAAAACACTTAAGCTAAATAGTGTATTGCATCTTGGAATTTTTCATGATACTCTAAATTACCTTCCTTTTGCAAATTTGTATGACCAGATATTTGTTTTCAACAACAAAGAACTGAACATATAGCAGTTAGAGGTATGTTGTGTCAATTTGCCGATAAATATGTCTGTCAATTCTGTTACGTAGGTGAGAACGCCATAAGGCACTATGGTGTTCATTTAATATACAATCTCAGTTTATGGTTTTTATTTAATATACAATCTCTGTTCACTTTTAAACAACTTTAACCCTTTACCACCCATTAACGCATTTTTATGCATCTAAACTCTCATCGAAAGTTATATCAAATTGAAAGCATTTCATTACCTTATTAAGTTTCTCATGGACTTAGTGAATGCTAAAAATACTGAAGAGTAGCATACAGCATAACATCTAAACAGCCTGAGAGTTACTCACTGGCTGTTTTGGTTGTATGCTGTTTGCACAGAACCGTTTTACCCAAGGTTCTATATGCAGTAAAGAGTTAATACAACTACTGCCAACTGATTGTGTTACGTAGGTGAGATATTACGCTGGTGAGAGTTTAACACATTTTTCATATTTTGATGAAGCATGTGCACTTTGCATCCAATTCAACCAAGCAAAGACTAGCTACTGGTTATGTTTATAGGATAAAGTAAAGACATTCAAACTGAAAGTGAAACGATGCAAAATAATACTGTTACGTTGGTGAGGCCTTGAAATGAGACAAATGAAAATTTTACTTTTATGCTATCTGGGCAGCTTATTACATCTTTGTTTGGTTAATTAATGCATTTTGTTGATAGATAGGACATTTGGAAATGTAATTAGCATATATTGGACGTATGTTCTATGTATGGATAAGCAGATGGGGTATATGTGAAAAATTGTTATGGTAGGTGAGACAACATTTGCGACAACTACAATTTCAATAATAACAAATAGCTAAACAACATATCTTCATGACAAACTTCTAGAGACTGTAGAATGGTGTTTCACTGTTAAAAAACAACGAATATTTCCAACGGTTAACACATTTTGTGCTGTCAACATAGAGGTTAAAATTTCAAAAATGACATGCGACAGCCAAAAATCGCACCCCTCTACCTCATATGGTATATTTTTTCACATAAACTGCAGGAAAAATGTACAAAACTAGATGCTACATATTGAGGTATTGTGCTGACACATTTTTAACAGAATTTTGCAGGTTTAACATCATTTGAAATAGGACAGTTACAAATCAAATGCTAGCGACAGGTATTTTTCACAATGTGTCAATTATTCAAGAATGGCTGAACAGTGTACCATTAATTAAAGGTCTATTAGCATTATGGTTTCAGAGAAAAATAATTTTCATATTTTCCAATGAAAAACTGATAAGCCCTGAGGCAGGGCCAAGTTTCGCCCAGTGGTCAGGGTCGTAAGTGAAACATTCTTGGCAGAGGACCATATTTATATTTACATATTATCTACATATTTATAGAGGACTATTAGATCATGTTAGTCATACCAAATACCAATGGTCTAGGCCTTACAGTTTCAGTAGATTTTTAAAGATTTTCCTATGAAAAACTGATAAGCCCTTGGGCGGGGCCATTTGTGGCCCGGGCTCATAATTTGACAATCTTTGTAGAGGACCATAAGATCATGCTACATACCAAATAGCCAAGGTCTAGGCCTTACAGTTTCAGAGAAGAAGATTTTTAAAGATTTTCCAATGAAAAACTGATAAGCCCTTGAGTGGGGCCATTTTTGGCCCGGAGGTCATAATTTGAACAATATCTGTAGAGGACCATAAGATCATCCTACATACTAAATATCAAAGTCTAGGCCTTACTGCTTCAGAGAAGAATATTTTAAAGATTTTCCAATGAAAAACTGATAAGCCCTTAGGCGGGCCATTTTTGGCCCGGGGATAATAATTTGATAAATCTTTTTATAACATAACTCGTGGCTTCAGCGTGACGTAACACTATCATTTATATTTTGATAATCATGGGCATATATTCACTAGTGAATAACATTCGAACGACCGAATGACATTCGAACGATTCATACGCGCTGTCAAAACAAACAAACTGGCGGACGGTGGTCGACCTACCTGTCCACGATTGAGTCACGATAGATGGCAAAAGATTGTTGGCACTTGCGCCTTAATTTCGATAAAATAATACAAATTGTAATCGCTGTCAGGAATCATATACAAAATGTATGCCAAAAAAGACCTACCAGCTACTCTGACCCATACAATCCATTCTACATTTAAAATGCCTCCGCAACTTTGCATTTTCTTCACCGCATGTCCTTTTGTTTATGCAGATTTCTACTCATACAAGTATCTCATCAATCAACAACTATAGTCATCTGAATCCAGCACAGCACAAACATATTTCAAATATGCTATACTCACTAACTCAGCTGATCGCGAAAATCTTCCTCCTGTTCCAACACATTTTATGCAGCAGTTCTTACTGAATCTTTTGTCCATTTCAAACATTTTCACTGAACTTGAATCGAGATTTTTTTTCTCGGTGGAAATGTCCATGTCCATGTGTATACATACAACACTAATGAAGGGCTTAATATACCAAAACGAAGGCGCATTTCGAATCCCATTGACAGTGAGTGTCGGACATGTTGGCGACTGTATGTGGGTCTTCATGTAAATGGCGCGCTTTACATAGACACATGTTGTGTACAGTGACGTCATAATGTGACGTGTTTGTAACTATGTATGTCAAAACTGTAACTCAAAATTTATTTTGACGTGTTTCTGCATGTTTTTGTATCATAAACTATCACAGTTAAATTGAATACCAGAGATGTCTGAATTAGATCCTGGTTGATATGAGAGTTAGTAAAATAAAAAGTTGGAAAATTTGGACCTACTTTGTCCCAGTTACCTAGCGAACCTAATAACACCTTTTATTCATCATTTCTATATGTAAGGAGAATTTATAATAATCCACGTTACTGCTGAAATATTGGCTGCAAATAACATTTATGTGTGTTATGTTATAAATAGGATCTTGCATTCGTGTTCATGATTATTGGATTTATTAAATTCGTCTTTTTAAAACGATAAAAAAAACTCGCTAAAGCTCGTTTTTTATCATTTTAAAAAGACTCATTTAATAAATCCAATAATCAAGAACATTCATGTAAGATCCTCTATGTAGAGGACCATAAGATCATGCTACATACCAAATATCCAAGGTCTAGGATTTACAGTTTGAAGAAAAGAAGATTTTTAAAGATTTTCCTATGAAAACCTGTTAAGCCCTTGGACGGGGCAATTTTTGGCCCTGGGGTCATAATTTGAACAATCTTTGTAGAGTACCATAGATCAAGCTACATACCAAATATCAAAGGTCTAGGCCTTACAGTTTCAGAGAAGAAGATTTTTAAAGATTTTCCTATGAAAAACTGATAAGCCCTTGGGCGGGGCCATTTTTGGCCCGGGGTCATAATTTGAACAATATTTGTAGAGGACCATAAGATCATACTACATATTAAATATCAAAGGTCTAGGCCTTACAGCTTCAGAGAAGAATATTTTAAAGATTTTCCAATGAAAAACTGATAAGCCCTTGGGCGGGGCCATTTTAATTTGACAATCTTTGTACAGGACCATAAGATCATGCTACGTACCAAATATCAAAGGTCTAGGCCTTACAGTTTCAGAGGAGAAGATTTTTAAAGATTCTCCTATGACAAACTGATAAGCCCTTGGGCGGGCCATTTTTGGCACAGGGGTCATAATTTGAACAACATTTGTAGAGGACCATAAGATCAAGCTACGTACCAAATATCAAAGGTCTAGGCCTTACAGCTTTAGAGAAGAATATTTTTAAAGATTTTCCTATGAAAAACTGATAAGCCCTTGGGCGGAGCCATTTTCGGCCCGGGGATAATAATTTGAACAATCTTTGTAGAGGACCATAAGATCATGCTACATAACAAATATAAAAAAGCTAGACCTTACAGTTTGCGAGAAGAAGATTTTTAAAGATTTTCCTATGAAAAAACTGATAAGCCCTTGGGCCGGGCCATTTTTGGCCGGGGTCATAATTTGAACCACTTTTGAAGAGGACCATTAGATCATGCTACATACATGTACCAAATATCAAAGGTCTAGGCCTTACAGTTTGAGAGAAGAATATTTTTAAAGATTTTCCTATGAAAAACTGATAAGCCCTTGGGCGGGGCCATGTTTGGCCCGGGGTCATAATTTTAACAATATTTGTAGAGGACCATTAGATCATGCTACATACCTAATATCAAAGGTCTGGGACTTACAGTTTCAGAGAAGAAGATTTTTTAAAAAAATTCCTATGAAAAACTGATAAGCTCTTGGGTGGGGCCATTTTTGGCCCGGGCCATAATTTGAACAATCTTTGTAGAGGACCATAAGATCATGCTTCATACCAAATATCAAAGGTCTAGGCTTTACAGTTTCAGAGAAGAAGTTTTTTAAAGATTTTCCTATGAAAATTCCATATTACCATATATGGAAAAAATTACCACGCCCTCTGGCGGCCATGTTTTTTGCCGGAGCAAAATTCTTTAAACAACTTTTGAACTCAGCACAACTGAGAAACATTTTGGTGAAAACTATATTCAAGTTTTCTGGAGAAGAAGATTTTTCTAGATATTGTGTATGGTTGCCATGGCAACAATACCGATGGCCTCCACCCACTATCTTTTAACAACTTTTGAAGCACCCTACCGCAGTATGTATTTGACCAAGTTTGGTTACAATTGGACAGTCGGTTTCAGAGAAGAAGACAGGCGGCCGGACAGACGACGGACGCCGGAAACAGTGGTATCACAATAGCTCACATTGAGCACTTTGTGCTCTGGTGAGCTAAAAACAGGTAATAAATATTCATGATGTTATTATTTCTGATATAAAATTCAACAGGGATAGTGTTAATTAATTAATTAAATAATTAATTAATTAATATCTCTTCTCCTAATATTTCACGTCAAACTGCAGTTGTACCTGTATCTTTAAGCTCATTGGCCATCCCTTGGGCAAGCACGGTCATTCCAACCTTACTCATGCTGTATGGCGTTTTCCCTTTGAAAAACCTGAAAAGGAAATATTAATTTGATTATTTGCATATCTGTGAGGCAGAGTTCCAGATATGGTGTATAACAATTTCAAGAATAACTCCACCGAACCCTATGATGTGACCACTTTTTAAAATTGTCTCTTCGGTACGATTCTAAAGAGTGGTCACAACAGAGCAGATATTTCTATCAGATATCGGGTAGGTTTTAACTATTTCATAAAGGGTCACCAAGAGATTATTCCTGCAAGATGCCATTCAAACTGTACCATTTTGAAGGTTTAATACAAATACGGAAATTAAACCCTTCCCTGGTGGGCATGGTGTTTTGGATATAAAAATAGTTTTATCAATGTTGGAACAGTGTCACCAGAAGAATATTCCTACCAAATACCACCGATTTGGAGATTATTAAACCATTTCTTCAATAATCATGGAAGAAAATTAAGACCCATCCCTTGTGGCCATTTTTTAGCAAATTTGATAAAAGAATTACCAGGGGACTATGCTGACCAAATACCTTTCAAATTGGACCATTATAAAAAGACAACTACCCCCGGCTATGGTTTGAGATCTTAACATGATTCTAGCAATTTGGTGGTGGTGGTTGTGGTTTGTGTCTGTGTTCCAGAATCCAATGGTTTTGTCAAGAAGATGTTTAAAGATGTTTTCTTGTGGTTGCCATTGCAACCAGAGTTTCAAATGGATCCAGAATCTTTAGCATTTTTGAAAGGGTATGCTACCAAGATAATTGTTTAAAGTTTGGTTACATTCTGTCATGTAGTTTCAAAGGAGATGTCGTTTGAAGCAATTGTTGACGGACAGACTGAAAAACAGAAGGACGGATGCCAGACAATGAACGACCAGAGCATGCTCATTTGATCTGAAAAGGACAAGAGCACGCCAGTGTGACATCATTCCACAAAGTGCACAAAATCACCTGTTATATATAGGCGGAGCAACGAGTACAATCCTCCCTGATTTCCGTTCTAGCATGTTGGACAATACTTCTTGCACCATTATGTATGAGCCCCGGGCGTTTACATTCATCATAAGGTCATATTTGGAAAGGGGTGTGTCTACAACAGGTTTCCACATTATGGCACCAGCGTTATATACCGCCACGTCAATACCACCAAATCTGTGGAATAAATATACATGTATCGACAATCAATCTATAGACGATACAGTAATCTAGTTCGAGATTAGCGGTCAATGTTATTTAAAAGAGTATGAATTTAACACTTCATGTGTACTGCTCAATCAATGACCTGGCTTCATTGGCTACATAGATGCTTCCAAATCCGCATCAAACGATACACGAGTAATCATGGCGGGGACCAACCCGTTTTTAACCATTTAGTCAGTTTTACTTTGGTTTGTGCTGATTACGCCCGTTTCCATTTCCAGTGTTTGGATTTTCTGTGAACGAATCAACTGTCTTCATAGATGTATATCGGAAACCCGTACACACTTTCATTTGTGCAAAGGAGGCCCAGAAAAGATACGTAAATTAAAAAGTTTTCAAGCATAACTCCTTTTTTTCTCCACCAAACCAACTCTTCAAGACGACTGTAAAAGGGTTTGATGGAGAAATGGATATTTTAGTATTAAGATATGCACCCTTACTGTGGTGCAAGGAATGTTTAGAAGAAATTAGCATATGGAAGGCCGGTGCGCCATACTAAATGCGAAATACCTGTGCTCAAGGAAAAAACTAGAATCTAATTATAATCCAATCTTTAAAATGCTAACAAAAGTCTGTCTCCATGTATACCTATCTCTATCCCGCCTTTTGTGAATCAAAGCACTGTCTCCTGCGAAACGTGATATTTTGATGGTTTCAATCATTTGGCATTAAGAAAATTTTATTTAGCAAATCGCATTTTTGCGACACGGTATTTCACATCCTGAATTTTATGGTGATGTGATTTACAAACTTCATAAAATTATTGGACATACCCATTTTCTCACTTTGTTCATCAAATATATAAAACAGTTCATTAAAAAGGGATATGATCCTGTATTACTACAACATACTGCATGTTTGGTTGTGAACCCTTTTACAGTTGGCAATCACGCTGGCCTCTTTGCATGTACGCCGACAAGAAAGGTTTAGTACTCTATGAAGGTGGCCTCTTAAATCCAGAAATGGAAGGAGAACGTCGGATATCTGTACTATTTCATTTTTGTCGTACCCTTTATTACTTTTCTACAGTTACTCTGTTTGCAGCTCAATCATTGAGTACACTAGCGATAGGTGGATACAGTATGTTCAAATAAATGTTTTTTTTGTTATACATGCACTTTACCACTGTATTTGCTGTCGCGGTTGTTGTAGATTAGTCGGAGAGGGGATACGTTTATTTACACTGTTTGTCTTTTAGGATGGGGATGGAATAAGGGTGAGGTTGGGCGCCCATAAACCGGTTTAACCCCCCGGTGACTTTTGTCACTGACCGTTCCAAGGCGGTACTTCCATCTTCCTCCTATTGTATGTTTGTTTTTGTCTTTGTGCGTCTCTTGTTGTTTTTTTCTACCTATGTACATTTGCTGTTTCCTTGTGTTGCTGTTAGGGCGAGTGTTTGTTCTGTATGTGGTGTTTCCTGCATTACTCATTTTTGTACTTTTAGCAAATCGCATTTAGCATTTCGCATTTAACATTTCGTATTTAGCATTTTGCATGGCGAAAGGTTCACAGAGATTATGATATCAGTTTATGTTATTTCGACACCCGAAAAAGAAAAATGTATAGTACTGTATGTATAGAGGATCTTACATGAGTGTTCTTGATTATTGGATTTATTAAATGAGTCTTTTTAAAATTTAACTGTGATAGTTTATGATACAAAACATACAGAAACACGTCAAAATAAATTTTGAGTTACAGTTTTGACATACATAGTTACAAACACGTCACATTATGACGTCATTGTACACAACATGTGTCTATGTAAAGCGCGCCATTTGTAAACATGAAGACCCATATACAGTCGCCAACACGTCCGACACTCACTGTCAATGGGATTCGAAATGCGCCTTCGTTTTGGTATATTAAGCCCTTCATTAGTGTTGTATGTATACACATGGACATGGGCATTTCCACCGAGAAAAAAATCTCGATTCAAGTTCAGCGAAAATGTTTGAAGTGGACAAAAGATTCAGTAAGAACTGCTGCATAAAATGTGTTGGAACAGGAGGAAGATTTTCGCGATCAGCAGAGTTAGTGAGTATAGCATATTTGAAATATGTTTGTGCTATGCTGGATTCAGATGACTATAGTTGTTGATTGATGAGATATTTGTATGAGTAGAAATCTGCATAAACAAAAGGACATGCGGTGAAGAAAATGCAAAGTTGATGAGGCATTTTAAATGTAGAATGGATTGTATGGGTCAGAGTAGCTGATAGGTCTTTTTTGGCATACATTTTGTACATGATTCTTGACAGCGATTACAATTTGTATAATTTTATCGAAATTAAGGCGCAAGTGCCAACAATCCTTTGCCATCTATCGTGACTCAATCGTGGACAGGTAGGTCGACCACCGTCCGCCAGGTTGTTTGTTTTGACAGCGCGTATGAATCGTTCGAATGTCATTCGGTCGTTCGAATGTTATTCACTAGTGAATATATGCCCATGATTATCAAAAAATAAATGATAGTGTTACGTCACGCTGTTCAAAGCCACGAGTTATGTTATAAATATTGATAAAAGATACAGATCTCGCCTTCCAAATTGACTTATCCAGTTCAACTATTCAGTACAATGTGATTAGCTATTAGTATTTAGAAGTCCCCAAATAGCAATTGACATTTGTCATTTAGCATTTGTCATTAAGCATTTCGTATTTTGCATTTCGCATTTAGCATGGCGCACCGGCCTTCCATAGCAAACAAATAAAAAATATACACACATTATTCTGTCTAGTTAATGCATAGCGCATATTCTAATCTTAAACAGATAAGAAATACAAACAAGTTCTTGTTACTTTTCTATTCCTGTTTTCACCGTATCTCTTATGTCGGCCTCCAGTCTGCAGTCACATCTGACAGGGTAAGCCACGCCTCCATTTTGTTTAATCTCGTCTGCGACTGTGTTTATTGAGCCTGGAAGCTTAGCGCTTGATTCGGTAGTTTTGGAGGCTACTATCACACCGTAATTGTTCTTGGCCAATGTCAAAGCGATTTGACGTCCGATGCCTCTTGAAGCCCCGATTACGAGTGCAGACTTCATGGCGTATCTGAAATAATAAAAGAAACAATGTGAAAATGTGTTGTTAAATTTATGCAATCGAATGTTTGGCGTCGAGTCAGCCTCTGAACTATCGACTGCCAACGCTTCTGTCATTTTAAACATGGCGGCGCGCTCGACATTACGTTTATCTAAGATCATGCTTCTTGCTCCCAGAGTAGCTTTCTGCGTGATTTTAATCTTGCACTAAGCTGACATTTGTCTTATACATCAATAATGACACTTGCATTACCTAGATATTTGAATTAGCGAGGGTATCTGTCATGTGCATTTGACTATGAAGTTTGATTAACCATACTCTTGCTGTTAACGTCAATATACCTACCTGTAAATATTGAACACCCTGATGCGACAGCTCCTGCAGGAGCTGTCTTGTCAGGTTCTGCACTATTTACAAGTTGATTGTGCATCCAGTGTACTCCACACTAGTAATAGCACATAGACACATTTTTAAACAGTGAAGATATGCAATTAAACAACATGGTGCGGGTAAAGATGGAGAATGTATTCTAAATTCCAGCAAGAGAAGGGTTAAGACCGCCTGAGAATTGTGGTTGTAAGAATTTCCGGTAGAGGCATTGTGAGTTACATGTACACATGCACATAAATGTCAAAAGAGGTTCTGATGAAACGCCGAATTACTCTGACGGCGAGATACTCTGACGGCGAGTTACTTCAAACAGGTTATTATTCTAGTCGTCTCTTTTGAAAGGTAATACGGGTGCAGAGCAACAGATAAGGGTACGTACTCAAATACTAAAATACAGAGCAACAGATAAAGGTGCGTACCCAAATGCTAAAATACAGAGCTACAGATAAAGGTACGTACTCAAATACTAAAATCGCCATTTCTCCACTAAACCGTATGTTGTGACCACTCATCAGAATCTTCTTTTCGATTTCAAAAAGAGTGGTCACAACATGCGGTTTGGTGGACAAATAAAGAAGTTATTCTTGAAAGTGATTCAATTTAAGCATCTTATCGGGATCTCTAAGAAGGGAATGATAGGCAGTATGTTAAATGTTAAAATTCATTGTACGCCAGAGTCTGAGTAATCTAGTTTTCATACATTCCCTACAAAGGACGTCTTGTACAGAAAATATAATCTAAACCCATTTGCTCTCACGATCCCATATATGGAACGTAGGCAAATAGTGTAGACTCTGATCAGACGCCGAATTATGCGGCGTCTGATCAGAGTCTACACTGTTTGCTATTAGGAATTTCAATATAAAATAACATCAAATGGAAAATTTAGGTCAGGCACCCCTTAGATAAAAATGCACTTATCTAATATATAAAGAATCCACTGTGAGCAAATGGGTTAACTCTTATAATGCTAAGTGCGACCTGATTGGCATTTGCATTGAAAGGGGAAATGGTTAATCTTGTTTATGAGTCGGTAAAACTAGTGAAGACCAAACGTCTGTGTAACTGACGAGACTTGGTGGTTGTTATACTAAATGTCTTGCTTGCAGCCACACAATGAAATTGAACGATAACCATGTTCATTAAAAATTTGATGGTTTGAAAATTTAGTAATGAAGAATTTGAGAACCTTTTAGGCAGGTGGCTGCTTAATGAAGGTCGGAAATAACGCTGAAACCTCGTATAAGGCTTTCTGTGTGACTTTAACTCTGAATTAAGCTGCCAGCTGTCTGAATCCTTTACTCCATTAATATTTATGTAAGAAAGATTGACATTAAGAATATTAATTAGATGTATTATTATAATAAATGCATGAACTCAGAAACTGTAGAATTTAATTTGTATAATCAAACAGAGCATACCCTGATCAGACGGTTCCTACAGGAGTCGTCTGATATGGGTCTACTCTGTTTGCAAAGACGCAGAGATGCGCAGTCATGGAGTAATGGGTTAACATACCGTTAACGATTAATGATTTAATGTTCGAATTATCGGGGTTTTACAGTATATGTTTATATAGGTATATAGGTTGGCCAAGTATGCTCGCCATTTTACCAATTAGGTACAGATCTGTATCTGATTAAGTCTATACACACAAGGTAAACATTGCCGTCTGCTGCAAGATGTCGTCTGCTACAAAGTATTAACCATTGACTCCATGAACATATATTCACATACAGTGTTAGCAAATAGAGCAGGCCATAATGATTATCATACAGAGTAGACCCTGATCAGCCACTCGATGAAAAACGCGGTGTATGATCAGATGCTCCAATGTCACAAATTAGTAGTTATCTCTTGAAACTATAGTGATAAATAGAGCATTTGCTCCATAGGAACAGCTGCTCACAATTGTTTCAAAACCATACAAAATCTCCATTTTCTCTAGTTAATGTTCCTTTTCGGTAGATTTATTTAAAGAGGTTATTATCACAACAGGATTGCGTGTGCCGTGTGGTGGCCGTACAAAGTCTCCGCGTATACGTTATATATGTTGTTATATGTACATTTGCTGCATTTTCTTGGTGCTGTTCGGGCCGCTCTGTGTATGTGGTGTTTCCTATATGTCTCATACTTGTATTTTTAGGCCTACAAATAGTTTAGGAGGGAATGGGTGAATTAACCAGCCTTAATCGTACTTTACAAGTTTAAAAATAGTAAACTTTTATAGTTTCGTTAATTTTACACGGAAAGGAGAAATGCCACGAGGTCTATATATTTTATGGTACTATGACCCCAGTCATTTTACTATAAAATATATTGACTTCCTTGTCAAAATACCTCCACCAGGGGCGGGGCGATATATTATATAGTACTATGCCCCCTGTCATTTCACAATAATATATAGTGATTCCCTGGCAACAATACATCAACGATTGTGGGTCGAAATATTATATAGAACTATGACCCCAATGCCACTTTACTATAAAATAAATTGACTCCCTTGCAAAAATACATCCGCAACGGGGTCGATAAATCATAAAATATTATGACCCCCATATCATTTTATTATAAAATATACCGACTACCTTGCCAAAATACATCCACGATGGGTGTCGATATATTATATAGTACAATGACCCCCATACTTTACTATAAAATATTATGACTCCCTTGCAAAATACATCCGCCACGGGGTCGATAAATAGAGGATCTTACATGAGTGTTCATTACACATTGTTTTTATTAAACGAGTTTGATATAATAATATGACACGAGCTTAACGAGTGTCATATTCATTACAGTAAACGAGTTTCATAAAAAACAAAGTATAATGAACACGAATGTAACATTCTTTTTATCAAATAAGCCTTAAAATGACATAAACAATAAATCAGACTAGCTCGCGGCTGTTTCTGCCATTGCTTTACAAACAGTGTAGTAATACAACACGTGTACGATGTGCATGGAGTGCTATGATTGGCTAACGCTTTTTAAATGAGCGCTACGATTGGCTAACTTGCTAATTTGCATACAAAATGCACTAGAGCAATTCTTCGAAATACGGCACTCTGTTACGCCACTCCCGCATGGTAGATTATGTGATAAATCATAAAATACTATGACTACCATGACATTTTACTATAAAATATAGTGACTCCTTTGCACAGATACATCCATCAAGGTGGGGTCGATATAATATACAGTACCATGAACCCAATGCAACTTTACTATAAAATATAGTGATTCCCTTGACATGGTGTGAAGCAATCACTTAGAAATAAAAAAGCTGTAAAGGAGATACATACATGTAATGGTATATATTTGCTACAATTTAAGTCTTAAGAGAATTAAGGTAAGCAACTCTAATTAATGTTTAATGTCATAACTTATCTATCAATCTCTAAATATGTTCCTTGAAGTTTTCAAAGGAAGATTTCGTTTATGTAACTAATGACACAAACAACATATTGAATTGACACAATTGAACAAGGTACACATCATCAATTTTTTTAACTATTTTAACGCATACTTTAACTAATCAAGAGCAATACCTTCAAAATAACAAGAGAGAGAGAGGGAACTGAAATCACAAAGGTTCACAACGTTTCATGCTGGGCAACATTTCTGTTTCAAGACTAGCCCTATTAGATTTAGAGTTATGTGTGGCTCAAAGTTCGTTATAAACTATAACACTGTCCAACTTGTCGGGGGCAACAACTCCAAATTAAAACCAGCCTGTGGAATTTCAAGATTCTAGCCACATTAGTTTCAAAGTAATGAGTGCTGCAAAGTTTATCTTTAATGTAAAATTCAAACTATTCAGGGACAATAACTCCAAAATTATCCGGGGAAGAAACTTAAAATATAAAGGTGCACAACAGCTCATGCAATGCAATATTCCTGTGAAGTTTCTAGACTCTGGCCATATTAAATTAGGAGATATGTGTAGCTCAAAGCTCGTAATAAACTATGACAAAGTCCAACTTGACAGGGCCAATAACACCAAAACTATCAAAAAGAGATATTGAAAATATGGAGTTGCACAGTTAATGCTTGGCAACATTCTTGTAAAGTTTAAGGAATCTAGCCTAAACGATTTCTGAGTTATGGATGCCGCAAAATTTGTCACTAAGTATCGCAAACTCAAACTATTCAGGGACAATAACTCAAAAACTACCAGGGGAGATATGAAAATATGGAGATACACACCAACTCATACTGGGCAACATTCCTGTTAAGTTTCAAGATTCTAACCTTAACAGTTTTTGAGTTACGCGTTCCCCAACATCTGTGACAGACAGACAGACGGAAGGACAACTCTGGAAAAAATCAATATGCCCCATATACATTTTGTGGAGATATTTATAATGATAATTACATAGGAATTTACTTCACTTTTATGCACACTTTTTAGGGTCAGGTATGTTAGGTCATTTTCTTGTACGCAAGGGGAGCCATTGTACTACGACTCACTCGGTTATAGTAGTATAACCGGGAGTCATAGTACTATATAATAAACTGTATAATAAATCGACCCCTTTGTTTGTGGGGACCGATTATTTGACCTTAAAAGCAGTATTGCCCAAGATCAATGGAGTCATGAGGGGCCTTTGATCAGGGTCCGCACTATTTGCGATACACATCATTTTCTTCAGTGATTAATTTTAATATTTAGAAAAGGAAGAGACAGTTTAAATTATCCAGCAGATTAACCCTTTCCTTTATATTGACGACTTTTGACGACTCTGTAAAAGTCACTTTGTGAAACCATTGTGATAAATAGAGCATTTGCTCATATAGGAGCAAATGCTCTATTATCACATAGGTTTCAAACTACAAGATTCTAAAAATTTCCTTTTCTCTAATTAATGCTCCTTTTAGGTAGATTAATTCAAAAAGGTTTATCTAAAATAGCCTATGCGGTAATGGGTTAAGTGTTAAGAAGGGTGGTGACTTAATGCAGGCTGCTAGTTATGCAGAAACGTGTAGGAAATGTTTGTATTATTTCTGTACTATTTTAAGCAGTGAAGCTTTTAAATATACTTCGAAATTTAAGTAATAAAGAATTTGTGCTTTTGGGGCTTAATGTGGGATGATCGTCAGGCAGAAAGCATGAAAGGCCGATCTAATTACGCTTGTTTTAGTGTTTTACTGTACTAAAATGGTCGTTACTGAGAGATAGAGCCCCTCTAAACCAGGTTTCTAGTAGAGACCATTTTAGAAATGTTTAGGCAGGTGTTCAGACAGCTTATGTAGTTGTCCGATATATATTTACACTGTTTGCACATAAAGGAAGAACCTGATCAGATGGCTCCTAAAGCAGCTATGTTTACTATGTTTGCAAAAACCTGAAAAGTCGTTTATATGAAGGAAGGGGTTATGTTCTTTTTAGTCATATACTTAGTTGCTGCACACTGAAAAGTGACAGATACAAACTTTCACAAAGCATTACTTAGAGATTATTTGAACAGAATTGTTTTGTTCTTATACGTTACATCTTAGCCCTTATGCTAAATGCGACCTGGCAGATAATTTCAAATAACTTCGATCCAGATCAGCTTCATGATTCAAGCTATCTGACCCACGGTTCAGAATTTCTCAAACACTTTGAACGATTCTTAAATTGCGCAGATATTATTTCCCCAGCAGTATAAAGTTTAACCCTTACCATGCGGGCATGGGTCACTAATGTACTTTGAAAACAGTGTAGACCCAGATCAAAAGGCTCCTAGAGGAGACCTCTCATCAGGGTCTGCACTATTTGTCATGTTACTTTCTTTAAATCCCTAAATATTCACGAGGAGTTATCTTAACCCTTTACTTTGAAACCATGTTTTTGTGTTATTTTGTAAACAGTATAGATCCATATTGGACAACAGGATAAGCTGTCTGATCAGGGTCTGCTGTGCTTGCTTAATATGGAATAAATATAGATCTGATTCTGAAAGCCTACTCATGGCCACACATTGACTTGTTCATAGGATTTTTATCAAATTTCAGCTATTAAAGTCATTATTCCTGAATAATAATTTTAATTTGCTGAAATTTTACGTATTCATATGAACAAGCCAATTCCAGTCTATAACTCTGACAATTTCCTTTTGAGCTGTTTGAAGTTTGGGTAAAAACTGTAAGCCTTCCAGAGGAAAGCATAGGATATATAAACACACATTTCAACAATGGCTCCTTTATTTCTCCACCAACTCCCATGCTGGATCTATCTATGATAGGATTCTAAAGAGTGTTCACAGCACAGGGTTTCGTGGAGAAATGAATTATTATCATATTATTATTATCAGAAGTTGAGTTTGATCAAAATCTGACCAATCAGATATATTGTTCTTAAGAATTCATTCTCAAGTTTGGTTAGAGCTTGCTCGGAACCTTACCAATCAGATACTAGAGAATGAACACGAACTCAAGCAATAAAGGCAATTCTACATCATGCTTGCAACAATGGAGCATATGATAATAATAATAATAATAATAATAATAATAATAATAATGATAATGATGATGATGATGATGATGATGATGATGATGATGATGATGATGATGATGATGATGATGATGATGATGATGATGATGATAATAATAATAATAATAATTATAATAATAATAATAATAATAATAATAATAATAATAATAATAATAATAATAATTATAATAATAATTATAATAATAATAATAATAATAATAATAATTATAATAATAATAATGTCCATATGCACTCACTTTCACGATTCACGTTGTCCCCTTAACTCCATGATAATTCATGGAAGAAATAATGCCATCAGGAATGTTGATTACATTGTTGTTTTATAATGACTCAAAGACAAAGGAATTTTAGGCAATGGCAGCAATTGTAAATTAAAATTATTTCATAACAGCAAAAGCAAATAGGGTATGCCCTGATCAGATGGTTCCTACAGAAGTCGTAATGCTTATGGAATGATAAAGATATAGATAAAGATATGATTTTACAGTTTCTTGCCTGAGCCAAACTGTCACGTGTACATTTCCCATTATAAACATTAATGATGCCATATATTTCTTGAATATGGAAATCGGTAAAGAGAACAGAACAGAACAGAATTTTATTCAAGGATTTGAACAATACAGTTCATCGCCGCATCACAATACAATTCAAGAATGCTTGTAGCAACATGAATAGTAAATGGAGCAAAAACGAAAATGAAAAAAGAAATAGACGGCGGAAGAAGCCTATCGAAGAAAAATAGTATACAGTAAACCCCCGATAATGCGACCACCTAAAAGAGGTATAATTATGGATGCCAGGTGCAGGTGGTAGCTTAATGCAGGACAAAAGTAACACAGAAAGCTCCCAGATGTGCTTTAGCTTTCTGTATTACTTTTGTCCTGTATTAAGCAACCACCTGCTTATAAAGACACCAATGTTTATTTATTAAGTGGTCGCATTAGCGGGGTTCTGCTGTATATGTTAATCAGCTTATATAATCGTGCTCTAGAAGGTGTTTCTCTTTTCAAATGCCTTTGAGCAATATACTGCAGGTTTGTTTAGCCTGTTCACATTTGCAGAGTTCAAAAAGTTATATTTGGTCTACGAAAATAATATTTCTTTAAGTAAGTTTCTCTTAAATCAATAAAGGAAGGGCAAACTAAGATAAAATGGAATTCATCTTCGACATCGTTTAGGTTACAGAATACACATGTTCTAAGGTTTCTTTAATTTTTTCGTGTCTCCCAGTTCCAATGTTTAGATTATGTGATGCCAAGCGTATTCTTGCAAGTGTGTTTCTGAATTTAACATTACATATTTTAGTTAAGTAAGCTAAATTTTATGTTTTGACGCTCTGTATAGATACAATGAAGAACTCGTATTCATTTCTAATTTCCATTGGATGATATACATATCTAACAGGCGCCTTCGAAGTTCTGGAGTAAATACTTTTACATGTATATCAATTGACACAGGATATAACCAAACTGCGCCGAAACCACATGTCTGTAATAGAATACGCGCGTTATTTGCCCAATTGTGAATATTTTCTTTGTGTTATGAATAATTTTACAAAGCAGCTGGTAAGAGTAATCCGCCTGTAACTGTCGGATCAGAATTATCTCCCTTTTATAGACAGGTATAATGACGCCATTTGACCAGGACTTAGGGAAAGACTGTTTTTTTTCTAATATATAATTAAAGGCTATCTCTAAAGGGTTTTCTAAAGTATCTATACCCTGGATAAAGTATTCGTACAATATAATAATTGTCTGTCGAACAGGCCTTGTTAGTAGTTTGCTTTTTACAAGCTTTTCGTATTTCCGCAGTTGTAATTTGAGCATAAAGCTAGTGAAGACCAAACATTTTGTGTATATGACGCCTGACGACAGCTGCATCGTGTTGTTTTTTTCTAACTTTCTTGCTTGCATTTAGCGCTAATCATGTATGTTAACAACGGTTGACCAATCATGCTCGTAACATATCCGGTTTTCTATATCCGGAAGGTATCTGATTACTTTTACACACAAAGAAATAGCCGTCTGCAAAACAAATGTCGCCTGCTATACATTATTCAAGCTCAAGACTTGGCTTTTATCGATTGAATATTTATTAGAGAAACAATAATATCATGCATATTTATAACTGATTTTATACACTGACAGGGGTATTTAATATTGATAGAAACCGTACAGTCAGCTCTGTTATATGTTTTACAGTAAAACCTCTCTATAACGGCCATTAAATTGTGTTATTTAATCTGTATTAAGGGCAGGTGGCTGCTTAAAGCAACGTGAAAGTCCTGGGTCTGCAGTGTTTCCAAAGTTGTGAAAAAGAGTTTGTATGAGGGAGTGGTTTACCCTTGGCATTATGGACAAATGGAATTCTGACAACGACAGAAACTGTCGAATAAGATCTATATAATTTAATTGGCAAACAGAGCAGATCCTGATCAGTCGACTCGTACAAAAGCTGTCTGACCCGGGTTCACTCTTTGCAAGTTAGGCGTTTCTGCCAAGTACAGGCTAAGTACACACATATTCTTACCCTGTTGTAAACATTAAGCCTGCGTAAACTTCGGATCCGTGGTAGGTTTTAATTTCCCAAATAAAAACATCTCTAATAACTGGCCTTTCACCACAATTAAGGTGGGAAAACAAGGTAGATCTAACTAAGTAACTGGACTTTTGTGCCCGTTCAGGATATCTTGCGATAATGAACCCTTCCCTGTTGAATATTCATGTAAGAAATAATGACATCATAAATAAATATCATAAATATTTAATAGCTAATTTTTTATAAGCAAACTCCCTCTAAACCGGACGTTCAATTAAGTATAAATATCGGCCTTGGAGACAGGTGGCAGCGTAATGCAGGGTGAACGTCATGCAGAAAAAAATTCTTGTGCTGTATGTCTTTCACTCTGCATTATGCAGCCACCTATCTAAAAGAATCTAAATTCTTGCCTACTAGAATTCCGAAGATCTGGATCTACTCCGTTTGTATACGCGAGGAAAAGCGTTTAGCCTATATGCGGGAAAGGGTTGACGACGCTATCAAAGTTCTGCGAGAAAGCATACGATGCAAATACATGTATGGACAAAGTCTAGATGCGATATCGTAGCTGTAAGACTGATAATGACTAGCTACGTTATCGTATCTAGGACAAAGTCCAGCAATCGTGTCGAATGGCTAAGGTGTTGATAAGACGAGGAGTTAATATGTGTCACATCTGGATCCTAACTGTGTACAGGGGTATAAACGTGTATATACAACATACTAAAAGATAGTTGTCTGACCCAACCAAAAAAAAAATTAAATCTATTTTTTTTTCTTTTTTGATGGGTCAGAAAACTATCTTTTGGTATGTTTAGATACAATCTTATGACATGTGATTAAAAAACAATGTATTTGCGATGGAGTTGTTCTTGTTGTCGTTGTTAAGACATAGCTAGCATGCGAAGGGCACCTGTGGGGCCTACCAATTTAATAACACACAACTTTGCAGACAAATAGCACATCTAAAAAAGGTCAATTTCTAGAACTAAAGCAGACACCGAATTAATTACACATACTGTAACCCTTTTTATTCATGTAAGAAACTTTCAGAATCTATATTAATTGAGTTACTGTAAGGACATGACAATTTGTTACCATGGCAGTTTTATGTAGAATCAAACATTATGTATTATTAGCAAACAGGGCAGACCGGAATGGTTATCATAGATCCAGATCAGCCACTGAATGAAAAACGCGGCGTCTGATATCAGTGATGTTTACATTATGCAATGTCACAAGTCAGCAGAACAAAATCGGCTCTGATATTAGTGATGTTTACATCTACTATATACATGTATGTATTCACTGGAGTGAAACGTTTGCTGTGTACAGGCCTATTATTTATAGACACCGAAGGCTACTAATAAGTAGCGTCACTGTGTTTACCCTGGAGTATACGCCTCACTTACCTGTATGATTAACAACATGGAAGTCACGTCAGCTATTATTGGTGTCGACGTCGGTGGAACAAACACTGATGCTGTAATTATAGACCTGTCATCTGATGTGTCGCGCAATACAGAGGATATACAGGATCGTGAAAGGAGGATTATCGGAAAAGCTAAAACGCCGACAACTTACGATGTTAAAACCGGTGTTAAGGCTGCAATACACCTCGCGATAAAAGCCGCCCAGGAAAGAAACCGGGTTTTAGCGATTAAACAGGTAAACATCGGGACTACGCATTTTATAAACGCACTGGTTGAAGGGAGGGATTTAAAGAGAGTCGCGGTGATAAGGTTATGTGGAACTGCTTCACGAAAAGTACCACCTTTTTCTGACATGCCAGACAATCTTTCGGGTATTAAAGGCAGCACATTTTTGGTCAATGGAGGGTATCAGTTTAATGGCAGTGAGATCACGTCTGTCAAAGAGGAGGAAATCCGTGAATGTCTCGATATCCTTAAGACAAAGAAAGAAAACAACGTTGTTGTATCGGGAATATTCTCTCCAGTTCGTGACGAGCAAGAAAAGATGGTTGCAAATATTATCAAATCGGACTATCCCGATATTAGCATCACACTTAGTCACGAGATCGGGAAAGTTGGGCTGTTGGAACGAGAAAACGCGGCCATTTTGAATGAAAGCATTAAACCTTTGAGTGTGGAAATTATTCAAGGGTTTCGGACAGCGCTCGATGAACTAGGTTTAAAGTGCCCCATGTATTTGACACAGAACGATGGAACCATTATCAGTGAAGAGAAAGTTAAAAATTATCCTGTTCTGACTTTTGCATCCGGTGCAACAAACAGCATGAGGGGTGCTGCATTTCTGTCTGGTGTTAAAGATGCAATTGTCGCAGATATTGGCGGGACAAGTACAGATGTTGGTTTGCTGCTGAAAGGATTTCCGCGTGAAGCTTCATCAGAGGTTACAGTTGGTGGTGTTAGAACAAATTTTCGAATGCCAGACGTAATCAGCATTGGACTGGGTGGAGGGTCTTATGTTACAAGATCAAACACAGGCGACAAGCGAGTAAAGGTAGGGCCGAAAAGTGCTGGATACAATATTGAAGCAGAGAGTTTGATTTTCTCCAAATCTGAAGAAGAACCCTCGAGTAAAAATATCACAGCAACTGACATTGCAGTGGCTGCTGGTTTTACTGAAGTTGGAAACAAAGAAAATACCAAACATTTGGAAGATGGGTTCGTTGCTGAAGCTACGGAGACCATGAAGGGCATACTATCTTCATGTATTGATAGGATGCGGTTCAATGACACAACGATGCCATTGATTCTTGTCGGAGGAGGAAGCGTAATTACTGGACTTCAATGGAAATTTGATGGGGTATCAGAGGTTCTGAAACCTAAGCATTTTGACGTAGCAAATGCGATAGGGGCGGCGTTAAGTCAGATATCAAGTAGTGTAGACAAGGTAGTTGACCTCGGGAAGTTTGGGGATATTCCACCATCTGAACAAGGTAATGAGCAAATTCGTAAAGAGAAGTTACAGACAGCAAGAGACGCAGCAATTACCAACGCTATAGATACGGCAACAGAAGACCTTCGTAAGGCTGGGGTTGTTGAAGAGACGGTATCATTGGTTGAAAAGGACTGTTTAACATTATCCTATATTCCAGGAGACGCAACAAGAATCAAAATTAAATTGGTAGGCGACCTCAAAACCGGGGCAACAGATAAGCAGTTCATTGTTCCAGGCTCGTTGTACACAACTGTGCCGGTGACAGGGTTCCAGAAACGCAAACAAATTGCAAGTTCAACTGGAACAGTACTGTCAGATGAGATTAGGGTTACAATACAAACGCCAAATGTCGATATCAAAACAGGTGAATGGATCGTCTCGGAATATGACATCGAATGTCTGGCGATAGGAGCGGGAATTTTAGGATGTGGCGGAGGAGGGAATCCACACATTGCAAGGTTACTTGCTCTTGCTGCACTTAAAAATGGCAAAAAGATTAAGGTTGTCAACCCTTGCAGGTATTTGAAAGACAAAGACCCAGAAAACGATTTAGTTTCACTCGTTGCCTACATGGGTGCACCACTGATCGTATATGAAAAGTTGGTTTCGGGAAATGAAACATCAGGAGCATTGCAGTGCTTGCAAGACTTGTACAGTCAAGGGGATTTCAAAGACGGAACTTTGCTCAACGCAACTGGGATCGAAATTTTGGAAAAGGATGGAATTAGATATATAAATGACTATAAAAGAATAGAAGCCAACAGTGAACGAAATATGGGAAACAAGAAAATCGTGGCCATAATGAGTGCGGAGATCGGTGGTATGAATAGTATCGAACCTCTTCTAGTTGCAGCAGAACTTGATTTGCCCGTTATCGATTGTGATGGAATGGGAAGAGCATTTCCGGAGCTTCAAATGTTCTCCCCATTAATATATGGTTGTAAACCATATCCGTCAACAATTGCCGATGACAAAGGCAGAAGAGCGGTGGTTTTGTACGCAGATAGCCCCAAAACACTTGAAAACCACTTCCGTGAAGTGGTTGTTAACATGGGTTGTAGCGGAGGAGTTGTTCTGTCGCACTACAATAAGAAGGAAGTCCTCAACTTTACTGTTCACCACAGCATGAGTAGGGCTTGGGGAATTGGTAACGCTGTCCTAAAAGCACGTAGTGAGAAACGGTCACCAGTACAGGCAGTGGTAGAAATAGAACATGGCGAACTGTTGATAAATGCTAAAGTTACAGACGTGTTGCGAGAAACAACGGGAGGATTCAATAAAGGTAAAATAATTCTTGATGGTATTGATGAATTTGCGGGGAAGATCGTTGAAATCGATATTCAGAATGAATTTCTGATTGCAAGAGATAGAGAAACCAAGCATGTTCTAGCATGTGTCCCAGATTTGGTGACAATAATGGATATTGATACAGCACAACCGATTGCCACGGAGGATATCAAATTTGGAATTCGAGTTTCAGTCGTGGGGATGCGGGTCGCTCCATTAATGAGTACAGAACAAGCCCTTGAAGTAGTTGGTCCAGCAGCGTTTGGGTATACCGACGTGGTTTACCAACCGGTTGGAGAGTACGTTGAACATGATCCAGTAGCACCGAAGTAACTGTATTTGCGTGTGCATTTATGAACTCTGGTCGTTCTGTACAGTAAAACTACTCTAAACTGGAGGACAAAATTAGTGTCATAATCAGTCTATCTGACCGGTAGCAGCTTAATGCAGGTTGACAGCTATGGATAAAGCTTCTTTGGGAGTTTTCTGCATGGCTTTCACCATGCTTTGAACAGATATTTGCCTGAAAAAGACCTAAAGTGTTCTTTATTAAAAATCCGATTTAGAGGGGGTATACTGTATATGGATAGACCTATCGGTATTGACAAGTGTATATTCGTCGGTATCGATCTTACATGTATTTACGTGTTCTCTTAACCCTTTCCCTGTTCTATATTAGGCCAAATTGTGATACCTACTGATAATTTATGGACAAAATATTTATAATGAAATATTGAAGATGGAACATTGTAGACATTTTAGAAAACAAAGAAACAGAACTATCAAATTCTATTGGCAAGCAGAGCAGACCCTGATCAGACGGCTCCTCTAGGAGCCGTCTGATCTGGGTCTACTCTGTTTGCAAATGCGTGAAAACACGTTTATATGAGGGAAAGGGTTAACCCACTCTCTCATATTGGCGCCTCAGTAAAAGTCGTTGTTTGAAACCTTTGTGATAAATAGAGCATTTGCATCATAGGAGCAAATCCTCTATTAATAACAATGGTTTCAAAACAACATAATTCTAAAATATTCGTTTCCTCTAGTAAATGCTCCCTTTCGGTACATTTCTTCAAAGAGGTGTCAGAACAGTGTCTGTCTAAACTTGTCTAGGAGGGAATGGGTTAACCTGCCTTGATCAAACTAGATAGTTATTATAGCTTCGTTTAGTTTACACGGACAGTGGTGATGCCACGAGAAAATGCATCTTTGAAATAGTGTAAAAAGTTAAGATCTAAATCAGCTACTTAATAAGAATATCGAGGGCTTGGTGCAAAACTAATCTAACTCCTTCACAAAGTGAAGGAGTTAGAATAGTTTTGCACCAAGCCCTCGATATGGGGTCTGATGAGGCCCGGTACTGTTTGCAGCAATATCGTACTGAATACCGTAGCTGAATTCCGTAGCTGCTAAAACAAATGTGTGCGGGAACAGAGAATATGACCTTTAAAACAGTGTAGAGCAATATTAAAAAGCTGCCGATGGCCCTTTGATCGGGTCTGCACTGTTTGCTATACACATATTTTTAATTTTCTTCAGCGATTTTGTTTGATTAATATTTAGAAAAGGAAGAGCCAGTTTTAATAATCCACAGATTAAGTTTTAAGACGGTCCATGTTCTCTGTTTATTCCAACTTTCAGTAGCCTATCTACTGTATATTCATGAACAAAATAGTTCTAATGAAATATTGAAGTTGGAACATTGTAACGGTTTTAGAAAGTAAAGAAGCAGAACTATCAAATTCCATTAGTAAACAGGGCAGACCCTGATCAGATGGCTCCTATAGGAGCAAATACGTGAAAACACGTCTATATGAATGAAAGGGTTAAGAAGGATGGTTGCTTAATGATAATCCTTTCCCTCATACAAACGTGTTTTCACGCATTTGTAAACAGAGTAGACCCAGATCAGAGGGGTCCTATAGGAACCATCTGGTCAGGGTTTGTTCTGTTTGCCAATGGAATTTGTTTCTTTACTTTCTAAAATGGCTACTATGTTCCTCTGTGTTATTATAACTATTTTGTCCATGAGTGTTCAGTAGGTATTGAAATTCGAAATAAATACATGTATAGAACAGTGAAAGACTTGATGCAGGACTTGTATAGGAAATGTTTGTATTATTTCTGTTCTATGTTAAGCAGATACAATGTACTTCGAAATTTTAGTGATGAATATACGATGTCTTGTTAGGCAGGTCGCTGGATGAAAGTTTTCTGCTTAGAGGCCGATAACTTGTTCTAGTATTCGATTTATCGGTTGTTGTTGTCTTTACTGTACCTACGTTTATTCATAAAATGATCGATACTGAGAGGTTTTTTTCTTTCATATAAACGAATTTTTACGCATTTGCAAACAGAGAAGACCCATTCCTGTAGGAGCCGTCTGAACAATGTCTGCTCTGTTGCTTAGGACGTGGTCAGAACAGTGTCTGCTTTTTGCTTAGGACGTGGTCAGAACATGTTTGCTTAGGACGTGGTCAGAACAGTGTCTGCTGTTTGCTTAGGACGTGGTCAAAACAGTGTCTGCTCTGTTTGCTTAGGACGTGGTCAGAACAGTGTCTGCTCTATTGCTTAGAACGTAGTCAGAACAGTGTCTGCTCTGTTTGCTTAGGACGTGGTCAGAACAGTGTCTGTTCTGTTTGCTTAGGACAAAGTTATCTTCAGGATCCAAACTGTGTTACTGGTTTTTTTGCACAGAACTAATGTATTGTTGTTATAGCTTGTACTCTTAACCCTTTCCTTCATATAAACGTGTTTCGCGCATTTGCAAACAGAGTAGACCCAAATCAGACGGCTCCTATAGGGTCTAATCAGGGTCTGCTCCGTTTGCTAATGGAATTTGAACCGTTCTTTACTTTCTAAAATGGCTACAATGTTCCACCTTCCATTGTAACTATTTTGCCCATGAATATTCAATAGGTATTGAAGTTTGAAATAAACACAGAACAGGGAAAGGGTTAATCCTTATCATGCCAATGGCACTGTCATATAGTTTCAAACATGGATCCAGGTCAGGTTCATGATTCAAGCTATTTGATAAACGGTTCATAATTTCTCAAACATTGAACAATTCTTAGTTTATGTTGTTTAACTCTTTCACTGCAAAATTTTGTCGTCTGCAAACTTAACCAATTTGCTCCCAGTGGATTCTTTCATGCTTATATACTGGATTAGTCTATCTGTTATGTTTGGAATGTCTGTTCTGAATTTTTATTTTATATTGAATTTCCTATCAGCAAACAGTGTAGACTATGATCAGACGCCGCATTTTGCGGCGTCTGATCAGAGTCTAAACTGTTTGCCTACGTCCCATATATGGGATCGTGGGATCAAATGGGTTAATAGTCTGCTATATTTTTCTTTTCATTTTTCATCATTTTTGTTTAAAAAATAGTCATAGTAACAAATAGTTTGGATTCTGATGGGACGCCGAGTAACTCGGTGTCTCATTTGGATCCAATCTGTTTGCATATAGGTAATCACAGATGCGACATTGACAGGATTTTAAAGTACATGTAAATGGTTAAGCTACTTCGTGTACTCAATTCTGACGAATTCATTTTGGTTTGTCTGAAGTTTTGAGTACTGCAACCCTTCCAAGAGGATGTGTAAATAAAATGTTATTTTTTCAACAATGGTTCCTTTATTTCTCCATCTCCTATGCTGGGTCTATCTATGAGACGATTCTAAAGAGTGTTTACAACATTGAGAAACGAATTATTATTAATAGTACAGTTGAACTTCGATATCTCGAATTTCCGGTAATTCGAACTAAAAGTAAGCTATATCACAACAGATATCTAGAAACACGTGACAGCTTAATGCAGATCAAAAGTATTGCTGAAAGATCATAATACTGGAGCTTTCAGTATTCCTAATATAAGAGCTTTCAGCATTCCTTTCAACCTGCGTTAAGCTGTCAACTCGATAAATTTCCAGATTAGAAATCGGATAACTCGAAGTTCTGTTATCTCAGACTAATTTGTTAAGCCCCTTGAAGTTTGAGATATCGAAGTTCAACTGTAGGATTTGAATCACTTTTTCTCGCTTCTCAGTCTTGATAGATAAGCTGAGTTAATAAAAATAGCCGTACTAGAAATCCTTATCTGGAACATCCCGTGACTAGTGTATTCATACGCGCGATTGGATAAAAACAATACAAGGGAAGGACTTCTTACAGAATTATACCAACATTTATATAGGCAACAACCTTATGAATTGAAATTAATATAAGCAATTAGCACGAATATAAAATTCTATTTATCATATAAACACTTTAAAAGCCTATTTAATTAACCGAAGACGTTGTTTTGTGGTCACTTACGCTAAAACGTAACATTCGCGTCCATTGTTTACCTTAGGCCCGTAATAGGTATAATTAAAACCGGTCAACAACAGCGCGTGAGCACGAGAATCGCCTTGTTAATACATGGTCTAGCGGGACTTCAACAGCACGTTTTATGCAAGAATTTGGTATCACGCCTAAAGTTATGCTGCGGTCTGTTGCTATTAGATATGGAAGTCGTATTACGCAATGTAAAGTAGTACTTCACAAAATTCGTTAATTTTCTTAGTTTTTGGGCGTATTTCAGCGAGAAAAATAATCAAGCATGGGATTTGTTAAAGCCGGTGGGTTCTATACCCTCGGTTGGTCTGTTCCTATCGGAAACTCGCTAAAGCTCGTTTCCGACTGGAACAGACCAACCTCGGGTATAGAAACCCCCGTCTTTAACACAACCCATGCTTGATTCTATTAATCTATAACTGCCTTGCCTTAGGAGCAGCTCATTTACCAGTGACTCGGGAGAGAGGCTATTTTGATATTTATCTTAACCCATTACCGCATAGGCTATTTTAGACACCTCTTTGAATAAATCTACCAAAAAGGAGAATTAACTAGAGAAGACGAAATTTGTAGTTTGAAACCATTGTGATAAATAGAGCATTTGCTCCTATAGGAGCAAATGCTCTATTTATCACAATGGTTTCACAAAGTCGTCAATATGAGGAAATGGGTTTAAGATAGTGACCAAGTGTGTCCCTCTACCAAGGTTATAACACATCTGAGTTTGATATTATTCTCAAGTAGCTTATTGGATTGGTCAGATTTTGAGCTTGCTCAAGATCTGACCAATCAGATACTTGAGAATGAGCACGAACTCAAGCAATAGAATTTTGTAATGTTTGGGCCTGGTACATATTAAATTGACAAGTCAGCTGTGCAACATTTTTGTTTACAACTATCCTAATGAAGCATTTCCAGTGTCAAACTGTTCTAATAGCATCACTTTGATCTGATTCTACGCATCTTGTCTACAGTAGAACCTGTCTTAACCCTTTCCCTGTTCCATTTTTATTTCAAATGTCAATACCCTACTGAATAATCATAGACAAAATAGTTAAAATGAAATAAGGAAGGTCAAACATTGTAGCCATTTTAGAATCAATTCATCAAATTCCATTAGCAAACAGTGCCGAACCTTCTATAGGTCTAAGGAGCCGTCTGATCTGGGTCTTCTCTTTTTGCAAATGCCTGAAAACACGTTTATATGAAGGAAAGGGTAATATGGCCATTGATTTATTAAGTCTTAAAAAGGCAGATGGTTGCTTAATGCAGGCAAAATTAATACAAAAAGCTCCCACAGGAGTTTTTTGCATTACTTTTGACCTGCATTAAGCTACCACCTGACATAATTAGACCACTTTTTTTTTGATGGTTCAATTCTATGTCTGTCTTGACTATTTAGGATAATTATAACATTAAATGGCAGGTCAGAAGGTCAGAAAAAATGAAACAAGATGTAACACTGAACATGTTTATTTCTACAATAGCACTCAATGATAAATGCATTATTAACACAACTTGTAAATTACAGTTACATGTATGCCCATAGTACATGGAGGTCATTATGTTGGTGCATTAAGGAGGCCAAATGGCCTCTTATACATATAACATGGAAAAAATCAAAGAACCATAATTCTGTTAAAACTATTCCTTCTTATGTATATTAAGGTTTTACTAATCATGAACGTTTGAAGGTGTCAGGGGAGTATGACACACAAGATTGGACATTTAATGATATATAGAAAAAAACACTCTAAAACGAAATTCTAGTAGAGAAAAATTTAGATACTTTCTGGCAGATGGCTGTTTTATGCAGGAGGAAAGTCACACAGAAAGCACATAGAGGAGCTTTCTGCATGACTCTCACCCTGCATTAAGCTGTCAACTCTCCAAGACTGATATTTATACCAAATTTATGGTCTGCTATAGAGGGGTTTTATTGTAAGGACAAGTGGAACACTATACAATATCCACACCATCCCATACAGTATGGGTGCATAATAATATCATGCAAACATATACATGTAATAACTAATCAAACAGGTGTACTAATATTTAATTTTCATAGTCATCAGTGGCATATGTAGACAAACTGGAGAATTAGACCTATTGTGAATTCATAAGCAAACTGAACCTACTCTTATCAAAACCATCTGATTTGGGTCTACACTGTTTGCAGAGGCGTGAAAAAGCATTTGTATGAAAGAAAGGGTTATAACAGGTTTTTGAGAATAGCTCCTTCATTTCTCCTTGAAACCTTATGCTGTGAGCACTCTGCAGAATTATTCCCCCGAGATTATTCTAAAGAGTAGTCACAACATCGGGTTTCTTGGAGAAATTACCATTTTAGCATTTGAAAAGCATCCCATTGTCTATGGTTATGAAATATTTAGGGCAATTACAGTAGTAGCACAATCTGACCTAACCATAACACCCAGTGCCATTTGAAAATGTTAAAGCACATTTTTACCTATCCCCGCTATTTTTAGACCTAACCTCTTTGATTCAATCTACCAAAAAGGAGCGTTAACAAGAGAAAAGGGAATTTTCAGAATTGTGTAGTTTTGAAACCATTGTGATAAATAGAGCATTTGCTCCTGATCACAATGGTTTCACAATATAACTTTTACAGAAGTGTCAAAAGGTGTCAAATATGCGGGAATGGGTTAATAGAACATACTGTTTGCCACTTTTCTCTGCAGAGGAAACCATCCATTATAGAATCATAAATGTGCACAATACACATGCTTTGCTATCTATAGATGAATGTGTGACTTTTAACCCTTTCCTCTATAAATAGGCCTTTTCTACGCTCTTGCAAAGTAGACTCCTATAGGAGCTGTCTGATCAAGGTCTGCTCTGATTGCTTAGGATATAATATAGATATGATTCTACAGTTTCTGCCAGGTCAAATAATTCCCGAGTCCATTTGATATTATAACAATCTAATTCATTTTATGAGGTCATTATTTGTTACCTAAATACTCATGGAGTAAAGGCTAATATGCCCAGAAACTGTAGAGCAGCTGTCTGATCTGGCTTTACTGTTTACAATACACTGTCAAGTAAAGTTCTACTAAGATTTTACTATAAACTATGTGCCCTCAAATACAACTGAGTCAATTATTGTGCAGCAGCTAGTATTATGTCTATCACTTTGGTCTCTTAAAGCCTCCCTTGGCCTTCTTCTTGGAAGCTGATCCTTTCTGGTCCACAGCCTATAATAAATAACATTTATGAATTTTACAATACAGAAATTCTTGCTATTCTTTACGTGGCCATGACAATTTTTGTTATTTTCAATACAATATCAAGGCATGTAACTAAGAGCTCCATTTGCTGGGAAGCGTTCCATTCATAGTTCATTGGTTGGTTGGGGTGGGGTGGGGGTTGGGGTGTGTGTATGGGTGGGGGTTGGGGTGTGTGTATGGGTGGGGGTTGGGGTGTGTGTGTGGATGGGGGTTGGGGTGTGTGTATGGATGGGGATCGGGGAGGGTACAATTCAATCCTCTGACATTTTGTGAAAATAAAGAGTTGTTGTTTATAGAAATTGATTGTTAAAATCTATCTTTAAATTGTGTGACCTACTTTTGCCACAGACTGGATTTATATAACTTTCATTGTGGGTTAACTGAAATAATTCCCTTGAATTTGGTTGAAATCCAATCAGTGGTTTAGGAAGAATTGTTATTTAAAAAAAAAGAGCCGCGTGCATTGCCAATGCTCATCTGAGTTGGTGCTTGTCAAGCTAAATTAAAACTTTTTAAAACAAATTAAGGCCTAAGGGCAATAACTCAAAAATCACGAGTTATGGTTCTTATGTAGGGGCCTTTTCCTCAATAAGATCTACCAACCTATGACGTTTCATGTTGTTACCTCTAATACTTTTTCGAGTAAAGAGCTACATTAAAGTTTTTGCACGCAGATGATGACGCCGGGGACGCCTATGACCAAGTGATCACAATATCTCGGTGTTTCTTCGAAACAGATGAGCTAAAAATCTATTTCTAATCCCTGTGACCTACTTACGCATGGACCGAAATGATTTATACACAATCTAGTAAAAAGGCCCCTGCAGATCAATCCAGTGAAATTTAGTGAAAATCTAACCAGTGGTTCAGATGATGTCAAACAGAGTAGATGTAACACCAGATCTGGGTCAGCACTGTTTGATAAGTATGAAAAGGTAACCTGTTAAGGAATTGCTCAATTAATGGAATTTAGAAGTTTTATTTCACTTTCATTCAGTCACATATTTGCTCTTAATATCTTATAAAGCAGTATTAACCGGTTCCCTCATATAAAAACCTTTTCACACATTTGCAAACAGAGAAGACACACTCTAGGAGCCGTTTGTGAACAGATTTTGATTTGTCTGCTCTGTTTGTGAACGGATTTTGATAAGATTTCTTTAGTTTCTAAAAGGGCTACAATGTTCCACCTTCCATATGTCATTATAACTATTTTGTCCATGAATATTCAGTAAGTATTGAAACTGAGAATAAATATAGAACAGGGAAAGGGTTAAATACTTTTCAAACATGTTCCAGCCTGTACACAAGTATTTCTCCTACTTACCTTTCTCTTTGTATTTGAAGATGGTGAAAGTACTGTGAAGAAACCATCAAGCCTTCCTTGTGTACTGCCAGATCTGGCCTTTGTAAGCTTCTTTATACCGTTACGTATTCTATCCTCACTGAAAAGACAATACATGATGCTATTTCAGGGTTACAGATAAGGTTTTGATGCAATTGGGTATTTACTCCTTGATTTTTTACAGAATTGGGTATTTGCAATTTTTATTGGGTATTGGCAATTTTCGTAATTGGGTATTATTCATATTCTTAATAGGTATTCTAAATTTTGTTTGCTTTTTGCTCTATTTATTTGCTTTCTGTTACTCATTGTTTTGAAAAACAATTGCTTTTTCCACAATTTTAATTGGGTAAATACCCCAATACTCCCCTTAGCTGTAACCCTGCTATTTGTCAAGCACAACAACAAACATTATTATTATTATTATTTGCATGCTATAGGCTAATTTGAGATAATTTCCACAAACAGTTTGATCCAGTTGAGACAAAAAGAAACAAGAAAAAGAAACAAAGATAAGAATTTTAGCAGACAATTTTTACATGACCTTAATAATTACCTCTAAATATGTTCGCCTCAATAAGTTGCACATGCATGCCAAGTTTGAAGTATACATGATGAATGGTGACTAAAGTATGTCCTTGATGTATGACCTTGACCTTAATAAGTCATCCCCAAAAATGTTCGCATCCATAAGTTCCACATGCATGCTTGAAATATGTATGTGCAAAGGCTACAAAATTATCGCCAATGTTAAAGTTGGGAACAAACCAACCAACAAACCAACAGACAGAGCGAAAACAATATGACCCCAGGGGGGGTTAGAACGTCTTATCGAACTGATTTGAAGAGCATTTTACTAGCAATGGAGAAACTACTGACTGATGAGACATTGAGTTATTTGACGTCTCATCTGGATCCAAACTGTTTATTGTAGCTATTTTAGGAAGGAAAGAAACAAAATTTTCAAATTCCATTAGCAAACATAGCAGACCCTGATCAGACGGCTCCTATAGTCTACTCTGTTTGCAAATGTGTGTCCCCGGTTGACAGCGTTAAGGCGATTCAACACAGCTCTAGCATTGAGACTAATAGAGCATTCTGTAATTCAGTATGATTGTTCTAAGACTTCTAACAGACAGTACAAAACATTTCACAGTTTGGCTGATGAACAGACAGACAGATGAACAACAGACAGTACAAAACATTTCACAGATTAGCTGATGAACAGAGACAGACAGATGAACAACAGACAGTACAATGTAAGGGTCCCCAAGTGTATCTCTCCGTTAGAAGTCCGAGCTACAGATAAACATACTGAAATCGTCATTTCTCCATCAAAAATTAAAACATAGTATACTGTGACCACTCTTTAGAATTGTCTCAAAGAGACGGTTCTAAAGAGTGGTCATAGTATAGAGTCTGGTGGAGAAATAAAGGAGTTATTCTTGAAAATGTTTTAATTTATGCATCTTACTTGGAGCTCCGGAAGTAACACAAAATAAGAGTCCTACATGCTTTCCACTTACCTGAAATGTTTCTGGGTGACCATGTATTCTATCAACTCCTCTTCTTTAGGTTCAGTCCACTTCAACTGTTGAATACAAAACCATAAATAGAAAACTATAATTTTCATTCTTCACCAACATAATTATGTTGTAGTCACAACTGTAACAGTAGAGGGTTTAATAGAGAAAAACATAGCTATATTTTAACCCATTACTTATAGGCTATTTTTAGACCTAACCTCTTTGAATAAATCTACCAACAAGAGTACCGCATACGGTACATAATACGCCCACTTGCGAACGTTCTCTGATTCAACATGCCTTATAAGTGTTGACATTTTCTAATCTGTGCTTCAGATCTTGATTTCCATATTGAGGTGAATAAAATGACATATCAAAACCCCCGCAATATATGTGAAAAATCACATTAAGGTTTAACCATATAAAAAAATTGAAGTAAATATCATTTCAAATGAAAAGGTTATGGCCATCCTCATATTTGCATAGATTTGCATTATTTTTATAAGTGCAAGGGTCATAACTCCAAAACAACACATCAAATGATCCTCAGAATCAACTTAGCTTCAGGTCTTGATGCATTAAATATGTGTATGAAGTTTCATTAATATCTGTCAAGCAGTTTTGCCAGAAAACAGCGGACAAACTATATGCATATATTTGCATTATTTTTCAAGTAAAAGGGCCATAACTCCGAAACGACAAATCAAATAAACCTCAAAATCGACTCAGCATCAGATCTTGATGCATTAAACATTTTTGTGAGGTTTCATTAATATCTCTCATATAGTTTTCCCAGAAAACAGCGGACAAACTATTTGCATGCATTTGCATTATTTTTTAAGGACAAGGGCCATAACTCTGAAACGAAAAATTAAATGATCCTCAGAATCATTCCAGTTTCAGATCTTGATGCATTAAACATTTTTGTGAAGTTTCATTAATATCTCTCAAATAGTTTTCCCAGAAAACAGCGACAAACTATTTGCATGTATTTACATTATTTTTTAAATACAAGGGCCATAATTCTGAAACGACAAATCAAATGAACCTTAGAATTGACTCAGCTTCAGATCTTGATACATTTAACATTTGTATTAAGTTTCACTAATATCTCTAAAATAGTTTTCCCAGAAAACAGCAGACAAACTATTTGCATATTTTTTAAGGACAAGGGCCATAACTCTGAAATGAAAAATCAAATGAACCTCAGAATCAACTCAGCTTCAGATCTTGATGCATTTAACATTTTTGTGAAGTTTCATTAATATCTGTCAAATAGTTTTCCCAGAAAACAGCGGACAAACAATTTGCATGTATTTGCATTATTTTTTGAGTAAAAGGGCCATAACTCCGAAACGACAAATCAAATGAACCTCAGAAACAACTCAGCTTCAGATCTTGATGCATTAAACATTTTTGTGAAGTTTCATTAATATCTCTCAAATAGTTTTCCCAGAAAACAGCGGACAAACTATATGCATATTTTTTTGGACAAGGGCCATAACTCTGAAATGAAAAATCAAATGAACCTCAGAATCAACTCAGCTTCAGATCATGATGCATTAAACATTTGTGTGAAGTTTCATTAATATCTGTCAAACAGTTTTCCCAGAAAACAGCGGACAAGCAAAATGAACGAACGAACGAACGAACGAACGAACGGACGGACGGACGGACAGGGCCACGACAATATACGACCACCTTTATTAGGTGGGCGTATAAAAAGGAACATTTACTAGAGAAAAGGAAAACTTTTAGAAGTGTGTAGTTTTGAAACCATTGTGATAAATAGAGCATTTGCTCCTATGGAGCAAATGCTCTATTTATCACAATGGTTTGAAAAAGAGACTTTTACAGAGGTTTAGAAAGGCGTATTTATGAAGGAAAGGGTTAATAGTTAATAATGTCTGTCTATAGAATAAGTTTGATAAGTTTGCTACTAGTCATGTTGAGCTAAGCATGATAAGGGTTTGAAACTGAATATTAGGCAACACAAGAGACTGCATGGTGTGCTTGCTACTGAATTTGTTATACAGTAAAACCCATCTAAAGCTACCATTTTATGAATATTCATAGATGTCTATAATAGCCATCTGATGGTTGCTCAATACTGGGCAAAAGTAATACAGAAAGCTGCAGGAACTTTCTGCATAATTTTGCATTAAGCTGCCACCTGCCTTTAATACTTAGATCTCTTTAAAGTAACTTTAAATGGGTTTTACTATATTTGAGAACAGGTTTTATATATTTTATGCGAGTGCATTCAACATGTATACAGTACAGAGGGACTTCATCTAAGTGCTGATATCATTCGTTCTTAGATTTACATGTCACAGACCTTATCCTCTTCTGCTATCCCATTTTTAGACCCAACCTCTTTGAAATCTACCCAAAAGGAGCATTTACTAGAGAAAAGGAAAATTTTAGAATTGTGTAGTTTTGAAACCATTGTGATAGAGCATTTGCTTTATAGGAGCAAATGCTCTATTTATCACAATGGTTTCAAAAAGTGACTTATACAAAGGCATAGGAAGGTGTATTTATGGAGGAAAGGGCTATGGCAAATTAATTTCCTTTATATTTCACATCTTTTATACAAAAAGTAAATTAATTTATGTTTAAAATGGGGGGAGTCTTACATTACATGAGTATCCACCAGATCTGGGGTTAAATTTCTATTCTTATTCTCAAGCATCAGGATATGGAAGACAGACTTTCAACTGATTATCTCACCTCTAACTCATCTGCATTTGCCACTTCAGGCTCCAAGAAAAGTCCTCTAGCCTCTTTATACAACCAGTTGTCTGGCACTGGGTACTTCTGTAAACACATATTAACTGACCACATGACACATCGAAAATTTAAACATATGATCATACAATTGTGGACCACAGAAAGTACCTAATAGGGGAGTAAACAAGAGCTGTCTGTGGACAGCCACTCCACTTTTCTTAGTGCTGGATAGTGAAGTGGAATTTAGGGTTACCTCACCTAATGAAATTTTTTCTCTTTTTGATAGTAAAGATGCATACCAAATTTTAACCAAATATCTTTGATGCTTTCTGAGAAATGGACCTTAACAAAAAGGTTAACCGATGTCGACGAGAGGGTCATGACAATAGCTCAACTTTTCGAAAAAGTGGAGCTAAAAATAAAGTGGAGTATACGAATACAGACAGTACCTAATAGCGGAGTTGTCAAATACAGTAGAACCTGTCTAAAGAAGTCATCAAAAAGGTCTGGGTCCATGCTTATAAAGCTTTTAGTTGAGTCTGAGATCGTTCTCAAGCCTTTGATTGGTCAGATTTGAGCCTTTGGCTCAAATCTGACCAATCAAAGCTTGAGAACTCAAATCTGACCAATCAAAAGCCTGAGAACGAAACTCAGACTGAACTAAAACTTTTATAAGCATGGACCCTGATTATGGATCTCTTAGGCAGATGGTAGCTTAATGCAGGTAAAAAGGAGCATTTTGCATTACTTTTGCCCCGGATTAAGCAACCACCTGCTTTTTAAGACTCCTATGTTCAATAAATAAATAGCTTAAGACAGGTTATACTGTATTACAGTTACCGTTTGTCCCCCAGACCCTATAGAATGACTTATCTTTAGAAGTGTCTGGAAGGAAGGACTTTAAAGAGTGGTTATAAGATAAAGTCTGATGGAGAAATTAAAAGTAATGTTCTTAAAATATTTAAATTATGCATCTTATCTCAGCTTCTGTAATAATAAAATTCCTTTTTTAACTAGCGGCAAAATTGAGATTTCCTAAATGCAAACAGTTTGGATCCAGATGAGACGCCGCATAATGCGGGGCCTAATCAGGATCCAAACCGTTTGTCATCTTGACTATTTTTTTGCAAAAAAATGAGAGAAAGTTGATTTTAAGAATTGAAGCAGACAACAATTGTTGCAGATGAAAAATTACAAAGCGTGCAAAGAGTTAAGGGCAATCTGCATCACTTTTATTCTGAATTAAGTAAGTAGATACCCTCTTTTTATGACACTCATGTTTAATTAGGTACTAAAAAATACATTTTAGCTGATTTCATGCTCTGAAATGCATTAAATGCAGGGTCCAGGTAAAACTAGAACTGTAAGCCAAAGGCTTACGAATACCCCCCACCTGTCTGCTTGTCAGAACACCTATCATCAATCTGAACATATGTACATACAGAAACGTGAAGAGATTTAAAAACAATACATGCCCCAACCCAATTTATGTAATAAAATGAAGAATAATTCAGAGAATAAAATATAAGACCCCTTCATGAGGTTTTTGTCAAATCCAAAGTTCTAAAGCTAGGTACCTTTTCAGAAAAACATTAAGTTCAAGGACCATAACTCTGACAAAAAATTATTCAACCAGACCGATATTTGAACTTAAGCTGTATCTCATCTAGATTTATTTTTATGTCAAACATGAAGTTAATATCTGCAACCACTTCAAAAGAAAGACCGGAAAATTGAAAATTTGACAAAAAAAATAAAGTTCAAGGTCCATAACTCTGGCAAAAATTATTCAAACAGACTGAGATTGGGAATTAAGCTGTAAATCATCTAGAGTAAGCTTTATGCCAAATATAAAGTTAATATCTGCAATCACTTCCAAAAAAAGTCTGGGAAATCCCAAATTTGAAGAAAAAAATTAAAGTTCAAAAGCAATAACTCTGGAAATAATTATTCAACCGGACTGAGATTGTAATATAAGCTGTACCTTATCTAGATTTAGCTTTGTACTAAATATAGAGTTGATATCTCAAGTCAATTCTATAAAAAGTCCAGAAAACCGGAAAACATTGGTGGGGACTAAAAAGGGGAGATAACTCCTGAAGTAGTTGTCCGATCCTAACGGAAATATGCGCTGCACCGGTTTATATGGTCATATGGCTATATATGAACTCTCAACAAAATTGAAGCAAAACTGTAGAAGAAGAAGGCTGGACAAAATTGTGTCCACAGACGGACAGACGGACATCCTAACAAATGGGTAGTTGTGTGACTTTTTCCTTTGATCTTTTCTTGTGGGACTAGTCCCACAAGCAAAACTATTTTTGGCTCTAACTTTGGAATAGAATGATCTGGAAGCTAACCCTAACCCTATGTCCCACAACTGGCCAGGTTAATGTCACAAGAAATGGCCAGGTTAATGTCACAAGAGATGGCCAGGTTAATGATTTTACTTGCGCGACTAGTTAGAAAAAGTCACACAACTACCCTTTGGTGAGTGCGGACGGACGGACGAACGGACGGACAACCTGATTCCAGTATACCCCCCCCCCCCCCAAACTTCGTTGTGGGGGGGTATAAATAGAATTATCACTAAAGGTGATCGAATACCCCCGCTCAGCTGCCACAAACAGACATGCTGCCACAAACAGACATGCTGCCACAAACGGACATGCCATGAGCTGCCACAAATGGACATGCCATGGACAGTCAGACAGACCAACCAACACACTAACTCCTATATACCCCTCTCAAACTTTGTTTGCCAGGGCATAACCAGAAATGTGCCCATAGGACACTGATGCCCCCGCTTCAGGTTTTTTGTCACAGTAAGTAAGGACCAAAATCATGTATGCAACAATTGAAGTGATTTACATGGCTATTGAACTTGGCTAAGATATAATGGCCATAAAAATGTGTGTTAAGTTTGGTGTGGATCGGACAAATACTTTCGAAGAAAGAGTCCAGCCAAATATTTTTAAGGTCATTTTTGCAAATAAAGGGCCTAAACGACTGTAGCGATTTACATGGCCATCGAGCTTGACCAAGATATAATGGCCACAAACATGTGTGTAAAGTTTCGTGTGGATTGGAAAAATACTTTACAAGAAAGAGCCCAGACAAATTTTTCTAGATGTGCGTTCGTACATACATCGGTATGTACGTATGTACGGACAAGAGAGTAAATAAAACAGTGAGGTGTATGAAAAACTATGTCCCACAACTGGAGTTCTGACCTGTAATTTTGACATTAGACCTTGAAATAGCATCACTAAAATGTTGAAGATGACTGTGCATGCAGAAAACGTCTCTATCGATCATAGTTCGAAAGTTTGAGAAGTAAAATTTGATCTTGACATGGCTCCGCTCAAATGTTGCAGTTTCTGACATGAGTATACATGTCAAGACAGGTCAAAAACAATATGCTCAAGATTAAGACTAGGGGCATAAAAAGCAGTTTTCAGGTATACATATAACAACCAGCTTTTGCAAAAAGATCAGATAAATATCTATAGTATAAGCAAATAGTTTTGTTACCTTAGAGTCCAAGTGTTTCAATATTTCTTCAATATTCTTGTGTTGTCTGATAAGCTCGATGGCTCGTTTTGGACCTATACCTCGAATTGATTCACAGTAGTCGCAGCCCAGCAGTATGCACAAATCAATGAACTGTAAAAAACAAACATAACGTATCATAGGAGATAAAAATAATAATAATTCACACCATCTTTAGAAATAGTACAGTTCAACTTAACCCTTCGCTTGCTGAATTTCAAAATACATTTCTCCTTCTTTACACAAATCTGCACATAATTCATATAATTGCACATATCTTCACAGTGTACAAGTATTTTGCTGTGCAATCACTGCTGTGGAGTGCACTGGTTGCACAATCAACTTGTAAATAGTGCAGACCCTGATGAGACAGCTCCTGCAGGAGCTGTCTCATCTGGGTCTTCACTATTTACAGGTATGTGTATTGACGTGAATAGCAAGCGAAGGGTTAATTATACCAAAGTCAAACCATGATTATATATCAAGATAAATGAGTTTGTATACTCCAACTGAAAACCACATCCAAATTATTTCATTTCGAAATTGTTTCTATCTATATATCAACCCAATTATTGTTAATCAATCATATTGACTAACAAGTAGTAATGATATATCAATACTGTTTCTAGCTATATTTGTAGATATCCAACAATGGGTATCAGAAACTCTTGTAAGTCAGACAACACCCAACCTGCAGTATTATATATGAGGTATAATAATAATAACTAGAGTTTGTTTTTGAGAAAAACACATGTCTCCCCCCGGTACCTCGCCCCCGCACCCATCAGAGGAATGACTTCACCCCCTGGCACCCTCTACCCTGGCACCCATAAGAGGAGTAAATTCATATGTCAAAATAGTATAGGAGGAGTAAGCTGCACAATACTTTTTCGCTATTACTCTATATAAGGAAAAACTCCAAAGGGTCATAACTTCTGTCAAAATTGCTGCAGCCAAATCCAAACCACCTGACCATCCTAACATATAGCTGGTTCATATGTAAAAGTTTGAAGTAAATCCCTCAAATAGTGTAGGAGGAGTTAGCTACACAAGATTTTTTCGCCATATATTCTATACAAGGAAAATCGTGTTGGAGCACAAGATTTTTTCGCTATATGTTCTATATAAGGAAAATAGTGTTGGAGGAGTTAGCTACACAAGATTTTTTCGCTATAAGGAAAAACTACAAAGGGCCATAACTTCTGTCAAAATTGTTGCAGCCAAAATTCCAAACCACATGACCATCCTCACATATAGCTGGTTCATATGTAAAAAGTTTGAAGTAAATCCCTCAAAAAGTGTAGGAGGAGTTAGCTGCACAAGATGTTTTCGCTATATATTCTATATAAGGAAAAAATACAAAGGGCCATAACTTCTGTCAAAATTGTTGCAGCCAAAATTCCAAACCACATGACCATCTTCACATATAGCTGATTCATATGTAAAAGTTTGAAGGAAATCCCTCAAATAGTGTAGGAGGAGTTAGCTGCACAAGAATTTTAACAGACAGACGGATGGCCGGACAGACAGAAAGCACAACATCAATATGTCTCCCTCCCCTAAAGGGGGAGACATAATAACTGTGCATGGCATACCTCATCCTTGCTCAGTCCCAACTCCTCGAGTATTTTGTTGTAATGGTATTCTTTAATGGGCATTTTTCTGAAATAAAAAAGCAAAACTTACTACCAAACACAAGCAGCATCTCTGACAGTCATAAATATATGTGAGAATTATTCCCCACCCAACTACATTTGAAAATTTAGAGTAGTAGTTTGTGCCGCAAGCTAAATGCTCATTTGGGATGAACTACCAACAAACAGGCTGATTTCATAACCTATTTATTAAGAGATAAAAATATGTTGTGTTTACTTTAATAAGTACTTGAAATCATCCTATCATGTTATTTTCTTCCATTTGATTGCCACTGTGATGTGTACCAAGTGTAGGATGTGAAAGGCAAGTTAGGAATGCAGAACAAAAAGAAGTTTACTTGATAACAGTTCACTTCATGAATATTAATGCTAGAAATAATAACTTTATGAATATTAATTAGCTGAACTAAAGGTTTGTTTCTGTCAAAAAAACGGATGTCTCCCCCCCCCCCCCCCTTGTAATCCCTCAAAATGTGCAGCTTCATGGGATACACATGCATACCAAATATCAGGTCTGTAACATATGTAGAAGGTGACCACAAAAATGTATGCTTAATGAAATTTTGCATACAGTTTCATGCATGCCAAATATCAAGTCTGTATGTGTAGTGGTTCAAAAGTTATGGCCAATACTAAAGTTATTGATTTGATCTATATATTTGACCCATGACATTGAAGAATGACCTTGACCTTGACATGTAACCCCTCAAAATGTGGGACTTTATGACATACATATGCATGCAAAATATCAAGTCTCTATCTCTACGGATTTAAAAGTAATGCCCAATGTTAAAGTTGCTAACAAATATCTGATCTTGAATGATGACCTTGACATCAAGTCTCTATCTCTACTGGTTCAAAAGTTATGGTCAATGTTAAAGTCCGTGATTTGACCTATATATTTGACCACTGACCTTAAAGGATGACCTTGACTTTGACATATCACCCCTCAAAATGTGCAGCTTAATGAGATACATATGCATGCCAAATATCAAGTCTCTATCTGTACGGGCTCGGAAGATATGATCAATGTTAAAGTTGGTGACAAACAGACAGGGCAAAAACAATATGCCCCCCCCCCGATCTGATCCGGGGGGGGGGGGGGCATATAAAGATACGTGCCATAAGTGAGTTTTGTTTTCAATAAACTGGGCCCAAAGGTCATGACCTCTCATAGTGTATAGCATGAAAAGAGGGTAGGACGGGAAACTAATGGTATCGGCTACATCCACCAAATTTACAGAGGAAATTTGAATGAAATAATTTATTTTGCCTCCTTAAGGGTAAATCATAGAAAAATGAACTTCTTCAAAATCTACTGTATGATGTATGATGCTTTGTGAGACAGGCCAATTCTTGTATTGTTCAAAATCAACATTTATATTGCTGTTTTTTTAGTTTTTATATTCTTGAAATAAGGATTTAAACAAGGAAAGTTACTCGGAACATTATGAAGAGTAACATGTCCTAACCACAACAGGGCCTTAAATATGTTATGTGTAATGAAAGGAAATGATGGTCTGTTGGCCAAAATGATACAAAACAGCCATAATAATTAAATATAATAGAAATTTACCCCATTTGATGTTTTTTTCAGATCTGGATTCAAGATAATATTCTATGGCTAGTGCATTTTTCTAAGTCGTTCCTAGCCGGGCATTTGTTGAGCACCTTTCTTTGGTTATAGCTTTACACAGATTTTTTAAAGATTGATGCTTTTGCCTGTCCTTTTCGTAGGTAAAACCGCCTTCTTTTGTAATTTGCAGAGGATTTTGGCAGGGCATGCAGTTTTCTTAGTGTCAATCTTGCTTTGCAGCATATGGTAGTCAGCATTACGTAGGCTTAAGTGCTTTCCTCCTGGCAGGAATTCGGCACTGTAGCGTTTGAGACGACTGACACAGACGGTTGATTTTTTGCGACAGTGTCGATGGTCCCCAGAAAAGCAACTTAAGAATGTTTTCAGAAGATTATTGACTTGCATTAATGAATTTTTCGTCCGAGCATCTCTTTGCGCTCACAAGAGGCATGCTTTCTATGGAATACTGCCTTATCACAGCCCTTTGATATTCCATGCATTCGGATACTCTTCTCAAGTGCTCTGATCCGGTGTAATAAACACTTGTAGCGAGTTACCTTCAGTCTGCCGTAGTCATTGTAGTAGTCATGTACTGCTTTTGCAGACTGTGTACTCGCATCTGTGATTATTGAGGATATTTTCACATGACCAGCAGCGTCAGCTTTCTGCAGCGACTGATGTAGTAGTCCACGCTCACTGGATGCAATGGTGGCATCTCTTGGATAATTCTTTGAACAGTTGCTGACGAACCAGTCCGGTCTCGGGCTATTGGTTCCATGGCAAACTTGTTTTCTCGGGGCCGTACAACTGCCTATGCCTTTCTTAAACTGAGTGGATTTCTTTCCTCTGCTCTTATTACAGCTCTTTCTTCCATCCCTAACAATTGGAAACATCTTGTAAAGCAATGAAGTGGCAAATCCAAATTGCACTGTATACTCCAGCTTGTATTCACTATTAAGAATGAATGCTGGAGACACTGTAATGTGTCTAAATAGGCTTTTTATCAGTGCTAGGGCAATGTCATGGCAGTTTCAAATCTTACGGTGATAATTATGGTTTTGATGATTTTTTCTTGCACGTCTACCATTCGTGGTTATTATGTATAACATATATACATTCAATAACTTTAAAATTGAAGGAGTAGTTTGCGACACCAACTACAATCTATTTATGCCCAAATGACAAAAAAACTCAAAAGTTCAAGGGGAGATAATTCTGCAATGCCCAACACTAAACACATGAAAATTAAGTGTTGCGCATCTACTATTTGTGGTTATTATGTATACCACTTATACACTAAATAACTTTCAAACTGAATGAGGAATTTGTGACACCAGCTCCACGTGTTTCATGCCAAAATGACAGAAAATACTCTAAGTTCAAGGGGAGATATTTCTGAAATGGTTAACAGTAAACACATGAAAATTGCGTCTTGCACATCAACCATTCGTGGTTATTATGTATACCAAATATAAATTCAATAACTTTAAAACTGAATGAGGAGTTTGCAACACTGACCGACCGACTGCATGACCGACCGAGCACCGGACAGGCTGATTCCAGTATACCCACTCAAACAAGTTTGCGGTGGTATAATAAAGACTGAATATTCAGTCCTGGCATTTACCTAGCCTCACTAAATGTAAGATGTCGAAGCACCACATTGGAGCCAAAGGTGAGGGAGTCCATATCTTCTGTCCCTGTGGCCCATACCTTGCCAGCTTTAACAAGGGCTGCACACTGCGCCTCTGCTTCACAGGGAGCCTGAAAAGTGAACAAAGCATGGCTACATTAATTTAACCCATTCCCTCATATTGACAACTTTTGACGACCCTGTAAAAGTCACTTTGTGAAACCATTGTGATAAATAGAGCATTTGCTCCTATAGGAGCAAATGCTCTATTTATCACAATGGTTTCAAACTACAAAATTCTAAAAATTCTCCTTTTCTCTAGTTAATGCTCCTTTTAGGTAGATTTATTCAAAGTGGTTTGATCTAAAATAGCCATTGAGGGAATGGGTTAAAGGTGTTGATAGGTAGAGGAATAATCTATCCAGAGTTACAGATAGCAGTGAGTACCAAAATACTAAAATTGTCATTTCTTCACCAAACACCAAAATTTCCTGCATACACGTGCACTTATTAAAATTCATCTAATAAATATTAATGAAATCATTATTTTTTATATGTACATTCACAGAGCTTCTCCTTTGGATCCTAATGTCTTGCAAATGTCTTCCAAAATTAAGCTTTCACCCTTTACCTAATTAATATTCATGTAAGAAATGATGATATTTTGCATGTTAGCTGAGTTTTTATATATGTATACATGAACACAGAAACTTCTGGCAATGGCAACAAGAGGGCTAGAATGGCCCTGAAGCGCTCACCAGACAATCAGAGGAGAAGATTTTTAAAGTTTTCACTATATGTTTCTATAGAAAACTAGCTTGCCCTGGGGCAGGGCTAATTTTGACCCAAGAGGCACAATTAATATAAAACTTTCGTAGAGGACCTGAACATGATGCTATGTGCCAAATATGAAAGCTGAGAACCTTCCAGTTTCAGACGAGTAGATTTTCAAAGTTTTCACTATATGTTTCTATTGAAAAGTGGCTACCCCTGGGGCGGGCCAATCTTTACTCCAGGGCCATAATTTATATAACTTTTTCAGAAGACCGGAACATGATGCTATGTGCCAAATATGAAAGCTGAGAACCTTCCTATTTCAGAGAAGAAGATATTCAATGATTTCACTATTTGTTTCTATTGAAAACTGCCAACCCCTGGGGCGGGGCCAATTTTGACCATGGGGCCATAATTAATATAAATTTTGTAGAGGACCTGAACATGATGCTATGTGCCAAATATGAAAGCTGAAAACCTTCAAGTTTCAGAAGAGAATGTTTTCAAAGTTTTCACTACTAAGGGTGAAACGGTATCTTACGGTACACATGTACCGCGGTTTTTTCACTTACGGTTCGGTTTTCGGTATTGATTTCCACTTTACGGTACGTACCGAACATTTCGCAATGTCTAGGGACGAATCTGCCCCAATAATATAAAAGCCGTTTTCTGATTGGTTCATTCTATAAATAATGTCCAATTAGATTTCGCGTTAAGTACATTACTCATAGTTTACCAACATGGCTTCTCCGGAGCGAAACGAAAGTGCATATTTCAATTTGGGAACAGTTTGAAGCTGTTCCCAAATTGAAAGATGCACCAACAAGCTACTGGTCGAAAGTCTTTTGGCTTTCGGGAAGGCCAGTCTGAGAGCAGAATGGCAACATGTCATGTAAGCGTTGTTTCGCGGACGTGCCGTATAAACACGTTGATCGCAAACTGACTGTTGTAGAAATTACTGATGATAGACAAGTGAGTTAGTGTTATTAATCCTTACTGCGCTGGGTATTATTATATAATAGACTTAAACTCTGCTCTGAGATTTTCAACCATAGTCCATTGAAAACTGTGTGGACCAAGATAAGATGTCTTATTAAAATGTGGCATTTGAGTGTGACAGCTGCTCAGGGCTTACACTGTTTGCAATGCACTTCGATTGGAAATCTTATAGTGAGGCTCAATTTCAATTACCATCCTATATGTTACACTGTTTAAACGTGTATGATATTCATAGACAAACAGTGCAGTCCAAGATTAGAAAACTTCTAATAGTATCTACACTGTTTGCAATGCTGTTTACTTGTTTCCAGCACATTGTTGGTTATTTTAAAGTTCCAGTTGAAGGGTTTATTAGATAGTGCAGTGTTCCCACCTGATTTTATTTCTGGAGTTTTTTTTGCACCCTCTGTTGACTACAATTTCTTAAAGTTGGGGGTTTCCATTGAAAACTGGGGGTACAAAAATTTGCTTTAACCCTTTCCCTCATATAAACGCCTTTTCACGAATTTGCAAACAGAGTAGACCCAGATCAGATGGCTATAGGAGTCATCTGATTAGGGTCTGCTGTTTGCTAATTGATAGATGTTTCTTTTGTCCATGGATATTCAGTAGGTATTGAAATTTAGAATAAACATAGAACAGTGAAAGGGTTAATCATTAACCAGAATTTAACAAAAGCATTTTTATTTTTGCAAGACGAGTTACACCATTAATAATGCTCTGCTACATGTTGAACAGTGCATGGCTTCTTGTTCTTTGTCATATCGAAGTCAGGAATGCAGACTAATTATTTTTAAAGCATTTTGCTCTACTTCTACCTATTTTTGGGAGAACAACTTCTGTTTCAGAAGGCACAACTTTATCAGTTTCTTTTCCCGGTCCTTTTTCCAAAGGCCGGTAATTATTGCTTGCTTCTTTGCTGCCATGAGGACCGGAACATGATGCTATGTGTCAAATATGAAAGCTCAGTGCCTTCCAGTTTCAGAGAAGAAGATTTTCAAAGATTTCACTATTTGTTTCTATTGAAAACTCCCCACCCCTGGGGCGGTGCCAATTTTGACCCCAGGGCCATAATTTATATAACTTTTGTAGAGGACCTGAACATGATGCTATGTGTCAAATATGAAAGCTGAGAGACTTCCAGTTTCAGAGAAGAAGATTTTCAAAGATTTCACTATTTGTTTCTATTGAAAACTGCCCAACCCTGGGGCGGGGTCAATTTTGACCCCAGGGCCATAATTTATATAACTTTTGTAGAGGACCTGAACATGATGCTATGTGCCAAATATGAAAGCTGACAACCTTCTGGTTTAAGAGAAGAAGATTTTCAAAGTTTTACTATATGTTTCTATTGAAAACAAGGCACCCCTGGGGCAGGGCCAATTTTGACCCCAGGGGCATAATTTATATAACTTTTGTAGAGGACCTAAAGATGATACTATGTGCCAAAGATGAAAGATGAGAACCCTGTAGATTCAGAGGAGAAGATTTTTAAAGGTTCAAATTGTTGACGACGGACGACGAACGACGCACGAGGCACGCCGACGGACAACGGGTGATCACAAAAGCTCACCCTGAGCACAAAGTGCTCTGGTGAGCTAAAAACTAGAAAAAGATCAATACTAGAAGTATCACTAAAAGTGAAGGTATAACCCCACACAGCAGCTTCGATTGCAAATCTAAATACCCATGTTTCAAGCCAAATTGACAAAAAATACTCAAAGTTTAAGGGGAGGTAATTCTGCAATGGTCAGTGGTAAAGAAAATTGCATCTTGCACATCTACTACTCATGGCTATTATGTGTACCAAACTCAATGACTTTAAAACTGAAGGAGCAGTTTGCGACCTCAGCTACTTATGTTCAAATGCAAACGCCCAACTGCCTGCCCGCTGGACAGGGCTAATTACCAGTATACCCCCTAAACCAATTTGTGGGATTATAATAATTCCATATAAAGCAAACAAGGCATACCCCAATCAGATGGCTCCTACAGGGTTTAAGTTCTGAGAGTCAAATTATTGTGATCTATTGCTTAAGTCCTTCCCTTATGCAAGCACATTTTCACACATCTGCAAACAGAGTAGACCCAGAGTAGACCCAGATCAGAAGCTCCTATAGGAGCCCTCTGATCAAGGTCTGCAATGTTTGCTTATGGTGTAATATAGATCTGGGTCCATGCTTATAAAACGTTTAGTTGAGTCTGAGTTCGTCCTCAAGTTTTTGATTTGAGCCTTTGGCTCAAATCTGACCAATCAAAAGCTAGAGAACTGAAATCTGACCAATCAAAAGCTTGAGAATGAAACTCACTCAACTAAAAGCTTTATAAGCATGGACCCTGATTCTACAGCTTCTGCTTGAGCCAAAATGCCCTGTGTTCATATACTATTATTAAAAATAATCTTATTAATATTCATGACATCATTATTTCTTACATGAATATACAACAGGGAAAGGGTTAACTGGTGCTTACATCTACAAAAGGTATTCCCATTAGCTTCAGTAGTTCTTTACATTCCTCGTTGTGTTGCTTTGTCACCTTCACAAGTCGTCGGTTAAATTTTTCAATATTCTCTGCATCTCCTGAAATTGTTTTGTAAACTTGAGAGCAAATCTTACTTCAGCAGCTAACTATCTGTTTTCAAACATTTATAAGCAGAATTGTGTGGATGCATCAAAAGTAAAGATTAAATCCATTACTTGCAAAGATTAATTTACTGTAATTATGCGACACGACAATTGGAATAACTCAAGTACTTATCAATCTGTTTTAAGCAACCCCTTATTGAAGCTTCATGTCAATCTTAAAACACAGCGGTTGCTTAATCCTTTACTCCAGAAATATGCCTTTCTATGTCTTTGCAACCAGAGTAGATCCAGATCACACGGCACCTATAGGAGCCATCTGATCAGGGTCTGCTCTGTTTGCTTATGATATAATATAGATATGATTCTACAGTTTATGCAACCGCCAAAAATTCCTGTCTCCTTGTGCTATTATAAGAAATTAATCTAATTAACAATGATGATGTCATTTCTTTCATGAATATTCATGAAGGCAAGGATTAACAATGCTAGACAAAAGTAATGCAGAAAGAGTACACCTTGAGACTTTCACATAACTATCCACTTACCTGCCTCTTCCGCCTTCTGCAACTCCTTCTGAGCTTCTTCTCTTCTTTCTTTTCTCTTCTCCAACTAGAAAAAGATGAACACTCATTTTGCATGTGTTTCTCAAAATTACATTTTGTACTTCCTTTTTGTGCCATGTGCTGCAGACAGTGACATTTGGGGATCCATTCTCTGTCATCTGCAAGTCACATTTTTTTGTTCAGCCTTTCACTTCAGCGGGTAACACATGTTCCTTCAAACACTGTTGTTTTTATGTTTCTTATCTGAATACCATAATTTTCATATACATGTATATACAAAAATCTTCTGCATCTCATCCAGATCCAAAGGTCATGACAAATTGCTCTATAGTAAAGAAAATCTCTCATCCTCAGAAGGACAAGTATGATGTGCTACTGCTTGTGGTATACAACATGGAATAAAAAATTGTGTGGTAGACAGACAAGACAACCAGACAATATCTGAGATTTCCCTAAAGTTAGTGACACAACCTGGACAAAACCAGAAAGCTATAATATTAAACACACTTTCTATTCCTTTGTACAACAAAATAAACACATATTGCAGATTTTAGATTTTCAGTAAATTGCCAAAACCAAGAACGGTTATGACCAGAGCAACAGATAAGATGTGTAAATTGAAACAGTTTGCACTTCAAGAATAACTCCTTTATTTCTACACCAAACTCTACTCAAACTCTTTAGAATCGTCTCAAAGAGAAATGACGATATTAATATTTAGGTGCGCACCCTTATCTGTAGCTCTGGTTATGACCAATATCATTTCACACATTATGTTATCATCTCTGATCAGGGCTTCCAGCTGCAGATACATGTAGTACAGATCTGTCCAATGAACCAAATCTCCAATTTTCAGTCTAATTTTCAACGGTGAGTGTAATTAACAAGATCCCATTTGGCAGAGAAATGTAAAAATATTAATTTACCTATACAGGAAAACCCCTCTAAACCGGAATTCTAGAAGAGAAAATTTCAGATGCTTATAGGTGAGTGGCAGCTTAATGCAGGGTGAAAGTCATACAGAAAGCTCCTAGGAGCTTTCTGCATGACTTTCGCCCAGCATTAAGCTGCCACCTCTCTCCAAGACCGAAATTTATACTAAATTGAATGTCTGGTTCAAAGTGGTTTTACTGTATTTAATAAATACCCATTTTATCTACAAATCTGCAATTCAACACATTTGGTATATATCTATAGCCAACCAGCCAACAAAGCTGTAAAATTGCATAATTACCTCTCCTGATTTCATCTCTGGTGGCTTGCCATCAAAGACGTACACCGGTTTGAGTCCATTCTCCACCATCCTGATCGTGCGGTAGAAAATGCCCATCAGGTGACTGAAATATTCCAGCTAGTTAGTGTTTTTAAAACCCTTTCCTTCATATAATCGTTTTCACGCATTTGCAACAGAGAAAACCCAGATCAGTGGCGTAGAAAAGTGTATTTATGGAGGAAAGGGTAAAGTAACTATTTATCTGCAAAATTTGTTATCCGATTAAATTCTAACAGAATACGTTTCATCTGGATGACTTTACACAACAACAGTGACAGGACTTTAAAAGAGAGGAGTCCCTGATCTACTATTATTATTAACTTTTTCCCTGTTGCATATTCATGTAACAGATAATGAGATTAATGACATCATGCTTACTTATTAGATGAAATTTTATAATGGCGTATGTACATACACATGAATTTTCGGTACTGGTGGAAACTTTAGAGTGAGATTTATTTTGAATTCCATAGCTCTTTAACCCTTTACTCCATAAATATTCATGCAAGAAATAATGACATCATGAATACTAATTAGATTAATTCTTATAATGGCATAAGTACAAAGAAAATGTTGACAATGGCAGAAGCTGCAGAACCATATCTATATTACTTCATAAGCAAACAGAGCAGACCCTGATCAGATGGCTCCTATAGCAACTGTCTGATCTGGGTCTACTATGTTTGCAAAGGCGTAGAAAGGCGTATTTATGGAGCAAAGGGTTAACTATGCATGACAAAGTAATGACCCATTAACCAGATTGTAGCCCTTGGAGTTTGATAGGGATGGCTGTACTATGTTAAAAGATCAGTTTTGCTTAACCCTTTCCCTCATATAAACGTGTTTTCACGCATTTGCAAACAGAGTAGACCCAGATCAGACGGCTCCTAGAGGAGCCGTCTGATCAGGGTCTGCTCTGTTTGCTAATAGAATTTGATAGATTTGTTTCTTTACTTTCTAAAATGTCTATACTGTAACACCTTCCATATGTCTTTATAACTATTTTGTTAATGAATATGTAGTAGGTATTGAAATTTGGCCTAAATACAGAACAGGGAAAGGGTTAACGGCCATGACAACAATGACGACTGATGACAAAACCAAGGCTATGGCAACACTTCGACTTTTTTTTTATAAAATATGCCATGTCAATATAATTATATTCATGAATAATTAATGACCTTGGACAATACTACATGTATGATTTTCAAAGTTTTCACAATATGTTTCTATATAAAACAAGGCACAAACTCCAAAACCTACTAGATCTTGGCTAACCGAGTCTCAATCAGCAATATATGACACACTCCAGCAATACATGTATGCTAAAAATAGCCACTGGTCAAGCAACCAAACTGATTTGACTAGACCACTATACTTCCATCAAAAACCAATAATTGACTCTGTGGTAAGAGAGGCAAAGGATATATACATAGCTGATTCAGAAACAGCAGGCTACTTTAGTAAACTGGCCAACTCTGGGGCAGAGCCAATTTTAACCCAAGGGTCATAATTTTATATAACTTTTTGTACAGGACCTGAACATGATGCTATATGCCAAATATGAAAGCTGAGAATCAACCAGTTTCAGAGGAGAATATTTTCAAAGTGCTCACTATATGTTTCTATTGAAAACTGGCCACACCTGGGGCGGGGCCAATTTTAACCTCAGGGAAAAAATTTATATAACTTTTGAAGAGGACCTGATCATGATGCTATGTGTCAAATATGAAAGCTGAAAACCTTCCAGTTTCAGGAGTCTAAGATTTTCATAGTTTTCACTATATGCAGTGTTGCAGCCAGGATTTTAAAAAGAGGGGCGATTTCCCCCCTCTCTCTTTGAAAATTAGGGGCGATTTAATTTAGCGCAATGGGTTCGACACAGTTGATTTCGTCGCTTTCTACAGGACTAATCCTTCTCCGACTCGTAGAAGATGAATAACTCGGTTACGTATCTTTGGCACTTGAATGTGGGCTGAATTTGGTTATAGGAAGGGTACCTACCCCAAAGTAGTCGCTAATTTTTCTTTAAGATAATGTTTTTGACGCTTTTTACAGCATAAACGTTTTTTAGTTTTCATTTGATTATATAGGTTACGGGCATAGACTAAAAGTCAGACCAGGACAGGCAAAACATTACTTTACTCAACGAGTTATAAATTATCAGTTGTGAGTGGTGTTTTATTGTTTTATCATAAGCACAATTAATTAACAGAGTAATCACAAAAAACTGTAGATCTTGGGCAGACAACTGTTCACGTATCTGGAATTGCCGAGGTCCCATAGAATATGTGAGCTAAGTTACTGTACCGAACCGCGTTTTAGCCTTACCTATACATGACAGTTGACAAACATCCGGTTCAGATTCGATATGAATTAAAAGCTTTACCGGTACTCGCTACAAACTGTTTCGACAGCCTGAGAGAGGGAATTTTTTAGCAAAGTGATATTGAAACTTTAGTGCGCGACTAGGCGCCCCCTTCAGAGAAAAAGAGGGGGGATTTTTCAGAAAAAGGGGGGAATCGCACGATCGCACGTCCTGGCTGCAACACTGTATATGTTTCTATTGAAAACTGGCCACCCCTGGGGCGGGGCCAATTTTGACCCCAGGGGTATAATTAATGTAACATTTGTAGAGGACCTACAGATGATGCTATGTGCAAAAGATGATAGCTGAGAACCCTGTAGATTCAGAGGAGAAGATTTTTAAAGGTTTAAATTGTTGACGATGGATGACACATGCCGACGGACATCAGGTAATCAAAAAAGCTCACCCTGAGCACTTTCTGCTCTGGTGAGTTGAAAACCAGACAAGGTAACTATAATGCCTTGAACTAGCCCAGTACCTTGTTGTTTCCCCATCTTCATTGGTCAACTGACTTCCATCTTGTCTGACTGCAATCAAGAACTGGTATATGCACATAGATGCATCTACTGCCACCTTCCTTCCTAAAAAGTTCATATATAATCCAGTGTTAATCTCCAAAAATAGGCAATATCAACAATAAATTAATTCTGTGACATTTGAATCTACAGTACAGACCTCTATCACCGCGATTTCACTGATCGTGGGAGAGAGACAGCTGCCAGTGAAATCGCGGGTATGATTTCGAAAGTTCAGCGAGGTCTGTACTGTAGATCAGATTCAGTTGATTGTGATAAGATTGCAAATTCTGCAGTCATTACAGTGATGGAAATTTTGCAATTCAAGTTTTTTTAGTTTTTTTTTATAACATATATGCAATTCACTTGACAGCTTTATAATGACTTGCTAAATTAACCCTTTTCTCCTTGAATATGCACTTTGACACCTTTGTCATGTCAGTCGTTTGAAAGAATTATAACAGAAAATATGATGTCCGAAACATTATTGTAATGACAAATGATTACCTTATATGATATATGAATATAGGTTAAGATTATGCGTTGTTTGAAAGAGTGAATATTGTAGAAGTCTTAGACTATCGGTAACATGCGATGCCAGGATACTTTTATATATTTGTTGAAAATAAATTATTTGCAATAATTACAAGACATTGACAGTGTATATTTTGTTTGAGCCATCTGACCAGAGTTTGCTCTGTTTGCTTATATGGAATTTGATCGGTTTCTAAAATGACCTGACTTCCTTTAACGGTATATACATGTGCGAATGATGTTTTGGTATTGGTAGGAAATAGGGACATATAAACAAACAGAATAGACCCTGATTATACGATCATTTATATTGTTGCTCTGACAAGAAGTGAGACTAATATTATAACTGCTTCTAACATACAGCATTTTTACTTTCTGAATAACTATTGGTATATAATTATCACTCCCTTTCTAATGTTCGGACGAATACTATGCTGTGGGCTACACTAATCGTTCAATATTGTTCATAACGATCTGGTAAACAATACCACACAATGATTTAATCTTGTCTGTGGTACTATTCATTTCCTACAAAGTGACATGCCATGGGATTGGTGATTTGCCAATTATTTTATTTTCTACTGTGATAACCAACAGTTTTAATTAAATAATAAATTCTGAAAGGGGGTGATCCCCGAGAGCAAAAATTACAACACAAAAAGAGAAAATTGCAGACTCGGTTTTATTTCAAGTCTGTTCATGAACAGTAATTGAAAGTGCAACACTGCTCACGCCCCCTAGCACCGGCTTAAGCGGTATTCAATTTTCAGAACAAGAAGTACTGAAATTCATGATCTCGATATTGCTATACAAATATTTACTGGATCCAGATCATCTGACAATAAGTGAGACTCATATTATAACTGTTTCATACAAATGATATATTCACTTTCAGTAAATTCTGCATAACGTTCTTTTTTATGGTTAGATACATTATTTCGGGGCTTCTGCCCCCAAATCCCCGCTAACAACGAACAGACTTTCGATTGTAGCGAATCCAAGATGATGTCATCATGAAATTTGTTTACTAGCGCAAACCAACCAAATGACATCACCACACTTGCGCAGAAAATTAACTTCCAGGGACCGGCAAAGAAACGGCAATATCTCCGTAAATCGACACTATGCTTAAACAAAAGGGAGCTGTTCATAGATAAGCACAGTGTACATCATTTGACCCAAATCTTATTACGGTCTAGCCTGCAGAGCATGAATACATACTGTAGATTATATAGGGCGAAATCTGACCGGGCCGACACCAATAAAGATACAGTACAGGATACGCATAAAGATTGTAAATATCGTTTCAGAAATAGTACCAAAATAGTTTTTGATCTCGTTTTCTTTCATACATCCTGGTGCGTGGTCAGCTAGAACTTTAGAAAGCCCGTGTATTCCCATTGTTTATTGATTCTTTGAAAGAGACTCCTTTTTTTTGCTGAATCTGCTCGTTTCCCGCGTATTGTAATGTTTATATGAGATTGGTACCCGAATATCATACCTAAAAATCTCAACAACCAGAACAGAAGGCGGGACACAGTCAGTATAAAAGGGTATGACTAATATACGAAATGGAAATAAAGTACGAAATGGAATGAAATGGAATCTAAACATACGAAATGGAAACACAGATTTTAATAGATTTTTTGGGGAAACGTGAATTAATTTACGTATACCTAATATGAATACAGACTCTTGTACAAAATTTCAGCAAGAAAATATTAAAAATAAAGATTTTACAACGATATATAAACCTCTTCCGCGTTTTAGACAGACCCTTTGAACAAGCGTCTACTTCATCCAGACTAAACATGGCAGCGCTCAGAGAAATAGGATTGATTGGAACGATTGAAGAAAATGACGATTTCAAGTTAGCAGATGAGAGTTCGGATAGTGAAGATGAGGTACAAAATATTAAGACCAATGTTGAAAAAGTAAACATATGGATAAGTTAATTTACAGGGTTAATTCGATCAGTAAATGATCCTTACACACGGCCATGTGACAACTGCTGTCCGCACATCTTATATTTTACACTGTCTACATCTGCATCCACATCAGTTCGTCAGACTGTCAGACTTGACACTACTTTGAGGGTGCGCAAAAATGAAGAGTAACACTTTATTCCGTGCCAGAAATAATGACATGACTCGACTCGCATCATGAATTAATAGTTCAAGTACGTTTAATTTTTATGGCACACAAAGAATCCGGGTCAAGTCGGCCTTGGTCAAGTCGGCCGGGGCAACTCTGCATGTTTAGGGGTGGGTCAACTCGGCCCGCCTTGGTCGAGTCAACTCGATCCTTTCCCGACCGCCGATTTAAAGTTTATAAACTGCAGCAAACATTGAAGATCCTGATCGGTGGGCTCCTTGAAGAATTCAGACGAAGTTTTCACATCCTTTCGTCAGTAATAACCCATTAAATTTAGCGGACAAGAACAAAGTAATAAAGGTGATAAGTATGATGCATGAGATTAACAAATAAAACAGGTGACATTTAGTAATCAGGTTAATTTGATCAAACTGATAGGTGTGAAAACGATTGGCAGCAATATTTTTGAAGTGAAATTAAGTATAATTAATTGTTTATCTGTTTCATAGGTTGTCTGAAAATAAATACAAATGCGAGTGGATAAATTTAATAAAATGTTATTTTGGATCCACTTGTGAAACCGAGTTACTAGGAATTTCACCAAGATTCAAACTGTTTGCAAAGTTTGCTATTGAATCCATCAAAGCTGCCATCAAAAGTCACTCCTACACCCATTAATTTATCATCACTGTGAATAGTTTTAACTTATATTTAGCCCCCTATTCGTGGCTCATTTCACCACCAGTGACATAAACTTCAGCCAGTTGAAGATGGTCACTAAAATGTAGAAGTAGAAGATATCACCACATTTGGGTAACTTTTTCCAGCTTTTTTGGCATTGTATTTGTATCTTGCATCTATAAAGTGTTTCTTTTTCTGATTATTGTTATTTATTAATGTTGCTTAGTCCTGATAAGAGTGTTTCTTTTTCTGATTATTGTTATTTATTAATGTTGCTTAGTCCTGATAAGAATGACGTGGATGAAACTGATCCACTTGTGAAACCGAGTTACTAGGAATTTCACCAAGATTCAAACTGTTTGCAAAGTTATCCTTATCTGTTACTCAGAAATTTCTGTATATTTTTATTTGTATCTGTAGTATCGTGTATCTCTAGGAACTATTAAAGAAACTCAAAATAAAGAATATACCCCCAAAAATGTAATTACAAAATAATATTTGTTGGCCGACTTGACCCAGGCCGAGTTGACCCGACCGACTTGACCCGAGGCCGACTTGACTCAGGGGCCGAGTTTACCAGAGGCCAAGTTGACCCGGGACCCACATGAACATCTAAAGGAATGTTTGGTAACGTCAGAAATTGAATTAGATCCATATTATTTCATGAGCAAACAGAGCAGATCCTAATCAGATTGTTTCTACAGTATCCATCTGATTGGGTCTACTTGTTTGCAAAGGCGTACAAAGTCGTATTTAAAAGGGTAAAGTAAAACTATATTGAATTGTCTATTACCACATATTTTTTAACAGATGAAAGGAAATAAATCACACATATCATGAGAATTACACAATATGGCGTTAAATTCTGATGATACCTTAATATCATCCTTAATATGACTTTTATTTGATGGATTAAACAGATAAGAAAAATATATCTTGACACTATTTTATGTGTTCAGAACAAATAATATATAATTCTAAAATCTCGTATCTCTCTGGTTCCACCAAAAACTAATTTCCAAAGTTTGTCAAGATGCTAATTAATATTCATACAGGCATTATTTATGCAATGAAATGATTGATAATCATGTTATTTATGCAGTGATATATTCGAGAATGATAATCATGTTATTTATGCCTCTGATGTGTCTAATATGATATATATCTTCAGGATCATGTGAAGAAAAGAAAGAAGAAACAAAAAGGAACCTTCAACAGCAGCTTTAGTTTTACTGACCAGGTCAGGATATGGTCTGTTTAACCCTTTACTCCATAAATACACCTTTCGATGCCTTTGCAAACAGAATAAACCCAAAACAAACAGCCATGTTACTGATCAAACAGAGCAGACTCATTGGAGCCATGTGAGCAGGCTCTGCTCAGCTGCTTATGGAATTATACCGATCTGATTCTTCAGTTTCTGCCATGCCCAAAAATTCCTGAATCCATTTTTAAAATTCAGTCAATAAATATTCATGAAATATATTTCTTATATGAATATTTATGAGGTAAAGGGTTAACCCTTTCCTCCATAAATGCGCCCTTCTATGCCTCTGTAAAAATCTCCTGTTGAAACCATTGTGATAGATAGAGCATTTGCTCCTATAGGAGCAAATTCTCTATTTATCACAATGGTTTCAAACTACAAAGTTCTAAAAAAAGTTCCTTTTCTCTAGTTAATGCTCCTTTTCGGTAGATTTATTCAAAGTGGTTGGATCTGAAAATAGGGTTAAGTTAAGATACATGTATTTTTAGATATGTGCTCTAGAGAGATTCTACTGTAAATGCTTTATAACAAGTGTAATCTGATTTTCATTGAAGGAGGATCCTTTCAAAGGTTTTAAGACCATCAACTTGCAGTTTGCAAAAAAGTCATTGCCATCAACCAGTCTTGATGACAAAATAGCAGAAGTACGCAGAAAGAATAAAAAGGAGGTAAGTTGTCAACATTTTATCATCTGATCATCTTCATCATCATTATCACCACATCATCAGAACCTTGAATCTTCAAACCATGAAGGAGTGGGATCTGAGGGACACTGATCAGAAGAATTCTTCCTTCCTGTTGTCAGCTCTGGCATTTTCTGGCATTCTTCCACACCTTCAAACTATGAACAATTCTTTCTTTGTCACCTTGACCCATTCCCTCAAATTGACACTTTTTGATGCCTCTGTAAAAGTCACTTTTTGAAAATATTATGATAAATGGAGTATTTGCTCCATAGGAACGAATGCTCTTTTCCTAGTAAATGCTCCTTTTTGGTGGATTTATTGAAAGGAGATTGGATCTAAAAATAGCCTATGAGAGGTTAAAGTGTGCCTTGTAGAAACTTGTCATTTCTCTACCAAACCCTATACTGTGACCACTCTTTAGAATCATCTCGAAGACGATTCTAAAGAGTGGTCACCATATAGGGATTGGTAGAGAAATAAGGGAGTTATCTTAAAAATGTTTTAATTTACACATCTTATCTGGAGCTCTGTATGGTAGCTATAGAAGAAAGCTAATTCAAATTTATACATTTCTAATCTTTCCTGCAAGAGTAATCTGTACTCAGGTTACCTTCCAAGTTATCAAAGTTGGTGATCTCTTAACCCTATCCCATCGCTTAACCTTCCGCTCCCCCCCCCCCCCCCCCCCCCCCCCATATACACATACACACTTTGTCATACCTTTGTAAGCAGAGTAGAACTAGAACAGAAGGCTCTTGTAGGAGCTGTCTGATCAGGGCCTGCTGTGTTTACTTATGGCATCAGATAGATGTGATTCCACAGTTTTTCTATGCAACAAATTCCCAAATGCAAAGCTTACATGAAAGAATTCAGCTAATAAGTATTCATATTGTCAATATTTCTTACATCAGTATTGAACAGCTAAAGGGTTAGCATAATTAATTATTCATGATAATGTTGTACCAACTTTAATCCACAGTAATATTTAAATTAATTGTTATTTGTAATGAACATAGTCTTGCATGAATGCCTGTCAAATAAAGGCTTATGAAATTGAAACTGCATTAATACATTAATAATTAACCCTTTCCTCCATAGGCTTATTTTTTAGACCCACCCTCTTTGAAGTTTGAATGCACCTATCCAAAAGGGGCATTTACTGGAGAAAAGTAAAGTTTAGAATTTTGTAGTTTGAAACCATTGTGATAAATAGAGCATTTGCTCCTATAGGAGCAAATGCTCTATTTATCTCAATGGTTTCAAGAAGTGGTTATTACAGAGGCGTAGAAAGGCATATTTATGGAGGAAAGGGTTAATAACAGTTACCAGAGCAATGGATAAAGGTGCAGATTCAGAACGTTTGTCATTTTTCAATGAAACCCAATGTCGTTACCACACTTTAGATATGTCTCAAAGAATCCAGATAAGGCATCAAGTAACTTGCTTGGTTAACACTCTTATTTTGACACTTTTGTTTTTAAGTTGAAAAAAAAATTGGAAGAAAAATGTTGTTGATTTGACACTTTTTGTAAACAGTGTTGAAAGCTGATTGTCTCTATGCTTGATGAATTATCTTGCAAGCCTGTGTTCAATATGAACACCAACTGATTTAATTCTTTCCTTCATGTAAATGCGGTTTTCATGCATTTGAAACAGGGTAGACCCAGATCAGACGGCTCCTATAATTGTGTCTGATCATGGTCTGTACTGTTTGCTAATGGAATTTGAAAGATCTGTTCTTTGCATTCTAAAATGGCTACAATGTAAAATAATTTATGGCCATGGAAAACAGTAGAGAATAAGATTTGTAACATATAAACAACTAGAGCAGCTCATGATCAGGAGCTATTTAATCTGCTCTGTTTGTAAATGTTTCCTTTATACAAAGTCTTGATCACACTTTTGCAGAGTAATCCCAGATCAGATGGCTCCTGCAGGAGTACTCTCATCAGAGTCTGCTCTGTTTGTTTATGAAATTATAGTAGATCTGATTCTACATTTTCTACCAATACCAAGACACCCTGTGTACGTACACCTCTAAAAAAAGCTAATATTTCATTATTTTATGCATGAATACTCAACAGGGAAAGAGTTAAAATGAGAGATTATCAAGTATAAGTTTATCCAAGTTTTCTTTATGTATGCACCAGACATCAGAAGCAGGGGAAGGTGAGGAGGGTCAGACTGAAAAGATCAAGTACGATGACGACTTGGAAGAAGATGTATCGTCAGGGGAGGAATTTGTCCCAGGTAGTACATTGTATATGCAATGTTTTGTATACTGTAACTTATAGCAACTATTTAGAAACATTCATTTTTGTGCCACCTGCTTTAAACCTTTCCCTGTTTTATGTTTATTACAAATTACAATCCCTACTGTCAGAGTATTTATTTACAATATAGTTATAAAGAAGTATGGAAGGTGGAACATTGTAGACCTTTTAGAAAGCAAAGAAACATGCCTATCAAATTCTATTAGCAAACAGAGCAGACCATGATCAGACGGCTCCACTAGGAACCGTCTGATCTGGGTCTACTCTGAGTGCAAATGCGTGAAAATGTGTTTATATAGGAAAGGGTTCACCAAATGAATGTTCTTGTATAAAAAATTACTATCTTAATATGAATTGGCTGAGTCTTATAAGGACATGTGAAAACCAAGTTTATATGAAGGAAATGGTTAACCCATTACTCCATGTATAACAATGGCATGAATATTTATTACTAGTACATTCATTTTTAGCGACACTTTTTCAAAAAGTGGAGCTATTGTCATGACCCTCTCGTCGGCGTCGGCGTTGGTTAACCTTTTTGTTAAGGTCCTTTTCTCAGAAACCTTCAAAGATATTTTGTACATATTTGGTATGTATGTTTACTATCACAAGGGGAACCCATTTCACAAGGGTAGGTAACTCTAAAATTAATTTTGCCATAGTTATGCCCATTTTTCGACTTAGAATTTCATTGTTGGTTAAGTTTTATGTTCGGGTCCATGTCTCAGAAACTGTTCAAGATATTTGGTTAATCTTTGGTATACATATTAACTATCACAAGGGAAACCCATTTCACAAAGATAGGTAACTCTAAAATTAATTTTGCCATAGTTATGCCCCTTTTTCGACTTACAATTTTCATTGTTGGTTAAGTTTTATGTTCAGGTCCATGTCTCAGAAACTGTCCATGATATTTGGTTAATCTTTGGTATACATATTAACTATTACAAGGGGGACCCATTTTACAAGGGTAGGTAACTTTAAAATTAATTTTGCTGTTGTTATCTCCCCTTTCTGACTTCGACTTCCACTACACTATCCAGCACTAAAGAAAGTGGAGCGCGCTGTCTGCGGACAGCTCTTGTTAATAATGGTATTTGAACACATGAAATTTTGGCCATCGGAGAAACTGTAGAGTCATATTTAGATTATTTCATAAGCAAACCGAGCCGACCCTGATCAGACGGCTCCTACATGAGCTATCTGATCTGGGTTTACTCTATTTACAGAGGCATAGAAAGGTGTATTTATGGAGTAGCAAGTGAAAGATGTTGACCTCTTAATGCAGAATGAAAGTGATGCAAAAAGCTCTCATTAAGACTTTCTAGTTTTCATCATGTATTAAGCTTGTTGTTTTAAAACCCAGAATAACACCTCTTTTAACCCTTTCGCCTGTTCTATGTTTATTCCAAATTTCAATACCTACTGAATATTCATGGATAAAACAGTTATAATGGAATATGGAAAGACGAACATTGTAGCCATTTTAGAAAGTAAAGAAACAGATCTTTCAAATTCAATTTGCAAACAGAGCAGACCCTGATCAGACGGCTCCTACAGGAGCCATCTGATCTTAGTCTACTCTGTTTGCAAATGCATGAAAATGCATTTATATGAACGAAAGGGCCAAGCTTCATGTTTTAAATCCCAGAATAAGACTTCTTTTAAAAGGCTATTATAGAGAACTTTCAATTTACTTTTTTTCTTATTTTCAGATAAGGTTCGGCTTAAGGAGAAGAAAAGAAAGAAAAGAAAAGGACAGGGGTCAGATGAAGAAGAGGTAAACAATGAAATGCTGATTTACAGTTTGTCTTATCGCTCGAAATCTGTAAGCCATATAATGGCGAGTTGTTTTGGTATGAAAAATCTTAAATTTTTACTTGATATGGACGGCTTCTGCTGCTTGTGCAAATAGAGTAGACCCAGATCAGACGACTCCTGCTGCAGTCTTTGCAAAAACTTGGTTTTCATTGGTCCTTATAAGACTCAGCCAATTCATATTTTTTGTACATGAATATTCATTTGGTGAAGTGTTAACCCTTTCCTTCATATAAACACATTTTCACACATTTGCAATCAGAGTAGACCCAGATCAGATGGCTCCTATAGGAGCCATCTGATCAGGGTCTGTTCTGTTAGCTAATGGAATTTGACTGATCCATTTCTTTACTTTCTTAAATGGCTACAGTGTTCCACCTTCCATATTTTATTATAACTCTTTTGTCCATGAGTATTCAGTAGGTATTGAAATTTGAAATAAACACAGAACAGGGAAGGTTTAAAGAGTAGGCAGTAATGTGGAGTGAAAGGCAGTTTGACTCTTTTAATGATATTTAAATTGTGATAACATTGAGTATTCTAAGGATCCAAGCAGTTTAACACGAGGACAATATTTTTAACAGATGACAATATAGATGCCATCTGATCAGGGTCTGCTCTGTTTGCTTATGGTATAATGTAGATCTGATTATCTAGTTTTTTTGTTCATAGTACCTTTTCATATAAAAATGCAGTGAATTAATATTCTCAATGTCATTATATCTTGCCTCAGTATGCATGGAGTAAAGGGTCAATAACTGTACCATTTAAAAACGGGCAGGTATGTGCAACAGGACAAAAGTAACTCAGAAATCTCATTGGAGCTTCTTGCATCATGTTCATCTTGTGTTAACCCATTCCCTCATAGGCTATTTTTAGATCTAATCACTTTGAATAAATCTACTGAAATGGAGCATTAACTAGAGAAAATGCATACTTTAGAATTTTGTAGTTTGAAACCATTGTGATAAATAGAGCATTTGCTCCTATAGGAGCAAATGCTCTTTTTATCACAATGGTTTCAACAGGTGAGTTTTACAGAGGCGTAGAAAGGCGTATTTATGGAGGAAAGGGTTAAGCTACTACCTGTCTCAAAGAATGCCGTTGAGAGGTTCTGCACATTATTTTAGGTGACATGAAGTGTTACTCTTGTTCTGTTCCCTTGTCTTAAAGTGTCTTGTCAATGTTTTATGATTGTTAACCTTTCACTCCATGGACGTTCGTGTAACATCATGAATAATAGTTAGATGTGTTAGTACTATGGCACATGAATAAAGGAATGTTTTGCCATAGCAGAAACTGTAGAAAAATATTTTTATTATTTCATTGGCCTTTTCTTAACAAGACCATTTACTGTATCTCAAGAGATGGCATCTGGTCAAGGTCCACAGTGTTTATCACTCATAAGAATATTAAGTATTTGGTACTCTATCTTTCCATACAGTGTGAAGTTTTAAGCCTTTGTTTTCACAGATTTGCAAACAGAGTAGACCCAGATCAGACAGCTCCTGTAGGAGCCATCTGATCAGGGTCTGCTCTGTTTGCTTATGGAAATTCATAGATCTGATTATGCAGTTTCCACGCCAGTGAAAAAATAACCTTTTCCATGTTCTATTTTATTGATTCAGTCCATAAATATTCCTTTATAGGTAAAAAACTATTGGAAGAAGTAGAAAACGGGGAACGTGTTAAGTGTGAATTTTCAGAGTGAATAGTTTATCATTGTTTATTAATTGAGTCCATACAGGAAGAAAGGGTAAAATTTGTGAGAGGATTTTAAATGACAAACAGTGCAGACCCTGATTAGAAGGCTTCTCTAGGAGCCCTCTGATCTGGGTCTACATTATTTGTGAATGACTGCACTTGTTTCCCGTATTCAATGAGTTGAATCAGATTATTATTATTATACCACATTTATATAGCACTCTTTTCACACAGGATATGTGTGTTCAAAAGCCTAGTTTGCAATTCAATAAGACTCCTTTTCTCAGAAATGGGCTCATATAATTTGCATAATATGTTGATCAATACATTTGATGTCTTCAAAGGAAGGACTGAAGGTGGAGTTTTCTGAAAACATCGACTCATATGATGCTAATTTAACCTTCCAAGGAATGAATGTCTCAAGACCACTATTGAAGGTGAGTTTCTGTTTTGAGCATGCCTGTTTTTCGAACAAGCTTCTTACCATTTTGCACCATTACAGGGCATACACTCTGGTAAGGGGTCATCTGTCTTAAAGTGTTACGGTCCTTTAAAGTATTAATTTTCACAGTAAAATGAGAGCATTGACATTTTTGTTGTGCTCTTGGAGACCCTGACTGAAATCAACATGGCTGTCACATTGGCAGCTGTGTGTGTATATTGTTATGTGCATGGGCATTAACCCTTTACCTGTTCTATTTTTAGCTCGTTTGTTTCAAAGAATAATCGAGCTATTGCAATCACTGGGTCATAGGCATCATTGTCGGCGTGCAAAAACTTTAATGTAGCACATTACTATATAAGAGGTATCAACATGAAACTTCATAGGTTAGCAGATCTCATTGAGGGGTAGGCCCCTACTTAAGAACCATAACTCTTGATTTCAAATTTTTGTAATTATTGCCCGTTAATTTATCTGGACAAGCACAAAATCAGACCAGCGTTGGCGCCGCACGTTTCTCTTGTGTTTTTTCAAATTTCAATACCTACTGAATATTCATGGACAGAATAGTTATAATGAAATATGGAAGTTGGAACATTGTAGCCATTTTAAACAAGAGTACCGCATACGGTACATAATACGCCCACTTGCAAACTTTCTCCAATTCAACATGCCTTATAAGTGTTGACATTTTCTAATCTGTGCTTCAGATCTTGATTTCCATATTAAGTTGGTACTATTTTTTTAAAAAATCAAGTGAATATCTTATTAAATAAAAAAGTTACAGCTAATCCTCATTTTTGCAGATTTTTGTCAAGTGCAACGGCCATAACTCTGTAAAGACAAACTGAATGAACCTCAAAATAAACTCAGCTTCAAATTTTGTTGCTTAAAACATTTGTGTTAAGTTTCATTTATATCAACCGACAAACTAAAAATTTACCGACTAACAAATCAACAAACACACAAAGTTCAAGGACCATAACTTTAGAATAAAATGACATATCAAAACCCCCGCAATATATGTGAAAATTCACATTAAGGTTTAACCATATAAAAAAATTGAAGCAAATATCATTGTAAATGAAAAAGTTATGGCCATCCTCATATTTGCATAGATTTGCATTATTTTTTTAATTGCAAGGGCCATAACTCCGAAACATTTAATCAAATGATCCTCAGACTCGACCTAGCTTTAGGTCTAGATGCATTAAACATGTGTATGAAGTTTCAAAAATATCTGTCAAATAGTTTTCCCAGAAAACAGCGGACAAACTATTTGCATATTTTTCAAGCACAAGGGACATAACTCTGAAATGAAAAATCAAATGAACCTCAGAATCAACTCAGCTTCAGATCTTGAAGCATTTAACATTTGTGTGAAGTTTCATTAATATCTGTCATATAGTTTTCCCAGAAAACAGCGGACAAACTATTTGCATGTATTTGCATTATTTTTCAAGTAAAAGGGCCATAACTCCGAAATGACAAATCAAATGAGCCTCAGAATCGACTTAGCTTCAGACCTTGATGCATTAAACATTTGTGTGAAGTTTCATTAATATCTCTCAAATAGTTTTACCAGAAAACAGCAGACAAACTATTTGCATGTATTTGCATTATTTTTTTAAGTAAAAGGGCCATAACTCCAAAACGACAAATCAAATGAACCTCAGAATCGACTCAGCTTCAGATCTTGATGCATTAAACATTTGTGTGAAGTTTCATTAATATCTCTCAAATAGTTTCCCCAGAAAACAGCGGACAAACTATTTGCATATATTTTAAGGACAAGGGCCATAACTCTGAAATGAAAAATCAAATGAACCTCAGAATCAACTCAGCTTCAGATCTTCATGCATTTAACATTTGTGTTAAGTTTCATTAATATCTGTCTAATAGTTTTCCCAGAAAACAGCGGACAAACAAAATGTTGACGGACGAACGAACGAACGAACGAACGAACGAACGGACAGACGGACAGGGCCACGACAATATACGACCACCTTTATTAGGTGGGCGTATAAAAAGTAAAGAAACAGATCTTTAAAGGAGCCATCTGATCTGGGTCTACTCTGTTTGCAAATGTGTGAAAATGCGTTTATATGAAGGAAAGGTTTAACAGATTTCAATACAACTTTGCACACATTTTACAGCAGAGAGTGTTATGCAGAACTGTATATAAGAGGATTACTTTCATAAGCAAACAGCAGACCCAGCTCAGATTCTTAGCCAAAGACTCTTTTCTGGCAATTTTTGGAAAAATGCATTTTGATATAATTGAGAATTTTTAGCACATAAAACTCAATGATTTGGAAAGCATTTTGGTCCTATTTTATCTTGTTTTGCAATATTTCAGCATGTTAATAAAAATTTGGTCTCTATTGGCATATCCTCAGTGATTAATCTAGAAATTTGAACCATGAGTCCCAGGACTCACTAATCTGAAAACAATGAGTCCCACAGGAAAACCATGAGTCCCAAACTAAATTGATGAGTCCCAAAGCATAAACTTAAAAGAAAACTGATGTTAAATAGTAATTCTGCAGTTACATTCTAGTTTTGGAACATTTATTGCATTAATGATTATAGTTATAAGTATAACCAGGTTTCCTGGCTAGTCTCATCAATGAGCTGTTAACTTTTCCCTGTTCTGTTTATACCAAGTACCAGTACTGTACCTAGTGAATATTCATGGAAAAAGTAGTTATTATCAATATGGAAGGTGGAATATTGTAGACATTTCAGAAACTTTAAAGAAACTGATCTGTCAAACTCCATTAGCAAACAACAGACCCTTTTCTGACAACTTCTATAGGAACCGTCTGATCTGGTTCTACTCTGTTTGAAAATGTGTGAAAACACGTTTACATGAAGGAAAGGGTTAAGACAGCATGGATGTCGAATATTGTCAAAACCGAAAGTAGATCGATACCACCGTTCAGAGTACCTATGTGTGGACTACTTACCTGGCATGAAGCAACAAAATGATATTTTCGATAGTGTTTCGATAGTGTGTACATTTACCATGCAATGTTTGGCCTGATATTTGTTGCATATGCAGCAAAACATGAAATCAAGTCGACCATCCGTTGCCTTACAGAAGTCAACTAGGAGTAAGTCGTCAACCACTTTGGTCAGAACTTTTTCTCTCTTTAAGCTGACAGTCGTTATTTTCCTCCATTACATCGGATTCGGGATCCTTATTTTGATCCACGAACGTTGAAATCATGTCACTGGGACACAATTGACCTAACATCGTTTGATTTGAGTCGATCTTAGCGACTATTTTTGGTAGCAGCATCTTGGATTATCCGGGGTCTTTCGGTGATGCCGTTTTCATTGGCTCATTATGAACATCCTGCTGCATACTAACCAATCAAAATCATTGTTGTAAAATACATACAACAGTCAGATGTTGATATCGCTACGGTGTTCTAGTAGTTTCACTACGTGAAATTAACTTCAACGGCTACACGCAGCCATATTTTAATGCGTCCTTTAGGACGCTTACACTTCAGAATGATGCATTTTTTGCTATTTTAATGCGTCTCTGATGCAGGACGCAGACCTAGATTAATCACTGTATCCTCCCTGAAAATGTTACTCTTTTTGCATTAGGAATGGGTCTTTTTAATGGACCTATGTAGATGCCAGAAAAAGGCCTGATCTACTCAGTTTTAAAAGGCTAGAAAAAGCGTTTATATTAATAGGGATTCCAGGGTTAAAGTGATGTTTTTTATATACTTGAAACAGGCCCTTGGTATGATGAACTTTGAAAAGCCTACCCCTATACAAGCAGCTACGATACCTGTGGCATTACTTGGTCGAGATGTATGTGCATGTGCTGTGACAGGATCAGGTAAAAATGGAGCTCTAGACAGACAGTTTATCACATAAAGAATTAATATTGTATACTAATGAGTTTGTCCTGCTCGGACCAGGCACTTCATTAAATATTAGGATTCTTTGCAAACTGTGGAGATTTTTGGACCAGACAGACTCAATTTAGAGTTTATCTTAGTATGTTGACCCTTTACTCCATAATTACAACTTTCTACGCCTTTGCAAACAGAGTAGACCCAGATCAGATGGCTCCTATAGGAGCCATCTGACCAGGGTCTGCTCTGTTTGCCTATGCCTATGTTATAGATAGGATTCTACAGTTTCTACCATGACCAAAATGTCCTTTGTCCATGTGCTATTATAACAATTAATCTAATGAATATTCATGATATAATTATTTCTGCGATGGATATTCATGGAGGAAAGGGTTAAAAGTCAGACTTACAGTACTTTGATGCTCTTGGGATCTTAATCTGGTTATACCTTAACCCTTCGCTTGCTATTCCATCAATATACTTACCTGTAAATAGTGAAGACCCAGATGAGACAGCTCCTGCAGGAGCTGTCTCATCTGGGTCTGCACTATTTTCAAGTTGATTGTGCAACCAGTGCACTCCACAGCAGTGATTGCACAGCGAAATACTTGTACACAGTGAAGATATATGTAATTATATGTAATTATACAACAGGGCATGGGTGAAGAAGGAGAAATGGTCTTTAAAATTCAGCAAGCGAAGGGTTAACAGTAATACAGGAGTCCTGTAATTGTTGTCTGTTTGTAATTAGACACACTTTTGTCCGAGCTTATTCTTCTAGTTTTGTACAAAAATAATTGAACATTGTAAATATTTTAACTACTATGGGAACCTGTGCACCTGCATAAGTCATTTGGATTCAACAGCTATTGTTGGAGTTTTCAACATTATTTAGTCATAGACTAGACAAAAATACCATGTCTAGTGTGCATTTTCAAATTTTCAATATTGTCAAAAAATACGAATGTTAGTCTGATAATGTGATTTTGAATGATGTGTCTTATTGTTTTCCTTCCTCCACCCTAATAAGCTAGGCAGGTCATTTTGTGACCAGTATGATTTAGTCTCTATTGTCTCTAAAATCAAGTACACTTTTTAGCTAATAACAGGTACAAAGCTCCAGTCTTTACAACCATCTTCACATCAAGGTTGTTTATCTGAAGTAAATTCTCCTATTGGTATATGAAGAGTTGAGACACACAAGAAATTGCAGGATGTATATGGACATATAGATGTATGTTGCCAGAAGTGGGACATCCATGTCCTATGAACAAAATTATAGTTTACTATCTGTCTGTATGTCTGTTTGTAGGAAAGACTGTGGCCTTCATGTTACCAATTATTGAGCGGCTCCTGTACAGACCTAAACAGGCGCCAGTGACCCGGGTCTTGGTGCTGGTACCCACAAGAGAGTTGGCTGTACAGGTTCACACTGTTGCTAAACAGCTTGCCAACTACACTAACATAGAGATTACACTCTCTGCAGGTAAATACTTAATAGTGATCTGTTATAGGAATAAAGTGAAACCCCTCAACACTGGGATTCTAGTAGAGAAGAATTTAGATACTTTAAGCCAGGTGGCTGCTTAATGCAGGATGAAAGTCATGCAGAAAGCACCCTGCATTTAGCTACCACCTGTCTCCAACACCAATATCTATACTATAAAATTGAATGACCAGTTTAAGGGGGGGGGGGGGGTTCTGTATTTAAAGGACATTTTTGTACTTTTTATGGCATTTTCATATGTTGTGATTTTATGCTTTTAACTCTGAATACAGAGAGGAATTAATGTTTTCATTCAGACAGAAAATAAGACTTTCTTTATGCTCCTATTGTAGCACTTTGGGTATACATACAACTGAGTAATGTAGACATATTTGATACTTTGACAGTGTTTAGAAAACCTAAAGTAGACAAAAAAAATCTATTCTACATTAATTTAGGCAGCCACCTGATGACTTGACCCCTATATTTATTTCATTCCATTTTGAACAAAGGGTTAACCCATTCCCTCATATTGACGACTTTTGACGAGTCTGTAAAATCACTTTGTGAAACCATTGTGATAAATAGAGCATTTGCTCCTATAGGAGCAAATGCTCTATTTATCACAATTGTTTCAAACTACAAAATTCTAAAATTTTCCTTTTCTCTAGTTAATGCTCCTTTTTGGTAGATTTATTAAAAAAGGTTGTATCTAAAAATAGCCTATGAAGTAATGGGTTAAACAATGCCTTGACTTTTTCAGGTGGTCTCGACTTGAAACAGCAGGAGGCCGCCTTGCGACTGGGCCCTGATATTGTCATAGCTACCCCAGGACGTTTGATTGATCATCTTCACAACTCACCAAGCTTTAACCTCAATAGTGTTGAGATACTGGTGCTTGATGAGGCAGACAGGTAATGTACCGCACTCAGAATACAATGTCCACTAACAGTTAAGCAATTTTTTTAACATTTGCAGTGAATTTGATCATTACGATCCAGACAGTTTGACATAGTAGTTACTCATAAGTAAGCTTTCTATGCCTTAGCAAACAGAGAAGACCCAGATCAGACAGCTCCTGTAGGAGCTGTCTGATCAGGATCTGCTCTGTTCGTTTATATAGATCTGATTCTTTAGTTTCTGTCTTGGGCAAAAAATTCCTGTGTCCATGTACCTGTATAAACAATAATCTAATCAATATTTATGATGTCATCATTTCTTTCTTAAGTATTTATATAGTCAGACTGCATTTCTGAAGAATTGTGTAAAGAGTTCTAAGATAGGAAAAAAGGTCGGGAGGTAGTAGTCTGTCAGTTTATGGCAGTACTTAGGGTCTAAGAAGAAAGAATTACAGTTAAACCTCTCTAAACGGGATTTTCAGTTTAGTATAAATATCAGTCTTGGAGACAGGTGACAGCTTAATGCAGGATGGAAGTCATGCAGAAAAATCCTAGGAGCTTTCTGCATGACTTTCACCCTGCAAAAGTATTTAAATTCTTTTAAACTAGAATTCCATTCCGGTTTAGAGAGGGTTTACTGTATTATATTTCCAACAGTCTTTTTATCATTCCATCTTTCGGCATTTCTGTCCCTTCAAAGATTTTCTGTAATATAATATGATACACACTGTATGTCCTACCCTGATGTGCCTTTGAATGTAAAACCTGTTGCTTGTGCATTTATCTGTAGACAGTAGTACAATATTCTGGTTATTGTGACCCTTATTAACTTTTACTTCTGATTGCTATGTTTGGCAGACGGGCAAAATAAACCTTTGAATTACTTTTTTATGCCCCCGCCTTTAGGCAACGGGGCATTAAGTTTTACCCATGTCTGTCCGTACATACCTGCGCACATCCGAAATTTTCGTCAAGGATTTCGTGACTGTGTAAGGTGGAATGATTTGATATTTGGTCTGAAGCGTTATCATAGTGAGTTGTACTGTGTCTCCCCTTTTCATGTCTGTCGTTCATCTACTTCCTGTTTGCTCGCGGGGGCATCCGTGTCCCATGGACACATTTTCTTTATTTGTTTATAGATTTTTTCAGTACAATCAACAAGTGGTTTACATTTGAAAAAAAAAATTGAGTAGACATGAATTTTAGTACACTGCAGTTTTCATGGTTAGGTAAGATATGAGAATTTTATTAATGTTTTAATTGTTGGGTTACCAGAATGTTGGACGAGTACTTTGCAGAGCAGATGAAAGAAGTGATCCGACTGTGTGCACGGACCAGACAGACCATGCTGTTCTCAGCCACTATGTCAGAGGAGGTATGTTGTATCTGCTAAAACACCTATCTGTTGCCACCAATTACTGAATGAACACGGGAGTTTTTAACAGCAGCTTTCTGCTAAACCCATTCCCTCATATTAACGACTTTTGACAACTCTGTAAAAGTCACTTTGTGAAACCATTGTGATAAATAGAGCATTTGCTCCTATTGGAGCAAATGCTCTATTTATCCCATTGGTTTCAAACTACAAAATTCAAAATTTTTCCTTTTCTCTAGTTAATGCTCCTTTTCGGTAGACTTATTCAGAGGTTGTATCTAAAAATAGCCTATGAGGTAATGGGTTAATACAGGACAAAAGTAATGCAGAAAACTATTTGTTATAAAGATTCTAAACTTATCATTGATGTACATGTTTCTTCTGGTCTCTACAAACATATTAACCTTCACCACCCTGTTGGTAAGTTTGTACTAACATTGGCACACAGTTTGGATCCACATGAGAAGCAGAGTCAATCAGGATCCATAACGATCCAACCTCACGGACACAGTGATCATTTTTCTGACAAAAAAAAGAATATTTTAGCATTAATTTAAAGCATTAATAACAATTTTCTTGTGCTTATCTATTGGTATGATGCTAAAGTTTAACACTATTCCTCATGTAAACACCGTTTTAACAAATTTGCAAACAGTGTAGATGGTAGACCCAGATCAGATAGCTCCTATAGGATCTTGGTTTTCTCTATTTGTTTATGGAATTGGATATACAAGATACAAGAAACTTTATTTATAGTTAACATTAAACATTAGCTAGAAGCTATTTACCGACTAAAACAAATTGTTTCATAACAAAATACATTAATCAAAATAAATACCTGTGGATAAGAAACATGTTAAAACAGGAAAAGCTATAAATAATTAATACATCACAAGTTTGCTGTAGATGGCTTAAAATTATGTCTATAAAATATATATACATATATACACATACACATACATACATATACATACAATTGTACGTATATATATATACATGCATACAAGCACATGTATACACATACAGTCAAGCCTGTTTTTAGAGACATAGTTTGGGAGAAAGCCAAAAGTGTCGTATCTCACAGGGTGTCTTTGAATTCAGGTTGAAAATTTCATGGGCCAATACCAACCGCTCCAGGGTCCATGTCGTATTGATCAACATTCTTCGCGAAAAATGATGACATTTCAAATTTATATCTAGGTATTACTTTTTTAGGGTTTGAAATGGAATAAAGTATTTTATGATGTTACTTCTTTAGTGTCCTTATCATTAATTCTATAAATAAAAAGAAAGTTTGTGCACAAAACAAATTAATAAAATCAGAAGCCCTCATAGTTTTTCGAAGCATTTCGGCCCATTGCCACAACGAGGCCAAGCACACCTATCTTTGACAGGGAAGCAGAGGCACATTTCTATATGTCTGTATCTTAATTATGAGAATACAATTTATGTTATAATGAAATAAACCTTTTGAAGTGGTGTGGTTAACTTCTTGTCAAGTTATGAAACCAAATTGGCAATTAAATCACTAGAATAGCCAATTACGACATTATGACCGATTTCCGGTATAAATAAATGGATGATTAAAGCGCAGTTCATTATCAAAATTTTATGGTTGGGTAGCTAGCTATAAAAACAGTAGTGAGACTAACAGACCAACTGGACCAGATAATCCCTTATCACCTTGGGCATTAATCCTTTGACACGTTAATGAGGGCAGTTAGGTACAAACACAATGATACAGTGAAAGATCATTGTCGCTAAAAACAATGTCGTTTGCCGAGTTGGGAGTACAAATTTAGTGTTGTATGTCGCATCTGCCAGTGTGTCGCTAAATACAGTTGAAATATAGAGGAAAATACATCGGGAGGAAGGAAATACTGTCGCATCTGACAGGATGTCGATAAAAACAATGTGTCGCTAGGACAGGTTTGACTGTACATACATATTTATCTATATTATAAATAATAATATTAGACAAATACCAACTTAAGAGTTAATTTAACATTGTTAAAAGCTGTGAGAAAGATGCTGATCTAGGCCAGAGACCTAAAAACTGCCTTAAGAAGACAAAATATACATGTATCTGGTTCTGCAGTTTCTGTCATGGGCAAAAAATCCTGTATCATTGTAAAAATTCAGCTTATTAATATGCTTAATGCCAATAATTCTTGCATAAACATTCATGAGGGAAAGGGTTCAAAGTTTTCATATTGGAAATTTAATTTGGGTAACTCTGATCAACACTCAGAAGCATGGCGAACTCGACTCTGTGTCAATCAATGGAAATGCCACTGTAATGATGCATAAGGTCTTATGTTCTTCCGTACTATGATTAGATGAAGAATTCTGATTGACTGTCAATTTTTAAATATAGTTAAGTTTATTCCACATTCACAATAAACATAATTTTGATACCACTCGAATCTGATGATGAATCCAATTAACAAGAAAATTAATCAAGATGACAGTGGATCAAATGGAGCAATGACAATCAGTGCACACACAGCGCAAGTTGTCGTGTCTTGATAACTAGAACTATCATGTGAAGAAAAAATAAATATTGAATGATCGGATATGTCCGAATTTCCATGTTTGGGTATTTCAAGAAATGGCATTGATACAAATTGGCATTAGAATAAAATGGGCCCGTACCATAGCTCCTGTATGAGTAAACCTATCATCTTGAGAATTTGTGCTTAAACTATGTCTGTTATTTGATTGTAAATATATATACTAGTGTTGTTCCAATGATCGATTATAATTGATAATTGATTGGTTGAGCCTGACATCGAAGACAATCGATTGTTGTTTCAAATAATCAATGATCGGTTGGTATATTGCGCAATTTCCAATTCTTGTTAGACACACCCATTCACCTGATTTATCAAGTCTTATCCTTTAGAAAAAGATTGATACATCAGTTTCTCAATATACTGTTAATCCTTGGGCCTAAAAATTGTTTGTGTAGGGCAACCCGACCCTACCTAGCAAAGCTACCTCGACCCAAAAGGTTTAATTACAACCCTTTACTCTGTAAATACGCCTTTCTACACCTTTGCAAACAGAGTAGACCTAGATCAGACAGCTGTAAACGTCTGATCAGGGTTTGCTCTGTTTGCTTATAAATAATATAGATATACATGTACCGGTACATGTAATTCTACAGTTTCTGCCATTGCTAAAATTTCTTTTGTTAATGCCATTATTAAAAATAAACTACATGTAATCACTATTCATGTATGATGAGGTCATTACTTCATACATAAATATTCATATAAAGGGTTAAAGAAAAAGTAAAATGGAGAAAAAATCTGTAAAAATATTAAAATGTGTATTTGCACCAATTTTGGCACCTAAAAACGAAGTTTACCTTATCTATGTACATTTTCCTTATTAGAACAGCAATTTATGTATACAAAGTACAATACAAGTTCATTTATCTGAATATTGTTGCTGAACTGATTATACAATCGATAATTAGTAACTTAGCTTGAACCGATCATCGATAGTAAAATCCCAACCGATTCCCAACACTAATATATACAGTAAAACCTCTCTATAGCGGCTACTAAATTACATCAAGTATTTTATGTTAAAAGCAGGTGGTTGCTTAAAGCAAGGTGAAAGTAAAACAGAACTCTCCTATAGGAGCGTTCTGTTTTACTTTCACCTTGCATTAAGCAACCACCTGCCCTAAATACCAACTAATTTACAATATTTAGTGGCCGTTATAGAGAGGTTTTACTGTACCACTAAGTAATGCATGTAACATTTATTAAAAGTGATGTCTTGAAAAGATGTAGTGCTGCATATCATTGTTATTTATGCTCTATTTCAGGTCAAGGACCTTGCTGCAGTGTCTCTGAACAAACCAGTGAAGATCTTCATTAACGAGAACACAGATGTTGCCCTGGGTCTCAGACAGGAGTTTATACGTATTCGACAGAATAGAGAGGGGGACAGAGAGGCAATAGTGGCAGGTAAGGGAATACTGTAGAACACTCTTAGAATAGAGAACTAAGAACCTCATCGTTAGAAACTGGTTTTAACCCTTTCCTTCATATAAACACCTTTTCACACCCAATAGAAAACCATGGCAGAAACTGTAGAATCATATCTATATTGTATCATAGGCAAACAGAGCAGACCCTGATCAGACGACTTCTATAGTCTACTCTGTTTGCAAAGGTATTTTTATGGAGTAAAGGGTTAAGTTATCTGGCCAGATTCTATTCAGTTTTAAATATATACATGATCCTTTAACCCTTTCCCTGTTCTATATTTAGTCCAAATTTCAATACCTACTGAATATTCATGGGCAAAATAAACACAAATGAAATGTGGAAGGTGAAATATTATAGCCATTTTTAGAATCTAAAGAAACAGATCTATCAAATTCCATTTGCAAACAGAGCAGACCCAAATCAGACGGCTCCTATAGGAACCGTCTGATTTGGGTCTACTCTGTTTGCAAATGCATGAAAACACATTTATATGAGGGAAGGGTTAACCTGCTATAGGCCTATCCATTGCAATCAGTTTGGTTCCAGATGGGATGCCCTGTAAGTGTGCATCTTGCCGGGATCCAAATTATTGGACATTGATTTTGTCTTTGAATCATTCAAGAGATGAAAGAATGTCTACTTCGAAATGGAATAACTATGGGCCATCATTGTTTAAACCTTTCAATGCTGCTTTTTCAAAGTTGTTTAGTATTAAGTGCTTAACTATAGAGTACACTCGGTATGAAACTGTTTAAACATGCCAGATGATTTTGAATGACAAATAGTGCAGACCTTGATTAGAGGGCTCCTCTAGAAGCCATCTGATCTTGGTCTGCACTGTTTGAAAATTTATGTATGAAAACTTCACTTAGCATGGTGAAGATAAATGATTTGTACATTGGTTTCAGCTCTAGTCAGCAGGACATTTCAAGACCACTGCATTGTGTTCATTCAAACCAAAAAACAGGCCCACAGAATGCACATAGTGTTGGGGCTGATAGGCGTCAATGTCGGGGAACTCCATGGAAATCTCTCCCAGGCTCAGGTTCGTAGATGTTCATTTACCATAATTACTCTTAACTATTTGACCAGACAGTCTGATGCAAATAGTGCAGACCCAGATCAAACTGCTCCTAGATGAGTTGTTTGGTCAGAATCTACTCTATTTGCTCCTCCATTAGTTATACCACTGTATACTGGAATCACCCTGTCTGTCAGTCGGGCGGTCAGTTCGAAACTTTAAAACTGAATTGATACTTGCCATACATACTAAACACGAATAGTACATGTGCAAGACACAATTTTCCTGTGTTTAGTGGCAGCCATTACAGAATTATCTCCACTTGAACTTGGGAGTATTTTTGTGATTTGGTCCTGTTACATGGGTAGTTGGGTGTCACAAACTTGGATTTGCAATCAAGGCTGCCGTGCAAGGGTATTCATCACCATTAGTGATAGTTCTGGTTTTATTTTAAAGTTTTAAAAATCATGCAGAATTGACATATTCAGTTATGCAAAGTGATGGAGTGGGAGTTTTGATGTCCTGCTATTCAAGTAAACACACTTGTTAAACATATCTTTACTCCCGTCATGACTCTTTATCCTCTTTGTATATTAATCATATCAGGTTTGGACAATCTATTCCCATACAAGCAGCAGTTAAAAGTGCTACCATCAATTCTCATTTGGTAAGAAATCTTTTTCAAATAGATAAGCAAATGTTTAATTTAGCTCCTTCACTGCCTTTGAGGAATCTGTGATTAACAAGGCAAACAATTTGGATCCAGATGAGAAGCCAAATAATGTGACATCTCATCAGGATCCAAACTGTTTGTTATTGTGATTGTGTTTTTTGAAGAAAAAACATGAATAAAATCAAAAATAAGATTTTCAGCAGGTAACAAATATTGCAGAAGACAAAACTAGGCAGTGAATGTTTGTATTTCAACGACTTGTTTCATTGATTTGAAAGATCTTTGATAAACAATAAATTTCGTTGTTGTTTTTTTACAGAGATTAGACACTTTAAAGAGATTCAAGGATGCTGAGATAGATGTGCTGCTAGCTACAGACTTAGCTGCCAGAGGTCTGGATATTGATGGAGTGAAAACTGTAAGTAGGAAGAATTTGTAGGTAAAGTTGTTTACCAATATGTTTGGATGATTAATTATCTTTAACTTGACGTGTTTGGTGGTTAAGTCAGTAAATCATTTTTATCTCCAAAATATTTGAACGAACATTAAGTATTCTTTTAATCCAGTGAATGCACTGATTTTTTGTGTATCATATTGCTAGGTTTCGCAGAAAACTCCTTTTGATAGAAAATGAAAAAAAAAAAGTCTTTGATACACTCAACATTTGTTTTTCCTCTTTCAACCTGAGGGTTATGATAGAATGCTTTTTTGTGTTTTACAATGATTATCTTCTATAACTAACGCCTTCATTACCTAAGATAGTGATGGTTGAGAGCAAGAATGGTAGCATGCGTCAGACTCCATACCTAACGCAGTGATGGTTGATAGTGAGTATGATAGCATACTTCAGACTCCATACCTAACGCAGTGATGGTTGATAGTGAGTATGAGAGCATACTCCAGGCTCCATACCTAACACAGTGATGGTTGATAGTGAGTATGATAGCATACTCCAGACTCCATACCTAACGCAGTGATGGTTGATAGCATGCTTCTTTGTCTATATTACAGGTGATAAACTTCACCATGCCCAACACTGTCAAACACTATGTGCACAGGGTGGGTAGAACAGCCAGAGCTGGGAGAAAGGGCAGGTTAGTTTAAACAATATCACATACTATTGGATATATATTTATATTTGATAGACAAGTATTTAGGTACATGTATATACATGGAGAGTGTAGAAGTAACTATGTAGGACTTCCATTGGTCCATAGATTGATGTGTTGGATTTTCTTGTTCTGGGCTTTTTATGCCCCCATTGACTATAGTCAGGGGGCATATTGTTTTTGCCCTGTCTGTTTGTCTGTCTGTTTGTCTGTTTGTCCGTTTGTCTGTTTGTCAGCAACTTTAACATTGGTCATACCTTTTGAGCCAGTACAGATAGAGACTTGATATTTGGCATGCATATGTATCTCATAAAGCCGCACATTTTGAGGGGTGACATTTTAAGGTCAAGGTCATCCTTCAAGGTCAGAGGTCAAATATATGGGTCAAATCACCGACTTTAACATTGGCCATAACTTTTGGACCAGTAGACATAGAGACTTGATATTTGGCATGCTTGTGTATCTCATGAGGCTGCACATTTTGAGGGGTGACATGTCAAGGTCAAGGTCATCCTTCAAGGTCAGAGGTCAAATATATGAGGGGGCATAGTGTTTCACAAACACATCTTGTTTGTTCAGAAGTTTAGATTTGATTTCAATTCAATGTTATTGCTAACTTTACCAAGAGGAGATGCACATATCATGACAACATTCTGGCTGAGTTACATAGTTATGGCCCTTGATTATTCAGAATAATGCATTCTTAGTCTCTAACAATCACACTCCGTGACAATTCTATTTTGGTACATGGATATTTAGTTCAATATTTATTTTTAGTTACATATATGTGTGTAATTACTTTTCATATATATAAGAGGTGACTGAAATTTGCTTCATAAAAGCAAAAAAAAAAAAGTATGGATCTTATGTTCATGCAAAACCCTGATTAAAAAACCAATCATGCAAGAGCAGTGATGCTTATCCTTATGCACTTTAGAATGCCCCAGAACCACATGGATTCTTACTTTTTAGCTCACCAGAGCACAAAGTGCTCAGGGTGAGCTTTTGTGATTGCCTGATGTCCGTCGTTGTCCATTGTCCCGCGTCGACAATTCGAACCTTTAAAAACTTCTCCTCTGAATCTGCAGGGTTCTCAGCTTTCATCTTTGGTACATAGCATCACCTATAGGTCCTCTACAAAAGTTATATAAATTATGCCCCTGGGGTCAAAATTGGCCCCACCCTAGGGGTGGGAAGTTTTCAATAGAAACAAATAGTGTACTCTTTGAAAATCTTCTCCTCTAATACTGAAAGGCTCTCATCTTTCATATTTGGCACAGAGCATCATGTTCAGGACCTCTACAATTTTTTTTGTTAATTATGGCCCTTTGGTCAAAATTGGCCCCGCCCCAGGGGTGGGCCGTTTTCAATAGAAATATATAATAAATCTTTGACTATCTTCTCCTCTGAAACCAAAAGGTTATTAGCTTTCATATTTGGCATATAGCATCGTGTTCAGGTACTCTACAAAAGTTATATAAATTATGCCCCTGGGGTCAAAATAGGCCCCGCCCCAGGGGTGGGCAGTTTTCAATAGAAACAAATAGTGAAATCTTTGAAAATTTTCTCCTCTAATACTGAAAGGCTCTCATCTTTCATATTTGGCACAGAGCATCATGTTCAGCGCCTCTACAATTTTTTTATTAATTATGGCCCATGGGTCAAAATTTGCCCCGCCTAAGGGGTGGGCAGTTTTCAATAGAAATAAACAGTGAAAACTTTGAAAATCTCCTCCTCTGAAACTAGAAGGTTCTCAGATTTTATATTTGGCACATAGCATCATGTTCAGGTCCTCTACAAAATTTATATAAATTATGGTCCTGGGGTTAAAATTAGCCCCGCCCCAGGGATGGGTAGTTTTCAATGGAAACAAATAGTGAAATCTTTGAAAATCTCCTCTGAAACTGGAAGGCGCTTAGCTTTCATAATTGGCATATTGCATCATATTCAGGTCCTCTACAAAAGTTATATAAATTATGCCCCTGGGGTCAAAATTGGCCCCGTTCCAGGGAAGGGCAGTTTTCAATAGAAACAAATAGTGAAATCTTTGAAAATCTTCTCCTCTAATACTGAAAGGCTCTCATCTTTCATATTTGGCACAGAGCATCATGTTCAGCGCCTCTACAATTTTTTTTATTAATTATGGCCCTTGGGTCAAAATTTGCCCCTCCTAAGGGGTGGGCAGTTTTCAATAGAAATAAACAGTGAAAACTTTGAAAATCTCCTCCTCTGAAACTAGAAGGTTCTCAGATTTCATATTTGGCACATAGCATCATGTTCAGGTCCTCTACAAAATTTATATAAATTATGGCCCTGGGGTTAAAATTAGCCCCGCCCCAGGGATGGGTAGTTTTCAATGGAAACAAATAGTGTAATCTTTGAAAATCTCCTCTGAAACTGGAAGGCGCTTAGCTTTCATAATTGACATATTGCATCATATTCAGGTCCTCTACAAAAGTTATATAAATTATGCCCCTGGGGTCAAAATTGGCCCCGTTCCAGGGTTGGGAAGTTTTCAATACAAACATATAGTAAACCTTTGCAAATCATCTCCTATGAAACCAGAAGTTCCTCAGCTTTCATATTTTGCACATATCATCATGTTCAGGTCCTCTACAAAAGTTATATAAATTATGCCCTTGGGGTCAAAATTGGCCCGCCCCAGGGGTGGGCAGTTTTCAATAGAAACAAATAGTGAAATCTTTTGAAAATTTTCTCCTCTGAAACTGGAAGGCGCTCAGCTTTCATATTTGGCACAGAGCATCATGTGTAGGTCCTCTACTAAGTAAAGTTATATTAATAATTGCCCTGGGGTCAAAATAGTCCCCGCCCCAGGGATGGGCAGTTTTCAATTGAAACAAATAGTGAAAACTTTGAAAATCTTCTTCTGAATTTGGAAAGTTCTCAACTTTCATATTTGGCGCATAGCATCATGTATAGGTCCTCTACAAAAGTTATATGAATTATGCCCCTGGGGTCAAAATTGGCCCTGCCCCAGGGGTGCCCAGTTTTCTATAGAAACATATAGTGAAAACTTTGAAAATCTTCTCCTCTGAAACTGAAAGGTTCTCAGCTTTCATATTTGACTCATAGCATCATGTTCAAGTCCTCTACAAAAGTTTCATAAATTATGCCCCTGGGGTCAAAATTGGCCCACCTCAGGGCCAGCTAGTTTTCTATAGAAATATATAGTGAAAACTTTGAAAGTCTTCTCCTCTGATTGTCTGGTGAGCGCTTCAGGGCCATTCTGGCCCTCTTGTTTTAATGTATTCATATACAGATGGAAAACAATTACTGTCTTTAATAGCCTGTGTAATTTGATTGCAGATCTGTTACACTTGTTGGGGAAAAGGAAAGAAAGCTGCTGAAAGAAATAGTAAAGAAAGCCAGAACCCCTCTGAAAACCCGCATTGTACCACAAGGTATGACAAATAATCAACCCGCATTGTACCACAAGGTACGACAAATAATCAACCCGCATTGTACCACAAGGTATGACAAATAATCAATCCGCATTGTACCACAAGGTACGACAAATAATCAGCCCGCATTGTACCACAAGGTATGAAATTGCATTAATAACAGAGCAACAGATAAATGTGCATGCTAAAGTCGTCATTTCTCCACAACATATGGTTTGGATCACCAGTTCTCATATTCTTGGTATAATGATGCTAAAAGCTACTGAATGAGAAATGTGACTCTTTCATCCTTGTAATCAGTATGTAGATTGTATCAGAACACTTGATATTAGAAATATTCAGAAAGACTGAAAGTCAAGCTTAAAGTTTATTTTTTTACTTCACTGACTCCCGAGTCAGTTCAAATGAGTACCATCAAGGATTTTTTTTAGAAATTAGAGATTTGAATGGATGAGTACATCTCTTATCTACAGCTGTGTTGTGTTTCAGAGGTGATCGGTAAGTACAGTGATAGAATAAGTGGTCTAGAGCAGGATATAGTAGACATAGAGCAGCAAGAGCTGGAAGAGAAAGAGATCAGGGCCACGGAGAACCAGATGAACAAGGCCAAGCGGCTCCTGGAAGAGAAACAGGCGCAGCAGCCAGACATGAAGCGAGTCTGGTTCCAAACACACAAAGAGAGAATGGCTGAGAAAGGTATTTTTGCTACATGTGTTATCAACGCTTTACTCCATGAATATTCATGTAAGAAAAAATGACTTCATGAATATTAATTTACTTTTGAAATGTATGGTCAGAGTGTTCGACAGTTTGGATCCTGATGAGATGTAAGGTAACATTGTGTCTAATCTGGTCCAAACTATTTATAAATTGTCATATATTCTCCAGTAGTGTGCTAAACGTTATAATGTTAACCCATTTCCTCATACGCTTTTTATAGAACCAACCTCTTTGAATAAATCTACCAAAAAGGAGCATTTACTAGAAAACAGGAAAATTTAAGAATTATATAGCTTTGAAGCCATTGTGTTAAATAGATAATTTGCTCCTCTGCCTAGAGTAAATGCTATTTGTAGCTCCACTTTTTTCGAAAGTGAAGGTATTGTCATGACCCTCTCGTTGGCATCGGTAGCGGCATTGGTTAACCTTTTTATTAAGGTCCATTTCTCAGAAACCATCAAAGATATTTGGTTCACATTTGGTATGCATGTTTACTATCAAAAGGGGAACCCATTTCGCAAAGGTAGATAACCCTAAAATTAATTTTGCCACTATTCTGCCCCTTTTTTTAGCTCGTCTGTTTCCAAGAAATCACATGCTATTGTCGTAACTCCGGCATCCGTGTCGTCGTTGTCGTCCGAAATCTTAACATTGACCATAACTTCTTCAATTTTTCATTTACAACCTTCATTTTTGGTATACATGTTCATCTTGACAATGACAACAGAGCGTTGGCACCCGCTTGCGGTGCTGTTGTTTACTTAGAATTTTCATTGTTGGTTAAGTTTTATGTTAAGGTCCATGTCTCAGAAACTGTCCATGATGTTTGGTTCAAATTTGGTAAGCATCTTAACTATTATAAAGGGGGATCCATTTCACAAGGGCAGGTAACTAATTTTGCTATAGTTATCTCCCCTTTCCAACTTAGACTTCCACTACACTATCCAGCACTAAAGAAAGTGAAGCTCGCTGTCTGCGAACAGCTCTTGTTATCACAATGGTTTCAAAAAATGACTTTTTTTGAGGTGTCAATATGGGGAAATGACTTGTTAACTCTTTCATCGTCATGGTCACCAGAAAGTGACTGATAGGAATTGCTGCGATGAGCTTATTGACATGTGCTTATGTGTGGGTATTCATTACATTCAGTGATGATACTAGTTTACATAATTGGATGATTTTGTTTATGTCATATGCCCTGGTACAGTGTAGTTACCTTGAAGTTTAGACAAACTTAACCCTTTCCTCATATAAATGCCTTTTCACACATTTGCGAACAGAGTAGATGCAGACCAGACAGAACCGTCTGATCAGGGTCTGCTCTGTTTGCTAATGGAATTTGATGGATCTGTTTCTTTACTTTCTAAAATCTTTAATGGCTACAATGTTCCACTTTCCATATTTCATGTCACTATTTTGATCATGCATACTCTGACAGTAGGTACTGAAATTTTTTAATAAACATAGAACAGGGAAAGGGTTAAGCAAATAGTGTAAACCCAAGTAAAAATGCTCCAGATCTACACTGTTTGCTACTCTGTTTGATTAACTTAACCCATTACCTCATAGGCTTTTTTTTTAGATCCTACATCTTTTAATACATCTACCGAAAAGGAGCATTAACTAGAGGAAAGGAATTTTTTAGATTTATGAGGTGTTGAAACCACTGTGTTTTAGAAAGTGACTTTTACAGAGGTGTCAGAGGTGTCAATATGAGGGAATAGGTTAAAGCAGTAGAATTGATTGGAGTGGTGGAGAGAGGAGATCGGGGTCCATGCTTATAAAACTTTTAGTTGAGTCTGAGAACGTTCTCATGCTTTTGATTGGTCAGATTTGAGCCTTTGGCTCAAATCTGACCAATCAAAAGCTTGAGAACTCAAATCTGACCAATCAAAAGCTTGAGAACGAAACTCAGACTCAACTAAAAGCTTTATAAGCATGGACCTGGGTGTTTTAAATGAGATGAAATACCATACATATATGATTTTTTTTTGTTGCAGCCAATCTTGCTCTTGAGGATCCAGTTAAGTTAGCAAATAATAAAAAGAACAAGAAAGGAAAGAAAGGACAAGTGAAAACGCTGGAAACGGTCAGTACACTCCTTGTATGTGATGTTATATGGATGTGGGGTGTGTACAGTAAAATCCCTCTAAACCGGAAATCTAATAGAGAAGAATTCAGATACTTTTAGGCAGATAGCTGCTTAATACAGGGTGAAAGTCATGTAGAAAGTTCCTTTTGGAACTTTCTGCTTGACTTTCACCCTGTATTAAGCTGCCACGTGTCTTAGAGACCGTAATTAAGACTAATTTAAATGTCCAATTAGAGAGGTTTTACTTTATAATAATAAGCAAAGAAACCATTTGGTAATACCAATACTGAGTAAATGTTTTGCTTTAGTTCCTAAAGTATTTCTTTTCTTGAGAACAAAGGAAGCTTTTGTTAATGTGATCTTGATAAAACATCTGTTTATACCTCCACATGTGGAGATGTTGGGGGTAATATAGATTTGTGCTTGTCCTTCCGTGAATCCATTAGCAATAGAGCAGACCAGATCAGACAGCTTCTATAGGAGCCATCTAATCTGGGTCTACTTAGTTTTCGATTGCGTGAAAGTTTGTCATATTCTTCACTTTACATTTTCTAATTGTTTCCTCTTTGTTTTAATCACAATATCAAACAGTATGAATCCTCGGAGGTCCAGGTAAGGTGCATAAATTAAAACATTTTTAGGAATAATTTCTCCACCAAACCCTATGTTGTGACCATTCTCTAGAATTGTCTCTTCGAGACGATTCTAAAGACTTGTCACAACTTAGGGTTTGGTGTAGAAAGGAAGATTTTAGTATTTTGAGTACACACCTTTATCTGTTGGTCTTATCCTGATGAGGCTCTGAGTTTCTACCTCAGTATCTCATCTGGATCCAAACTATTTGCGAAGGTGACCAAAGATTAACATTGAAAGAATTAAGACAGAATTATTGCCTGTTAAGCATTGATATTTGTAGTAACAGTTTAGTATTGACATCTGTATGTGGTGCACTTATTATACCGCCCTCTACTTAGCGGGCAGGAAATGATATTGATTTTGTACTGCTGGTCAGTCAGTTGATCAAAGTGTAGGATGATCTGCTTTGATTTAAAAACAATTCAGAGTTTTGCCCCCTAGAATGACAAACAAATCACAGTTGTGATCTCCATGAATCTTTGACTTTGTTACAGGCAGAGGACAGAGTTAACAATGATATCCAGAAGGCACAGCTGTATGCTGCAAAGAGTGCCAAGAAGGCCTTTAAACAGAAGCGAACTAGGGTCTTTGATGACTTCAGTCCATCAGGTAAGCTTCTCACTGGTTTTGACTACCATTTAGGCTTCTCACTGGTTTGGACTGTCAGGTAGGGGCTCCTCAACGGTTTTGACTGTCAGACTTGTTTGACTGTCAGGTAGGCTGTTCACTGGTATAATAGGTTCTTACTTGTATAATAAGTTCTTCCTGGTGTAATGTAAGTTTTTGGTGCTATGCTTTATGTTATCAGAAAGTTCCATCTGAACTTTCTCTAATGCATAAATGTTCCCAAAATATAACATACTCTGACAAGCACTTATATCAGGATACTAATCATATTCAATGATTGAAAATGCAGGAGCCTTGTAGGAATAACATTTTCTGTCCGTCTGTTTGTCAATTTGTCAATTTTGATGTGACGCGAAAACTCAAACAGTACTTCACATCTTGGTGTCATATTATGGGCATATGCTTAGTATCATCAGAGGAAGAAGCCTATAGTTTTTGAGTTGAATCAGATCACTATTTTCTAGAGTTCTCTGCCCTTGATTCATAAAAAATTATGTTAACTTTTGTCAACACTTTTGATGTGACGTGATTACTCAAACAGTACTTCGTATATTGATTTCATATTAAGGGCATATGCTTAGTATCATCAGAGAAAGACACCTATAGTTTTTGGGTTGAATCAGATTACTATGTCTAGAGTTATCTGCCCTTCATTCATACAACCTTTAAGGGCATTAACTTTTGATGTGACGCGATAACTCAAACAGTACTTCGTATATTGGTTTCATATTAAGGGCATTTGCTTAGTATCATCAGAGAAAGACACCTATAGTTTTTGGGTTGAATCAGATTACTATGTCTAGAGTTATCTGCCCTTCATTCATACAACCTTTAAGGGCATTAACTTTTGATGTGACGTGATAACTCAAAAAGTACTTCACATATTGGTTTCATATTAAGGGCATATGCTTAGTACAGAGTAAAATGCCTATAGTTTTTTGGTTGAATCAGATTGCTATGTCCAGAGTTATCTGCCCTTGATTTATCAAAAATGCCATATTTAACAAAATATCATCTGCAGGTCCTCTCTTACTGTCAGAGTCAGTTTTCTAATTCTATATGACCTTTGGATTTGTTAGAAAAGATGGAAAATGGAAAAGTATTTGTTTCCTATATGGACACATTTCTAGATGTCATTGACCCACGTAATTAATGTTTAGTGGTTTGTTTTTCAGGACCTACAGCTTCAAAGAAGAAGAAGTTACAAAAGAGCAAATCATCATTTGACCAGGAGTTAACTAATACTGGAAGGTCTGCAGTGAAACAATACAGGGCTGGGTAAGACTCGAATAATCAGAAATCAGGATTGATTTCATATACTAAAAGACAGAGCTACAGATAAAGGTGCTCAAAGCATCATTTCTCTACCAAAACCCTATACTGTGACCACTCTTTAGAATTGTCTCTTTGAGATAATTATAAAGAGTGGTTACTCATTTGCAACCAGAGTAGACCCAGATAAGACAGCCCTTATAGCCTTCTGATCAACGTCTGCTCTGTTTACGTATAGAATTATATAGATGTTATTCTGCAGATTCAGTCAAGGAAAAAATCATGTGACCATAAACTATTATAAATATTCAGCCCATTCCCATATATTGATGCTTTTTGATGCCTCTGTAAAAGTAACCTTTTGAAACCATTGTGATAAGCAGAGCATTTGCTCCAAAGGAGCAAATGCTTTATTTATCATGATGGTTTCAAAACAACACAATTTTAAACTTTTAATTGGCTCTGGTAATTGCTCATTTTCGGTAAAAATAGCCAATGAGGGAATGGAATAAACATGAATTTTAAAGAGTTAAAGAATTAGATTTGTGTAGAAAGCAAATAGTTGTCTTCCATTCATTTGCCTTCAGTTTTGTATAATGCACACCTGTGTATAGTACACAGATATTTGTCTTCAAAAATATCAGGAAAAACGTTAGTTCTGGTAGATCATATGCACTTTATTTTATGACAAAGTCACTTTTCATTTGCTTTTGTCTAGATAGACATGGTGCATAAACATAGTATGCTGTTTTTTTTTCAAGATTTAGTGTATCCTACTTTTTAACAAAAAGGTCTGTTATTTAATTAGGGTATTTACAGATTCAGTCTAGAGTGTGTGCAATGCCCGTATCTGGTTATTTAGTACACCACCAGTATAACCAACTATCAAAGTTTTGTGAAGTAGTCAATATATTGACTTGAGAAAATAAACAGCCTACTACGTTTCTACTTTATTGCCCAACTACATAAAACCACCTGAATGCAAACGTTATCATGTATAAAATATTATGGCTATTTAGCATTTGTGAAATGACAAGAGAAACAATCTTTTCAACTTTTGATCAGGCGTTTGCCTTTGTCGGTTTTAATAAAAAAAATTCTTCTTCAGACCCAGTTATCATGAAAGAAAACAGATGGGAATGACTGGAAAGAAAAATGCTAACAAGATGGGACGGTAGGTTTTTAGCACCCCAGCTTTCCAGAACTATTTGGGCTCAATTTTTATAGAGGTCCTCTTAACCCTTTACTTCACAATCCCACTATGTCACACATGTGCAAACAATAGTCCTAGATTGGACATCTCCAGTAGGAGCTCTCTGATCAAGGTCTGATCTGTTTGCTTATAACAGACATGGGTATCTACTGTGTACTATAGCAAGAACTTTCCTTTGGTTTTGCTCTGGTTCGTAGTTGTTGGTTTGTCCCTAACTTTAGCTTTGGCAATAATTTTATTGCCATTGCATATACAGTAGAACCCCTCTAATGCGACAACTTAATTAATAAGAATGGGTGTCTTTATAAGCAGGTGGTTGCTTCATGCAGGACAAAAGTAATGCAGAAAGCTCCTATGAGCTTTCTGCATTACTTTTGTCCTGCATTAAGCTACCACCTGCCTCTAGCACCCAGAATTATACCTCTTTTAAGTGGTTGCATTAGCGGAGTTTTACTGTATATACATGTATTCAAAGATGGCATGCATGTGCAACTTATGGAGGTGAACATTTGTAGGGGTGACTTATTATGGTCAAGGTCATACATCAAGGTCAAAGGTCATATCAGGGCATAGTTTTTCACCAACACATCTTGCTTATATTTTCAATTAATATTCTTAATGGATAGAGGCTTGTAGAAATACATGTACTGTCTAGTAAAGGGTTAACTCTTCCCTTCATATAAGCGCCTTTTCACACCTTTTGTAAACAGAGTAAGCCCAGATCAGATGGTTCCTTTAGGAGCTGTTTGATCAGAGACTGCTCTTTTGCTTACGTCATAGAACTTATCTAATTCTACAGTTTCTGCCCAAGACAAATTTGTCCTGTGTTCATATGCCATTATAAAAAATAATCCAATCAATATTAATGATGTCATTTTTACATGAATTTTCAAGATGGAAAGGGTTGAAGTAGAATTTTCTTTTGTTGCTTTTTAAACACATGACTGGACTGTTTGGATCTTAAGGGGAAGCAGAATTGTAAACAAAATTTATTACTTATTTGCTCCATTGCCTTAAGCCTTAAAAATTTACTCAATAAATGCGCATTTTTATGCCTTTGCAAACAGGGTAGACCCTCATTAGATGGTTCTAATAGGAGCTGTTTGTCTACAATGTTCTGCCTTCCATATTTCATTGTAACTATTTTTCCATGAAAATTTAGTAGTATTGAAGTTTGGAATAAATATAGCATAGGGAAAGGTTGAAGACTTGCAGCAGACGATAATTCTTGCAGATTGCAGTTACTAAGCATGGAATGAGTTTATAAAACAGGGACAAAAACAAAGCAACAACACTTGTTTTATATTTTGTATTCACTGTCTCTTTTTATTTTTCAGGAAAAGATAGCAGCTACTGACTGGAGGAATATCAGAAGATCGTTTATCTGTACATTTACCATTAATTAAAATAAATGATGAAATGGATTTGATTTTGAATTAAACCTTCCAATTGATATTGAATTATCACTTTCCCCCATGTAAACTTGTTTTCACACATTTGCAAACAGAGTAGACCCCAGATCAGACGGCTTCTATAGGAGCCATCTGATCTGAGTCTGCTCTTTTTTATACGCCCACCTAATAAAGGTGGTCGTATATTGTCGTGGCCCTGTCCGTCCGTTCGTTCGTTCGTTCGTTCGTTCGTTCGTTCGTTCGTTCGTTCGTTCGTCCGTTCGTTCGTTCGTTCGTTCGTCCGTCAACATTTTGTTTGTCCGCTGTTTTCTGGGAAAACTATTTGACAGATATTAATGAAACTTCATACAAATGTTAAATGCATCAAGATCTGAAGCTGAGTTGATTCTGAGGTTCATTTGATTTTTCATTTCAGAGTTATGGCCCTTGTCCTTAAAAAATATGCAAATAGTTTGTCCGCTGTTTTCTAGGAAAACTATTTGAGAGATATTAATGAAACTTCACACAAATGTTTAATGCATGAAGATCTGAAGCTGAGTTGATTCTGAGGTTCATTTGATTTGTCGTTTTGGAGTTATGGCTCTTTTACTTACCGTAAAAAATAATGCAAATACATGCAAATAGTTTGTCCGCTGTTTTCTGGCAAAACTATATGAGAGATATTAATGAAACTTCACACACATGTTTAATGCATCAAGGTCTGAAGCTGAGTCGATTCTGAGGTTCATTTGAATTGTCGTTTCGGAGTTATGGCCCTTGTCCTTAAAAAATATGCAAATAGTTTTTCCGCCGTTTTCTGGGAAAACTATTTGAGAGATATTTATGAAACTTCACACAAATGTTTAATGCATGAAGATCTGAAGCTGAGTCGATTCTGAGGTTCATTTGATTTGTCGTTTCGGAGTTATGGCCCTTTTACTTAAAAAATAATGCAAATACATGCAAATAGTTTGTCCACTGTTTTCTGGCAAAACTATTTGACAGATTAATGAAACTTCACACAAATGTTTAATGCATCCAGATCTGAAGCTGAGTTGATTCTGAGGTTCATTTGATTTTTCATTTCAGAGTTATGGCCATTGTCCTTAAAAAATATGCATATATTTTGTCCGCTGTTTTCTGGGAAAACTATTTGAGAGATATTAATGAAACTTCACACAAATATTTAATGCATCAAGATCTGAAACAGAATTGATTCTGAGGATCATTTGAGTTTTCGTTTCACAGTTCTGGCCCTTGTCCTTAAAAAATAATGCAAATAGTTTGTCCGCCGTTTATGGAAAAACTATTTGAGAGATATTAATGAAACTTCACACAAATGTTAAATGCATCAAGATCTGCTGCTGAGTCGATTCTGAGGTTTATTTGATTATTCGTTTCAGAGTTATTGCCCTTTTACTTTAAAAAATGCAAATATATGCAAATAGTTTTTCTGCTGTTTTCTGGCAAAACTGTTTGACAGATATTAATGAAACTTCATACACATGTTTAATGCATCAAGACCTGAAGCTAAGTCGATTCTGAGGATCATTTGATTTGTTGTTTTGGAGTTACGGCCCTTGCACTTAAAAAAATAATGCAAATCTATGCAAATATGAGGATGGCCATAAGGCATGTTGAATCAGAGAAAGTTTGCAAGTGGGCGTATTATGTACCGTATGCGGTACTCTTGTTGCTAGTGGTATTTGGAAAATCTGTTTCATAAATTACTTTCTATAATAGTTACATTATTCCACCTTCCATTTTTAGCTCACCAGAGCACAAAGTGCTCAGGGTGAGCTTTTGTGATTGTCCGTCGTCCGTCGGCGTGCGTCGTCCGTCGTGCGTCGTCAACAATTTGAACCTTAAAAAATCTTCTCCTCTGAATCTACAGGGTTCTCAGCTTTCATCTTTGGCACATAGCATCATCTGTTGGTCCTCTACAAAAGTTATATAAATTATACCCCTGGGGTCAAAATTGGCCCTGCCCCAGGGATTTTCAGTTTTCAATAGAAACATATAGTGAAAACTTTGTACATCATCTCCTCTAAAACTAGAAGGTCCTCAGCTTTCATATTTGGCACATAGCTTCAACTTCAGGGCTTCTACAAAAGTTATATAAATTATGCCCCTAGGGTAAAAACTGGTCCCACCCCAGGGATTGCCAGTTTTTTTAAGCCCATAGGATCACTAGTTATGCATAGGAAAAGTATTCTTGTTAGAAACTACATGTCCCAGAGCTTAGATATTTGGTGTATAGATTTACTTAGCATAACTTTATGGGTTTTATAAGTATCATAGTTCTTGGGTTAAAATTGTCCCTGCCCTGTGTGTACAGTCTTCTTCACGGCAGAAACGACAGTCTAAAGGTTTCTCCTTAATATATCAGCCTGCAGAGCTCAGACCAGTCAGAGTGAGTTCTTATATAATCATCCTTAGCCTGATCAGTAGAGTAGAAATTGTGTTTAGACAAATAACACACTCTCATTTAAGATTGAGAAAACTGTGGATAGTTCTTAATATGCAGAACACTCTTAAAGCTTTTTTTCATACCTATGCCCTGCATTAAGCTACCAGATATCAATATAGAGCATATCTGTTGTGAATTTCAGCTTAACTCTTTGCATGCTGGGTAATTTTGTCATCTGCTAAATGGTTGTCTGCAGCATATTCATGTTATCCGTACTACACAATTTCTTTCTAAGTTTTTCAGAAGTTCAGTCTCATTGACAAACAGTTTGGATATCAGATCAGGCCCCACATTATATTGGCCCTGATCTGGATCCAAACTGTTTGCAGAGGTCATTAGTGGTGGGAGAATCCCACTACACACTTTCTTTCTAAGTTTTTCAGAAGTTCAGTCTCATTTACAAACAATTTGGATATCAGATCAAGCCCCACAATATGTGGGCCTTGATCTGGATCCAAACTGTTTGCATAGGTCATTAGTGGTGGGAGAATCTGCCTCTAGCATCCAAAGAATGAATACAAGTTCCAGTGGTCTATGCTCTATCCATTCTTTCACTACATTCTTTCAGCATCATGTTCAGGTCCTCTACAAAAGTTATATAAATTGTGTCCCTGGGGTCAAAATTGGCACCGCCCCTGGGGTGTTAAGTTTTCAATAGAAACATATGTGAAAACTTTGTTTTATAACAACTGGATTGTCTCCCTTGTTGGTAGTAACTCTGCAGAAATATTGCAGATCTACCCAAACAATGAAAATTTTTGCACAGTTAATCAGACAATTAACCCTTTACTCCATAAATATGCCTTTTTACACCTTTGCAAACAGAGTAGACCCAGATCAGATGGCTCATGTAGTAGCAATCTGATCAGTCTGCTGTTTGCTTATGATATAATATAGTGCGAAGTGCATTACATTATTTTCATTTTGTGTACAATATACTTATAATATGTTTGCTAACCCTTTCCCTCATGTTAACACTTTTTTCAAACGTTTGCAAACAGAAAAGACCCAGATCAGACAGCTCCTAAAGCAGCTGTCTGACCAGGGTTTGCTCTGTTTGTTAATGGAATTTGAAAGATGTTTCTTTACTTTCTAAAATGGCTACACTGTCCCACTTTCCATATTTCATTATAACTATTTTGTCTATGAATATTCAGTAGGTATTTAAATTTTGAATAAACATAGAACAGGGGAAGGGTTGAAAATAAATTAAGATATAAATAATGATAACTCATGAAGGTGTAATGAAAATATCTGAAATTTTGGATATTATTTATAAGTACATGTATAGATAAATTTATTCTTTCTAAAATTCAACCAATTTGCCCAGGGAAAGGGTATACATACTTTTGTACATGCCCTTCTTTAGATTTGCATTGTTATATGTTTTCATTTACATTTTCTTAAATTTTCTTTACTTCAGGTCCTCTACAAAAGTTACATAAATTATGCCCCTTGAGTCAAAATTGGCCCTCGCCAGGGCTGGCTAGTTTTCTATAGAAACACATAGTGAAAACTTTGAAAATCTTCTCCTCTGATTGTCTGGTGAGCGATGTCAGGGCCTTTCAGGCCCTCTTGTTTATTATGACTAATTTGTCTATGAATATTCAGGTATAGAACTTTTAAATAAACACAGAACAGGTAAAGGGTTAGACCTATTTTCCATATTTCTCTATGAAGCTCGTTGTTATGACCACTCTTCAGAACTACATGCATGTCTTCAAGACAGTTCTAAAGAGTGGTCACAAGATAGGGTTTAGTTCAGAAAGAACAGGAGGTTACATGTACAGTAAAACCTCTATAACAGTCGTTGAAATGTGTTAATTAGTTGTTATTAAGGGCAGGTGTCTGCTTAATGCAAGGTGAAAGTAAAACAGAACGCTCCTATAGGAGCGTTCTGTTTTACTTTCAGCTTGCTTTAAGCAGCCACCTGCCTTTAACACAAAATACTTGATGTAATTTAGTGGCCGTTAAAGAGAGGCTTTACTGCAGTATTTTGAAGTACATGTACACCCCCTTATCTGCGGCTTGGGTTTTAATCCTTAACCTGTCTTCATGAAAGAAATAACTTCATGAATATTTATTATCTGAATCTTTATGATATAAATTTTCAAGGGACATTTTTGCTGTCACTAAAAACTGTAAAATCTGATCTATATTATGTCATAAACAAATGGAGCAGACCATAATCAGATCGCTCCTACAGGAGCCGTTTGATCTGGATCTACTCTGTTTGCAAATGCGTGAAAAAGGCGTTTCTGTGAAAGAAATGGTTGATTGTACATACAGTATAAGAATAGAGTGAAAAATGACGGCTCGAAAACTAATACAGTAATACCTCTCTTTAATGGCCACTAAATTATATCAAATATGTTGTGTTAAAAACAGGTGGCTGCTTAAAGCAAGGTGAAAGAAAAACAACGCTTCTGTTTTACTTTCACCTTGCTTTAAGCAGCCACCTGCCCAAAACACCAACTAATTCACACAATTTAGTGGCCGTTATAGAGAGGTTTTACTGCAGTCACCTGTGTGACAGTTGCTAGCTCAATGCAGAAAGTAAAGGATATTTCTGCTCTATTTTCACTTTGCATAGAGCATCACTTGGTTTTAGAGACGTCCACCTGTTGAGTGACATTTGCAAACTGTAGATCCAGGTGATATTTGCGCAACAGAGTATCTCGCCAGGATCCAAGCTGTTTGACACTCAGTCAAATACGCGAGTTGCACAAAGTTTGAGAGAATTGGAAAAGAGTAAAAAATTGCTATGGACTGGAATTTAAGCAGACAAGTATAGACGTGTGCATGAACCCCCTTTCTTTCATATAAATGCCTTTTCCTGCCTTTTCAAACAAGATACCAATATCAGACATCTTATATAGGAGCATCTGGTCAGGTTCTGCATGCCCCGTTTGCATGTGGAATCATAATAGATTTGGCGCTGGAGTTTATACCAATAACAAATAATTTTGTAAAAACTCAGCTAATACGGTACTTATTAATGGTGTCATTATTTCTTTTAAACATGTTTTCAAGAGTAATTCTTCTAGTTCTCCACTAAAGAGTAAGTGTCTTTCATGATAAAGAGACAGCTATTGTAGACATACAAGACATTATAAGAGTTTTAGTTTGGTTTATAGTACTTACCCTGTATTGTAAGGGTCAATAATCAACATAAAATACTTTAGAATGAAAACCTTCAAATGTTATTTCAATGGACTGAATTAAGTTTGCCACTGCTTATTGAATCATTCAATATATTAATAGTTCAATAACTAGACAAATGTCGGAATCTACTGTAAGATTCAAACTGTCTGAAATCACAAATCCCTGACTAAATAGTTTTGCTAACTTTTATCGCAATAACACCGACTTAACCCTTTCCTTCAAATAACGCACACTACACAAATCCACGCCGACATTAGAACTTTTAACAATGACGTGCAACATAATGAACAGGGTCTCCTCGCTCACTCTAAATTTCCGATCAGTAGTAAAAAAAGATACAATCATAGGCCAGTTATTAAGATAAGAAAAATTGACTTTGCACTTCTTACAGAAACATGGTTTAGAGAGGATTTTTACTGTACACGCCAACTCTCAAAATGAAAAGAAATCTGGTGAATGCTTTGGCTATACATATAGAAGAACACTTGGGGAAAATCAAATAATAAACATGTAGAGAAAACACATTTAGAGACGAGAATGTGTGGCTGAGAAAGGGTTAAACACCAATAAATAAGAGAACTCACCGTGCTCATCATGGACGTGAACTTCTTCCACGGTAGCTTAAGGTGTGTGTCCTGCGCTTGTCGCAAAAGTATTCTCTGATAGAGATAACGTCGCTCGGCAAAGAATTTAGTATAGACAAACGTACATGGGCAACTGTGTAAACCAGGACGAGAGGGCCATTAAACATGCTTTATGTGGTTGATGTAACAAACAGAGAGTTTCACGAACAAACAAGGTTTTATCATGAGGAAATCGAAGTAAACATTTTAGTGGTTCTCACATTGACTTCAACAAATAAAGCAAAATCACATTTGTGCGAAATATTTTCTCATTTGGAGAAAACATGAAGAAGTGATTCTGAGCAGAAAGCTCACTGCGTTAAGAAAACACCTGCCTAAAAGTATACTAAAAATGCATTTAAGGGAAGTTTTACGGTACTACATGTTGAGTTGTATTTCAATTCCATAACTGCTGTGCCTAATTAATATTCTTTAATCTCAATGCAATGAAAATTTCAGTTTCAAGTATTTTATTGTCTGCAAATGGTTTGTATTAACTCTTTCTACTGTAAATGGCAATGAGGTATTTTTACTATACAAGTAAATTAATAATTTTGTCATAAATCTAATTGTCTTGTTGGTTAAACGTTCTTATTTTGAAAGAAGCTGAAAGAGTAAGAATAATGTTTGTACCATTGACCCAGAGCCACCTCTTGACTTTTTCTCCAAATGAGAAAATAGTTCGCCAAATGTAATTTTGCTTTATTTGTTGAAGTCAAAGTAAGAACCACTAAAATGTTTACTTTACTTCAGTTTCCTCTTTATCAAATCTTGTTTATTCGTGAAACTTTATGTTTGTTAAATCAACCACAAAATGCATGTTTAATAGTTATTTACATGTATTGTCAATTACATATTCGGTATTTCAAAATACAGTAAAACACGTCTAACCCGGAACTTGGTGTTAAAATTGGTATATATATCGGTCTTGTAGACAGGTGGCAGCTTAATGCAGAGTGAAGGTCATGCAGAAAGCTCCTCTAGGAGTTTTCTGCATGACGTTCAACCTGCATTAAGCAGCCACGAGCATAAAAGTATTTAAATTCCTTTGTTCTAGAATTCCGGTTTAGAGGGGTTCTACTGAAAGTGAAACTCTGGTTTGATGCTGTCATGTTTTGGGCAAATGTTTGAAACAATAAGAGACAGAGACAACACTCGCTTCTCCCCACCCGACAGTGTTTGACAGATATGAACAGTCCAATCATCGAGACACGTAGTAATTAATATTGAAAATAGCTCAAGCAAAGCACGGCCAGAGAAATCAGGCGATCGGGATAACGAATGCCGGTATAATGAGGAAAAGTGACCCCGTAGTAGATCGACCGGGTGGGTTTATATATTATATAGTATTATTATACCTCAATTTCATTTACAATGTTAATTTCCCATAGGCCACCGTGACATAGAAATACTGTCAGGCCCAGCGGGAAAAAATTACTGTCGGGAAAAATACTGTCTCCCGCTACCATAGGCACGGAACATCTTTTCTCGCTTCTCAGCCATGCTAGATAAGCTGAGTTACTAAAAATAACCGTACTAGAAATCCTTATCTGGAACACCCCGTGACAAGTGTATTCATACGCGCGATTGGGTAAAATCAATACAAGGGAAGGAATTCTTACAGAATTATACCAACATTTCTATAGGCAACAGCCTTATGAATTGAAATTAATATAAGTAATTAGCACGAATATGAAATTCTATTAATCATATAAACACTTTTAAAGCCTATTTAATTAACCGAATACGTTGTTTTGTAGTCACTCAGTCATTTATATTTTACGCCAAAACGTAACGTTTGTGGTTGTCATAACAAATGACGTCATTTTGGTGTCACGCCTAAAGTTATGCTGCAGTCTGTTGCTATTAGATATGGAAGTCGTATTACGCAGTGTAAAGTAGTACTTCACAGAATTCGTTAATTTGCTTGGTTTTAGGGCGTATATCAGCGAGAAAAATAATCAAGCATGGGTTTTGTCTGTTGGTCTGTTCCTATCGGAAACTCGGTAAAGCTCGTTTCCGACTGGAACAGACCAACCTCGGGTATAGAAACCCCCGTCTTTAACAAAACCCATGCTTGATTCTATTAATCTAGACCAGTGAGCGCTTATTAAATTGTATGCGTGACGTCATCCGATGACGTCATCGACTGACGCTTGCAATTTGATCAACAAACGTCATTATGCCAATTGATTTTTTTTGTTTATATATTTGAGAATTGTCGCGTTATGCGACTATTTCGGCGGAGGCTTTGTCAAGATTGGACAGTGAAAAGGACTCCTACAGTACTTATAACGTGTAATGAATAGAAATGTGAAGCTGTTCCGCGATTTTTAAGCACCGAGTAGGTCTATAACTTTTGTTTCAAACTGTTTATTGTTGTCATTGAATAAATGTTTTGCTGACTAATTTGATTGTGCTGTTCGGTATAATAAAATAAATATCACATCCTATGGAGAGCGAAAGCGCGTATTGTCAACCCTCGGTATGGTAATGTCCACCTCGGCTAACGCCTCGGTGGACATAACCAACCTCGGGTTGACAGTACGTGCTGTCTCTCTCCATAGGATGTGATATGTATATACTATGGCCCCCGGTCATTTTACTATAAAGTATAGTGACTCTCTTGCCATAATATAATGACTCTCTTATAATAGTGTGACCCACTCTTTTTATCGTTGTAGGTCGACCGGGATGTCTATGTATTTTATAGTACTATGACCCCAGTCATTTTACTATAAAATATAGTGACCCTTTGCCAAAATACACCCACGATGGGATGGAGTCGATATATTTTATAGTACTATGACCCATGCCATTTTACTATAAAATACAGTGACTCCCTTGCCAAAATACATCGACTGGGGGTCGATATATGATATAGTACTATGACCCCATGTCATTTTACTAACGCCTCGGTGGACATAACCAACCTCGGGTTGACAGTACGTGCTGTCTCTCTCCATAGGATGTGATATGTATATACTATGGCCCCCGGTCATTTTACTATAAAGTATAGTGACTCTCTTGCCATAATATAATGACTCTCTTATAATAGTGTGACCCACTCTTTTTATCGTTGTAGGTCGACCGGGATGTCTATGTATTTTATAGTACTATGACCCCAGTCATTTTACTATAAAATATAGTGACCCTTTGCCAAAATACACCCACGATGGGATGGAGTCGATATATTTTATAGTACTATGACCCATGCCATTTTACTATAAAATATAGTGACTCCCTTGCCAAAATACATCGACTGGGGGTCGATATATGATATAGTACTATGGCCCCATGTCATTTTACTATAAAATGTAGTGACTCCCTTGCCAAAATACACCCAACACTGGTGTCGATATATCATATAGTACTATGACCCACAGGTCATTTTACTATCAAATATAGTGACTCTCTTGATAAAATACATCCACCAGAGGGAGGGGGTTCGATATATATTATAAAGTAATTTGACCGCCAGGCCATTTTACTATAATATTGTGACCCACTCTTTTTTATCGTAGTAGGTCGACGGGGTGGGGGCTATATATTTTATAGTCCTATTACCCCGATCATTTTACTATAAAGTATAGTGACTCAATTGCCAAAATACATCCACCAGGGGTGGGTGGGGGTCGATATATTATACAGTACTATCACCCCATGCAAATTTACCATGACATATTATTGACTCCCTTGCCAAAATACATCCACAACGGGGTTGATATACCGGTATTATATAGTACTATGCCCCCATGCCATTTTATCATAAAATATAGTGACTTCCTTGATGAAATACACCCACCAGGGGGGTCGATATATATTATAAATTACTATGAGCCCAGGCATTTTTACTATAAAATATAGTGACTACCTTGCCATAATATAATAAACCCATCTTATGATATTTTGACCCACTCCGTTTGTCGTAGGGGGTCATTTTTTCTCGTATTATAAAAGTATAAAAATGAGTCAGGCAGGAAACACCACATACAGAACAAACAGCCACCCGAACAGCAACACAAACAAACAGCAAATGTACATAACTATAAAAACATCAAGAGACGCACAAAGACAAAACAAATATACAATAGAGGGAAGATGGAAATACCGCCTTGGAAAGGTCAGTGACAAAAGCCACTGGGACCCCATCGATTTTCTCTACTTGGGAAAAAAATACTTCTTAAAAATGGAACATAATGCATATTTTGCTCATCATTTCATATTATAACCAGACCTACACTAGACGTTGATTCAACGTTGTTTCAACGTACATGTATGCGACGTTGATTCAACGTTTATCAACGCTGAATCAACGTTGGAACAACTTCTCGTGCCCACTGGGCTGGGATTTGGTGGACACCCCCCTCTTTCGGAAAACATCTGGATTTGGGCATTGTGTCTAAAATTAACTTTGAACTATATCACTCCCATCGACATTTTTGAACATTACACTTAAAGGATCTCATCTACAAACCATACTCAAGAACACAAACTTTTCTGTTGTATCAACACTTATCCAATTAAAGAAGTTTGGTTCCAAATGTTGTTGTTGTTCGTTACAGAAATTTGTTGTATCTGGTAGACATGTAACCCCAAGAAAATTACTAACTGGGTTGAAATGTTTAGTTTAACTAAGCATGTTAGCCTTACACCTCTAATAATCAATGCTAACAAATAGACCTAATTGGGAGCTACTCTCCAAGATCCTATTTGAATGAGACCTTGAACTGATTGTTGAAATAAAGGAAAACGGAAATTTGAAGAAATTAAGAATGGCTGTAGAAAGCAATTATTGCAGAGGAAACATCATTTAGCATACAATGTACAACAAATTAACCCTTTCCCTGTTCTATATATATTCAAAATTCCAAAACCAACTGAATATTCGTGGACATAATAGTTGCAATGAAATTCGGAAGGTGGAAAATTGTAGCCATTTTAAAAAAACAACAACAGGTTTTTTCATATTCCGTTAGCAAACAGATCAGACCCTGATCAAACGGTTACTATAGGAGCCGTCAGATCTGGGTCTATTCTGTTCGCAAATTCGTGAAAACGCTTTTATATGAAGGCAAGAGTTAATGGGCTACAGTTTGGCTTATAGTACATATCCTGCACAGATCAAATGAATGTGTTAGAATGAAACTACCCAACCTTCATTTTGAACGAGTATGTATTGTCACTGTTTATTGAATCATAATTATATGACATTAATAGCTCAAAAATATGTTGCAGTAATTAGACAGTAGTCGGAATCATCTGTAAGATTTCATATTGTCTGATTATAAGAGTTCTTATATCGTCTAACAATAAGCCGCCGTGGTAGTCATTTTAACCATTTGTCTACTGAACGAAGTTCCGTTGGTATAAAATGTTATTAACCCTTCGCTTGGTATTCACGTCAATATACCTACTTGTAAATAGTGAAGACCCAGATGAGACAGCTCCTGCAGGAGCTGTCTCATCAGGGTCTGCACTATTTACAAGTTGATTGTGCAACCAGTGCACTCCACAGCAGTGCTTGCACAGCGAAATACTTGTATACAGTGAAGATATATGTAATTATACAACAGGGCATGGGTAAAGAATGAGAAATGTATTTTAAAATTCGGCAAGAGAAGGGTTAACTTCGGTGTTTACATATGATTTATCTTTATATTTCAAATCCGCTGATTACATATTTGCTATTTATCTGCTGAAGGTTAAAGTTCAAGAAAAAAACTTAATTTCTCCATTCAAAGAAACCAATGTTAGCGAGGTCAGATCTGAAAGCGTTAAATTCATCGGCTGTTGGAGTCCTCATTGGTGATCTTGCTGGTCCCAGGTCTACTCCTATTAGTGTCATTATAGCCTTCAGTGCTGCCACATTGTTTCCCAGCATATCCCCTGAAAATAAATAGGGCTGCCATTTGACCCATCCAATAATATTGACGATTATAGACGACTCTGTAAAAAACACTTTTTTGAAACCATTGTGATAAAAAAAGCATTTACTCCTATGAAGCAAATGTTCTATTTATCAAAATGGTTTCAAAACTACATAAATCTAAGATTGATTTTTTTTTCATTTTTTCTAGTAAATGACATTGTTTCAGTCAATTTATTCAAGGAGGTTTTATCTTAAAATAAGCTATGAAGGAATGGGTTAATAGCATGCATAGTAACAATTCTATAAAGCAGAAAAACAAAGGGAGTGTTTTAACAATTTACTACATAGACACGCCTGTTAACGCATTTGCAAACACAGGAGACCCAGGTCAAACAGCTAATCGAGAAGCCGTCTGATAAAGGTCTGCTCTGTATGTTTATGGAATAATATACATTGTAGATCTGATCCTGTTTATGGAATATTATAGATCTGATTCTACAGTTTGTGCCAAGAACAAACCGTCATGTGTTCATATGGCATTTACAATTATAGTATACGCATTCTTTTTTATATGTATGGTGGCATTAGTTTTGCTTGATGAGAGTAATATACACCCCCTCCCCGCTGCAGCAACTTTTGCATTACTAAATGTCTGCATGAAGCAACCACTTGTTTTAACCATTTCATGAAATAACATGAAACAATGACTTCATGAATACGGATGAACTATTGCTGTTTTATAATGGCATATGAACATATGGAATTAGGCCCTAGCAGAAACTAGAATCAGAGCTGTATTATTCCTGTAACTTAATGCAGTGTGAAAGTCATGCAGAAAGCTCCTCTAGGAACTTTCTGCATGGCTTTCACCCTGCATTAAGCAAAAAGTATCTAAATTCTTCTCTATAAGAATTCCGGTTTAGAGGGGTTTTACTGTACTTTGCTTGCAAATGCATACATATACGTATGCGTACGAATGTGTCTTCTGCAAGTACTGGCGAGATATTTTTTCACACAAACGTTCATCCGTCTGCCTTAAGCGCCTGTCTTCCATATCTGTGCTCTCTTAACCTTTAGCCTGCTGAGCAAATTATTTTTACAGAATTTTTCACCTATTACATTTTCAAAATTCAAGCTATAATCAATTTGTCTACTAAAATGTAACCAGGTTGTCAAACAGTTCTCATCTGGACCCAAACTGTTTGCAAAGGTATTTGCTTATCCGCCCATTGCAGGCTAAAGGGTAAGCGGACATCGCCATGTTTGTACGTTTTAGCGATCTTTTGCATTATTTGGGCTTACCATATTTGTACAGAACTCTGCACGCCTGTTGGACTCTGTATTGATCTTCCCTTGCCTCTGTGATTTTCTTGGCGTCTAGATTCGCCAACATCCTGTTTGCCAAACCGGCTATAAAATTGCATGTGCTCCCCACGCTCCCGTCAGCCCCCATGACCATTCCGGCGATCAGTTTCTGAAAATAGCCTTAATTCATGTTTTACGGGTAACTTTTGCAACTTGCGTAATACTTTAATCGGTCTATTTACTTGGAACAATATAGCACAACCGTAAACTCACGTATTACAGTTGATAGATACCCGGGACACCTATGTAACACCCAACTGGCAAGTGTAACCCATTGAGAAGTATGTACCGGGTGTTTGGAGGAGATACCCATTGAGAAGTATGTACCGGGTGTTTGGAGGAGATACCCATTGAGAAGTATGTACCGGGTGTTTGGAGGAGATACCCATTGAGAAGTATGTACCGGGTGTTTGGAGGAGATACTTATTGTACAACGTCTTCTGGGTTGTTGCTTCTTTCGATGGATATAACCATAATGATGACCATGATGGTGGCTTTAGTTTTGTAAAGATGACGCTCATGACGACTGTGACAATGATAATGAATGGTGACGACGACAAGGATGATGATGGTGATGATGATGATGATGATGATGATGATGATGATGATGATGATGACGATGACGATGGTGATGATGATGTCGATGGTGATGATAATGACGGTAATTGTAGTGGTTATTTTTGCTCAGTCGAACTTGCCTCTTAAAGTAACATTTGTGCAATTCGTACTCTCAGCGAGCGCGTAAGGTGGTGATCTGTTAATAGCTCCGTTGTTAACCGTTATGCCAAATTAACCAACCTGTGTTATGTATAGTTAGGCTCTGATTGCTACCAAACTGTATGACTGAATTTGGAGTCGATCAGTTCAACGTCGCAACAGTGAAAATATAAAGTCAGTTTCTGCTGATTTATTCTAATTAAGAGTAAAGTATAGCAATAAATAGCTTTCAAGAAGACGAGGGCTGGGGTTGTATTCGTAGTCATGGCTACCACCTGTCTTAATTCCTATGTTATGTACGATCTGGCTGTAATTTGCAAACAACTGTGGTTCAGATGAGACGTCAAATAACACGGAGTACTTACCACAATAGCTCCAGATAAGATGCATAAATTAAAACATTTTCAAAAATAACTTCTTTATTTCTCCACCAAACCCTATGTTGTGACCACTCTTTAGAATCGTCTCTTCGAGACGATTCTAAAGAGTGGTCACAACATAGGGTTTGGTGGAGAAATGACGATGTCAGTGTTGAGCCTGTATCTTGATCTGTTGCTCTGTTACCACTTTCCAATTTGAAGTATTTGAAGTTGTTACTCGTAACAATAGCTATTTGTTTCAAAACCTTGTACAGTAAAACCTCTCTTAACCGGCAGTTAAATTTAGTATGAATATCGGTCTTGGAGACAGGTGGCAGCTTAATGCAGAGTGAAAGTCATGCAGAAAGCTCCTAGAGGAGCTTTCTGCATGACTTTCACCCTGCATTAAGCAGCCACCTGCCTAAAAGTATCTAAATTATTGTCTACTAGAATTCCGATTAAGAGAGGTTATACTGTACAACGTATAAATTGCAGCATATCAGCAGGTTTTAGCAGGAATTATAGTTTCTGCACGAAAAGTGTTAAAATGCCAAACTTGAACATACATGTACATGTTGTTTGAATAGTCATAGTAGAAAGTGTTTCTTACTGTACCTCATCACATCCGTACACCAAGTTATAGATTCCACTTTGTCTGTTCGGTGCCTTAACATGGACACATCCAATCAAGTCCACAAGGTCTTTGGACGAGAATTTGACACCAACTAAAGAAGGAATAGCCTTGGAGGCAGCAACGAGGAAGTCCTCAATGTTCGCTGAATTAGAAATTATTGTCTATAGCAATAACTCGGTCACTCTGCGAATGCTTTTTGCCATAAAATGAAGAAGCGTAAACAAATGTGTTAGGACGTCGTTTGTCTTTCCTTTTTCAGACACGTCCAAATACATGTACTTGGAAATCTTTTTTTGTTACTGGGAGTATTCTTCATGAGTTGTGCCAACTGTTTTATATTCAGCCATTAAAAATGCTGTCTAATTTATGTGACTGCAGTTGACTAATATAGTCTTCTATTTGTTTAGACGAGACATGGTCTTTTCTCATCGGAATTAAACCCCATCTAAACCGGAATTCTATTAGGGAAGAATTTAGATACTTTTAGGTAGGTGGCTGCTTCATGTAGGGTGAAAGTCACACAGAAAGCTCCTAGAGGAGTTTTTACATGCCTTTCACCCTGCATATCGTTGCCACCTGTCTCACAAACCGATATTTTTACGAAACTTTATGTTCGGTTTGGAGGGGTTTAACTGCATAATTTGTATAACTGGAATTTAGATAACGTAATTTGTAATGGTAACACATATGTATTAGTCCGACTAGCCATTCCAGTGATTGGGGCCTGAGTTATCTACCAAGTATAGGGGTTGTGCGGATAATAGGACCAGGGTGAAAAGTTTAAACTAACATTTCTGCAATACAAAATTAAATACATCTCGAATAACGACTATCGAAAAAGAAATCGGTCTATTAGGACAAGAGTGATGTAAATGATAAAACAAGAAACATCAGGAACTTACGCTCTACCCCAGTCATAGATGGCAGGTGATAAAAATAGAATGGTAAGTGGGGTGCTGCGTCCGCTACCTCCTTGCAATACTTGACCAAGTAGTCTGAAATAGAAAAGTATATTTTAGTATGCATATACAGTAAAGCCCTTTCTAAACCATGATTCTAGTACAGAATAATTCAGATACTTTTAGACAGGTGACTGCTCAATGCAGGGTTAAAGTCATGACTTTCACCCTGCTTTAAGCCGCCACCTGCCGGCCTCCAATATCGACATTTATATTCAATTTAACGTCCGGTTTAGAGAGGTTTTATTGTATAAACCTTTTAACTCTGACATTCGTCTTGACCAAAATGGTGTCTACTTCACTCCTCAAAGTACGAACAATCATATTAATGTCATGTATTGTGGACTGTAAACTTTATTGTCTGATTCAATATTTTTTTCAAAGCACAATTTCTTAATTTTGTCAATACCACGCATTGTCGACAGCAACATTTGTTATCTGTCTCAACCGTTATTATGTGTCCTTTTTGATATCTAATAGCTTATATCCCACATGTTTGCCCTGATCAACGAGAGTTTAAACAACATCAATGTGTCAATTATACATCCTGATTAGAAGCCAATTTACTGGACAAATCAACATTACGTGACTGTGCGAAGGTTATAACACTTTTTCTCTATTGCATGTATGCTATTTGCAAACACTTCCAAGAAGACTACAAACTCATATACGTTATCACGTTATCAATGTAACATTGATTGGTGTGAACGCATATAGTACTAAAAGTAATTAAGGATACACAATGAACACACATCGGCGAACATTAATGCGCATGTAGTAAAGTCCAGCAGGAAAAGCCGCACACAAAATTGCATTATTATTCAATAGAGTTTAAAGCATTGGATAAGAAAAAGAAAATGTTTTAATTTACACATCGTATCTAGACCTCTGAATTCTAACCTATGTTCTTTGGCTTGAAGAATAGTGGAGGCACAGTGGCAATGGCATCGGCACCAACCCTTGCGGCATGCTTCGCCTAGCAAAGATAATGCAAAAGGATTTGGTTTTCAGAAAAAGCTCTTCTGATACTATAGTACAACATGGACAAGCTATATATGCATATTTGATCAGAGTCTGAACGCTTTTGTAAGTTATTATGTAATAAAAAAATAGATTATAGTGGCTGGTCGCAAACCATGTAGCTGCTCTTTAGTCGCTGTTTCCCCTTCCAGCACATTAAGCTGACTGTTTTAGATTTATACATCATTATCGTTACTACTTTAAAATAACAGTTTCACTTCCAACGCCATGGTCATGTTAAAATATTTTGTAATTCCATTTGGTATACCTAATAATTATAAGAGAAAACGTTACCCTTGTTATTTTCTCTGCCAAACCCATTTTAAAATTGTTTCTCATATTTTGTTTGAATACGTCTACATCATTAGCTTCTAATTATCCACACATTGGCTACATCTAAATATTTTCGCGTAAAATGTATCTGTACATTAACAACATCTACAATGCAAGCGTCTTTGTTATAGATATATTGATCACATGTACTATACAATCGTCTTTGTTATTGATATATTGACCCACATCTACAATACAAGCGTCTTTGTTATAGATATATTGACCACATCTACTATACACGCGTCTTTGTTATAGATATATTGACCACATCTACTATACAAGCGTCTTTGTTATAGATATATTGACCACATCTACTATACAAGCGTCTTTGTTATAGATATATTGACCACATCTACAATGCAATCGTCTTTGTTATAGATATATTGACTACATCTACTATACAATCGTCTTTGTTATAGATATATTGACCCACATCTACTATAAAATCGTATTTGTTATAGATATATTGACCCATTTCTACTATACAAGCGTCTTTGTTATAGATATATTGACCACATCTACAATACAAGCGTCTTTGTTATAGATATATTGACCACATCTACAATACAAGCGTCTTTGTTATAGATATATTGACCACATCTACTATACAAGCGTCTTTGTTATAGATATATTGACCACATCTACTATACAAGCGTCTTTGTTATAGATATATTGACCACATCTACTATACAAGCGTCTTTGTTATAGATATATTGACCACATCTACAATACAAGCGTCTTTGTTATAGATATATTGACCACATCTACTATACAAGCGTCATTGTTATAGATATATTGACCACATCTACTATACAAGCGTCTTTGTTATAGATATATTGACCACATCTACAATACAAGCGTCTTTGTTATAGATATATTGACTACATCTACAATGCAAGCGTCTTTGTTATAGATATATTGACCACATCTACTATACAAGCGTCTTTGTTATAGATATATTGACCACATCTACTATACAAGCGTCTTTGTTATAGATATATTGACCACATCTACTATACAAGCGTCGTTGTCATAGATATATTGACCACATCTACAATACAAGCGTCTTTGTTATAGATATATTGACCACATCTACTATACAAGCGTCTTTGTTATAGATATAGTGACCCACATCTACTATACAAGCGTCTTTGTTATAGATATATTGACCACATCTACTATACAAGCGTCTTTGTTATAGATATATTGACCACATCTACTATACAAGCGTCTTTGTTATAGATATATTGACCACATCTACTATACAAGCGTCTTTGTTATAGATATATTGACCACATCTACTATACAAGCGTCTTTGTTATAGATATATTGACCACATCTACTATTCAAGCGTCTTTGTTATAGATATATTGACTACATCTACTATACAAGCGTCTTTGTTATAGATATATTGACTACATCTACTATACAAGCGTCTTTGTTATAGATATATTGACCACATTTACTATACAAGCGTCTTTGTTATAGATATATTGACCACATCTACTATACAAGCTTCTTTGTTATAGATATATTGACTACATCTACTATACAAGCGTCTTCTTTGTTATAGATATATTGACTACATCTACTATACAAGCGTCTTCTTTGTTATAGATATATTGACTACATCTACTATACAAGCGTCTTCGTTATAGATATATTGACTACATCTACTATACAAGCGTCTTCGTTATAGATATATTGACTACATCTACTATACAAGCGTCTTTGTTATAGATATATTGACTACATCTACTATACAAGCGTCTTTGTTATAGATATATTGACTACATCTACTATACAAGCGTCTTTGTTATAGATATATTGACCCACATCTACTATACAAGCGTCTTTGTTATAGATATATTGACTACATCTACTATACAAGCGTCTTTGTTATAGATATATTGACTACATCTACTATACAAGCGTCTTTGTTATAGATATATTGACTACATCTACTATACAAGCGTCTTTGTTATAGATATATTGACTACATCTACTATACAAGCGTCTTTGTTATAGATATATTGACCACATCTACTATACAAGCGTCTTTGTTATAGATATATTGACCACATCTACAATACAAGCGTCTTTGTTATAGATATATTGACCACATCTACTATGTAAGCGTCTTTGTTATAGATATATTGACCACATCTACTATACAAGCGTCTTTGTTATAGATATATTGACCACATCTACTATACAAGCGTCTTTGTTATAGATATATTGACCACATCTACAATGCAAGCGTCTTTGTTATAGATATATTGACTACATCTACTATACAAGCGTCTTTGTTATAGATATATTGACCACATCTACTATACAAGCGTCTTTGTTATAGATATATTGACTACATCTACTATACAAGCGTCTTTGTTATAGATATATTGACCACATCTACAATACAAGCGTCTTTGTTATAGATATATTGACCCACATCTACTATACAAGCGTCTTTGTTATAGATATATTGACTACATCTACTATACAAGCGTCTTTGTTATAGATATATTGACCACATCTACTATACAAGCGTCTTTGTTATAGATATATTGACTACATCTACTATACAAGCGTCTTTGTTATAGATATATTGACCACATCTACAATGTAAGCGTCTTTGTTATAGATATATTGACCACATCTACTATGTAAGCGTCTTTGTTATAGATATATTGACCACATCTACTATACAAGCGTCTTTGTTATAGATATATTGACCACATCTACTATACAAGCGTCTTTGTTATAGATATATTGACCACATCTACAATACAAGCGTCTTTGTTATAGATATATTGACTACATCTACTATACAAGCGTCTTTGTTATAGATATATTGACCACATCTACTATACAAGCGTCTTTGTTATAGATATATTGACCACATCTACAATACAAGCGTCTTTGTTATAGATATATTGACCCACATCTACCTTACAAGCGTCTTTGTTATAGATATATTGACCACATCTACAATGCAAGCGTCTTTGTTATAGATATATTGACTACATCTACTATACAAACGTCTTTGTTATAGATATATTGACCACATCTACTATACAAGCGTCTTTGTTATAGATATATTGACTACATCTACAATGCAAGCGTCTTTGTTATAGATATATTGACCCACATCTACTATACAAGCGTCTTTGTTATAGATATATTGACCACATCTACTATACAAGCGTCTTTGTTATAGATATATTGACCACATCTACAATACAAGCGTCTTTGTTATAGATATATTGACCCACATCTACAATACAAGTGTCTTTGTTATAGATATATTGACTACATCTACAATACAAGCGTCTTTGTTATAGATATATTGACCACATCTACAATGCAAACGTCTTTGTTATTGATATATTGACCACATCTACTATACAAGCGTCTTTGTTATAGATATATTGACCACATCTACTATACAAGCGTCTTTGTTAAATTGTTATAGATATATTGACCACATCTACTATACAATCGTCTTTGTTATAGATATATTGACCCACATCTACTATACAAGCGTCTTTGTTATAGATATATTGACCAAATCTACAATACAAGCGTCTTTGTTATAGATATATTGACCACATCTACAATACAATCGTCTTTGTTATAGATATATTGACCACATCTACTATACAAGCGTCTTTGTTATAGATATATTGACCACATCTACTATACAAACGTCTTTGTTATAGATATATTGACCACATCTACTATACAAACGTCTTTGTTATAGATATATTGACCACATCTACTATACAAACGTCTTTGTGGTCGATATATTGACCAAATCTACAATACAAGCGTCTTTGTTATAGATATATTGACCACATCTACAATACAATCGTCTTTGTTATAGATATATTGACCAAATCTACAATGTAATTTAAGTTATCTTTAAATAGATCACATCTAACATGTTAGTTATTGATACATGGACCGAATTTAAAATGTTTGCCTGTACATTGACCACATTTATCCATGTGTATGACTACATCTAACATATAAGCGTATAAGGTATCTGTACAACAGTCACATCTAATATGTTAGCGTCCAAGTTATCGATACACTGACCACAACTAAACATGCTCGCGTATAAGTATCTGTACATCAGCCAAATGTAATATGTTTTCGTCTAAAGTATCTGGGCATTGGCCACATCTAACATGTTTGCGTTTAAAGTACATGTGCATTGGCCACATCTAGTACTTTGGCGTTTAACTACATCGATTAGGAATTTAGCACTTTCGCCATCAATATTACATGTATAATTTACTGCTGGTTGACTATTTATGGACTGAATTTTCTAGATTGCACATTGAGATGGGAACATTTGTGTGTGACTTCACAGTGGGAGCAGACCTGGATCAGACAGCTCCTACTCTGCAAAAGTGCCTTAGGTCGTCTATATGAGGAACAGGGGTAAGACAAATTTACCTCGGTAATAAGTACAGTAGGGTTCCTCTAGAGGGACTACTCAATTAACGCTTTCGCTGCCAATGCCGGATCTGTGATTACCTATGCAAACAGTTTGGATCCAGATGAGACACCGAGTAACTCGGTGTCTCATCAGGATCCAAACTGTTTGTTACTGTTACTATGTTTTTGAAATAAAAATGAAGAAAATCAAAAATATGAAAATTTGTAGCAGACGACAAAGTTAGCAGACGACAGAGTTTGGCAGCGAAAGGGTTAACAGATATTTGCTCTTTAACCGCAGGCGCTTGCTCAATGCTGGAAGAAAGTAGTGCAAACCATATTTTGCTTGAACTTTCATCCTACTTTAACCCTTTCTGTCATGTAAACGTGTTTTTACGCATTTGTAAACAGAGTAGACCCAGATCAGACGATTCCTAGAGTAGTCCTCTGATCTGGGTCTGCTTTGTTTGCTAATATAACTTCATAGATATGTTTGTTTCTTCACTTTCTAAAATGTCTACAATATTCCACCTTCTACACTTCTTTATAGCTATTTTGTTAATGTATATTCAGTAGATACATGTATAGAAATGTGGTAATACAGAACAAAGAAAGGGTTAAGCTATCACATGGCTTTAAGCTTTTTTGGGTGACGACTTTAGAGAGGATCTACTGAAGGTTCTTACCATGGCTATAGAGTCATGAACGTTTAGGGCGCCCACGTGTACTACGATAGCTTGCAGTCTGCCACTAGATTGTATATGAAATAAATACAGTAAAATCTCGATTATTCGAACACTAAAATTACGTATTATTATCGATCTTTAAGACAGGCGGCAGCTTAATGCATGTTAAAAGTCATGCCGAAAGTTCATCAAGTAACTTTCTGAATGACATTCACTATGCAGTAAGCAGTCACCTGCCTAAAAGGGTGTAAATAAATTATTCTATACAGAAAATTCGAATGATCGATTTTACTGTAATGCTGTTATAATAAAAAAAAAAGGCATTGATGTCATAGTGAAGCAAATGCTATCGTACATAAACAAAGGATGTTTTCATACATGAAAAAAGGTCAAAAGTGAAGCGTATACTATAGTAAGAAATGAAACAATGCTGCTTTTCTATTCACGAAAACGCTTTTGTTTTATAAATTGAAACACGCTATGTTGTCATAAATGAATCAAACAATGTTTTGCTTAAATGAAACAAATAATTGTGTTATCGCTCTGAAGATATATAACCAATCATAACATAGAGATGTCATAATTAACCATGTCAAGAGGGTGAAATAATCTATTTGATTTTCACTTTGTATCGTTAAACGTTAATAGTTGATATTGAAGACGATTCAGTTCAGAACAATTTCTCATTTTGACAATTTATGTAACTTTTGAAGCAGTTTTTGGAAATGGTATCTTATTTTGTTTCCTTGCGTTTGTGTATCAGGAACAATTCAATATAATTTAATATTATTTTACATGAGCACCATAATCATAAACCAAACCTTTTCTTCCCCACTTCAATCCATTTCTCCACAACTTTCTCTCGTTCTTCAAGGGTAAGAGAAAATCCCTCGCCCGTGGTTCCATTAACTGTAAAATAAACATAAGAAAGAAACGCAATGAAATATAAGAACACATTTTGTAAGCATTGGCACAGTTACAGAGTAGCAATATACAGTAAACCATCTCTAAACCAGAATTCCAGTAGAGAAGAATTTAGATACTTTTAGGAAGGTGTCTGCTTAATGCATGATGAAAGTAGTGCAGCTTTCTGCATGACTTTCATCATGCATTTTGTTGCCACCTGCTTCCAAGACTGCCTTTAACGTCCGGTTTAGATGGGTCTTACTGTATCACAATAAACAAAAACTTGGCCATGTAACCTTCATAACGTCGAATTATTATATGATGTAAATTCGCCAAATTGAATTTTTACCTGTGTGTGTGCGTGCGTTTGTGCATGTTTGCGTGCGTGTGTGTTCTCTGGTCTTGGTATTATAAGAGTTCACCATATAATTATTCATAACGTCATTACATCAATATTAATTAAGCGAACATTTAACCCTTTCCTTCATATAAACGTGTTTTCACGCATTTGCAGAGTAGACCCATATCAGACGGCTCCTAGAGGAGCCGTCTGATCAGGTTCTATTCTGTTTGCTAATGAAATTTGAAAGATCTGTTTTCTTTACTTTCTGAAATGGCTACAATGTTCCACCTTCTATGTTTCATTATAACTATTTTGTCCAAGAATATTCAGTAGGTATTGACATTTAGAATAAATGTAGAACAGGTAAAGTGTTGAAGGAGCCATGCGTGCGCCAATGGGAAACCAGCCCTACCGTAGATCTGTGTGAAGCCTTTGTCTGCCAGGTATTTGCAATAGTCTTCGATTTTGTCGTAGTCAACATCTCTAACGAAATACAGAATAGAATATAATAGAAAGGTTTTTTTTTTATTATAGTGACATGTGATTTACAAATGCATATATGTACCAAATAAACATTATAAACTTCACCCGACCCCATGGGCATATATGTCACCTTCACACTTATTCATATTAAACATGTATACAAAAGTCGTAAATATAAACATATTTGGTCAGTTTATATACCTAGATATATCTGGGAATATAATCATATCAAAGTTCTTGGTTAGAATCAGTAGAAATTCTACTGTAAAGTCTGGTTTATAGTCTGGTTAAAGTATAATAATGTTCTCCTGTGTAGATAAGCCTTAACAATAAACTTAGCTACTTTTCTTGTATGATCATTAAGTAATGTCTTCATTCTTTTGATTCGCTTAGCTGCAAAACTGCAGTCATTCAATACATCACCGAGTACCTGGGCCCTAATTTCACTGTATTGTCTACATGTAAGGAGGACATGAGTGTCGTTTTCTGTGGCCATGGTATCACATAATCTACATACTCTGCCACATAGTTGTTCTCCAACCGATATAGCGACCGGTTTCAATCCTAATTGGTAAAATACCACAACGAAATTGAGCTAACATGGAGCGCTGGTACTTTGTTAAATTCAATTTAATGTACCTATCACTTCCAAACTCTTCCTTAAATAGTCTGTAAGTACGAAGTTCGGGGTTATTTTCAACAGAAACACGCCATAACTGGTTATAGTATTCTACCAATCTGGTTTGGGCGCTCTGTAAGTTTATATGCTGTTTTTCATTATTGTTGTCTCTACAATTAAGAGTATTCATAATGTGTCTTATATATTTCACTGCACCAGTTATTATCTCCTTTTTCATAATCATATTCAAATGCACGTTTTGTGATACGGATATCGTCTATGTTTACAAGTCTGTTCCAAAACCTTAACATGTTGAGCCAGTGCCTATATCTGGATGGGAGCAACCCCATATCACACACAGTCGCTGCAACCGGTGCGTATCTGTTGACACCAAGGGAATAACGGACGGCTCTAAATTGTACATTGTCTAATTGCTGGTACTTTTTAAAGCCCAAGACTTTTGAGCAATAGTCAATGACAGGGAAAACACAATTCTGTATAAGTTTTTCATAGGAACTGAATCCAAACTCTTTCATTGGGTGTATTTTTGTTAATTATGCTACTAAGCGCACGCGAACCACCCTTACTGATTGCATCACGGTGAAATGAGAAATCGTTTCTTTCGTTAAACAATACACCTAAGTACGTGTTACTAACTCTAGTTGATTGTCACCGATATGGAATGGAAAAGTGGACCTGGATCGTCTTCCTTTTCTAAAGTGGACACACTTAGATTTCGACGGGTTTATGAGTACGCGCCATCTTTTACACCACGTGTACAGCACATCGAGCATTGTTTGTAGATCATCTTCACTCTCAACCATGTGCAATAAGTCGTCTGCATATAGGAGAATCGATATCTTTGATTCACTGAAGCTCACACCACGATCAAGGTCATTTATTTCTTTAACTAGATCATTTTTAAAGATAGCGAATATTGTCGGAGATAAATATTTCCCTGGGCGATACCAGACGTACAGCCGAACTACTCAGTCAGTCAATTGTTTATCTTTATACAGGCAGATGTCTGTTTGTACATTTCCATACTGCTATACCTCTGACAGAGGTCCAGATACGATGGGTAAATTGAAACATTTTCAAAAATAGCTGCTTTATTTCTCCAGCAAACCCTGAACCGAAAACGGACAAATAAATAAACAAACAACTATTTACCCATTAGCGGTCATAGGCGTGAAGGTAGCTGGCACCAGACCAGTCAGCGTGAATGCGCTAATCTGCAAAAGCAATAAAACCAGTCGTAATCTACCATTTGTATTTCGAAGTGTTTGTGGCAGATGGTAGCTTAAGGCAGGGTGAAAATTTGCCCCCCCCCCCCCCAAGTTTAAAAACTCAGAAACCTGACTGTCGTTCGGTATCATCAGTCTTCTTTAATCCATTCCTTAATATTGACGCATTTTCACGCCTCTGTAAAAGTCAATTTTTGAAACCATTGTGATAGATAGAGCATTTGCTTTAATGCTCTGTCTAGCACAAACGTTTCCAAACTGCACAGATCTAAATTTTCCTATTTCTAGTAAATGGTCCTTTTCAGTAGAGTTATTCAAAAAGGTTTAGATAGATTAGAGGATAGATAATACAACAAAACTCCTTACTTTACACATTTAAGTACACTAAACCCCTCTAAACCGGGTATTTAACCCCTCGCTTGCTATTCACGTCAATATACCTACCTGTAAATAGTGAAGACCCAGATGAGACAACTCCTGCAGGAGCTGTCTCATCAGGGTCTGCACTATTTACAAGTTGATTGTGTAACTAGTGCACTCCACAGCAGTGATTGCATAGCGAAATACTTGTACACAGTGAAGATATATGTAATTATACAACAGGGCATGGGTAATGAAGGAGAAATGTATTTTAAAATTCAGCAAGCGAAGGGTTAAACTGGTACGAATGTCGTTCTTTAAGGCAGATGCCAGCTTTAAAGAGGATGAAAGTCATGAAAAAGCTCCTTTGGGAGCTTTCTGTGCGACGTTCACTCTGCATTAGGCACCACCTGCCAAATAAACATCTGAACTCTTTAATTCCGGTTTTAGGGAGTTTTACTGTACCTCCCCACAACGGTCGAGGAATACATATCAACCACCTGCTCTTGTATTTCCAGTACAAGGCAGGGCTGGGCCTATTGTGTTACATAATGACATAGATCTGGGTCCAGTTTCTACCATTGTTAATATATTCTTTTTAATATGCGATTGCAAAATTCTAGCTGATTAGTATTCATTAACTGTTCATACATGTACATGTATCATCACTAGATAAGTGGAATGTGTTCCACATACATGTACATGTAGATAGATGCTACTTTCAATTGTAAAGATAACAAGATACAATGTTTGCCAGATCCGTCCGCTACGTTACTTTGCGCACGACTGGGCGTGTACTTACATTGAGTTTCATTAATTAACCTTTTACTTGTTAGAGACACATATTTATGCCTATAACCCTTTCCTCTATGAATATTCTTGTAAGAAAGCATGACGTTATGGATATCAATTAGATTAATTTACTATAACTGCACATTGACACTGGAAGATTTGGTCATGGCCAAAACTGTAGAACCATATCTATACTATATCATAAGCAAACAGAGTGGACCCTGGTCAGATGGCTCCTACAGGAACCGTCTGATCTTGGTCTACTCTGTTTGAAAGGCGTGTTTTAAATGGTTAAAACATATCATACTTAGATTAGACAACTCCTGTAATTGTTTGACGAGGGTCTGCTATGTTTGCTTATGTGATTACAGTAAAACCTACCTTAAGCTTCCATTCGTGTATTTAATATAAGAGTCTTAAAAAGCAGGCGGTTGCTTAATGAAGGGCAAAAATAAAACAAAAAACTCCTATAAGCTCATATAGGAGTTGTATGCATTACTTCTGACCAGCATTGAGCTACCACCAGTCTTACTGACCAATAATTAGACATCTTTTTGATGACCGCTCAGGACAGTGTCTAGTGTATATAGAATGGTTTGTATAACAAAGCGCAATCACATCATAAAAGAGTTTGGATCCTGATGTGACACCGTGTTAATCGGTGGCCCACGTGGATCCAAACTGTTTGCAATTAGATAATCGCAGATTGGCATCGAAAGAATCAACACTTTGTCTTGATGCAGACCCCCACAGCGCTGAATTTTCAAATGGACTATTCCAAAATTCAAACGGTTCAAGCATACAGTGAATATTTATGGATTTTTCTAAATAAAAGTGTTAGATGACAAACAATGTAGACCCTGATGAGAGGTTCCTCTAGGGTTCCTCACAACTGGGTCTACACTGTTTGCAAAGGATATAAGTGACTGTAAGGGTTAAGGTACGTACTGCAGATACCGATAATTAACCATTTACCTCATATAAACGTGTTGTCCCGCATTTGCAAACAGAGTAGACCCAGATCAGACGGCTCCTATAGGAGCTGCTGTCTGATCTTGGTCTGCTCTGTTTGCTAATGACTACAATGTTCAACCTACCATATTTCATTATAACTATTTTGCCCATCAATATTCTGTTTGTATTGAAATTTTGAATAAACATAGAACAGGGAAAGAGTTAAAAACTATCGAAGTATGTCTATACAGGTTGCGCTATATGTGAGTAATTTCTGTGTGTGACATCAATGTCTAGCCAAACTACATACCTGTTCATGTATCGTCATAAAATATTAACTTTGTACACGAACCTCTCAAAATGAAAATAAATAAATAAACGAAATAAACCATTTTTATTTCTTCTTAAAAGATTAACTAACAAGGATAAATCTATGAATACCTATGAAAATACAAAATGTAGTAGGGACCCAGAAGAGACTCCATATAAATCGGTGTCTCATCCGGGTCCTGACAATTTGATGCTGTGAGTATTCAGAATTTTAAAGAAAACTGTAACATGGCAAACCATGGAGATCCTGATGAGAAGGCTCCTCTAGGAGTCTTTGCATTTCATCTGAGTTTACACTGTTGTAAAGGGTATGAATGACGTGTGACCCGCACTGAAAGGGCCAATCCTTTCCAACCATATCCTTCATATAAAAGAATTTTCGCTCACGCCTTAGCCAATAGAGAAGACCCGGATCAGACGGCTCCTATAGGAATCGTCTGATCCGTGTCTACTCTGTTTGCTTTTGACATGATATGGATATGATTTTAAAGGTTTTATAACAGCAATATATTCCCTTGAAGAGTTCATATTGTAAACAAATGAGCTATTACACTTGAACTCATCCTCCCTTAGACTATTTTAGACTCAACCTCTTTGAATAAATCTGAGGAAAAGGAGCATTCACTATAGAAAAGGAGAATTTTAGAATTGTGTAGATTTTAAATAATTGTGATAAATAGAGCATTTCCTCCTGTGGAGCAAATGCTCTATTTATCACAATGGTTTCACAAAATAAAGTTTACATAAGCGCAATAAGGCGTCAGTATTGATGAATATTGAACAGGGAAAGGATTAATCAAACCAAAGATAAACAAACTCACCGTGCTCATTGTAGAGGTGACGTTCTTCGACGGTAGTTCAATATTTGTGCCCTGTACAGTAGCATGTGTCACTGATAATTCTCCGATATAGATAACGTAGATGTCGGTGAGGTAGTAGCCTTATACACTACGTGTACATATATATACATATGTACAACGTGTACAACCCACTCATTCAGTAGACCTACAGTGTAGACATAATCAAACATACATAAACCGTGAAGACCGAGATGAGAGGGCCCTTAAAGGGGTCCTGAGTCTGTATTGTTTGCTTAACCATTTCCCTGTTCAATATACATGTAAGAAATAATGACACCGTGAATATTTATTAGCTGAAATTTTATAATGTAAACTTTTCAAGGAATTTGCTTTGACAAAAGCTGTAGAATCAGATCTATATAATGTCAAAAGCAAACAGAGCAGACCCTGATCAGACGGTTCCTATAGGAGCCGTCTGATCTGGGTATACTCTGTTTGCAAATGCGTGAAAATGTGTGTATATGAAGGAAATGGTTAATTTGCCAGTTTCAACAGCGATCATGTAATCCCCTCAGCAAATAGTTTGAATCCGAACGAGACGTCGAGTCACGTGATACCTCATCAGGGTCCATACGACTATTTTACACTCTGGCACTGATTTAAAAGGACATCGAAGACAACTTGAAGCAGACAACAAGTGTTCTAGTTGCAGACGGTTAAACAACCGATTTGTGAGATTTACGTTAGTATAGACAGTTCATGCAGAAACATTCATGATCTTAACCCCTTAAGTGCCATGAGGACGGGTCTGTAATATATGCAAACATTTGGTACCTGGTGGGACGCTGTGTAACTCGCGGTTTTATCAGACTCATCAGAATCCAAACTGTTTGACACTGTTTATTGTGTTATAAAGAAATTGAACAACAGCCCACTCTAGAGTTAGAAGCAGCCGAGCATGTGTGAAGCAGAAGATAATGAACAACAGCCCACTCTAGAGTTAGAAGCAGCCGAGCATGTGTGAAGCAGAAGATAATGCTGACAAGGAAAGGATTAAAATGTTTAATGTTTGTTTAACACCTGCAACTTTAAAAGATGTATATTCACCAGTGCATGGCGATATTTATATGTTTAACCATTTACCTTATAAATATTCATGTAAGAAAAATTGACAGTATGAGTATTCACTAAATCTATTTTATTATTGCGTATAAATACAGGACGTTTTTGTCATGGCAAAAACTGTAGACTCCGACCTGTCTTATTCCATAAGCAAACCGAGCAGACCCTAGATAATATTGGATAAGCACGAGTGATATCGGAGATCCACACACACATGCACACAACGAAAAGACAGACAGACACGCACACACACACGCACGCACGCACGCACGCACACGCACGCACGCACGCACTCACACACACACGCACGCACGCACGTACGCACGCACATACACACATACACACACATCAAGTATTTTGTGCACCTTGCTTTAAGCACCCACCTGCCCATACATACCAGCTAATTAACACTTTTTAGTGGTCGTTATAGAGAGGTTTTACTGTATCTACGTATGAAAGGTTGTACAATACTGTAGTCCAGCACTGACCTACATAAGAGTCTCTTTAAAGTGACCATTTAACCTATCGTTTTAACCCCTATCGTTTCAGGAAAACCTGTCCATATCTTATATTTGAACTCATCCATTTTTCACGTGGTAAAACATATTCGTTAGTAATAAGATCGATGGGTTCAGTAAACAGTGGATACCCTGGTCAGAGGGCTTCTTCAGGAACCCCCTGGTCAATGTCTACACTGTTTGTTTGTGTCTTTATAATAAACACTGGGCGCTAATGGGGGAAAAGAAACAAATGACTCCTATGGGAGTTATCTGCATGTCGATCATCCTGTATTATCTCATTCCCTCGAGACTATTTTTAGACTCAACCTTTTTTAATTAACTATAGAAAAGGAGAAATTTAGAATTGCGTAATTTGAAACCATTGTAATAAATAGAGAATTTGCTCCATAGGATCAAATGCTCTATTTATCACAATGGTTTCAATAAGTTTTACAAAGGCACAAAAAGGCGTCAGTAGGAGAGAATGTGTTAACCTGCCATAAGACGTAATCTTTATTTTTCTAAGTGCGTCTTTGGTCAGCTTGGATCCAGATGAGACGCCGAAATCCCCAGGTCATAAGTAAAACAGTGGCAATCCACAAACAGTAAAATAACAAGTTCAAAAGTAAAAGTAACTATATGAAAGTAAAATAATTTGGTCAGGATATCCTGAGAACTAGAAATCTAGTACATGTACAGTATAACCTAAACAAGTGTTCCCTTTTCTAATTCTGAATTGTAACTACCACAGAAGGGGGCGGCAGGGACGCATGTAGCAACGTTAAATGTCGCACCGCGGCTTAATGTCGCACTTGACGTTATATGTCGTAAGGCTGACGCTAGATATCGGAACCAATGCTAAATGTCGCAAACCCCCTGACGTAATGTGTCACATCTGTAACGCCAAATATCGCAACAAATTGTACTGCCGCTATGTCACAACATCAACGCTAAATGTCGCACTTCTTTATAAGTTAAGTACCTAGTTATAGTCTACTTTCAGTCCAAAGGACATCTCAGCCGACTATACATTTACTCCCCTGGTCATTGAGCCATTCGCCTACAATATTGAGCACTGCTAACATATGGCGCAATCATGCAGCCACAATACAAGGAACTAATGTCAACAGTCACTCTCTCGTATTTGATACATGTACTTAGGATCACATCTGTCTTTCTACTGCCCACCTCTCTCCCTCTTTCTCTCCACTTTCTCCCCCACTCGCTCAATCTATTCTCCCACCTCTCTTTCTCCATCACAAGTCTCTCCCCCTCTCCTATCCACCTTTCCCATTCCCTTTTGCTCCATTCTCTCCCACCTATTTCTTCTCTTAATCCGAATTAGCATTACCCTAGGGCTCTGTGAACGGTTTCGGGACGGACATGACCCTCCAAGCCTTTCTAAACAAAACAGCCCCGAATCAGACGGCTTCTCAAAGGGTCTTCTCTGTTTGCTGATTAAATAATATAGATGTAATTCTAGGGTTTCTGCGATGCCAAAAGGAATATGATTATATACTATCACAAACATTCGGATAAGATATATTCATAATGCCATATTCCTTATATAAATAAACAAGAGGTTAAACCCTGATAATACGTGTAGGCTCCACCGTCATCATCATGATGTACATGTATATATAGATAAGTTTCACCGTCTACATTGTTTACTCGAATCATATTCTGTATTGAATCCCATTTCTCCGTATTCATATTGTCCGCCACGCAAAGGCATTAACGTTTTGAATGCTGAAAATGGGATTGGTTCACCAGTATCTAGCAATAGAGTACGTTCAGTATATAAGGACTTGTTTTGAACGGAAAAGAATGCAGACCCTGGGGGAAGGGCTCCTCTGGAATTTGGATAGGCACTGATCTTCTGAAAATGAAATGTTCCCTATTTTTGCTGTAACAAACAATACTGACATGATAATATTTTACCTTAACATTATAAGTATTCTATTCCTGAAAGAAATAAAGACACCAGGGGTAGTCTGACCTGGGTCTGCTTTGTTTGCAAAGACGTAGAAAGACGTATCTAGTATTTCGAGGTATGATCAAAAAGTTATTTACCCCATTTCACCCGGTTGGTAGTTTCTCAAACATTGAAAACGAATTGGAAGAAATTAAATATTGAACCATCTCGAAGATTAACCCTTTGATTGCGAGAAACGAATGAACAACCATGTGCAAACAGTATAGGCCCAGACCGGAGAGCCCTTTCGTCAGTGTCTGCAATATTGTCATTAAAGTGCCTCTCACAAATTATACTCTTACGGAATGAACTTGACCTTTAAATTGTGATAAACTATTCCACTCTGTTATATCAACGTTGAAAGAGTTAAATTAAACACGAGTGCTAAATGGGTTACCGTTTATCTAACTCTTTACTCCATAAATAGTAATATAAGAAACAACGACATCTGGGTCCATGCTTATAAAGCTTTTAGTTGAGTCTGAGTTTCGTTCTCAAGCTTTTGATTGGTCAGATTTGAGTTCTCAAGCTTTTGATTGGTCAGATTTGAGCCAAAGGCTCAAATCTGACCAATCAAAAACTTGAGAACGATCTCAGACTCAACTGAAAGTTTTATAAGCATGGACCCAGGAACATTAGATTAATTGTTATAATAGTAAATTGACATAGAAATATTTAGACATTGAAAAAATAATACAATCATACTTATGTTATATCATAAACAAATAGTGTAGAGCTTGATCAGATCCTGTACATGGGTTATGGTAAATGTTACGGTTGTACGTCGGGATACACCTGCATCTCCAAACGGCACGGTAAGACTGTGCCTTTGCGGTCGTACCAAGTTCATCTCCGATACCCTTGACCACTGTTCTGGGATACGTTATGAGCTTACACTAGGATAGTAATACATGATTGTACTACAAAACAGTACATATAAGGAGTGCGACATTAAGCGTTGATGTTGTGACATATAGCGGTAGTACAATTCGTTGTGACATATGGGGCTGCAGATGCGACATATATACCATCAGTAGGTTTTGCGACATTTAGCGTTGGTTCCAACATTAAGCGTCAGCCTTGTGGCATATAACGTCAAGTACAACATTTAGCGTCGGTTCGACAATTAACGTTGCTACAACGCCTCTTAGTATATAACGTGACGTTTTGACAGGTTAGTCGTACAAAAAGGATCTGATATTATCACGCTTATTCTCATTCTTATTGCATTTTAATGGATTAAATCTTACGTAATAGCTATCATCCGCCGGTAAGCTCTGGCAGTTATTACGATGGAGGAATGATCTGGAGAACAACAGTAAGTATATAAAGAATAACCAGTGTAATACTAAGACACATATCAAAAGGCGCGTAACAATAGCAGAAATCGCATGGATTGGGGCTGTAAAATGCGGGTGGTGCACAAGCTCCTTTTGGAACTTTCTGATTCTTTGGAAGCTTTCTTGTCATTTTAGCCTTAACGTCCTTTGGAAGCTAACAGATGCATTCTGCTCCTTTTCGAACTTTCTGGTCTTCCCGAGCATTCTGCACCTTTGGGAGCTTCTGCTGCTTCCGTCTACTTTGGGAGCTTCCTATAATAGTTTTTGTTCCCTGCATTTAGCTACACTTAGTCATTGGGTCCGACGGATATACATGTCCTTCTTTGAAGTGTCGTTTCATAGGAATATACATGTATAACATATTAATGATTGACGATCCAACAATTCGTAATTCAACAAACATGATCGACATTACACACTTCTCTTTCACTAACTTTTCTTTTATCCATACCGTTTGAAATATTAAAGAGAAATTTTCAAACAACAAAGACCAGAAACCACAACAACAATAAAACATTTGAAATCAATTTATAATCATAAAATGGCATCAAATTATTCTAAAAGTCCGTGGGTGTAAATAATAGTCATCAACTCTAAGTTCATTCGAGTGATTCGGCGTCTCATCTGGATCCAAACTGTAAGTCGCGTTTAGCTGAATAAGTCTCATTTTCGTCGAAGCTGTAAGTCGCGGTTGGTGGGATAAAGTTAATTGCACATAATTCCTTCATCAATACATGTATTCACAATGCCCTACTCTTGTTGCACCATTAGGAACACTACAAATCGAAGCAAAGATGATGAACTTGTTGATGTTTGTATTTTGGTTGATTTGGTTGTTTTGGTTGATTTGGATGTTTTGGTATTGTGTTAGTATTTTGTCATCTTGGGCTAATTATTACAGAGTGGATGCTAATACAAAAGAATCGTCTTGAGGATCGTATAAAATACACAGTACTGATACATAGTGGAAGTTTGTCTTGAGGATCGTATAAAATACACAGTACTGATACATAGTGGAAGTTTGTCTTGAGGATCGTATAAAATACACAGTACTGATACATACTGGAAGTTTGTCCTTTGCAAACAGTGTAGACCCAGATGAGTGGGCTCCTAGAATACACTTTTGTTTAGAGGAATCCCTAAATATTCACCATAAGCTTGACCTGTTTGAATTTTGGAATAGTCCATTTAAACAGTCAGCATTGTAGGGGTTATCCCATACCCAGTAACGTTACCCTGACACTTGGCTAACCATTTCTAGCAACTGCCTGTTATCCATAGCGTTAAGTCACCACTATCGCTTTTAAAATTCTACTCTATAGATACGTGTACTTGCTTGCTGGGTATTGATATCGATACCCAGAGATGCCAGCGAGTAAAGTGGTGCTGTGGACCCATACACACGGAAAATGGACCAGAGGACGACCAGGCTCAACAATGGTCGACATCCTGATGCATGACACAGGCGCATCAAGCCCGGATGAGTTAGGCCGATGAATGAGGGAAAGGACAGATTGGAGGTGCCGACAGCGTGTCCGTCTGTGGACGACCTGAGAGAGATAGATACACCATATTTGCAAACAGAATTGACCACGCAGTTTATATAGAGGACCTTACGTGAGTGTTCATGATTATTGGATATATTAAATGAGTCTTATTATAACGATAAAAGCGAGCTTTAAGATAAGATGATGTGACGTAACGCTCGAGCCACTAGTTATATTATAAACATTAGTACAATTCTACAGTAGCTACTAAAATATTACATGGGTGTCCTGCAGTTTATACAGTACAAAGTAGTACAATTCTACGATAGAAACTAAGTATATAAAACGGGTGCCTTTTATATCAGATGACTATTTAATAATTGCCATAGTAAATATTTTTGTTGTAATTGATAATTTTATGAATGTTCATTAACTTCATTTTTACAGTGCACATTTTAATGCAAGTTTGGCTTAGACAAAATCTGTACGATCAAGTCTATTGATTCCGTGAGCAAACAAAGCAGGTCATGGGTAAATATGTCCTACAGGAGATGACTGATTTTGTCTATTCTGTTTGCAAAGGCGTTAAAAAGGTGTTTCTATGAGGGAAATGGTTAATTCAAAGCGAAGAGGAGTTTTCTTTGTTAGTTTCGTCCTTTGTCTAGCCTGTCCCTAAGACCAGACCTATTATAATCATTGTATAGAGAGGACAATGTAGAAAACAACAAACACATATAAGGCGGTATAATCATTTAATAATAACAGATCCGTTAAAGCTATTTTCAGATGTTCCGTTTATGTAGAAACATAACTTCTCAGTTCACTCAACAGTTACTGAAATCAATCTTCTTCAAGAATATAAATACAGTATACTTACATAGTGAAGACGCATTAAGAACAATCTTTGCTGTGGAATGTGGCTGTTTAATGCAGGATGAATGTCTTGGAGAAATCCCACAGGGAGCTTTCCGTATGACCTTCACCTTGCATTAAGCTGTCGCCTTGTTCTAGGCCGATAATGATACATATTTGTGTTTTTGTTAATTGAGGTTTCACGTCGCTTTAACAGCAATTCAGTGCTGGTGTGGCATCTAGCTAATTACAGGAAGAGGACGATCCTGTTTATTTGAGAGTTCGAATTTGTGAGGTTTTACTGTACGCCAATAGTGACTATCGGTTTACCTCTGTGGTTTTGATAAGTGTTTAAACCATTCTCTGTTGAATATTCATGTAAGCTATTTATGACTTCATGAATATTTATAAGCTCATTTTTATAATTGCATATGTACACATGAAATCTTGGTACAGTATTGGTAGAAACGCCAGATCAATTTTATAAAGCAAATCATTTCCAGTCAAAGAATCCAATTTCCGTGAGCTCAGTCTTGACACTATCCAGAACTTCTGCTGAAGGAGTCCACAGGGGAGCTCTTACTGGCCCTAGGTCGATCCCAACCCACTTTAGTACCGCCTTTTGCACACAAATTGAATTCCCCAGGGCAGCACCTACAAAAATGTTAAGCAGAGGTCCAGATAAAATGCTTAAATTAAAACATTTTCAAACTTCATATTTCTCCACCAAACCCTATGTTGTGACCACTCTTTAAAATCACCTGGAAGAGGTCATCCGTTCATGATTATTCAGTAGAACCCTTTAGCAAATAAGAATTTTATTCCTTATTCAACAGATGACTGCTTACTGCAGGTGGACAGTAGTGCAGGGTGTTCCTTTGGTAACATTCTGCATGACCTTCACCCTGAATTCGGTTGTCACTTGTCTTACCCCTTTCCCTGTTCTGTATTTATTTCAAATTTCAATACCAACTGAATAGTCCTAGTTAAAATAGTTATAATGATATATGTAAGGTAAGATGGGGCAGATCTATCAAATCCCATTAGCAAACAGAGCAGACACTGATCAGATGGCTCCTATATGAGTCGTCTGATCTGGGTTTATTATGTTTGAACATGCATTTATGAAGGAAGGGGTTAAAGACCGGTTATCGATACTTATTTGATATCTAATCCGAATTACTACATGTATATACAATTTTCGCCACGTTTTCTCACGCACACATGCTTATCTTACCGTATTTCATTACTATTCGTGCAAACTTCTGGTGTCTGATTTGGTCCAGTCTAGCTTCGCTGAGTTTATTTGCACCAACGTTGTCAGCGAGTCGGTGAACAAGCGCCGGAAGAATGTTGTAAGTGCTTCCAACTCCACCATCAGCACCCGTTGCAAGGCCGGCCAGGAGTTGCTGAAAGGAAGGTTTGGTATACAACACATCTCTAAAACGACCATATAGTGAACAAAACTGTAGGCTGCTTAATGCAGAATGGAAGTACATGTAATGCAAGAGTCCATGTTAGAGTGTTCTGTACAACTTTCGTCCGGCATTCATCCTGCGTTAAGCAATCATCTGTATTCATTAACGAAAATGAGACTTTCTTCGGTGGCCGCTGAGGAGAGGGCAAAGCTAACAAGTATACAATATGAGTGTCAAATTGTTTTGATCCAGATGCTCGGTGTTTCATTCGGATACAAAGTAGTTACAATGGTAATCGTATAATCGCCCGTAACATACTGTAGACCGTTATCAAACAACTCAACCAAGACATCTTCTGATCTGTGTCTACACTATTTGCACATAACTCGATATATCTGCAGTAAACCCACTCTAATGCGACCACCAAGTGGCAAATGCAGGTGGTAGCTTAATGCAGGACGAAAGTTATGCAGAAAGCTCCTATAGGAGCTTTCTGCATAACTTTCGCCCTGCATTAAGCAACCACCTGCTTATGAAAACAGCCATGTTTGTTCATTAAGCGGTCGCATTAGAGGGTTTTTACTATATATATTCTTTCATTATGCAGTTGAGATGTGTTTGTAACTGGTGCTCTTCGAACCAACTTCCCGGTAGACTCAACGTTGTTCATCTTCAGTATGTTCTGTATCATCTATACTATGAAAGCCCTCAAATCACCAAGATCAGATACCACGTGTCCTATGATTGTACAGGAAATGTATCATATTTACCGCATCGGTGCCATAGAGGATGTTGAATCGTTTGTCGTCTCTGTGTGGCGCCTCCATATGGACACAACCAATCATATCTATCAAATCCTTGTCGGAGAACTTGACTCCTACAAGATTGGGGATCTCCTTCATAGCAGAGGTGAGGAAATCTTCCATGTTTACTGAATAATAAAATTATTCAAATGTCACATACCCAATACTTCCCAGATAAGATGCGTAAATTAAAACATTTTCAAGAATAGCCCCTTATTTCTCCACTAAACCGTTTGTTTTGACCATTCTTTAGAATCGTCTCTTCGATTTTTGCAGAGAAATAACGATTGTAGTACGCACCTTCATCAATTGGTCTGCTTTCCGTCAACCTTAAGTCAACATATAGTTAACAGTGGGTGAATGTGTGTTAATAGTTTAACAGTTTGGATTGAGATTAGACACCGAATTACTTGGCTTCATATCAGGATCCAGTCTTTTAGATACACTGACCAAATTTCAAAGGAAATAGATATCATATTAGACATTACTAACATAACCACTGACTTCTTGTAACCAGGAAAATACGGATTGGTATAAATATTAAAACGTTTGCATGGGTCTGTTTTTAGAAAATCAGTTAATTTTGCAAACGATGTAGACTAAATTTCCTTCGGCGAGGTTGTTCTAATCAATCTAAAGGTTGATCAAGGAATAGACGGCGGAATGTATGCTATCGTACAAATAGAATGACCGCTCATAAAATTACGATTTAAATTCCACTAATATAGTCTGACAGGGAATTCCTGACAGTTACGCTCAAGGTCACAGAACTCTGCGTAGTGCGCACATATGAATATAGTCTTGGTTTTTAGAAATCTGTTTTAAAAACTTTACCCTGTCAAGCGTGGACTGACTTGAAGTTGAAATTATTTTGGACCAGAATGATATTCCTAGTTTCTCGGCGTAATATCAGAATCCTGTTTGACACTTAATCATTATCTCCTCGAAAGCGAATTGAAAGTAAGTAACCACTGGAACAGATTAGAGCTTAACCCATTTGCTCACAATGGATTATTCCATGTTTATATATTGGATAAATCCATTTTTATCTAAGGGATGTCTGGCATAAATGTTCAATTTCGTTTTGTTTTATATTGAAGTTCCTATCAGCAAACAGTGTAGACTCTGATCAGACGCCGCATTATGCGGCGTCTGATCAGAGTCTACGCTGTTTGCTTACATCCAATATATGGGATCGTGGGAGCAAATGGATTAAGCAGACGTCATCTCTGAGGACAGAATAAGAGTTACCCATTGGTTCCAATATTATTTTTGAAAAACGCATCCATTTTTCGTGTGGAGGGGGTACAACAAACATCATATTTGTTGGAATAAACCATTGCCATTGATGGGTTCACTTTACAGTGCAGATCCTGATTAGAGGGCTCTGTCGGTGACCATCTTATCTGGGTCTATAATGTTTGGTCATGTCCTTTTAAGAGACACTGGATTCTAATGGGTTAATGTAAATTAACAAATAGAAAAGAATGCATTACGCTGTACTGCCGTGCCAACCGGGACGTGGTAGAAGTAGAAAGGAAGCTCCGGAGCCACAGCGGCAACAGCTTTACAGTACTGCACCAAGGCCTCTGTGGACAAAATAACATACTAATGTAACAGGACGCCTTTAACCCATTCCTTCAACCAACCTCTTTGAATAAATCAACTGAAAAGGAGCATTCACTAGAAAAAGGAAAGTTTTAGAATTGTGCAAGTTTTGAAACCATTGATATAAATGCTATGGAGCAAATGCTCTATTTATCACAATGGTTTTGCAGATGCGTAAAGGCGTCAATATAGGGCAATAGGTTAAAGCGAATAAACATGTAGGTTGCTTATAACACTCGTTCTGCATTAACGTACCACCTCTCTTAAAGGCCAACGGTAAGAATTTCTTCGAGTGGTCTATTCAGATGGTTTAACCGTGGTCCTTTCGTCAGTGTGACGTAGTATAACCTTGAATTGTACTTGCGTACGCCTTTGCAAACAGAGAAGACTCAGATAAGACATATTCTCTAGGAGTTGTCTAATCAGAGTCTACTCACTCTGATTGCTCATATGTTACAAATTCGATTCTCCATAGTTGTCTTCGGAATTTGATTTATATATGTTTTATATATTTAATACAATAATTGAATTCATAACTTATGTAGTATTGCATGAATATTCATCAAGTAAAGGGTTAAGATATAGCAGCATGTGCAAGTGGTTTGGACCAAGTATGACTATTTCGACTCTTATCGAAGCTTTTAGACACTTAACCCAATGGAAGAAACACTTATAATGGTTTAATTTTCTAATCATGCAAAACTTAAAAAAGAATCACTAAATCAGTATAATGCTGGATCGAGATAGTCAAACTCTAAACAATATATATTATTTGGAAACAGTATTTTTGTATAAGATAAATAGTATGCATTGTGTTGACACTAATATTCCACATTTATGTATCGACAATTGTAATAGCATTAGCTGAAGAAAGCTGGCATATATTTGGAAATAGGCAAGGAGATAGACTTAAATTTCAGGAGACTGTAGAAAGTAAATACAAATTTTATTAAATACATCAACAGAAGAAAATATATATTTGGGAGAACATTCAACATGCGCTTGTCAATCGCGACCTGAGCATTTCTAGCTCAGGTAAGACGCAGAGTACAGTAAAACCGCTCTAAAATGGCCACTAAATTGTGCTAATTCGTTGGTTTTCAGGACAGGTGGCTGCTTAAAGCAATGTGAAAGTAAAACAGAACGCTCCTATATGCAGCCACCTGCCTTTAACATAAAATGCTTGTAATGTTGTGGCTGTTAAAGAGAGGTTTTACTGTAACTCAAATTAATGACTTACGGAGTATTGCTGGAATATTCTCCAAGTAAAGGGTTAACCTTTAGTAGCATGTGCAAGTGGTTTGGATCAAGGCGTGGCTATTTCGACCCTTATCGAAACTGTTTAACATTTTAGCATTATGTAACTCAATGGAAGAAATACTTATGGTTAATTATCTAATTATGCGAAACTTAAACAAGAACCACTAAACAAGAACCACTAAATCAATATATTGCTGGATCGATACAAAGTCAAACTCTAAAAAGTTTTCAGCAGACTGTAGAAAGTGAATACATATTTTATCAATTACATCTACAGAATAAAACATTTGGAAGACCGTTCAACATTCGCCTGACAAGCGCCACCTGGATTGCATTTGCAAACCGATTGACCTCAGGTAAGACGCAGAGAAACTCAGCATATCATAAGGATACAAGCTGTTTGACACTCAGTCAAAAAGTTCTCAAAAGTTTAAAACATTGAAGGAATGACAAACTAGTAGCAGATCCGAGTTTAATCCAATCCTTGTTGAATGTTCATGTCAGACATAATAAAAACATGAATATTTCTTAGCAAGCGTTTTATTATAATGTTAATGTTATATGGGAATTATTTGGTTTGACAAAAACTGTAGAATCAGACCCATATCATGTCATAAGCAAACAGTATAAGACACTGTTCAGGTGGCTTCTACATTCAAGCAGTCTGATCTGGGTCTAATCTGTTTACAAATGCACGAAGAGGCGGTATATATGAGGAAACGGACAAGCAGGCATAATTTTTGCAGCAAGCTAAGGGTTAATTCAAATGTTTTACCCGTGTTCTTTGGCTTGAAGAACAGTGGGGGTACAGTTGCAAATGCGTCTACTCCAATACTTGCAGCATGCTCCGCCTGCAGCATACATCGTATAGCAGAATACATCGGGCTTATGAACTACACTGTTTATACAGTAGTCATGGATACAAAAGAGCACTATCCGAGGTGGCATTTGAATTTTAATAGTAATTATGTAGCCGGGTAGAGATTGCGGTGAAATAAGTTGATAGGCTTTACTGTGGCTTGGTAGCTCAGTCGGTAGAGTGTTGGCATGGTAAGCCAGAGTATTTAGGTTCGAGTCCCAGTCGTGTCACAACTTTTTCATCATATATAATTTGGTATCCAACTTACATAACCCACAGGGTGATTAATATGAAGATTATATGATGATAATTTGTAATAATAAGAAACTCGTGGAGTGTTATTTTAGTAAAAATTCGGTACGGGCTCTTGTGTAGAAGGGGTGCGGGTAGATATTGTGGTGAAATAAGTTGATAGGCTTTACTGTGTGTCCTGGTAGCTCAGTCATCTAAAAAATGTTGGATATTAGTCTCGCGTCACTCTCATATGTAACACTCATTCCTACTCGCCGTATTTACCCTGAATGCGTTACTGAATGCTTCTTTTTGGTTGTAAAAAAGTAAAGTACCGAGTTATAGTATAATTTCAGTCCGAATGACCGCTCAGTCGACTGTACATTTACTCCCCTGGTCATTGAGTCATTGGCCTATAATATTGAGCACTGCTAATATATGGCGCAATTATGCAGCCGCAGTACCGGCGAGTAACCCTCACAGGTACCCATTTTGACCCCTGGGTTGAGAGAATGTGCGGGTGGGAGACACGGAAAAGCGTCTCCGGGTGGGACCGGGATTTGAACCCCGGACCTCCGGACTGATAGTCAAGCACGTTACCACTAGACCACCGCCACCTGCGATAGTTAAGGGTGTACTGTTAACCCTTTCCGCCATGAAACAATGACGTCGTGAACTTTTATTAGATTTTTGCATAATAATACAAGGAGACAGGAAGGTTTGGTCATGGCACAAACTGTACTATCATACCTATACATGTATTATGTCAGCAAACAGCAGAACCTGATCACAGAGCTCCTATACGAGCCGTCTGACCTGAGTTTACTCTGTTTGCCAAGTCGTAGAAAGGCGTATTTATAGAGTAAAATATTTAGGCATTTCTTAGGGCTTAGCGATACATGAGGTGGTAGTGAGTGGGGTGGGGGAAAGTAAAGCGTCAATGTTATGAGACAAAGTTTCGATATTATCCTCCAAATACACGTACGAAAACGTGTGCGGTGACTTCCCCATACCAAGCGCATGGCTGGACTGTAACTGCAGACATGACAGAGTCTCTTTAAAAGACGTGCCAAATTAATGTTCTCTGGGACAGGGACCCTAGCCAGAGTCCTATGAGAAATCTGAAGCATATTATCCTTTTTGTGGTTCCACACTTTGTTTATTTTAATATTTTTCTGACCAGCATGTTGTACATGTATTAAGTAAATAACAGTTAGCTATGCTATACACCCAGGCCCCTCTAATGTTCACCCGTCACAGACGGGATCTACGTTAAACCTTGAAGTACGATGTACCCTTCTACAACAGCTCATTTAACGATAGTACCGCAGACACTAGAGGGCGGGTGGTGATGGGGGGGGGGGGGTTAAATGGTATTCATGTATGTCATGTATGTAAAGGGGCCGTCACACCATGACGTTCTGGTCAACGTTCACTGAACGATTTAGTCGTTCAATTTTTAAGCGTTCTAGAAAGATGATGACACATCTGGCGTGTGATAACGTGTACCTAACTCATGACTAGCGTGTGTCTTACGCGCGAGAAGCGTGTAACAGTGACCAAGTAAGATACCCCTGAAAACCATTAGCGTGTGCTAACGTGCCACCGACGCACAACGTTAGACGAGCGTGTTGAGCGTGTGACTAACGTGTGAATAACGACAGAATAGCGTTTTGACGTTCGTTTGACTTTAGTCACACGCTGCGTGCGCTAGGGGACCGTTCAGCGGTCTTTGACAGGTCGCCATTGAGCCGTTCACTGCAAAGCAAACAATTAGTAAAAACCAAATAACGCTAGAGTAACGACTGACTAACGATATCCGAACGCGTGCAACGCTCATCGAACGTTAGTAAAACGTTCCATTAACGTTCTTAAACGTTTTTCAGCGTTTAGAATTAAACGTTGAAGAACGCTGGTCTCAATGAGAACTTTTGTGCATGTTCAAAAACAAAATTCCGGACCAGCGTTCTCCGCCGATTCCCGGCGATCAACGACGTTCACCAGCGTTCACACGCGCTCACACAACGCTCTTCTGGCGCTATTCCAGCGACCATGGGCGACTACCAACGTTTTCTCAAACGCCAGAGAACGCTTAACCAGAACGTCATGGTGTGACGGCCCATAAGTTTCACAAGAGTTTACCTTTTATGTCTTGAATATTTATGTGAGAAATAATGACGTCACAGATATTATTGGATATTAGATTAAGTGTTATATTAAACATATTTTAAACATTGGAAAATATTACTCTTCGAATTTGACTTGAGACTCATGCATTTTCCGTATATTGTCGTCGGTAATCTTCGGATAAATTTTCAAAGGCATAAAAATGCGCTTTAAAATACAATCCTCGTGGAACAAGATTATTACCGGCGTTTGTTTTGCTAGTTTTTGTCACAGAGTATTACAAGCAATCGAGTCTCAGGTCAGTCAGCGGGCAGTTTATAAAACCGTTGATCGGTATATATAGTATTACTCTCCCAATTTGACCTGAGACTCGATTAATCTTCGGCGTGTTTATTGGGAATGTTCATAATACTCTGTGACAAAAAATAGCAAAACAAAAGCCGGAAATAATCATGTTCCACGAGGACTGTATTCTTATAGCGCATTCTCATACTTTCGTAAATTTATCCGAAGATTAACGACGATAATAAACGGAACATGCATGAGTCTCGGTTCAATACATGGTAAGTATCCGAAGATGAAATGTAAATAAGTAACGCTTCCAAATGCATGTACTCCTCGTGCAGTGTCTTTCCAATGAGTGCAGCACATTGCATCGCTCTTAAATACCCTACAGCACAATCCAGTGCTTTTATTTGTACGACAGACCCCCAGCAAAGCTATTGAAAAAGTGTCCTGATAACGGTTGTAAGCGGACACTTTTGTACGCACGTGATTTTTGTGGTTAAGACCTATCTACCTAGGATCGAGCCCCGTGAATTTGGAAGTATCGCCCAATGTCACGTGCTCCATGATGTGTAGTAGTAGTAACAACGTAACACGATTGTCGCTCCACTAATCCCGATCACGAGTGTAAACGGGTCTGCTTAGCATGTCGTCTGCAGCTTTCTTTAACGCCTCCACTTGTATAAATGCAGACTAAACATGAACTATCTAACTGCTTAGAGCCAGCTCAGAAGCCGAATCGTCCAACATCTGATCTGGGTTAAGCAGGTGTAATGAACAGTTTTGAACACCAGCTATACTAGTACACATGTGATACATGTATGTTGCAAACACGGGTCACGATTTACTCGTGCAGGGTACTACTCTAGCCAAAATGTGGCCGGTAGCTATTTAGAGATCAACGTGCGGCTTCTTTGTAATTTGAATTGGGTGAACCAAAGGGAAAACATTTTGTATTCATTTGCGAAATATTCATTTTTATTCATTTTTAATCAAAATTAAAAGTCTACAACGTACTGTCGTACAAGTAAGATACATACCAAAGTGTCTTCTTACAACCGTTATCAGGACAGTTTGTTCGCATGACCTCAGACAAGTGTCCTCGGCTACGCCTCGGACACGTGTCTTCGGTCATGCGAACAAACTGTCCTGATAACGGTTGTAAGAAGACACTTTGGTATTGTCCTGTTTTATTAACCTGTCAAATTTGAATATTCCTACGTCACTGAAAGGATATATTTAGATTGGGTAAACCTGTGTCTCAAACGTTTTTCACGAGATTCACAAATAAATATACAGGTACTTGAATAAGCCAAATAAGAAAGCTTTTATTAGCGGAAACGATCGATATCAACCGAAGCTATATATGGCGTGTTCAGCAAGCGTATAATTTGACAGGTTAATAAAACAGGACAATAGTAAGACTCGTACTGTATCTATTACTTGTATCACAACACAACCCAGAGAGTTTAAAATACACGACAAATACGCACAGAGCTTTTATTTACAATTGCAAATCAACGCAAATCGTTTTAAGATGCACGACAAATAAATACATGGCTTTTGCTTACATTGGAGTTCAACGCACACAGTTTTAAGATACACTACGATTAAGCAAACATCACAACCTAATTAGACGACTCCTATAGGAGCGGTCTGGTGTGAGTCTAGTCGGTACAAAGGCGTTAAAAGGCATAATATTATTATACATATTTGGAGCAAAATTTTAAAACTAAATACAATTTGTATATAAAGTAAGAGTTGCCCAACATACCAACTCAATTGTGTCTTTGAGGTTTAAGGCTCCAACTTGAGCAATCACTGCCTGGAGTCTGCCACTGAAAAACCAGACAGACAATACTGTCAAATATATCATAATTTGACTAGAAAGATAAACCCAACACTCAAAAATGTTTATAAACATTTCGGTTAACCATGTACTCCATAAATACACCTTTCTATACCTTTACAAACAGAGTAGACCCGGATCTGACAGCTCCTGTAGGAACCGCCTACTCATGGTCTGCTCTGTTTGCTGAAATAATATAGAACTAACTCTAAAGTTTCTGCCATGGCACAAAATTAATCTGATTAATATTAATGATAGCATCATTTCTCACATGAAATTTCATGGAGTGCTTAATGCAGGGCGAAACAAATATAGAAAGCTCATACAGGAGCTTTCTGCATTACTTGTGTCATGCATTAAGCTACTACATGCCTTCAAGGCCCCAAAATCAGACCTCTTCATGAAGGTTGCTATAAAGGGGTTTAGCCTCGTTCTATAACAGTTCCATAACACCGACCTGTTTCGCCCAAACTCCATCCATTTCTCCATGACTTTCTTTCGTTCGTCCAATGACAATGAAAATCCCTCTCCTGTAGTGCCATTGGCTGTAATATCAAAACATGAGAAAATCCTGTATCGAGCAGTTAACACTTTACTCTCTAGAGACGCGTTCTGACTTTTTCAACCAGAGTAGATACCGACCAGAAGACTCTTGTAGGAGCCTTCTGGCCAGGCTCTGCTCTGTTTGCTTATAGAATCCTATTTGGTCTGATTCTAGAATTTACGCTGTGGCCAAAATATTTCCACATGCATTATAGCATTATAAAGATCAGCTAATTTCTGTTGGACAAAAGAACAATATAATACAAACGTAATATGTAGAACTCTCTGTTGATTGGTATTATTCTTGTGCAGTGAAACCGGTCTTTAGCGTCAAGGAACTGATTAGACAAATGGGTTTTAATAACAGGTGATTGCTTAATGAAGGGCAGAAGTATTACAGAAAGCTGCATTTTTCTACCACATGCACCAAAAGCCTCAGAATAAATCTGTGTTATAGTTGTCGCTAAATACATGTTTATTGTAAACTGTTACAGGTATATTGCCTACCATATGTAACCAATTAAATGCTAGAAACAATTAATATCATGCATTCCTAGACTATTTTAGGCCCATCCTATTTAATTTACTCTACTGAAAAGGAGCATAAGCGATAGAAAAGGAAAATTTTAGAATTGAGTAGTTTTTCTATGATGTAAATGCCCTGTTTATCACAATGGTTTCAAAAAATGAGTTTTACAGAGGCGCAAAAAGGCGTCGGTAGAAGGGAATGGGTTACAGATACAGTAAAACCTCGATTATCCGAACACTAAAATACGTATTATCACCGATCTTTAAGACAGGTGGCAGCTTAATACATGGTGAAAGTCATGCAGAAAGCTCCTTTAGGAGCTTTCTGCATGACTTTCATCATGCATTAAGCAGCAACCTGCCTAAAAGGGTCCAAATTCGTTTATAACGAAAATTCGAATAATCGAGATTTTACTGTAGTTTACAAATAATGAAGATACAGTCCAGAGAGCTCCGGAGCAATACTCAAACCCGGGACTTCATTGTTTGTCATTATGATTACTGTTTGTACTTAATGGCCTTCATTGTAATACACTGATTGAAGTTCCACTGCATGATATTACGTTTATCCATTTATTTGATTGATAGTCATATTTACAAACATTTGCAAACAGAGTTGACCCAGATCAGACAGATCCTGTAGGTATATTTTCTTGTGGAATAATGTAAATTGGATTATACAGCTACTGTCAAGACAAAAACGTCATGTGTCCATATGCCATTATAAAAGTGATCTAGTTAATATTCACAAAGTCATTATTTCTTACATGAATATTCATGAGATAAATGGATAAGCAGAGGTTATAAGATGTGTAAATTAAACATTTTCGAAAAAGAAATCTTTATTTCTCCACCAAACCCTAAGTTGGACCACTCTTCAGAATCGTCTTTTCGAGTGGTCACAGCATAGGCTTTGGTGGAGAAATGACGATTTTAGTATTTGAACATGCACCTTTATCTATAGGTCTGGATATAGAAAGAATTTATTTTTGCATGTTACCATATATTTGGGTAAGCCCATTGTCTGATAGGTATTTACAGTAGTCATCAATTCGGTCGTAATCAACTTCTCTGAAACAAAACAAGACTATACAGAATCTATGCTTTCATAAAATTGAAAATCTTCAAATTGCCTGAATAGTGAAAATAGAAGAGTCAATAAACATTTACCATGGAGCGCAAACAGTTTGAAAGTGTAAATACTGACGGTAAGGGTTTAACAGTTTACCTGTTCACCCTTTTCTACGCATCTGTAATAGTCACTTCTTGAAACCATTGTGATAAATAGAGCATTTGCTACATCGGAGCAAATGCTCTATTTATCACAATGGTTTAAATACTACACAATTCTAACATTTTCCTTTTCTCTAGTTACTGCTCCTTTTCGGTAGATTAATTCAGGTAGGTTGGGTATAAAATAGCTTATGGGGGAATGGGTTAATCACATCTTTACACTTAAATTGCAAACAACGTAGACACTGATCAGGCCGCTGCTATATAAGCTGTCTAGCCAGGGTCTGATATATGAGCTGTCTGACCAGGGTCTGTTCTATGAGCTGTCTGACCAGGGTCTGCTCGATGAGCTGTCTGACCAGGGTTTGCTATATGAGCTTTCTGACCAGGGTCTGCTCTATGAGCTGTCTGACCAGGGTCTGCTATATGAGCTATCTGACCAGGGTCTGATATATGAGCTGTCTGACCATGTTCTGCTCTATGAGCTGTCTGACCAGGGTCTGCTCTATGAGCTGTCTGACCAGGGTCTGCTCTATGAGCTGTCTGACCAGGGTCTGATATATGAGCTGTCTGGCCAGTGCTATATGAGCTGTCTGACCAGGGTCTGCTCTATGAGCTGTCTGACCAGGGTCTGCTATGTGAGCTGTCTGACCAGGGTCTGCTCTATGAGCTGCCTGACCAGGGTCTGCTATATGAGCTGTCTGACCAGGGTCTGCTATATGAGCTGTCTGACCAGGGTCTGCTATATGAGCTGTCTGACCAGGGTCTGATATATAAGCTGTCTGACCAGGGTCTGCTATATGAGCTGTCTGACCAGGGTCTGCTATATGAGCTGTCTGACCAGGGTCTGCTATATGAGCTGTCTGACCAGGGTCTGCTCTTCTAGTTTCTTCCGATACAGCTGTGATGTTCTTCATACACTTACAGATTGTTTATTGCGTATACAGGAAAAATCCTCTAAACCGGCATTCTAGTCGACACGAATTTAGATACGGTTAGGCAGATGGGTGCTTAATGCAAGGTGAAAGTCATGCAAAAAGCTCCTCTAGGAGCTTTCTGTATGACGTTCGCCCTGCATTAAGCTGCCACCTGTCTCCAAGACCGATATTTATACCAATTTGAACGTCCGGTTTAGATGGGTTTTACTGTATACATATATATTGATAGTTTTGACAGTAGTGCTAGAAGTGGTTAAACATGATATGGGGACGTGTATCATTGCTATACATTTAACACATTACAGAACCAGACCCTGCTGTATGCCAGGTCCCATTCTTCGGGTCATCATACGTACCAAATACGGTTACCCTTTCCCTCATATCAATGCATTTTCACGCATTTGCAAACAAAGTATACCAACATAAGACGGCTCCTGTTTAAGACGTCTCCAATAGGAGCCGTTTGATCAGGGTCTGCTCTGTTTGCTTATGATATGATATAGATATGATTCTACAGTTTTTATCAAAGCGAAACAGTCTCTTGACAAATTTACATTATAAAAAATCAGCAGATAGATATTCATGATGTCATTATTTGAACGGTTTCTCAAACTAAATTGTAGAATTAATTGAAACTTTATATATTCAGTCATTTTAGGCATTAACAGTGTATCGATTCATTATACAGTAGAACCCCTCTAATACGTCCACTTAATGAATAAACATGGGTGTCGTTATAAGCAGGTGGTTGCTTAATGCAGGGCAAAAATAATGCAGAAAGCTCCTGTAGGAGCTCTCTGCCTTACTTTTGTCCTGCATTAAGCTACCACCTGCCTATACCACCCAGAATTATACCTCTTTTAGGTGGTCGCATTAGAGGGGTTTTACTGTTTTGTTAAATGAGCCTTTGTTGTACGAATACCTTTCACAAGGCTTTGCAAACAGAGTTGAACTAGACCAGCCGTCATGCTCTGATGGGTGGCAAACAGTGACGAACTTGATAAGAGACTGCGTGTGAAAAGGTGACTGATCTGGGTCCATGCTTATAAAGCTGTTTAGTTGAGTCTGAGTTCGTTCTCAAACTTTTGATTGGTCAGATTTGAGTTCTCAAACTTTTAATTGGTCAGATTTGAGTTCTCAAGCTTTTGATTGGTCAGACTAATCAAAAACTTGAGAACGAAATCAGACTCCACTAAAAGTTTTATAAGCATGGACCCTGGTTCTAAACTTTTTGCAAAGTCCAGAGGTTGGTGGGCTTTTATATCATACATATGTATGTTTTAAATCTTACCGTGCGGGACACGGGTAACTAATGACCTTTGCAAACAGTGTAGACCCAGATGAGAGGGCTCCTAGAGGAGCCCTCTTATCAGGGTCTGCACTGTTTGTCATGCTACAACTTAAATATCGCCATAAGTTTGACCTGTTTGAAGTTTTTGAATGCTCTATTCGAAAAGTCAGTCTTGTAATGGTTATACGTTAAACTTGACACGGACACATTTTAACGTCTTTGCAAACAGGGTAGACCCGCATCAGACAACTCATTGCTTATGAAACTATGTAGATGTAGATGTGATCTAGTTTCTGGCATGACCATTCTCGTGTCCATATGACATTGCGTGTATAAATATTGTTCCATTGTCAATATTTCTTACATAATTATTCACGTGGTAAAGGATTTAACAGAATGAGGTTATAAGGCACAAATGTAGACAGATGGCTGGTTACCCATTTTCTTTCATCGGCGTGAAGGTAGCTGGTACCAAGCCGGTAAGCTTGAAACTACTTATCTGAAATAGACAAAACGAAATTTCATTTTTCGTCGTCTTTGTGTTTTGTTTGTTAAACGGAATGGAAGCAAGCAAAGACATTTGAGCATATCCTTGAACTGTAAACATTTACTCTACAACCCCGTCTTTGTATGCATTTTTAAACACAGTAGACCCAGATGAGACACTTGTTTGAGATGTCTGATCTACTACTTGTTTTGCTACTATTTGCTATGGCAATGTATTTCTTTATTTTATATTTTTACTACAACTATGAAATTACACGTTACGCATGTCTATTCATAAAGTAAAGGTGTAAGTCTTTAGAAAAAATGTGCTACATAATGGAAATTCATGTACAGTTGAACTTCGATATCTCGAACTCGGATAACTCAAACTTCGGACAACTCTTCAGTCCCTGCAAAACTTACAGTACAGAATTGCTCTAAAATGTATCGCTACATGTATCTAGAAACACATATGACAGCTTAATACAGGTCTAAACTAATGCTGAAAGCTCCTTCAGGAGCTTTCAGCATTACTTTAGACCTGTATTAAGATGTGGCCTTGAGAAAACGTTCAGATTAGAAATCGGGTGACTCGAACTCCTCTTATCTCGAACTAATTTGTACGGTACCTTGAAGTTCGAGTTATCGAAGTTCAACTGTATATACTCGTATGGACAAAACCTTGTTAAATCATCCATTTTAATGGTGCTGTAGGTACCAGACCTTTCCAGTAGACTGCTTTCCTATTTAATACAAGTCAGTGGTGTTGTGGATAAACTGCTCTTACACGACACCATACTAATTACTTGTTACAGTCAAATCTCTTTAAAGCAACAGCTTAACCCATTCCCTTATAGGCTATTTTAGACCCAGCCTCTTTGAATAAATCTACCGAAAAGGAGCATTTACTAGAGAAATGGATTTTTTATTATTTTTTTTGGTTTTGAAACTATTATGATAAATAGAGCATTTGCTTGTATATGAGCAAATGCTCTATTTATCACAATGGTTTCAAAAAGTGATTTTTACAGAGGTGGAGAAAGGCGTACTTATGGAGGGAAGAGTTAAAATTAACAAATAACCATTTGAATGCAGGAGGTGAATGTACTGCCACGTGTAAATAGTGTAGAGATCGAGATCATGTGATCTGGTTCTACAGTCTACATCTGTCAGTATACTCGTTCCCCACGGTCAAAGGGTTGGCGCAAGACAAAGGTAATCCAGAAAACACCCAAATGTTTGCCATGTATCAATCAGCCAAATGCATTTAAATATCCCTATATCCATCCAGTAAATGAGCGCTTTAAAATGTTTTATTGCAGTAGAACCTGTCCTAAGCGGTCATCCATTTACTAAACACATGCGTCTTAAAAGACATCTGGTTGATTTTGAAGGGCCAACGTAATACAGAAAGCTACAATAGGAGCGTTCTGTATTACTTTTGACCTACAACAAACTACCGCCTGCCCTACAGATCCATATTCAGACCTCTTTTGATGGTCGCTTAAAACGGTTTCTATTGACTTTTCCATTTATTGTAGTCATAACGCACATGCTTGGAATGGTTATCAAATAAACCAGTCAACATTTTATATATTTATATAAACTTTCGTACAATGATATGGTTCTGTCACCAGTTATGCGTGTAAGCTTTGAGTAAAAAATCAAGAAAAGGCCTATCCTCCGGTCGCGGTCTCGTTGTCTTTTGCATACAGCTTGGTGTATCACTATAACTCAAGCTGTCACACACCCGGTCTATTCATCTCTATAGCTTAACCCATTCCCTCCTACTAACGCCAGTTGACGTCTCTGTAAAAGTCATTTTTGAAATCATTGTGATAAACAGAGTATTTGCTCCCTAGGAGCAAATGCTCTATTTGTCACAGTGGTTTCAAAACTACATAATTATAAACTTATCATTTTCTCTAGTAAATTTCGGTAGAAAGAGGTTAGGTCTAAAAGAGTCTAGGAGGGAAAATCTTAATTGATCGAATAGGAAGTGCAGATAACATCTCCCATGATCAGTCTGATCAGGCACTATTTTATCGAAAGGATAACGGTTAATAATTTGGGATTTTTGACATAAATACCGGTATCTAATTTAGAAAATAATAATGCCGTTATGAATATGTTTATAATAGCATATGAAAAGAGAAGGTGTGGCTATGACAGAAACTGTAGAATCAGATTACAAGGAAATAAATCTATTTGCTTGAGTCTGAGATCATTCTCAAACATCTCATTGGTCAGGATTTGAGCTTGCTCACAATCTGACCTTATAGTGTTTAACCTACTTTTTGGGCCAATCACAATGCTGGAAATTTTGAATTTCTCCACGATTAATTTCTTATAGTCAGACACTAATCGCTGACTTAGCGACTTAGTCGGCTGTCCCCAGCGCATGCGCGAGTACATCCTGTGACGAAGAGCGTTTAGCTGTAACAGCGCGAGCGTCAATTACACATACATGTAAAGGTTCTGTGTAGATACCAAGGCTAAGAAATGAGGTAAACTGATGCAACTCAAACATTTATTGGTAGACATGTACAGAGATTAGAAAACAAGAAAAAGCATTATTAAAAACACCAAAAAGAAGACCCTATATAAAAAATTTAGCGTGTCAGACAAGTGTATGCTAAATGCAGGACAAATGTAGTGTAGAATGCTCCATTTGGAACTTTCCGAACTACCTTTGTCTGTAATAAGCAGCCACCTGTCTATAGAGATTTCATTATGTTGCCGTTGAACGGCTACTGTACAACGATTGACTGTTAAACAAGTATTTATGGTAATTCCTGTCTTTTATCTCATTAGATGACACTGGTCCCTCGCCCCGGCCCTGAAATTATAAAATATGATAATATTAACTGTAGGTTAATAATCTTTTCCTCCATAGCTTGTAGTATTGAAGACAGGTGGTTGCTTAAAACAGACTGAAATTAAAGCAGAATACGAGCTTTTAAGAGCATTCTGCTATAATAATTTCTGACTGCTTTAAGCTACCGTCAGCTAGGATATAGGAATATTTCTTATGATGCATATTCCAGCGTTTAACTGAATTTTAGTTCAAAGCATTTTATTGCATTAAAATTTTTTGCTTTCTTTTAAGAGCATAGCGCTTGAAACGTCGAGACTGACTCAATGAAATATCTTACCTAATTCGGGGTTGAACAACTTTTGGGTCTGCACATTTACAGTTGTGTTAGACTGCTATCTTGAAATGCATCGTCCATAATCAAAAACATCTATGGTCTCAAAGGTCGAACGTCGGCTACCTTTCTGACATCTTTCTCAACACACGGTTTATGCTGTTGTCCCTAGTAACGCACGCGACCAATTCCAGCTTCACTCCGCCCACTTTACATCCTGTCCAAAAACTAGGCTAAACACTATATCAGTTAGTGTCTATTAAGTGCGAATTTAATGACTTTAAATGCCTTGCTCGCTCGCTAACGCTCGCTGCGCTTCGGCATTTAAAATCATTAAATCCACACTTAATAGACACTAACTAATACTTAGACACGTGAGGACTAACTCAGACTGAGACGATTTATAAGCTTTGACCCAGAATTACTATTTTATAAGCAAACAGAGAAGATCCTGATTGGAATGCTTCTTTTGGAACTCGATTGACCCTTTACCTAACAAATATGTATATAATAAATAATGACATCATCGCAATTTTATAATTGTATATTACTGTAGAACCCCTCTAATGCGACCACTTACTGAATAAACATTGGATTCGTTATAATCAGGTGGTTGCTTAATGAAAGACAAAAGTAATATAGAAAGCTCCTCAAGGAGCTTTCTGTATTACTTTTGTCCTGCATTAAGCTACAACCTGCCTCTACCACCCATAATTATACCTATTTTAGGTAGTCGCATTAGAGGGGTTTTACAGTATTCCATTAGCAAACAAGTAGAACCTGGTAAAACGGCTCTTGCGGGAGACATCTGACCTTGGTCCAACCTGTTTGCTAATACGCAGACGGCGTCTCCATCAAGTAAAGGATTGATGTGCGTCTTTGTCAAGAGAAGAACTAACTGATAGCGCATAAATTGTCTAGTTGAATACCTCTACAAGGTGTCCCAAAAATGGAACCCTGGACCAAATGTATATCTTAACTAACCAATGTAACCGGACACTTTAAAATATAAATATTTACTTCTGTAGATAAGTCATTTGTGCATATGTCTGCCAAATTTATCTTAAAATATGCAATGGTTTTAAAGATATGAGCATTTTAATGAATACACCTAAAATCTGTTTCAGTATGATATTCGTACATTACGTAGGCCATGCCTATATCGTGTTTAAAACGGAGTTTTGGATGCCTTCGTTTAAATGCTGATATATACCCCGGTATATGGCAAAATGTTGTCTCTTCTAGGCTACATGTACATACAGTAAAATCCCTCTAAACCGAAATTCTAGTAGAGAAGAATTTAGATACTTTTAGGCAGATGGCTGCATAATGCAGGGTGAAAGTCACACAGAAAGCTCCTAGAGGAGCTTTCTGTGTGACTTTCACCCTGCATTAAGCTGTCACATCGGCTTAGAGGGGTTTTACTGTACTTTTAATTTAAGTTAGCAATATTAACATTAATAGGATAATCTTAATCCCGGGTTCCGGTTTTTTGGGACAACCTGTATATATTCAAAATTATTCTAGTAAAATCAATGGGTAATGTTTCTAGTTATCTGTTTGGTGATAAATCAAGGTTCAGTAGAACCTGTCTTAAGCGGACATCCAAAAGAGATCTAATTGTGGGTCTGCAAGAAAGAATGGTAGCTTAATGCAGGTCAGTGGTAATGCAGAAAGCTCCTTTGGGAACTTGCTGTGTTATTTTTGCCAAGCATTAAGCAACTACATGCTGTTTAAGTCTCCTATGTTCAATAAATCAATGGCATTTAAGACATATTCTACTGTATGTGTATTTAGATTTGGTAATGGAAAGCACAAACAAGCAAACTTGTGAGAAAAGTGTCTGGATTTCACGAAAAAAATAAATTTATGGTAGAACATTGGTCACATGTATATGTTGGCAGAAATATGCCACCATACGCTCTAGTGATGTATATATACTGCAGTTATCTAATCAAGTCACCCGATAACGAACTAAACCTTTCAACCCGCGAGATGCATGTACTGTTATTTGCAAACAATGCAGATCCAAATCAGAGGGTTCTTCTAGGAGAGGTATACACCTTTCATACTGAGTGGACCCTATAGTTAAACACTGATTGGCGATTCCTCTCTGATAATTCAGGGTTGAAAGGGTTAAACGAGGTGACCTAGTTTGTTCTTTGCACGGCCATTTTGTCGTTCAATTTTGTCGTTCAACTCTTGTTCAATTTCTTAACCCTTTGCGTGCTATTCACGTCAATATACCTACCTGTAAATAGTGAAGACCCAGATGAGACAGCTCCTGCAGGAGCTGTCTCATCAGGGTCTGCACTATTTACAAATTGATTGTGCAACCAGTGCACTCCACAGCAGTGATTGCATAGCGAAATACTTGTACACAGTGAAGATATATGTAATTATACAACAGGGCATGGGTAAAGGAGGAGAAATGTAATTTAAAATTCAGCAAGCGAAGGGTTAATACAAAGATAAAAAGACTGTCAAACAGTTCGGATCCTGATGACACGCCAAGTTTGGATCCAGATGAGACGTCGCTGAGTAACATGGCTTCTTTCGAAGATCCAAACTGTTTATTAGTGTACATGTACTGATATTTCAGATACAAAAAATGAAGAAAATTAAAGAAGAAGAAGAAGAAAATTCAAGCAGGCTACACATTTTGCAGACGACACTTGACATCGAAATACATGTAGTTCAATAGACATTAAATCAAGTTTGTTAATGTTATATATATAACACTCCTACCTTACTCATGTTTATCCAAGATTCTGATATGATTAAACTGACCTACATAAAGCAATAGTTTGACTGTATAACGTGACTATGACTGGCGTGACACTCTCTAGATAATCTTTATATCATGCAGGTAACTATATACAGTAAAATCTCGATTATCCGAACACTAAAATATGTATTATCATCGATTTTTAAGACAGGTGGCAGCTTAATGCATGGTGAAAGTCATGCAGAAAGCTCCTCCAGGAGCTTTCTGCATGACTTTCATCATGCATTAAGCAGCCACCTGCCTAAAAGGGTCTAAACTCGTTTATAACGAAAATTCGAATAATCGAGATTTTACTGTATGTCCACAGATATGACACTCTCTAATCAATGATTATACAGTAAAACCCCGCTAAACCGGACATTCAATTTAGTATAAATATCGGTCTTGGAGACAGGTGGCAGCTTAATGCAGGTGAAAGTCATACACAAAGCCCCCAAAGAAGTTTTTTTGCATGACTTACGCCCTGCATTAAGCTACCATCTGTCTATTTGACCGGTATTGATACTAATTTGTCTAGCTCTTTGTACATCTGGGTTATTGATGTAGCTGTGCTGAGAAAAGTACTTGCTGTTTTCTGGTGGTTTCAAGGCACACGACTCAATGTGCTTGGTACATGTATGGGCCCGATATAAACTTTTAGTCGTTGGGACGGGAACAAGTCAGGTTGGTTTAGCACTAACAGTACGGCAACGGAAACCGTTTACCAAGTATTTTTTCTCAGGGATTTGATCTCTATATTCTTATAATATTCCAGCAGCTTTCTTGCTTTATCTCTATCTAACGAATAGTTGTATTTGCAATATTAATCCTATCAAACCATGATTAATCCTTTCACGCCTGTAAATGTGTTACTGTGGCTGTATTTTATTTAAACAAAATGCAGATATTTTTGTCACAAAAACAGATGTCTCCCCTACCCCTTACACCCGAACCCATACATACACACTGCGACACAATGTCATATTTCTGTACATGAAAACTCGATCGGACAAGATGTGTGACAGACAGACAGACAAACAACTCTAACAAATTCACTGTACAATGTCGAAAGGGAAAAAAACTACAACATGTCGATACCATAGTAACGGACTGCTGAATGACAATTCTCCTCATTATGCGCTTTCCACACCACATTTTTTTTCAAAACAAAAAGATAACAGGTAATAACTCGAAAAATAATGATACCAGAGTTATCGACCTCGTGCATGACACTTCCTCTCTCCGTGCTCTTGCAATGAATGAAAATGGCATCCCAATAGAATTAGTAGAACAGGAGTGATTGGTCGGACAAAAATATGTTACAAAGGGCAATAACACCAAAGGTGTTGAAGCCAGAGTCATGACCCTTGTGCATGACACTTCCTCTCATCATGCTCTTTCACTGTATGACAATTCAATCCAATGACATGAGCCATATAAGAGTTATCGTCCGGACAAGAAAATGTGAAAGATGTGCAAGGGGCAATAATTCCAATAATATTGAAGCCAGAGTTATGGATCATGTGCATGAAATTTCCTATTATTATGCTCTTTCCATATAATATGAGGTTTCAACCAACTGGCATCAGACATATACGAGTTATCGTCCGGACAAGAAAGTGTGACGGACAGACAGACGGACGGACAGACAGACAACTCTCACAAAAAACAATATAGATATGAATAATTATTTCTTTTGAGAAAATATTGACCAACTGTCAAACAGCTTGGATCCTTATGAGACGTCGAATTACTCGGCGTCTTATTTGATCCAAGCTGTTTGTAGATGCGAGCAAGTTCCCAGATAGCGGGATAAAAGTTTAGAAACGTCGCTTAACCCTTTACTGGATAGAGACTCCTGTAGGACTCTTTTGTCCCTGTGCGAACAGAGAAGCTCAAACGTGACTGCTTATGTAGGAGCTGTTTTAACACGGTCTGATTTGTTGTTAACGCATTCCCTCCTAGACCATATTAGACCCAACTTCTTTGAATAAATCTACAGAAAAAGAGCATTAACTATAGAAAAGGAAACTTTTAGAATTTTGTTGTCTGAAACCACTGTGACAAATAGAGCATTTGCTCCTATAGGAGCAAATGCTCTATTTATCATAATGGTTCGAAATGTGATATTTACAGAGGCACAAGAATGCGTCACTAGGAGGGAATGTGTTAATATGTTACATGTTTTGTTTGACCTAGCAAATATATTTCACTGTTTTGCATTATCATACACGAAATGAAATCAATAATATTCATTATGGCCTGGGCTATAGACTGTTCCAGAAAAAGGTTTTTACCTGATTATCTCCCCTGACAAATCTCCCCGTCCGCCATTACAGGACTGAACATATTAGCCAGATTTACCTCAACTCTGAAGGATTCATAACTATTTTAACTGCATACGATAAAAATGCCGTATAAACCGAGCGGGGGAAAGCAGTGTGTAGCTGTTGGATGTGTTAACAGCCAGAAAAAAAACGATTGGGAAAATTCATGTTGTGAACTACCCAAAATTGAACATAAAATGTGTCCCTGTTTGATGCCGGTCAAGCTACATTACATGCCTGCGATAGCAGAAAAACGAAGAGCCTGGTTAAAAGCCTTGAATTGAAAAGACTTCAGTCCATCTTCACGAACTGTCGTAATTTATTTAGCTACATGTATATTTTTAGTTTGTCGTTGTTTTGAAAGTTTTCTCCCTAAATCCGAATGTGTTTTACAGGGTCGGGCATATTTGAGTAGATTCGTTTGGGAAAGACGGCACCGAATTACTTTTTTCCAGTGGCATTTTTTCCTACATTCGTATTGAATATCTACATTCTTAGCTGAATTTGTTTCCTACAGACAAGTGGTTATTGGTTGGTTGTCAGCCTTTTCCCTGTTGAATATTTATGTCAGAAAATATGACATAATTATTATTTATTAGCTGATTTTTTTGATAATGGTGTAGTTACACCAGACTTTTGTAGAGTAAGATCTGTTAAAATTTCATAAGCAAACTGATTGGATCCTGGGTCCATGCTTATAAAGCTTTTAGTTGAGTCTGAGTTTCGTTCTCAGGCTTTTGATTGGTCAGATTTGAGTTCTCAAGCTTTTGATTGGTCAGATTTGAGCCAAAGGCTCAAATCTGACCAATCAAAAGCTTGAGAACGATCTCAGACTCAACTAAAAGCTTTATAAGCATGGATCCTGATCTTTTGGCTCCAACAGGCGCCTTGAGATCTGGGCCTTCTCTGTTTGAAAATGCGTGACAACTGTTTATATATGGTAATGAGATAAGCAAACAGAGCGGACCACCTGATCAAACTGCTTAACTTTGAGCAATCTGATCTGAGTCTTGTCTGTTTGCAAAGGTGTTTATATAGGGTTAAGAGTTTTAACGCATTCCCTTATATAAACGTGTTCACGCATTTGCAAACAGAGCAGACCTAGATCCGACGGCCCAAGTAGGATCATCCCAACTGATCAGGGTCTGCTCTGCTCAGGTTTCTAGAAAGGCTGCAATGTACCACCATCCATATTTCATTATAACTGTTTTTTCTATGAATATTCAGTCAGTAAGTATTGACATTTTGAATAAACATAGAACAGGGAAAGGGTTAAACAAATAAGCATATTTTTATAAATTGTATAACTATGAAAACTTTCTTTTTATTCTGTTGCGTTTTGATGATTAAACCTTTGAATGCTGAAATTTTAAAGTGGAATGGCTCATCATTGTTTAACTGTTCATGATACATTTTATAAGACTTAAATTTGCTAGATGATTTTGAATACAAAACAGTGAAGACCCCAGATCAAAGGGTTGCTTTTTTGGGTCTACACTGTTTTTAAAAGTCACTTTTGTTTCCCGTATTCAAAGAATTTAACAATACAAACAATTTGTTTTGAATACATCTACATGAAAATAAATTGTGTTAGACAGTTTGAGACAATGTTACAACATGGCTCACTGCTAATTACTAACTAGACATGGGGATCAAAGGTGTCAGATGGCAAATAAATCCCCTATGATATCAACAGGGGACAATAGTCAGTGATAACGTAACTGCCATCTATCACACTTTCTTATCAATAAAGTTATATACATTATTACGTAACAGCTATACTTCTAATAAGAAGACAAGAATACCAAGCGATGTGCCAATTATCTGAAGTTATAATTTGTTTCCCGAAAAATAGAAGAAAACTATATTTTGACTAATTAGATCTATGACTTGGCATAGAACTTTAAATCCCAAAGTTTTGGGTTATTCTTCGCCCATTCCAAGTCTTTAGGGTGTTGATCTGTTAAGTAAAAAGATCTATAAATAAACAATAAATTATAACATTTGTATTTTTATCATGCACTAGTCATTCGCAACCTGTTAAATAGGTGATATGGACTGTATGATAAATGGAACCTTTGTAATATGGAACCGAATTATAGGATACCTATAAATAATTTTGGAGGGATTTGGAACCAAACCATCTGGAACTCTGCGTGCGTGCATGCGTGCGACGCACGTGCGTGCGTGCGTGCGTGCGTGTGCGCGCGCGTGTATGTGTGTGTGTGTGTGATTGATCAGGGTCTGCTCTATTTGCCGATGCAATTTGATAGATCTGTTTCTTTACTTTCTAAAATGGCTACAATGTTCCACCTTCCATATTTCATTATAACTATTTTCTCGGTGAATATTTAGAAGGTAATTGCAATTTTGAATAAACATACAACAGGGAAAGGGTTAACATGGAATGATCTGTCAATTCCGACCAGTACTAAACAATTAAACCTCAAAGACCATTGTGAATGACTAACAGTGCATACCGTGATTAGTGAGCTCTTGATATCAGACTATAGGTAAAAAACTGGTAAAACCTACTAGTTAGTTCTGGTCAGACTAGGTTGTAACACAAGGGTATGACTCGGTCTGATCAGGTCAGACTATAGGTAAAAACTGGTAAAACCTAGTTAGTTCTGGTCAGACTAGGTTGTAACACAAGGATATGACTCGGTCTGATCAGGTCAGACTATAGGTAAAAACTGATAAACCCTAGTTAGTTCTGGTCAGACTAGGTTGTAACACAAGGATATCACTCGGTCTGATCAGGTCAGACTATAGGTAAAAACTGATAAACCCTAGTTAGTTCTGGTCAGACTAGGTTGTAGCACATGGGTATGACTCGGTCTGATTAGGTCAGACTATAGGTAATAGTAGCAAGCTGTAACACACAGTAGTAACAAGCAAAACATACGTAAACCGCATTAAAGCCGGATTTTTTGTGTTAACAATTTACCTAATGCTTTTTTTTTATTGATATAGGTTTTCACATCGCTTCAACACAGTTTCAGTTAATTCACAACGTCAAACTAATTACAGGTGGAGGAAGCTATCTGTATACCAAATACAAACTGTCTAGCAACATGTAGTTTAGAAGTTATAATTTCTTTAATGATAGGCAAGTTTTCAAAATATTGCATTGCGTTCGTTGATCAGAAGTTATAGTAAAATGTTAAAATTTGTTATAAACAGCCAAGTTTTCAAAAAAGTGACATTGACCCAATTTCATGTATCCTTGTATCAACTGAAAAGCCTTCGCCAAGGCTATCTTCATACCATATAATTATGAATTGTCTAGCATATGTGGTTCAGATGTCAAGACAAAATGTAGAAGTTTTTCAATGATGGCCAACTTGTCAAAGTAGTGACCTTGACCTAATTTCAAATATCTTTATATCAACTGAAAGGCCTTTACCAAAGCCATTTGTATACCAAAATTAAATTGCCTAGCATTTGTAGTTCAGAAGTTATAGCTATGTTAAAGTTTGTTAAAAACGGAAACGTTTTCGAAAAAGTTACCTTGACCATGTCCTGATTTCATGTATCCTTAGATCAAGTGAAAGACCTTCACTCAAGCTATCTGCATACATAATATGAATTGTCCAACTTAATTCAGAAGTTATAAGCAATGTTACAGTTTTGTTAAACACGACAAGCCGACCGCCCGCCCATCCGGTTTTCGCTAAACTATAAGCCGATATTTTTCTCGATAAATCCGCCTAAAATGGGTCTGATCAGGGAATACTTAGGTATGACCTGGTCAGACTTCGTGAATTCTGGTCATAGCAGGTTGTAACACAGTAGTATTACTAAGACTATGTCAGGGTAGACGTGGTATCATCTGGTCATATATCGTAAAGTCTGGTCATAGCAGGATGTAACACAAGTAGTAACAAGAGCCCCATATGTCGGAGCATTATACGCCCAAAATATGTGTCGTCGTAACATGCACAATATTTATTTGAGTTGAAGATTACCGTGACATTGACCTTTGACCGACTGATCTAAAAATCAATAGGGGTCATGACCAACCTTCCTACTAAGTATGAAGACTGCACACTTAATAGTTGTCAAGTTATTTAGCGGACAAATACCGGTATATGGCTAACGGATGGACAAACGGACTGACGGACAAGCGCCATACCATAATAGTTACCTTCGGGCGTATAACAACATCACCGCAAACGGGTGCCAACGCTCGTCTGGTGTCATTGTCGAGATGAACATGCATATCAGAAATGAAGTTGTAAATGAAAAATTGAAGACGTTATGGTCAATGTTCAGATTTCGGACGACGACGACAACGACGACGCGGGCGCCGGAGTTACGACAATAGCTCGTGATTTCTTCGAAACAGACGAGCTAAAAATGAATTTGATCAGGGTAGACATGGGTATGACCTGGTCAGATCTTTGTGAATTGTGGTCGCACAAGGAAGCTAGCATACAATAGGTATAAATTAGGGTTGATCAGGCACTGAGGTTATAAAACAGTTTGCTTGAGGTCGAGATCATTTTCTAGCGTTTGACTGATCAGATACTTGAAAATGATCTCAGCTTAAGAAGCTTTGTAACCTTGACTCTGGTTGTACCAGTGGATACAGACATGTTGTACAACTTATAAAGCATGTCTGACCTGGTCAGATCATATTGTTTTAGTGCTGATCAGGTCTTACCAGGCTACACCTCGGGTCTGGCTTGGTCTTATCTGGCCAGACTATTTTTCGGACCAGAATATTCGCCTTATGTTAGTTCTTTTAACGAGTACATGTATATCCACTATAAAAGTATTTGTATTCACTTAAAGACTTTAAAACGATACACATGAGTTTCCTCATGAAAACTAAATGCTAATTATAGGATTTTCGAAACATTGCCACCTAGAAACAAAGACGGTACAGAATGTATAACAATGTAAGTTAATGTGTTGGTTACGTTACCGGTACATGTATTAGACATAAATGGTTAGGGCAAAATTTGGCTTCTAATACCGTACAGTTAAATCCTTTTAAACCTGTGTTCTAGTAGAAAAGATTTTAGATACTTTTAAGCAGGTGGCTGCTTAACGCAGGGTGAAAATTATGCAGAAAGATTCTTTATTTATGCATAACGTTCACCCTTCATCAAGCTGCCACCTATCTACAAGACTGATACTTATACTAAATTGATCGTCCGGTTTAGAAGTGTTTACTGTGTTTTTTTCTCGCTTCTCAGACGTGCTAGATAAGCTGAGTTACTAAAATAGCCTTACTAGAAATCCTTATCTGGGACACCCATTGTCTGGTGTATTCATACGCGCGATTAGTTAAAGTCAATACAAGTGAAGGAACTCTTACAAAATTATACCAGCATTGCTATAGTCAACGAGTTCATCAAATAAAATTGATATAAGTAACTAGCCCGGATATGAAATTCTATTTATCATATAAACATTTATTAAAGGCTAATTTAATTAACAGAACACGTTGTTTTGTATTCCCTGATTCCTTTATATTTAACGCCAAAACGAAACGTGTATACCGGTAACAATTGACGCCATTTAATGTCACCTGTAGTTTGTTGCTATTAGATACGGAAGACGTATTACGCAATGGAGAGTAGTACCTCACAAAATCCATTAAATTACTTGTTTTTAGGGTGTATTTCAGCGAGAAAAATAATCAAGCACGAGTTTTGTGAAAGCCGGTGGTGGTGGTGGTGGTGGTGGTGGTGTGTGTGTGTGTGTGTGTGTGTGTGGGGGGGGTCTATACCCTCGGTTGGTCTGGAACAGACCAACCTCGGGTATAGAAACCCCCGTCTTTAACAAAACCCATGCTTGATTCTATTACTCAATAATGTCGACACATTAGAACTAGGCAAATATGATATGCAATCGCAATCTGGTCATTTTGATATTGTAACATTAGCAAGAATTTGGTACCGATAACATACCCGAAGCATGCCCGTCTGGCACTCAATAATAAACGAACGCACAAAATACAAATCTATAGTTTTTATTAAACCCATTTCCCTGTATCCCGGCTTGACTCCCATTTGAAAGCAGATTGAATGCTAATGAGACGCAGAATAACTCGGCGTTTCAGCAGAATTCAAGCTGTTTGACCCTTGTTAATTGTTTCTTTGAAGTTTTATCGATTCGGATGTAGTCAAGATTGTATTGGCTTCAATGTTAGGCAGAAGTTGTTTTTTCACAGGGGGATAAGAGTTCATATATTTATTAAATTTTCCTCCAGAAAGGAGAGCATTTCATAAGCTCAAAGCATGCATATAATTATGCTTACAGTAAACCCCCAACTAAACCGGAATTCTAGCGAAGGATATTTTAGATACCTATAGGCAGGTGGCTGCTTATGCAAGGTGAGAGTCATGCAGAAATCTCCTAGAGGAGCTTTCTTCACGACTTTCATTCTTCATTAAACTGCAGACCGTTATTTATACTATAGTTTACGCCCGGTTTAGGAGGGTTTTATTGTATTTTGGTTTTGGTATTTATATCAAAGACAAACATAACAACAAGAGTTTGTGAAACATTTACCTATGACTTTGAGATTTGACCTTATGTGAGTTTGACCTTTACTCTGACATGGCATCGTTATAAAGCAGCAGCTTCTTGAGATGAGAACGCAGGCCTCCTACAGATTCAATATCTTTAATAGTTCAAAAGTTAAGGCCAAGGTTAAAATTTAGAAATTTCATCTTTGATTTTGCAATATTGACATTGATTTTGATATGACACCACTTAATGAGATAGGTATACACGCCAATTATAAAGTATCTATCAGTAAAGATTCAAACGTTATTGTCAGCTAGTTTAAAGCTGACTCACAGACAATCAGAAAAATGAACAAATAGAGATACAGACAAAAAACAATATTCCCTCCCCAGATTAAGATCTTGGATATATCATTTACAAACTAAACACCAAATAGCATATCTAATGGCTTGATATGTAACATGTAGTCATGGTAACACATGTATAGTAATAGGCTTGAGATTGCAACTGAAGAAGATGAAGAAGAAGAAGAAGAAGAAGAAGAAGAAGAAAAAGAAGAAGAAAAAGAAGAAGAAGAAAAAGAAGAAGAAGAAGAAGAGGAAGAAGAAGAAGAAGAATAAGAAGAAGAGGAAGAAGAATAAGAGGAAGAAGAAGAAGAAGAAGAAGAAGAAGAAGAAGAAGAAGCAGAAGAAGAAGAAGAAGAGGCAGAAGAGGCAGAAGAAGAAGAGACAGAAGAAGAAGAAGAAAAGGAAGAAGAAGAGGAAAAAGAACAGGAAAAAGAACAGGAAGAAGAAGAATGCATTTATATTTACATAATTAGTATAAAACTTCATTAACCTTTAATTAAAAATTATTATATTATGACGGTTGGCAGAGTTAATTTCAATTCTCCTTTGTATAGAGTCTATAGACCAGCATTTACTTGCTCCGAATAAGAAGAAGAAGAAGAAGAAGAAGAAGAAGAAGAAGAAGAAGAAGAAGAAGAAGAAGAAGAAGAAGAAAAGAAGATGATGAAGAAGAAGAAGAGGAAGAAGAAGAAGAAGAAGAAGAAGAAGAAGAAGAAGAAGAAGAAGAAGAAGAAGAAGAAGAAGTCCATTCTCTAGCATATGGTTTGTCAGATTCGGAATGAAATCTGACAAAACGGATCTTTGAGAATGAACACAGACTCAAATTCAGAAATAGTGATCTCATTTCTGAATATCCGTAATTAACGGTATTGTCAAATTACATACGTCGCGAATTCCTTTAATGAAAAAGTAGTAAAGTCAAGCAGGAAAAGCCACACACAAAACGCCACCATCACCAAAACACCGACAGCAAGCATTTATATAGCAATTTACACACAGACACAGACACAGACACAGACACACCCACAGACACCCACACCCACACACCCACCCACACCCACCCACACACCCACCCACACACGCACACGCACACACACACACACACGCACATAACCAAACACACGCACAAAGACACAGGACAAACAAAAGTAAGGGTGACAAAGAGAGCACGGTCAGAAGAAAATCACAACTGGGGATTTAAATCGGGTTACGGACGTCCTTACCTCACACTTATCTCAAAGTCACAACCTGTTGTATCTAAATGTATCTAACTATCGCCACACACTGCATTAATTCCCTTGTACAACTCTTCATTTGTATTTAACCTCCATTTAGAAGTTGCCTCTTTCTACACAATATTGACATTTCTTTGCTGCTCCATCTACAGCAATACCTTTTATGTATCGTTCCATTTTCTCTGTTAAATTCAAACTCGTGTCTATAAAATGCAATGTTTCTCTTACATTTCGGTAGATTTATTCAAAGAGGTTGTATCTAAAAATAGCCCATAACGGAATGGATTAAGACAATGTTTATTGTAGCATTGGGTATTTGTATTTTTATGCAAACAAATTCAGCAAATTTTCATTGAACCTTTGCCCCCTTCGTTCCTAGACTATTATTAGACCCTACTACTTTGAAATAGGAGATGTATGTACTAACAAAAGGAACATGTTAGAAATGTGAAGGTTTGAAACAATTGTGATAAATTTACTCCACGGGAGTAAGGTTTAATGCTCTATTTAGCACAAACGTTTCAAAAAATAACTATTACTGTGGCGTCAAAAGGCGTCAGTAGGAGGGAATGGGTTAATTGAAAATAGTGTTACAATATTATTATATATTGAAGGTTGACAGGGTTAATTATCCTTTGGATAGACCAGAATTGAATTTACATGTTCCGATGTCATACATTTGCTTGAGTTTAAGTTCATTTTCAAGCATAAGGCCGGTCAGATTTGGAATGAAATCTGACCAACGGATACTCGAGAATGAACTCAGGCTCAAACTCAGAAGTAATGATTTCATTCCTGAATATCCGTAATTAACGGTATTGTCAGATTACGTACATCGCGAATTCCTTCAAACCTGTTGTATCTAAATGTATCTAAAATATCGCCACACACTGTATTGACTCCCTTGTACAATTCTTCATTTATTTTTAACCTCCATTCAGCAGCCACCTTACTACCGTTGCCTCTGTCTACACAAAAGTCACAGCTCTTTTCTGCTCCATCCACAGCAATACCTTTTATGTATGTTTCCAGTTTATCTGTTAAATTCATACTTGCGTCTATAAACTGTAACATTTCTCTTGTAAACTGTAATGGATAATTAACCAGGCTTTCGTATCTGAGCGTGTAAATTCTGTCTGAATACTTTTCAAATATGCGAGTCTTGTCTTTCAGGTCATTTCGCAGTGTTTGACAATATGCGGTAGCAATGTCGCTGCCATTACCAGGAACCTTGTGTAGTTGTGACAAAGCATTTCCACGAGGATCTCTAACTACGTGTATGAATTTTATGTGTGGATACAGGTGAAGTAGACCGAGTTCTTCAACCTGTGACAATCTCAGCCGGATAAATTTCATTACCCGTAACGGTGCAGTCAAACACTTTTCTCGAACTATACGCAAGCAACTGAGGGCATACTGTAGACTTTTTCCACGGGCACATACGGCAAATGATGTAAGTGAGTCATTGATTAAGTGCATGTCGCCGAAAAACGTCTCATATGGCAGCCTTTCAAAATCACACGATGCCAAAGCGCGTAACTCTTCTTTTTTCAGAAATTTTAATAACGAATCAGTGACAAGTCTGAAATGAAAAAAATTATTGTTTTACAACTGTATATCATCAACACTTCAGGCAGATTGCTGACGGTAGTTCGTCTTGGATTAGAATATCCCAAACACCCGAAGATCGAGATCACATGGGTCTTAACCATATTCTGTAGATATACACTTTGTACGCATTTGCAAATACTCGCAGAGTAGACCAAGATCTGGCCCCATGCTTATAAAGCTTTTAGTTGAGTCTGAGTTTGTTCTCAAGCTTTTGATTGGTCAGATTTGAGTTCTCAAGCTTTTGATTGGTCAGATTTGAGCCTTTGGCTCAAATCTGACCAATCAAAAACTTGAGAACGAACTCAGACTCAACTAAAAGTTTTATGAGCATGGACCCAGACGAAAGCTGGAGAAGTCGTCTAATGAGGGTCTGTTCTGAATAATGGAAGTGTAAACTCAGTATTCGTAATTAATGGTAATTAATATTCATAAAGACGAGTGCAGTCAAAATTAGTGCATGTATTTAAACATTCAAAATTACAGTTAAACTTGCCTTAGTGGCCACCAAAAAGAGGTCTTATTATGTGTATGTTAGGCAGATGGTAGCTTAATATAAGTGAAAATTATTGAAAAAAGCTTTCTGAATTACTTCTGTCTTGCATTAAGCAACCACCTGCTTTTAAGACAAGTTCCACTGTAAATAAATCTAGAATTTTTGCGATTACCCTTTGCAACCAGATACAATTCCTTAGTAATTCGGCGGTTCGTTAGGACACAAATCGTTTGACACACGGGTTGTATGCTTGTTGATAAGAACAATATGGCTGACTATTTAAACAGGAAGCAGACCAAGTTTTGAGCGGACGAACGTTTACTGACTAAAGATGTGCCGTAACCAAGCTATAAGAAATGCAGTAAAATCACGATAGCTCGAACACTAAAACAGTAAACCCAAATAGTTTGAACACCAAAACAATTAAATCCCGATATTTCGAACATTTAAACAGTAAAATCCCGATATTGGGGAACCCTAAAACAGTAAACTTCGATAGTTCGAACACTTAAACAGTAAAACCCCGATATTTCGAACGCTAACACAGTAAAACCCCAGTAAAACCTCTAGGAAATTTCTTCATGAATTTAACCCTGCATTGAGCAGCCACCTGCATACACAGGCATACATTCTTCATTAATTAAATTTCGAAGTATCGAGCATTTAATTTATATACAATTTTGGATCTAATAGAATGACTTTCACTTCAATCAAGCTTTTGAGAAACTATTAACCGAGTGGAAAACAGCTTGGGTTAGGATTATCTAAGTTGTTTGCAAATGCGAGTGGCGGATAATGTCGGAGAATGGTCAAGACAGCAAAACAATATACCGTTGCTGTACTTATTTTATCCGTATATAAGTATGCATATATGCATTATGGATCTGCACTGCTTGCAATAGAAGAGGACAAATAAAGTAGAAAGCCTTTACGGCGACTGCTTAATTCATCAAACTGAACGTCTTGAAAAGCAGGTGGTTGATTAACCCCTTCCCTCATATAAATGTGTTTTTCCGCATCTGCAAACAGAGTAGACCCAGATCAGACGATTCAGGTCTATTAGTTCGTTCTGGGAGCCTTCCCCCATGGCGCCGCTCAGACCTATTAGTTCTTGGAGCCTTTCCCTATGGCACTGAGCAGGAGAATTAATCATTGAAACATTTCCCCGTTGCGTCGCTCAAGTCTATAAGTTCTCTCAACCTTTCACTGTGTGGCGCTAACGTCTATTAGTTCTCTGAGCATTTTACCTGTGTGGCGCCAACGTCTATTAGTCCTCTGAGCATTTTACCTGTGTGGCGCTAACGTCTATTAGTCCTCTGAGCATTTTACCTGTGTGGCGCTAACGTCTATTAGTTCTCTGAGCATTTTACCTGTGTGGCGCTAACGTCTATTAGCTCTGGGAGCTTTTCTCTGTGTGATGCTAAGTTCTATTAGTTCTCTGAGGCTTTCCATGTGTGACTCTAAGGTCTATTAGTTTTCTCTGAACCTTTTATTGTGTGACGCTAACACATATTAGTTATCTGAGCCTTTCCCTGTGTGACGCTAACACATATTAGTTCTCGGAGCCTTTCCCTGTGTGGGGCAAGGTCTATTAGTTCTCGGAGCCTTTCCCTGTGTGGCGCAAACACATATTAGTTATCTGAGCCTTTCCCTGTGTGACGCTAACACATATTAGTTATCTGAGCCTTTCCCTGTGTGACGCTAACACATATTAGTTATCTGAGCCTTTCCCTGTGTGGCGCTAACACATATTAGTTCTCGGAGCCTTTCCCTGTGTGACGCTAACACATATTAGTTATCTGAGCCTTTCCCTGTGTGGGGCAAGGTCTATTAGTTCTCGGAGCCTTTCCCTGTGTGACGCTAACACATATTAGTTATCTGAGCCTTTCCCTGTGTGACGCTAACATATATTAGTTATCTGAGCCTTTCCCTGTGTGACGCTAACACATATTAGTTATCAGAGCCTTTCCCTGTGTGACGCTAACACATATTAGTTATCTGAGCCTTTTATTGTGTGACGCTAACACATATTAGTTATCTGAGCCTTTCCCTGTGTGACGCTAACATATATTAGTTATCAGAGCATTTCCCTGTGTGACGCTAACACATATTAGTTATCTGAGCCTTTCCCTGTGTGGGGCAAGGTCTATTAGTTCTCGGAGCCTTTCCCTGTGTGGGGCAAGGTCTATTAGTTCCCGGGGCATTTCGTTATGGCGTTACAAGATGTATTAGCATATGAAACAGTCTCTTCGGTGACGCCCAGGTGTATTAGTCATATGAAACAGTCTCTTCGGTGTCACCCAGGTGTATTAGTCATTGGAACCTTTCTTTAAGGTGCCGCCCATGTGTATTATTCATATCAAACTTTCTCGTAGGTGCCGCCGAGATGTATTAGTCATGAGAAATATTCTCATAGGTGCCGCCCAGGTGTATTAGTCACATGAAAAGTTCTCTTCGGTGTCGCCCAGGTGTATTGGTCATCGGAAACTTTCTCTAAGGTGTCACCCAGGTGTATTGATCCCATATACGTACATCTATCGACACTGTTTGCCATGTGATACAATTTCTCACATTATGATACATATACAATATAGATAAACTTCTTTATAACTGCCATCCAAAATTGGACTAGTTGTAGTCATAAAAGCACATTGCCAGCCTGTAGCTTTACAAGAGTACCTGTCCTAATCAGTCATTTATTTTGACCATAGGCGTCTTAAGTAGCAGGTGGTTGCATATTGCAGGGTGAGTAACCCCGAAAGCTCATATTGCTTAAAGCGTTACTTTTGACTTGCATTAAGCTACCACCCGCCTTACACACATACTTAAACATGTTTTATTGTTTTTTAACTCTTCGCTTGCTGAATTTTAAAATACATTTCTCCTTCTTTACCCATGCATTGTTGTATATTTACATATATCTTCACTGTGTACACGTATTTCGCTGTGCAATCACTACTGTGGAGTGCACTGGTTGCACAATCAACTTGTAAATAGTGCAGACCCGGATGAGACAGCTCCTGCAGGAGCTGTCTCATCTGGGTCTTCACTATTTACAGGTAGGTATATTGACGCGAGTAGCAAGCGAAGGGTTAAGACAGGTTCCTCTGTATTTTTGACATTATGTATTCATCTGCGTGTACCAGTTTACCTCATATAGACGAATTTGACACACTTTCAAGCAGAGTGGACCCAGATCAGATAGCACCTATAGGATCTGATAAGGATTTGTACTGTTTGTCTGTGTTATAATATAGATTTAATTCAGAAGTTTCTGTCACTTCTTAACATTCATTTCAAACGTAAAGTGCCTAATTATAGTCTACTTTCAGTCCAAAGGATCGCTCAGCCGACTGTACATTTTATTTATTGGGGAAACATTTAATACATACATCTTTATTCATTCTGTGTTTCTGTATCATGTATATTACAGACAAGTTGTGCCATGTATAGTAAAACCTCTCTAAACCGGACATTAAATTCAATACAAATATCGGCGCAGCTTAATGCACAGTGAAAGTAATATAGAAAACTCTTCTAGGAGTTTTTTGCTTTACATTCACCCTGCGCCACCTTCCTAAAAGTAATCTAAGTTCTTCTCTACTAGAATTCCGGTTTATAGATGTTTTGCTGTATATAAAGAAGAGAGAGGAATATATACATACACTTTGGTTCCATTGAAGAACGTGGCATGCTTGTATTTCCCCACTGCATACTGATACTCAATGGCACGGAGGGGTTCGAACCAGTAGAACGCACTTTGGTAGCTACCAAGTATTGCTCCAACAAATGACGACCCAGTTCTATGCATGGCTAAGATGAATACCGTAGGTTTCACCTCAGCTTAAACGACAAGTGAACGATTTAGAACGGCGAGTGGTAAATAGAGTATCACAATGTTTTTAACCCTTTCGCTGCCAAATTATGTCGTCTGCTACAAAATTTCATTTTTTATATTCTTCATTTGTGTTTCTAAAACATAGTAACGGTAACAAACAGTTTGGATCCTGGTGAGACGCCGGGTTACTCGGCGTCTCATCTGGATCCAAACTGTTTGCATAGGTAATCACAGATCCGGCATTGGCAGCGAAAGAGTTAAAACTACCTAGTTCTACTAAACCCCATTTTTTCTAGTAATACAGCTGCAGATTCTATCAGTAGATTTATTCACAGAGGTTAGGTTGGATCTAAAACATAGCCTATGAGGGAACAGGCTAAAATACAACAGTTACAAACTGTTTGAATGTGTAAAACAGTGAAGACCCAGATCAGAGAGCTCTTACAGGAGTCTTCTGATCAGGATCTGCACTGTTTTTCATCCAATTTAGTATTTAAAACTTTCATACCTAGTGGACTCTATTTGTACAGTGACAGACCATTCACCTTTAAAAAATCAAATTTCAAAATCAGCGTGCTTCAGTGCAGATGATTTATATGTTTCAAGCTTCTCAAGTCTAAAGCTTATTAACCCATTTATTCCCACATTATTGGAAGAAAACAACTCGTCTAAATTTCGTTGTGGAAAGTTTCAATTTTTCATCTTGAGGGAGCACAGCTAAGACACTATTTATTGTAATAAGGCATTGACATCGGTGGCTTCAGCAAACAGTGCAGACCTTGATGGTCAGAGGGGTCCTGAAGGAGCCCTCTTGCCTGGATCTACACTGTTTTCCTACGTCTCTTCAAAGGAACACTGGGCATAAATGGGTCAAGGTATGGCCAATTATTCTCATTGAATTATTACTTTTAACCTTTTTACTCCATGAATATTCATAAAAGAAATAATAAATGCATCGATACGAATTAAATTAAATTGTTAAAATAGCACATAGACAGAGGGAAATTTTACCATTGCAGAAACTGTAGAAACATATCATTATTATTTCAAAAGCATACAGAGCATACCCTGATAAGACGGCTCCCTAGGAGAAGTCTGATATGGGTCTACTCTGTTTTCAAAGGCATATTTATCACCGTAATTTGTATAATGACATGTGTACACAAACTATTTTGGATTTTATAGAGACTGTAGAGTCATGTTAAAGTCCCTGAACGCTTTTGCATTAAAAATATAAATATATGCTGAATTTACCCTACAGTATACCATTTAAACAGTCTTGCTTTTTATTTGACAGATTTCTGTTGAGAAACAACAATAAAACCCTGCGCTGTAATTTTTGTTCCAGCGGTCAAAAAAGTATGACAGAGTATTTTATAAATATTCGCTATAAATATAGCAAACACTTCGCGCATGCGCCTCACGATATCAAACAATACAATTAGGCGTATCTTGGAAGCCGAAGTGGGATGAGCACTGTCTCCTAAAAATATCGTCACCGAAGAGGAAAGAAAATGTAGAAATAAACATACTCACAATCTCTGTATTTAAACCTACTTTCGTTTTACCTATATAGTTAAACCTACTTTCGTTTTCATCGATTTAAATAACATGTAATTTAACACAAAACCTTACGTTTGAAACTTTTTAAGACCAGTTTCTTTCAAATGGATGGGCACCCTATCAAAAACACCAGAGTGTCATTTTTCGATCTCAGGACGTCCAGGGACTTTAATTATATTTTTGTAAGTAAACAGGGCAGTTCCTGATCGGATGACTATTGGAGCTGTCTGATCTGAGTCTACTCTGTTTGAGATTTTGTGAAAGGCGTTTACATGAAGGAAACTGTAGCGCAATAAAAGAGATAATAATAATAACAAGTAATGAGAGCATCGAACGAAATGCCATAGTATACTACCGGCTGAATTTTAATTCCAACTGCTGTAATTTCATAAAAAGATAAATGTATCGTAACAACATTCAAACCTGACCTTTAACTCATTATAATAAAGCTAAATACCAAATACAACTTCAATATCTGCTAGAGTTTAGAAAAAACTCCGGATAACCAAAATCTTCCTGAAAGTTTCTACATCCAACAGCAATCAAACTTGATCTGTTACCCATTATAATAAAGCTATATAGCCAATATTACGTCAATATCTGCTCGGGTTTAGAAAAAAAATCTGGAAACCCTGAAACTTTCCCGAAAATTTCTAAGTCAAACTGCTGAAATTTCATGAAAAATCAATGTAATGTAACAAAATTCAAACTACATATGTGAATAATTATAAAAAAGGCATATACCAAATATAGCATCAATATCAGCATTGGTTTAGATAAAAAAAAATCCGGAACGCCTATACTTTCTCCAACTTTTCTAAGCCCAACTGCTGCTATTCCGTTAACAAATCTAAGAAACGTAACACAATTCAAACTTCGTCTATAACTCATTACAACCAAGCCACATACAAAATATCACTTTAATATCTGCAACAGATCAGATCAAACTCCGGAAACCTGAAATTCCCGGCAAACACTTCTTCCTCAAACTGCTGTTATTCCGTAAAGAATTAATGTGGTATAACACAATTCCAACATGCATGCTATGTAACTCATTATTATACAGCTACATACCAAATATCACATTAATATCTGTGAAGGTTTAGAAAGGAAAAAGTCCAGAAAACCTAAATTTTCCAGAAAATGTCTCAGTCAAACCACGGTAAATCAGTGAAAAATCAATGTAGCGTTGCGAAATTCAAACTTTATCTGTAACTTATTAATCCTTCTCTTGCTGATTTTTTTTTTAAAAAGTTATTTTTTACCATGCACTGTTGTATAATAACATATATCTTCATTGTTTGCAATTATTTCTCTGTGCAATTACTGCTGTGGAGTTCACTGGATGCACAATTAATTTGTAAATAGTGCAGACCTTGATGAGACAGATGTGAAAATATAGACGACAAATACAAATGTTATTTATAGTCGGATAGATTTTGAGCAACTCTGGCATAAATAAAAGTATTTCATTTTACATCACAGGTGATGTTAGATTACATTCATAAGTAGGTTAATATACATATGAAACTGTTTAGCACAATAATAAAACTGCATAATAATACATATTTAAAACGCATTACTTCAGTTTAAAAGAAAGTAACTAGAAACATAGTAATACATTCAAATTGCACGAATCATATCACAACTGTGCCGAAACGTAATTGCAGCATAGATCAGCGCTAAAGCGTAGATCTACAGTATGGGTTAATTCCTCTCACAAAAAATCATCTCAGAAATCTCTGAGTGGGCCAGCTATGACACACAGTCAGGGCTGACCCACTCCACGAAACACAAGTATGTCTGCCGTTATATTCGATTAACATATCAAACTAGCAAAATAAAGTACAGACAAGCACATCAAAATACAAAGCAAACCAACAGTAAAACAAAGGCCAGCTACGTATAGAGCCAATTAACCCTTTCCCTGTTTAATATTTATGAAAGAAATGATGTAATCAATATTAATGAGCCGAACTATTTTAAAGCATAACTTACAAAGAAATAGTTCATTGTGGCTGGGCATGTAGATGAATGTAATCCCCATGTAGATGAATGTAATCCCATGAGTAAACAGAGCAGACCTATATCTGACCGCTCCTACAGGAACCTTCTGATCTGGGTGTACTCTGATTGCAAATGCATGAAAAAGCGCTAATATGAGAGAATGGTATAGCTCGAACAATTTGACCTGGACCCTGACCTATACGCAGAATACATAATGAGAGAGATGACGCTGTATAAATAAAACTCCGCCGGTAAATCGTGAGGTCTATTCTCGCTGAAATTACAGGAGAGCGATAACCTGTGCATATGTAAACCATGCAATCACGAATGTGTCCAGGCATAGTTTTATTAAATGTCGGTGTAGAAGTGTTTCCAATAGTTTTCCCGTACTTTTAATTTATGACGTCATTTACATGATGACGTCGCTTGTTTACCTCTAACGTTTATTTTCAAATCATTTTCATTTTGGCGTTGTGGTGTTGTCTGGAGGGGGTATTTTATTTACATTTTGACTTTGGTGAAAGTGGGATAAGGACGAGGTTGGGTACCCGTAAACCAGGTTTAAGTCCCCCAGTAGCCCTTTTTTATATATTCTTTTTGGCTGCTGGCCGTTCCAAGGCGGCACTCCTGCTTTCAGCCTACGGTCAATTTTGTTGTTTAATATGCTTAATGTTAAATGTGTTTCGTCTTGATATGCGTCCTGTTATGTTTTGTCTTGTGGCTTTACCGTTTCTTGTTAGATGGTGTTTGGTGCGTTGTCATTTCGTGTGTGGCTCTCCCTGTTTGACTATTTTTCCATATAGTTGCTAACCGGGACACATGTCGAGGATAAACCCGTGCAACACCGATTATAAAATAGAAATTTTACGAATTTTAAGTAGGTTAGAGTCCAGGTCAAATTGTTCGAGCTATAAAGCGTATCAAAATGGCAACATGAATTACAGACACGCAAAAATATAGAGATTAATAGGTTAGTGCCGTGGATGGGACGCCTTTATCCGACGAGGGGAGAAAACGTTGAGGCGAGGCTTGCCGAGCCTCAACTGTTTTCTCTCCGAGTCGGATAAAGGCGTCCCATCTACGGCACTAACCTATTATTCGATTTATCCAGTCATTTTAGTTAAATATCTTTTTTTATACTCATAAAAGCATAATACTTTTGAAATGATTTACATTGAAAATGCGGTTTTTCGATCAACGGATTCCTCCCTTTTCATTTCCATTTAGACGTAAATAGATCTAATGAGCTACCGCAGAGGAAAATGGTTTCGATACTTGCATTACAAGAGGGGAAAACGTGGATGAATTTGAAAAATGAGATGGTTTGAATCGAGGGGTCGATAATTTATTTCAAACAGACATGGTTATATTCTCTGGTCAAATCCGTGTTCCGTAGTCTCGGTTTCTATTTTTAGACAGACCTAACGTCACTCATAATTCGATGGAACTGAACAGGCTATATTTATGTATATGACTATCACCGCCCTGTAAGAGTTAATCAATCAAATTATCATGAGAGTGAAAAGAAAACATTTACTATTTATCTGTCAATATTTGCTTCCAGGCTTGATTTTACCAAAAACATGTTTCGCCAGCGGTGGATTAAATTAATAAAATTGATAAATCAATGTCACTTTGTATGTGGCCTCAATGGCGTAATCGGTAAGGACGACGTCTCTAGAGAGATTAGAATTGGTTTTTGTCGGATCAGGCGCGGATTCGAATCCAGCTATAGCAAATTATTTTTATTTTTTCTCATTTGAATAAATATTTTGGTGAATTTTCTATTAGATCTATTTCGTCTACATGATTTTTATGCATATTTACAGAAAATTAAAATAGTTCCATGATTATAGAATAATAACGCCTATCTACTAACCTAATAAACCTTCTACTACCGGAAGTAACCTAATAAACCTACGTTTATCTGCACCCCCTTTATTATGTCACTAGAGAAGCCTGGTGACTGGATAAAAGATACAAAGCAAAGTAACATTAAATCAAGTCCATAAATACACAGAAGGAACAGTGGCAATTCTCTGTACTCCAGGCATTAATTAAATTTTGAAATTTGCAAAATTGGTCTCATTTCTAAAATGTTGTGGCAATGAATTCCACAATTCTTAGTTACTGTCATCGGTTGCTGTTCTCACCTGGGGCATCTTGGCTGTGTTGGTATATCTAAAATGATAATTATTATTCTTAAAAAAACCCCAACAATTAGACCATGTAGATATACTGGTACCTCTTTGCTGAGTATATATGTATTTCAAGAGCCATTGTCCCAACTCTTCGCAATTTACGTGTGTTGGGGGGGGGGGGGCTTTGATTTGATCAGAAAAGAGTTATAATCATCGCCAAAGATATTAATACCACAAACTAAGAAAAACTTTCTCTAAATTTTATTATCGAAATCTCTAACTTAATGGCAAATACAAATGTAATCGTAAGGCGCTTCTGCGAGACGATATTTCACATCCTGAATTTAATGTTGATTTGAATAACAAACTCCGTAAGATTATTGGACACACCAATTTTCTCACTATTATGTTAAACTATTCATTAAAAAGGGATATGATCCTATAGTACTACAACATACTGCATGCCTGGTTGTCAACCCCTTTAGAGTTGGCAATCACGCTGGCCTCTTTCATGTATGCCGCCAACAAAGGTTTAGTACTCTATGAGGGCGACCTCTTAAAATTCGGAAACGGAAGGATGATGTCGGATATTTGTATTTTTTGTCGTACCCTTTATTACTTTTCTGTAGTTATTCTTTTTGCAGTTCAATCATTGAGTACACTAGCGATATATGGATACAGTTTGTTTCATTTAAACGTTTTCGTTTTACATGCACATTACCACTGCATTTGCCATCGCAGTTGTTGTAGATTAGACTGGAGAAGGGATACGTTTATTTACACTGTTTGTCTTTTAGGGTGGAGATGGAATAAGTGTGAGGTTGGGCGCCCCGAAACCGGTTTAGTCCCCCCCCCCCAAAACAACAATGATAACAAATGTCACTGACCGTTCCAAGGGGGTACTTCCATCTTCCCCCTATTGTTTGTTTGTTATGTCTGTGCGTCTCTTTGTGCCTTTAAATATACGTGTACATTTGCTGTTTGGAGTCGTGCTGTTTAGGCGGTTGTGTGTTTTGTATGAGGTGTTTGCTGCATAACTCAAATTTAGACAAGATACATTTGAAGTCTATACTGACACCCAGTAAATTAACATCATCTTCAAAAATAATATTGTTATTTTCCAGGTTAATAATAATAGTTTGTTGTCTCTTGTTTTCATTCCAATAGCTATTGTCTAAAATTTATCAGGGTTGGCTTTCATACGATTGTCTGAAAACCACTGAATCAATAATTTGCTATCAAGTTTCTTTAACAGTTTCTATCATGATCTGAAACTGACAGGGTGTTGTCATCGGCAAAATTGTAAATATCATTATTTTGTAAAACATGAAATATATCATTAACAAGAGAGCAAAGATGCCCCTTAATCACTCGTTTGATTAACATAGATTTAAAAATATAGCTGGGTAGCCACAGAACGGGGGCCAATATTGACCTAAGGGACAATATTGAACAATGTTGATAGTGGATCACGAGCGGTGGTTCTGGAGAACAAGATTTTCAAAGATTTAGAATATTGATTTTATATAGACAATCATTCTAACCAATGAAGATTGTGCTTAAAATGTGCCCTCTAGAGTATTTTTCTCAGAATTGACCTAGTGACATATTTGTTTTTATCCCACCACACCCTTAAGCACACTCAACCTTGATATCTCCAAGACATTCTGAGCAAGTTTGAGGACGATTTGGCTAAAAATGTAGTCACTGGAGTCTAAACATGATTTTTTTAAAGATATAATCCAGTGACCTACCTTTTGACTCCCAGTAACTCACTTTCAAACTGGTCCAAGAAATTATCAGGACAATCATACTGACCAAGTTTCATGAAGGTTTGGCAAACTATGTGACCTCTGGAGCATTCACAATATTTTTCAAGTATTTGATCTCGTGACCTAGTTGACCTAGTGACCATGCATGTCCAATTTTCAATCTCGTCCGAGATTTATATTCTTAACGATTTCAAGAAGATTGGACAAATAATGTGACCGATAGATTGTTAACAAGGTTTTTATACTTTTTAATCAAGTGGCCTATTTTTACCCCATGTGACTCACTTTCAAACTCGTCCCAGATTTTATCAAATCAATCATTATGATAAAGTTTCATGAATATTCGGCTAAAAATGTCACCCCTATAGTGTTCACAAGGTGTTCATACTATTTGACCTAGTGACCCAGCTTTTGACCTCACATGACCGACTTTCAAACCAATTTTGACTACGTTTCATGAAGATTTGACAAAAGATGTGACCACTAGAATGTTCAAAAGAGTTCCTACTGTTTTACCTTGTGACTTATTTTTTTACCCCACGTGACCCGCTCTAAAACGTGTCCAAGATTTTATCAAAACAATAATTCCGATAAGTTTCATGAAGATTCAGCTACAAATGTGATCTCTAGAGTGTTCATAAGGTTTTACTACTACTTGACCAAGTGACCTAGTTTTTGACTACACGGCTCAAGTTATTTGAGAATTTATCATAACAATCATTCTGACCAAGTGTCACGAGGACTGGAGAAAATGTGTGCCCAATAGAGTGTTCACAAGGTTTTTTCTACTGTTTGACCTAGTGACCTAGTTTTTGACCCCACATGACTCACTTTCAAAGTCGACCTAGAGTTTATCAAAACAATTATTCTGATAACGTTTCATGAATATTCAGCAAAAAATGTGGTCTCTAAGGTGTTGACAAGGTTTTTCTACTAGTTAACCCTTCGACCTTGTTTTGACCCACAAGACTCACTTTCGAACTCCTCCGAGATTTTATTAGGACAATAATTCTGACCAAGTTGAATAAAGATTGGGCAAACATGAGACCTCTAGAGTGTTCACAAGTTTTTCCTATTTGACCTTGTGACCTAGATTTTTACCTCATGTGGCCCACTTTCAAACTCGTCCGAGAGTTTATCGAGAGTTTATCGTCAATCATTATGGCCAAGTTTCATGAAGATTGGATTAAAATTGTGACCACTAGAATGTTCGCAAGCGCAATCTTGATGGCAGACGACGCACGACACGCGACGGACGCCGGACATCCAAGTCGCCCAAAAAGCTCACCCTGAGCTTTGCTCAGATGAGCTAATAAAAATGTTAAGAATTACGGGGACTAAAATAAATCCCTGGGGCACTCCTTTGTATATTTATTTAAAACTACTATTAAAAGAGCTTCTCTTGACACTTTTTTTTCCATTTTAAGGTAAGTATTAATCAAATGTAATGCACTATCTGAGACACCATACTATTTTAGCAAAAGGAGATCATGGGGCAGACAATCAAAAGCTTTAGACAGGTCTATTAAAATCGCTGCAACAAATTTGTTTCCATCAAGTGCTCTTTTCCAGTCTTGAATTACTTTATGCATAGTTCTTTGACAGCCATAATTAGGACGAAAAGCTGAGAGAGGTGTTAAAATATGCATCAAAGAATTTGGTCAGTTGTGTATTTATAGCCCGTTAAAAATGAGACGATTGGCAGAATGCTTACCGGTCTGTATGTCCCCTTTTCCAAAGTGCTATTTTTCTTCTGTATCGGTACTACTTGGGCAGTTTTAAGTCTGTCTCGGAAGACTGAAGAAAATACAGTTTCATTTATCATGTATGTGAGAGGTTCTACAATGGATGGTTTTGCCAGTTTAATTAGTGTTAAGGCCATCCCACTATCAGGCACAGTGGCTTTGTAACGGGCATTTTATTAACCCTTCTCGTACTGAATTTTAAAAATGCATTTCTCCTTCTTTAGCCCCAGTAGGAGCTGTCTCATCTGGGTCTTCACTATTTACAGGTAGGTATATTGACGTGAATAGCAAGCGAAGGGTTAATATGCTTGCAAGCAAAACTACTATTTATACGTGTAAAGTTCAAGTCCTGTGTCTCACCTTTATGTTTTGATATGATATCCAAGCTGGGATGACTTTCATCTATAGGAATAGATTGTGTGCCTATGTCTTTGGTTACGTTAACAAAAAGTCATTTAAAAATATGACAATTTCTGTCCTGGTCATTAACACACTATTTTCACATAAAATCGTACCTCTCTGACTAACGGTTCCTTTATTAGTCAAAACCGGTTTGGCTGTAGGCTAAAAGAAATCATGATTTACAGCCTCCAACACATCTGTCTAAAAACGTTTTATTGATAGATTTCCCCCAAGGCGGTTACAAGATTTCTCTGTTTGCGAAATTTTTCCCAGTTTCGAGAGCTTTCATTCATACTAAATTTGTTCTGAAGCATTCTTTTCTTATATATGGCTTTTATCAGAGTGGCATTCATAAAAGGTGCCGATTTATCAGTAAAACGTTTCCTTTTTACGACACAAAGGTATGTACAAAGCAGGACAATGCATTTGTAAATGGTCAAACCAATACAGTAGAGACAAACGGATACAACAAATGCAAGTTAACACAAAAAGATAGAAGAGATGACGCATGCTGTTTATAACACAATGAAGAAAATCGTTTGTTAACTATACAATGTATATAAAATGTATGAAATGAAATTAGTCACGCGCTCTAACAAATCATACAAACTAATCCCTGAGAGAAAAGAGGATACATTCATGTCAAAACGTGATCCGTTTGGAAGACGCCTGTTGTACATCTCTAACGAAACGAAATATATATACATTGTACAGCGTGTAAACGGGTGCTTTTGTTCAAAGGACAAATAATCTAGGCATTTATTCAAAGATATACACATCTTTAAATCCATAAATATATCTTATAAAACATTCATCACATAATCTGCTTTGTGGGAGTGCCGTAACAGAGTGCCGTAAATCGCTAAAATGCACTAGTGCATTTTATTATGCAAATTAGCAATCGTTAGCCAATCGTAGCGCTCATTTAAGCGTTAGCCAACCGTAGCGCTCCATGTGTGTCATCCGTTGTATTACTACACTGTTTTAAGCAATGGCAGAAACAGCCATCAGCTATAGCCTGTTTCATTTTCTATGGCGTTTTTAAAGCTTATGTGATAAAAAAGAATCTTACATTCGTGTTCATTACAATTGTTTTCATGAAACTCGTTTACTATAATGAATATGACACTTGATAAAGCTCGTGTCATATTATTACAGTAAACTCGTTTCATAAAAACACTCTGCAATGAACACTCATGTAAGAAACACTCATGTAAGATCCTCTATATATGTCAAACAGTGATCGGTTTGGAACACGCCTGGAAAAGAAAAATAGAGACATAGTAAAGCGTGTAAAGTAAACGGATGTTTGTGTTTGTACTTTTCAAAGATATCCTATTACTCAAACATAGACTGAGACAAAAGTCTACTTCGAATTCAGTTATTGTTATATGTATTACATTTTATATGTTAGTATGCATATACACTAACATCCTTCTGGAAATCTAATTGAGAAAAACTTAGATACTTTTAGGCAGGTATCTGCTTAATGCAGGATTAAAGTCATACAGAAAGCTCGTCTATGAGATTTCTGCCTGACTTTTATCCTACATTAAGCCGCCACATGTCTGCAAGACCGATATTTATACTAAATTGAGCGTCCGTTTTATAGGGGTTTTACTGTAAGTGTGAAAGGGGATGTTAGTGTATTGCAATTTGTAGATTCAAATCAGAGGTGTCATATCAGATTTTACACTGGGTTAACAAACATAGAACCAAGTAGTACATGACGAGTGGCAAAATGTGCAGACCCTGACATGAGCCGGCATACATTGTTTGAAGTGCTATTAGAATTTTCCCCAAACAAATGGCTCATTCAGGGAGTGTTTGATAAACGTTTACGCCGTTTAATTCTATCAGGAATGATGACTGGATGACACCCTTTTTACGCGTAAAAGTGTTAACCCATGTGCTCCCACGACAAACATTATAGACTCTGATCAGACGCCGCATAATGCAACGTCTGATCAGAGTCTACACTGTTTGCTGATAGGAAATTCAACATAAAACAAAACGAAAATGAAATTTTAGACCAGACATCCTTTAGATAAAAGATAGACTAATCCAATATATAAGCGTGGAAGAATCCACTGGGAGCAAATGGGTTAAGCTATCCTAGAACGAATGGTTGTTTGCTCAAAGTCCCGTCAGCTGCGTGCTTTAACATCATTCCATTGATACGTTTAAACCGACTGAGTAGAGTACGTGACCCATACAAGTATTTACTCGTAGTCTAATCTGGATCCAAACTGTTTATAAATGCCAATATGATCATTAGCAGCATCAGGGTTAACCTCTTTACAATACTTACTGGCTTTTCCGACAGGAATATGGACCAAAGTTTAACAGTTTAATGAAGGGCATAGAAATACATTTTATGGACTGAAAGGTCTATACGTCTTAACACTTACCATAGTGAGCGTTGTTTAAATCCGAAAGAAACATCTTGCCTAACGACCAATCCTGCTGCAGACCCCCTGAAACAAAACAAGAGAAGGGGAACATTTTCAGTTCACGGACATGTCGCCGGCCACTTCAACATCTCGTGTAGATTATCAGAAGAAAATAGCTTTTTGAAGGTTGGGGAAACGGAATGTATTTGAATTGAACTAACACCAATCATATTTTATTGCCAATAATTTGTTTAGATTGTCATAATATATACATCAAGAATGTGTTTGTGATTCACTTATGCCCCCGACCTTTGACCCTTGATCTTTGACCCATGGACCAGGGAGTTGAACGCGACACACCGTCTTTGTGTGAACATTTGTACCAGGTTATTTGAAATCCGTTCACAGATAAAAATAAAGGTTATAGAAGGGACACGAAATTTGGGACGGAAGGATGGACGGATAGATGAAAGGACAGAGAGACGAACGGACAGACGGACGGACAGACGGAAGGACGGACAATGCGATTACTATATGCCCGCCGTTGAAGGGCATAAAAATGAAAAGATGAGTTACATATACAAACCTATACTCCATTAACTGACCTTTGCTGGTTAACGCTGTATGCAACGCAGATCGGTGACGATATTTCAAATTTAATATTCCAAATGTATTCACGATTTCATTGTCATTAACTCACAATTTCAATATTTTAGTTTCATTTATTCACCATTTCATCTTTATGAAATCACTTTTATCTTCAACCATTCACGTTCACTTGTATATGACGTAATATATGCATTTTATGTCTTTGGTAGTAGCCCTCGGCGGTCTCGTCCTAGAGTTATAAGGGACGAAAGTTGATCGGCACGGAACATATCATTATGTATTATGTTATGTAGTTGTCTAGCACGGAACGTATTGTCATTTATAATGTATACAAGTTGTCCGGCGCTGAACGTATTATAATTTATAATGTTAACTATTTATCCGGCATTGAACGTATTATCGGTTATACTGTACACTAGCTTCCGGCACGGAACGTATTATCGGTTATACTGTACACTAGCTTCCGGCACGGAACGTATTATCGGTTATACTGTACACTAGCTTCTGGCACGGAACGTATTATCGGTTATACTGTACACTAGCTTCTGGCACGGAACGTATTATCGGTTATACTGTACACTAGCTTCTGGCACGGAACGTATTATCATTTATAATGTGCACTAAGTGTCCTGGACAGAATGTAGTATCATGGTTTTGCAAATATAGTAGGTCTAGATTAGACGGTCCCTGTAGGAGTTGTCTGACCAGAGCTTAAGAAGTAATATAGATCTGGTTCTATCGTTTTTTCCATGACCAAATGTTTTTGAAGCACTATGTCATTATTTGTTACATAACATAAACAGTCATTGTGTGAAGGGTTAATCAAACGGACTTACCGATAGGGAGAGTCCATAGTATCAGGAAAAATACTACTGCACTCACGCAGATTGTGAATACTAACGCCTTTTTCATCTGAAAATAAAACAAACAAAAACAATACAGTAAAATCTAAAATATTCGAACACTAAAATACATATCATTGTCGATATTTAATTAGACAGGTGATCGTTTAGACAAAGTTCGTTTCCCTTTTAGTTCCGTATCAACTCGGCAGTGTTCCGATTGGTTACCCGAAATATTGTATTAAGATGAGTCCCATAGGTGTTCGCGATATAAAACGGACATTACAATGTTAACACACCACGAGGTCAAAAAATCGTTTTACGATATTGGTTGTTCTTGGAAATCTCCATATTTTATTGGTCCAAAGAATACATGTATTGCTCTAAAGGTGTTAACCAGTTTGAATCCTTCTGAGGTACCGAGCTACCCGGCGTCTCAACTGGACCCAACTTTCTTGTTTATGTGTGTCGGCTCGTGGACAGCGGGATAATGGCTTGCTAATTTGCTTGACACATTGTCGTCTGTAAATTTACCATCTGCTTAATTTGTTAACCCCAGTGGTGTTTTTGCTGCTGACCGTGCCAAGGCGGTACTCTCATCACACTATCAAACAGTTTGTGTCTTGATGCGACACCAAAGTATATATTCTTGATCCAACATATATGCATAGGTTGTCTGTTGTGTTTTGAAACTAAAAAAGAAACAAATGTATTGTCTGGACGGTTTGACCTGACACTGTTTGAATATTCCGCCTATTTCCGTAAGCAGTTTTCATCTTTCCGAACACTGAGTTGAAGGATACTCAATTATACAACGACTCTTAGACTAGTACACTATAGGCCATTCAATGTAATATAAGCGTTCGTAGCTCAGTTACTTAGACTAGTACATTATAGGCCATTCAATGTAATATAAGCGTTCGTAGCTCAGTTGTTTAATCACAGCAACTCCGATATTAAGGGTTTTCGTTCAAGTCCCAATGTAGTTGTTTTTAAAAGCATATATTTAAGATATTATATTTTTTATGCCCCCGATGACGATAGTCAGGGGGCATTATGTTTTGCACATGTCCGTCCGTCTGTCTGTCTGTCTGTCTGTCCGTGTGTCACGCTTTTAGGTGCAGTTGGATGTCACAGTTTTTCAAGTGATCCCCGAGAGCAAAAATTACAACACAAAAAGAGAAAATTGCAGACTCGGTTTTATTGAGTCTGTTCATGAACAGTAATTGAAAGTGCAACACTGCTCACGCCCCCTAGCACCGGCTTAAGCGGTATTCAATTTTCAGAACAAGAAGTACTGAAATTCATGATCTCGAAGGATCAGAAGGTATAAGTCAATAATTTCTACACTTATACACATGAAACTTCACATACACATCAATTACCATCTGTGCTATCATTTGGCACTCGACCCATGCTGCCGACAAGCCCAAGGTTGAGGTCAAATGACTTGGAACATTTACGTGCAGTTGGTTGTCACATTTACGTGCATTTTTTGTCACAGTTCTTTTCATTGTCTTATATCTCGCTAACCACTATAGCTATTGCCATGGAATTGCATATACACATTTAACACCATCCATATTTTCATTGCACGCCCAGCCCATGCTGCCCGCAAGCCCAATGTCAATGTCAAATGACTTAGGAATTTTACGTGCAGTTGATTGTCACAGTTTTTTCATCGTCTTATATCTCACTAACCGCTATAGCTATAGGCATGGAATTGCATATACACACATTCAACACCATCCATACTTTCATAACGCCCCAGACCTATTCTGCCCGCAAGCCCAATGTCAAGATCATATTACTTAGGAATTTTACGTACAGCTAGGCAAGCACCCACACGGGGGCATCACTGTGTCTTACAGACACAATTTTCTAGTTTAAAACAATATTTTGTGTAATTGAAACTTGTCACAAAATATATATTAATGCATTATAATGGCATCAAGGAAAGTCAAAACTCTCCATTCTACAGAAAAGAAACGTGTCGCTGAGGTATCCAAACATTTTGAACAAACCACAGGCGATGAATCTGTTATTGAAAAAAACCCATACTGAAAGCAGAAGAGTCAGGAAGGAACTTAGAGAGACCGGAAAATAAACAATTATAACAAATGAAAAATAATGCGAAAATAAATTCAGACTAAAAGATATATATTTTCGAAATGTTTTACTATAAGTAGGTGCTACACAGAATTTAACCCACGACCACTATCCTCAACCTCCAACGCAGTTATCTCCCGTAATCGCTACGTTGAAGAGACCCCTGCCACCACAACATTCACGTGACCATAGTGTACATCATTTGTTCCGGTTTTGGATAAAGTTGAGAATCATATTCAAGCACAGAGTCCAGGATTAATTTTGACATTTTGAACAACCGGTTACCTGATAAGTCTCCACCGGTGTTTTGTTAGCGAAGCCAAAGAATATGTCTTTGGGAAAGCTGATTATTTCAATTTTGCTGGCATTCCCGGTGTTGAAATATGAAACAAAATCGAAACCTGCTGAGATCAACATTAAAAAAAAATAAAAATCCTTTAGTTAAATCCAGCAAAAATACTTGTGTTGGCAGTGATGACCGCACGAAGTGACAAGGGAGATCACTGTGAGGAGTTTACACTATCCTATCCCAGGTTCTGCGACACAATCCAATGGGTTATTGCGTCTGCATAATTATTTGTTAGCGTGTGTAGTATAGCTAAGCACTTAGCGATTTCATTAGCCGTAATGGATTGGGGTTTTCTTGCTTTTCCGTCACACGAACTTCTCCTATTGAAATCAACCAATCAAATTATAGTATATTGAATTATTCGACAATGAATTATTTTCTTTGCTTATTGATACAGGGTCCGTTGATTACAGCTATTTTAATGGTCAACGGATATTCCCGAATTATCGACGAAAATTGGCGAAAAGGGATGAGTACGCGGTCAAACAGTACCGATACTAACAGCGATAATTAGCAATAGATATACAATTTCTGCAGACGACATTATTTGGCAGCGAAAGAGCTCATACAAATATTATGTATGGAGGAATGTACCAAAACAACAAAAAGAAAAACAAAACGAAGGGCACAGACTCGTTGCCACAGTGAGTCGCATAGTGTTTGTCTCGAAATCTCTCACATATTGGCAAGTACAAATGTAATTTTAAGGCGCTCCTGCGACACGGTATTTCACATCCTGAATTTTATGGTGATTATTGGACCCCATTTATTCACTAAATTTACATGTATGTATCATAACAAAAAAACTAAGAAGCCTGATGGTTGTTTAAGAAAAGTACAAACATGAGTCACGCAGAAAACACCACATACACAACAAACAACCGCCCGAACAGCAACACAAGGAGTCAACAAGATGTGTACAAGTACGCATTAGCATTTCTCCTTTGTGGCCAGTTACGAAGCTTTTCTACGTTCCTGAACCCGTTTTTACTAAAGATCTTACACATGACGATCGCAACCTCCAGTCGTATGTTAGAACATACGATAAGTTCAGTCGCACGATCTTTAGCCATTGATACAGTAAAACCTCTCAAAAACGGCCACTAAATTTCATAAAGTATTTTGTTTTAATAGCAGATGACTGCTTAAAGCCACCTGTCCGAAATACCAACGAATGAACATAATTTAGTGGTCGTAATAGAGAGGTTTTATTGTTGTACGTACTTTACGGATAAATCCAAATGGTTTGTATTCATAAGCATCGTTTAGCCAATGTGTGAATGTTAAATAGTTTATGCTTGTTGTTAAAACATCTAAAACTTACACAATTCACTTCACAATCGAATTCCTTATGCCGTGTGACGGATTTTAATTAATGTGAATTGCCAGTGTCAACCAATATTTGAAAGACTTGCATACAGATTGTGTCAAATCAATAAAAGTGTGTGACTTGCTTCGGCCAGAGTGAGGATGACTTAATCCAAGCATATCATGTTGAATCATGTAAATCACAAACAAACAAATGAATAATCCGATGTCACTGCATTTATTTAACCCTTTCCCTGTTGTATATTCATGTCAGAAATAATGACGTCGTGAATATTAATAAGATTTGTATGCAGTAAATACAGGTGGAATGTCATACTTTAGAGACATTGTAGCCCCCATATGACATTTTGGAAATGGAATAACACTGTTGCAAATTGGAATGGCAGTTATACGTGGAGTTTAACACACTTTTGAGATATTGTAGTCCCTTTATGACCTTTTGGACATGGAATGACACTGTTGTAAGGTGAAATGACACAGACTGATTAAATGACAAGTGACCATTCATTATAAAAATACTACCTGTCATTCTTCATTCCATTTTCATTCGTCATTCACCTTTTGGAGATGGAATGGCACTGTTGTAAGGTGAAATGAATGACAAGTGACCCTTCGTTATAAAAACACTACCTGTCATTCGTCATTCCATTTTCATTCGTCATTCGCTTTAGGGAGTACCAAAAGCATCACAAAACACAAAAAAACAAGGCGTTCGTGATGGCGTAGTTACCAGAAATGAGTTTAATCTTCAAAGTCCCTAAAGTGTGGTTCATTCAATCGTATTTTTCTGATTACGTTGTATAAGTATATTTCATGCAATTAAGCGAAATAACTATATGAAACTTCACACTTTACACAAGAGGTTAACTCCTTTCAAAGTATAATAAACGAAACATGTAAGTCAATGTATTTAAGATATGTAGCTAAAAGAGCTTGTTGATGTGGAATCTGCAAATCAACTTTCTTAGAATTGAAAAATAAATTCTACTTACCGGTCCTATGAAACCAAAATGCAGAGGATACGTGGGAAATATCTGGGGAATGCGCAGCAACCTTTTTGTTTCGAATGATAATATACAAATACGAGTTCTAATATCGTACATTAAATCAATTGTTGGTAACATGTGTTATTGACGTGCGTAGCTGTTTAAATGGCTTATCACAATTAATTAGGAATAATAAAACAGTAAGTATGTTGAATGCTTATCAAGCTTGTGTTTGCAAAATTGTGTGTCCTCTTTGATAAGAAAAGTACAAATATGAGTCATGCAGGAAACACCACATACAAAGCAATCAGCCACCCGATCATTACCACAATACGAAAAAGGTAAATGTACATAACTACCAAAACACAAAGAGACACATAAAGACAAAACAAACACACAACAGGGGGAATATCGAAGTATCGCCTAGGAACAGTCAGTGACAGTAGCCAGTGCGTACTTCTTTAATTACACTTAAAAGCAAACATCGAATTTCTAACATATTTCATAAATCCTGGATCGTTTGACACGTGACGCGTTAAGCCAGAAGTGTTGGGTTCGAATCCCATTTGGGCCATTGCGTTTTACTTTTCCTGTTGCAGTTTGGCGCCAAACGAAGATTCGGTTCTGTTTTTGCCACCGCGGCTGTATATTAATCAGAGAGGGAATATGTTTATTTACATTGTATTTAAAGTGGGGTGGAATACATCTGAGGTCCGGTGTTCCTAAACCGGTTTAAACTCCCAGTGACAATTGTCACTGACCTTTCCAAGGCGGTACTTCCATCTCCCCATATTGTTGGTTTTGTCTTTGTGTGTTTCCTTTTTGTGTTTTACATTTGCTGTACTTTGTGTTGCTGTTCGGGCGAGTGTTTGTTCTGTATGTGGTGTTTCCTGCATGACTCAATTTTGTACTTTTAAGCTTTGCACCGACAGGGTTTGTTGTTGCTGGGTCTCTCGGTTTGCACGTTACAAATGGTGGCAGCGTTGGGATAAAGACAACTGCCAGACCGGAGTTACCTTACACACGGATCTCCCAGGGTCCAAGTCTCGGGACAAGACTTCTCGGAGGGGAGAGTAATGTAACGTTAGTAGAACGTTGGTAATTATGCAAATTAGGCTGACCAGACCATTGTATCTGGGGAAGTGGAGGTATATATATAGCGCAACAAACATCTCTTGATGTGAGCTTAAGCTTTGTACCGATAGGGTTTGTTGTTGCTGGGTCTTTCGGTCTCCACGTTACAGATGTATTAAGATTTACATAAAGTGTTTACGAAAAGCACTGACAGTAAACTAGTTTCGAAATTTCAACTGCAATCTTGATTTTTTTTAACTTTATTACTAGTTCTCATAAGAGAAACGTCTTACGCACAATAAGCGCCGTGACCATGCTATTGTCAGTTTTAGATGTTGCACGTAGTTTAAATACAGCACCAGAGTGAAAACAAGTATGTTAATAGATAATCCCATTAGTCAATGTGGATGAAAGAGTCATTTGTAACAAATAACGTCTTATTTTCGACAATAATGTGTTATCAAACTGCCCAATTGTTCAATCAAACTGAGTCTTCAATATCTCTCTCTGAATAAACATTAACTTCCATAATACTTCAGCCATAAGCATTTTAAATCTGAAAAATTAGTGACAGACATATATATTGAAAATATCATTATTATGAATATGTCATAAGGACCACAAATTAAACAATTAGTTTAAAGTCCCTAAATCAATATGCCGAAACCATCCGTTATTTGCACATGATAAAAGTTATTTACCAATTTGTGTATTTTAGGACAGCTATATAAACCCAACACTCAATCCAACAGAAGACTTCGCCTTAATACAAAGGATACCAACTCAATTGTGATTTTAAACCTGATTGTTGTACAACAAGAACAAGAATTCTGAATATTCAAACGAATCTGATTCCGAGCGTGATACGGCAAACTAAATTAAACGGGCCGTTTCATCGGTGTGAATAGTCTCACAAAAATGTGTTTGTAAACTCTACATACTACCTTTTGAACTTATCTACTGCAATACTTTTAGAATATACCTATTGTTATACCACATTTATATAGCGCTCTTTTCACACAGGATATGTTCGTTCAAAAGCGCTTATACCACCTCGGCATCATACAATGACACAGTAAAACCTTTCTAAACCTTTATATTTAAGCATAAGTAATTACCGCACCATTTCAGATACACCATTGTCACGTAATTACTTCCAAGGAATTTACAGATTCAAAGCAATATTGTCTTTACAAAACTTACATAGCGTGTAGTACTTAGTACGAATTAAAGTGTACACATATCTGCTAACATCAGAAATAGAAATCGTCTAGATGGTTTCTAAATATAGTACAATGTTGTAATCCACCGCGGAAACAGTATACTACCAATCGTATTAGTTTTAAATCCTAGTTGTTATACGAGGGGCGTTCCCCTGACCTACTTCCAATGGGCAGAGAGAAAGCAATATTAGCACACATATTAATATTTCTCTATATTGGCTCCTGCAACGGAGATACACTTCTCCCATCGTTTTATGCAGTTTTGGAGGCGTCTACTATATAACTCAGCAGGTTGTGCCTGCAGCCATGCTTTGACTTCGGAAATGAGGCTTTCGTCGTCTGAGAATCGCTTTCCCTTTGAAAATGACTTCATGGTTGGAAAGAGGTGGAAGTCAGACGGTGCAAGATCGGGAGAGGACGGAGGGTGGGGAAGGATTTCATAACCGTAGGACCGAGCTTCTGTCTGGGCAACATGTGAGTTGTGAATTAGAGCATTGTCCTGCAGGAGTCGAACCCCTCTGGTCAGCATACCACGCCTTTCGGTTTTGATGGAATTTCGCAATTTCTTCAGAAGTGATGCATAGTATGTCCCATAATTGTGGTACCCTTCGCCAAGAAATATATCATCACTACTCTGCGCTGATCCCAAAACACTGTCATCATGACTTTGCCCGCTGAGGGTTGGACACGTGCCTTTATCGGAGGTGGCGAGTCATTATGTTTCCATTGCTTCGACTGAGATTTTGTCTCCGGATCATAATGATGCACCCAATTTTTGTCCTGTGTAATTAGTCTATCAAAAAGTCATCTTGATTGTCACGGCACATGGTCAAAAGAGTTTGGGAGCACTCAACTCGTTCTTGCTTCCGAAAAGGTGTGAGCAACCGTGGAGTCCATCGAGCATATACCTTTCCCATGTGCAAATAGGCATGGATGATTTTTTCCACAGATCCCAACACTGATCTTGACCTCAAGTGCTAATTGGCGCACTGTTATGCGACGATCTTCCAAAAAGGCGGCATCCACCTGCTTGATGGTGGCATCATCAATGGCTGACTGTAGGCACCCAGGAAGTGGACCGTTTACACATCTGTACGACTATGCTTGAACTGACGATGCCAGTGTTTGGCAACATGATATGACGGGACATCCTCCCCATAAACTGCTTTTATCTCATCAAATGCCTCTTTCGGTGTGCAACCTTTCAAATAAAGGAACCTGATGACTGCCGTGTACTCCATTTGCCCCAATCACTCTACCTTACAATTAATCAGCACGAGTAAACCAGAAACGCATTATATATGAGAACTGCAAACTACCATGAGACATATAGAGGTATATTCTAATGTCCGTGTACAAGTTCAACTTCCTACCTACACCGGAAGTAGGTCAGGGCAAATTTTTAATGAATGCCCCTCGTATATTTTAAATTGTTGTGGAAGTAGCAATACAATAACAACCAAATAAGGTAAGAGAGAAATATAACAGTGCACTGCTTTTACATTCAGTAGCAAATCTTTTCTGTACATATGAATACGTACTTGCCGCAAAGGAATATTACGATGTCTTATTCACAAACGAGCAATATACATATATTGATATACCCCGCGAGCTTTGCTTGTAACACTCGCATATTCTAATCAAAGCGCTGCAGATGCTGTAGTATTCTTTGCATGACATCAATGTGTTAGAAATTAAAGTGCTGATATAAAATACGTTTGCTTTGGAATGAAATTGCGCATCTATAAAGGGAAATGAACATTATTTCCAGTGGCTAACAAGACAAACATTGATGCAAGCATCTGGATCGCCCCAAACTTTTGTTACAAGGAAGAGTAAATATGACACCAGGTGTGAGGCACTTAGGAATCAGCGTTTCAGAGAAGGAATCCAAATAATTTGAGTAGACCCCATCAAAACTTGAATTTCAATATAACAATTTTGTGAAATGAATGAATGAATTTGTTATTGTAGTCTAATCCTAATTTCAGGAAATCTCTGAAACCAGTAGGGCTAGAGTCACCACACTTCATAGGAATGTTCACAAGCATGAGTTGTTGTGCACCTGTTTGTTTTAATTGTCTACCCCATAACTTTAGAGGCATTGCACCGGATGATTTAAAATCAGACAAACTTTACTTTTAGTCGCGTGTATAACCAATAGGGCTAGGGTCACCAAACTTCACAGAAATGTTCACCAGCATGAGTTGTTGTGCACCTGGGGTTTTGAAGTGTCTCCCCTGATGATTTTGGAGTTATTGTCCCTTATTATTTAAAACCAGACAAACTTTACTTTGTGTCGCGTGTATCTCTAAAACCAGTAGGGCTAAGGGTCACCAAATTTCACAGGAATGTTCACCAATATGGGTTGTCATTTGACTGATATTTTTTATATTCGTGCACACTTCTTACATATTGCTATATTGTGTGGATTTGTTTGCACATAAAAGCCGAAGCATGTGTTACGAAGCAGTTTCGTGTCAGAACTGGTATACCGTGATTGGTTTCGGATGCCATGTTATTAAACGCATTTTGTATCCATCGAATGCAGGTCAATAAATTGCACTAGACTGCTATGCGGAATGGCAGTTGTCAGGTAGGCGAGTTCACCGTGGGTTCGATTGCTGAACGTCACATTTGCACTCATTGCTACGCAAAGAATACAAAAATGAATGGAACGCATAGCGAATGTCAAAATTATAGTTTATAATGAAAACGAAAGTATGTATGTATGTATGTATGTATGTATGTATGTATGTATGTATGTATGTATGTATGTATGTATGTATGTATGTATGTATGTATGTATGTATGTATGTATGTATGTATGTATGTATGTATGTATGTATGTATGTATGTATGTATGTATGTATGTATGTATGTATGTATGTATGTATGTATGTATGTATGTATGTATGTATGTATGTATGTATGTATGTATGTATGTATGTATGTATGTATGTATGTATGTATGTATGTATGTATGTATGTATGTATGTATGTATGTATGTATGTATGTATGTATGTATATATGTATGTATGTATGTATGTATGTATGTATGTATGTATGTATGTATGTATGTATGTATGTATGTATGTATGTATGTATGTATGTATGTACGTATGTATGTATGTATTTATGTGTGTGTGCGTGCGTGCGTGCGTACGTACGTACGTACGTATGTATGTTAGTATGTACGTACGTACGAGCGTATGTATGTATGTACACGTATCACACACTATGCACACTCATTTCGGTCTAGTACATGATTACAAATTCAGTCACACACATTATTGCCGGTGTAACATCGCCGTTGAAAATATTATGATGTAATAAACTTGTAATTAATCCAACTTGTTGCATTCGCGCACCTTTCTATCTTGCTTGTCAGTGACTATAACAGATGAAGATATTAAGATTATTGCCTGACGTGCAACATCGTTCGTAAACCTTCTGCACAGTATGTATGGATGAACCGTGTTACATAAACTAGTATCAATGTCCAGATTTTTGGTATAATGGTTGTATGTTTCTATTTGAAATCAACATTTTTTGGTCCTAATTTATATATAATACACGATTACACAAAACTATAATTATCTGCATGGTTTGCATTCTGTCTCCTGAATTTTTCCATGCCATTTTGCTCTTTACGCTTTAACCCATTACCCCATAGGCTATTTTTAGATCCTACTTCTTTGAATAAATCTACTAAAAAAGGAGCATTAACTAGGGGAAAGAAAAAATTCAGAATTATATAGTTTTGAAACCATTGTGATAAATAGAGCATTTGCTCCTATGGAGCAAATGCTCTATTTATCACAATGGTTTCATAAAGTGACTTTAACAGAGGCGTCAAAAGGCGTCAATATGAGGGAATGTGTTAAGCTGTGGGCGGATGAGTGATAACAAATGCAAATAGTTTTGATCCATGTGAGACGCAAAGTAACTCTGTGTCTCATCAAGATCCAAATGCTCAAAGCTGACCAATCAAAAACTTGAAAACGAACTCAGACTCATCTAAATGGTTTTATAAGCGTGGATCCAACTTGGATCTAACTTGTTTGATACTCTGTGTTGTTGAAACGAAACGCAAGTACAACTGTGACAGGTGAAGTCGATAAAATTGTTTACCACTTTGGCCCACTATATCGACCACCTGAGTTAAAGTGATATAAAAGGACAATGTTAAAAACTCATAAGCCCCGGGGCAGGGCCATTTTTGAGCCATGGTCATAATTTGGACAAACCAGGTAGAGGATCATTAGATGATGCTACATACCAAATATCAAAGCTCTAGTGTTTGTGGTTACAGAGAAAAAACAACAAACAAACTGATAAACCCTGGGGTGGGGTCATGTTTGGCCCGGGGGTCATAATTTGAACAAACTTGGTAGGTATATTAGGTGATGCTTAATACCAACTATCTAAGCTCTAGGGTATGTGGTTTCAGAGAAGAATGTTTTCCGATATAAGTTTATGTAAAAGTGATAAGCCCTGGGGCGTGCCAATTTTTGCCCGGTGTCATAATATGACAAACTTGAAATAGAGGACCTTTAGACGATGCTACATACCAAATACCAAAGATCTAGGATATGCGGTTTCAGGAAAACAACAACAACTGATAAGCCATTTTTGACGGGGCCATATTTGGGCTGGGGTCATGATTTTAAAAAGACTTGATAGAAGACCACCAAAGGTACATTTCTATGAAATGTAGTTGAAATCCTCCCAGTGGTTTATTAGAAGAAGCATTTGAAAATGTGAACGGACAAACGGTCAGACAGGGTGATGAACGACGGACGGTCACTGGTAACAACTGCCCACCTTCAACATTCAGCTCAGATAAGCTAAATACAAGCATTCGTATCGATACAAAGCCGTCATTTGTCACAAAACTATCTGGATCCAAACTGTACACCACTTCTCGAGGATAAACCGAATTATGTGACGTCTTCATTTACGTTTAGTTTTAACTGATATTCTTTAAATATTTCAAATATGTTATGGTGGTGTGGGTGAGGGTAGTGTTGTTGTATGTCTATGTTTTTGTGTGCGGCGGCGTCAGTGATGGTTTGGAGGCGCATTATGATGGCGTATGTATGTGTGCGGCGGTGATGGTGGGGTGTTTGATAGATGTTTTGTTGGTGGTGTATGTCTGGGTTTATGTGTGTCTGTGTGTCTGTATGTGTGTTTGTCTGTTAGTCTTTCTTTGTGGATGTGTGTATGTGTGTGCATGAGTGTGTATGTGAGTATTTGTGCCTGGGTAGTTGTGTCTGTGTATCCGTGTATGTGTCTGTATATCTGTCTGTGTGTTCTTTGTGTGCCTGTAGGTGAATATCTCTCTATGTTGTCTGCGTTTGTAAGTCACACATATTTGTGTGTTTGTTTGTGTCTCTGTTTTTCCGTATGCCTTTCTGTTTAAGTGTTTGTCTGTTGTATCTGTGTGTGTCTCGGTCTGTGTGACTCTCTGTATGCCTGTGTGTTTGTGTGTATGTGAGTGTCTGTGGATGTGCGTGTTAGAGGATTAGTATAACAGTATAATCATTTCTTTGATCTAACAATTGTGTTTGTTGATTTCAGATCTTGATCATTGTTGACACGACACGGACTGAATAAAGATCCTGAAATAAATAGATGAACTCTTATTTATGATCAAGATTGTGAAGACAGCATCATCACTATACCTGCAGTAAAGCGTCCATTCCCTGACTGTGCGTACACAACAGATGACTTAGATGCGGCCATCGTAGCGGCACTTTTAACAGCCCACAGTGTCGTACACACATCAGCACATGTACATACAGCCAAGGTAGAAAAAGTCAAGCGCCCCACCGTGACCGCCGCTGGATCCAGCGAAGACTGGGCATACTTTATATCGCGCTGGACAGACTATGTGACAGCTACCAAACTTGACGGTCGTGATAAAGTGATACAATTACTTGAGTGCTGCGATGAACCCCTCCGATGAGACCTAACCAGAACTACAGGGGGTAAATCAACTGACAAATCTGTGGACGATGTTTTGGCTGCCATACATAAATTAGCCGTGCGTGAAGAAAACACAATGGTAGCCAGAATAACACTACACAATATGAGACAAGATCGCGATGAATCTGTGCGTAACTTTGGTGCACGTGTAAGAGGACAGGCGGACATTTGCAAAGTTGTCATTGATTGCCCTAACTGTGCCGCAAAAGTAAATTACACGGACGAGATAATGCGCGATATCCTTACAGGAGGTGTGGCCGATAGTGACATTCAGCTTGACTTACTGGGAGATAAAAACCAGAATATGTCCTTAGAGGAAGTGTTCCAATTTGTGGAAGCTAAGGAGGCCGGTAAACGATCTGCCTCAAGACTTATCGACTCTCATGCTGTTGAAGCAGCCAGTGCATACGAAAAACAAAGCAAATGCCCAGCAAGGACATTCAAGAAACTTGCACATACTGTGGAAAGCGTGGCCATGGTAAGAAAAGTGTCGCACAATTACGCAGGACTCAGTGCTCAGCTTACGGTCACAGGTGTGAACTTTGCCGACGCGATCATTATTTTGAAAGTGTTTGTCGTAGTAAGGACAATCCAAAGCGCCAAGTACAAATCAGCTAAAAACTTTCGACAAGGAAAGTGCTGTGTTTGACACTTTATGTACCTTACTTAATTCTCAAACAGAACATGATCATATGAACAGTGTAGGTAACAATAAGCACAGCATCCCACTTGATCATGTATATGACAACCTGTCAGATGCTTGGATTCGCAGAAGCTCCAAACCTCAGCCATTTGTCAACATATCCATATCGGTACAGGCTCTTCCAGAGGACTACTTGGCACTTGGAATCAAACTTTCCAAACCGTCTATAGCTGCAACCATACCTGCTATGGCTGATACAGGATGCCAGAGCTGCCTCGCCGGTCTTAAAGTTGTTCACCGCCTTGGTTTACGTGAAGCTGACTTCATTTCGGTGACAATGCGCATGCACACTGCCAACAATGACGGCATCAAAATTCTCGGTGCCCTTTTACTGCGGATGTCTTGCGAGGACGCTAAGGGCCGAGTGGTAGAAACCAGGCAGATGACATATGTCACAGACTCATCCGACAAACTATTTCTGAGTCGAGAAGCTTGCAATAGCCTCGGAATTATCACAGATAACTTTCCAGAAGTACAGACTCCACAGCAACAAAGTTTAGCAGCTTTGAATGGGGAAAACGATGCTCCATGTGGATGTCCTTTGCGTCAACCTCCGCCACCACCACCAAGTATGTTACCGTTCCCACCAACAGAAGAAAATCGTGTCAAGCTGCAACAGTATCTTCTGGAGTACTACAAATCCAGCACATTTGACACATGTGATCACCAAACACTACCACTGATGGACAGTCCACCGATGAAACTCATGGTTGACCCCGATGCCAAACCAGTGGCCTACCACACGCCAGTACCGGTTCCACTACACTGGCGCGATGCAGTCAAAGCAGGCCTTGACCAAGATGTGCGATTGGGTGTCATTGAGCCCGTCCCTGTTGGAGAGCCTGTCACTTGATGCCATAGAATGGTTGTGTGTGCTAAGAAGAATGGACAGCCAAGACGCATAGTTGACCTACAGGCCCTCAACGCTCATGCCACGCATGAAACTCATCACACACCATCAGCTTTTCTTCAAGCACAGTCAGTCCCTCATGGGAAGAAGAAAACAGTCTTTGATGCGTGGAATGGCTACCACAGCGTACCCTTGTTTGGAGAAGACCGCCATCTGACCACATTTATTACACCTTGGCGAAGATATCGCTACAAAACCGCACCTCAGGGCTACATTGCATCAGGTGATGGATACACACGACGCTACGATGAGATTGTTGCAGACATCCCTGACAAAACCAAGTGTGTCGACGATGCCTTGCTGTGGGCTGATGATCTCAATGACAGTTTCTTCCAGGCAGTACAATGGCTAGACATCTGTGGTCGAAATGGCAAAACATTGAATCCAGAAAAGTTTGTGTTTGGAGCTGATGCTGTGGAGTTTGCAGGGTTTGAAATTACCCGCAATGATGTTCGACCCTGCCAGAGATACTTACACGCCATTCTCGACTTCCCCACGCCAAAAGACATTACAGATGTGCGATCCTGGTTTTGTCTAGTGAACCAGGTGTCGTACGCTTTTAGCATGACTGAACGAATGCTACCCTTCCGAGAATTTTTGAAACCAGGCACTCCATTCATATGGAATCAATATCTCCAAACTTTGTTTGAGGAGTCCAAAATTCTGATTGCCAGTGAAATAGAAGACGGAGTTCGCATCTTTGATCCATAAAGACCCACATGTCTGGCAACAGACTGGTCAAAATTGGGCATTGGATTCTGGCTCCTTCAAAAGCACTGCTCATGCACAAAGAAAGAATCATTCTGTTGTCCAAGTGTATGGAAGATTACGCTTGTCGGCAGCAGATTCACTCATCCAGCAGAGTCCCGCTATGCACCAGTAGAGGGTGAGGCACTCGCTGTCGCAGATCCCCTAGACAAGGCCCGATACTTCGTCATAGGCTGTGCAGACCTCATCATTGCTGTTGACCACAAGCCACTTCTCAAGATATTCACAGACCGATCACTTGAAGACATCTCCAATACTCGGTTGAGAAACTTAAAGGAGAAAACACTGCGCTACAGGTTTCGCATGGTTCACATCCCCGGTGTCAAACATCGGGCCACTGACTGCTTATCACGCCATCCAATCAATGAAGCAGTTAAGTTTGTGTTGCCAGATAATGAAGCTCATGTTGACTCAAGTCACAACTCCACAGCCGGACACAGCTCCCTTATGACTGGTTTGAGAATGCATGAAGATCAGGTAGACTCCATAGTTGAGTGTGTGGTTGCAGGTGCTGTTTCATCCCTGAATTCTCTCGGAATCCGATCAGTGACCTGAGACAGAGTTCGCACCGCCACGTCTAGTGATACAGGCATGCTGGCATTGACTGACATGATAGAATCCGGTATGCCAGAGATTCGCCATAAGATGCCTGATTCTCTTAAAGAGTACTTCCAGTTCCGTGAAGGACTGTCCACCATCGATGGGGTCGTCTTATACAAGGATCGTGTTGTTATACCAACATCACTGAGAAACGATGTACTCGACTCTCTCCATGCCGCTCATCAAGGAGTAACCTCCATGATTGCTAGCGCAGAGACATCAGTATTTTGGCCGGGGATCACACCTGCCTTTACAGATCTTCGTGCCAGCTGCCAACAGTGCAATCGCAGTGCACCGTCTAATCCCAGTGCACCACCAGTGCCCCCATTGAGTCCAGAGTATCCATTTCAGTGTTTGTGTGCTGATTACTTCAGCTACCAAGGGCATCATTACTTAGTTGTCGTCGATCGCTATTCGAACTGGCCCATTGTAGAGCAGTCAGCTAACGGAGCCCAAGGAATGATCACCTGTCTCCGACGTATCTTTGTAACATACGGAATACCAGATCAACTTGCCTCTGATGGTGGCCCTGCTGCAGTTACACGACTGCAGTTACACGACAGTTCCTCAATGACTGGGGTGTACATCATCGCTTGTCCTCTGTAGCATTCCCACACAGCAACTGTAGGGCCGAAATCGGTGTAAAGACAGTGAAGCGTCTCCTTATTGACAATACGACTTCTACCGGTAACATCGACACGGATGCATTCCAACTTGCTATGCTACAGTACAGAAATACACCAGACAGGGATACCAAACTATCTCCAGCCATGTGCATATTTGGTCGCCCTATTAGAGACTTCATACCAATTCCGCCCGGAAAGTATAAACCACATGATACTTGGTTAGGTACATCACTAGCCCGTGAGGAAGCATTACGAAACAGACATATGCGGTGTGCAGAAAGACTGTCAGAACATACTCAGAGACTACCACCGCTAACTGTGGGAGATCATGTTCGCTTGCAAAACCAAGTAGGACTCTATCCTCGCAAGTGGGACAAGACTGGAGTGGTCATTGAAGTGCGCCAGTATGACCAGTATGTAATACGCATTGACGGCTCAAGGCGGGTTACCCTTCGGAATAGGAAGTTTCTACGAAAGTATGTCCCTGTTCAGCTACCCACACGGCGACTGACCATTGATAGTGACATGGCTCTTCGCCTACCTGCAGCTACTCCTGTAAAACCTACATGTTCTCCCAGCCCACCTTCAGTGATACCAATACTTCCTAGCGAGTCTACGCCAACTAAATCTAGGATCTCCAAACAGTCTGATTCTCAGTCTACAGTGTCACCTGGTTCGGTAACACACAACAACAGTGAGACACCAACACGAGGTAGTCGTCAGCTACGCTATGCTGTACCTCCAAGCCCAGACATCCAGTCACCTGACATTTCCCTAGACCCAGGACCAACTCGAGATGTAACAGACGGCGAAACTCCCTCAACAGCCACACCGTGCACTACCCCAAGACGGTCAGGAAGATCTAGGCAAGCCCCAGAGTGGCAAAAAGACTTCATCATGTGATTGTTTAATGTTTCCGAGACAGAGACACATACAGTTAACCGAAATAATACACCAAGGACATGTTATCGTTTCATTAACCTGTTTACAGTTAAGATATCGTTATAACTTTCTTAAGCAATAAGCCTAGTGGGCTCAAGTTCCTAGTCTTATTTTTTTTACCAGTCTTTGTTTTAAATCAGTCATAGTGTAACATTCATTCATACTGACACTTCTTATCCAAAGACTTGGGGGAGATAGTGGATTAGTATAACAGTATCATCATTTCTTTGATCTAACAATTGTGTTTGTTGATTTCAGATCTTGATCATTGTTGACACGGACTGAATAAAGATCCTGAAATAAATAGATGAACTCTTATTTACGTGTGTGTGTGTGTGTGTGTGTGTGTGTGTGTGTGTCTGTGTCTGTGTGTTGGTCTTGTTGTCTCTTGTGTATGTGTATGTCTGTGTGTATCTGTTTGACTGTGTCTGTCTATGTACCTGTCTGTCCGTGTCTCTATTTGTGCCTCTGTCATATTTATATGTCTGTGTGTCATCCTACGTGTTTTTCTTTCTGTCTGTCTCTGTATCTTTGTATGTCTGTCCTTTAGTATATATTTCTGTGTGTATGCCTGTGTTTCTGTCTGTATCTCTGTGTAGCTGTATCTTTGTGTGTGTCTGTGTGTTTGTTTATATGCGTCTATGTGCCTGTCTGTCTGCCTTTATATGTTTTTAAGTGTGTCTGTGTGTCGGTAGCAAGACTGTGTTTCTTACTGGCAGTCCGTGTTTGTCTGTCTGTGTGTATCTGTCTGTCGCTTTGTCTGTCTGTTTTCAAACTCTACGCCATTTTGTTTAGCAAATTCGTTTGTGAGATACAGGGGGCCTAATGATATTGTTTAACCCTTAACCCTTTGTGGTGTGCGGTGGTCTACAAATCGGTAGATCCGGGGTTCAAATCCGGGTTCTCTCGGAAATTTCAGAGGTGCTTTCCAGTGTACTGCGGCTGTATGATTGCCCCACATGTTAGCAGTGCTAAATATTGTAGACGAGGTACTGAATGACTAGAGGAGTAAATGTACAGTCTGCTGAGTGGTCCTTCAGACTGAAAGTAGACTATAGCTAGGTACTTTTACTCAATGGAGTTTCATGTAAGAATAAATGACCTCATTATCATTAATTTGATTATTTTGTTTAAAACAGCACATGAACATCGGAATGTTTTGTCGTGACAGAAACTGTAGAATTGAATTGTATCTATGTTATACCATAAGCAAGAAGAGCAGACCCTGATCTGGGTCTACTGTTTGCAAAGGCGTAGAAACGGTTCAACAAATGCTAGTGCTGATTGAATCGTAAGCAATTTTGTGATTGCCTATCATGTATGATGTCATAGCAAATTTAGGAGCCCCGTACACCCCTTTTATTTTATCTTTTTTTTTTTTAAAAAAAAGACTTATTCTATATCACTGATATTTTTAATTACAAAACATCATTTAACCCTTTCCCTGTTCTGCATATTGGCCAACTTTCAATACCTACTGAATATTCATTAGCAAAATAGTTATAATGAAATATGGAAGGTGGAACATTTTAGACATTTTAGAAAGCAAAGAAACAGATCTACCAAATTCTAATAGCAAACAGAGCAGACCCTGATCAGACGGCTCCTCTAGGAGCCGTCTGATCTGAGTCTACTCTGTTTGCAAATGCGTGAAAACACGTTTATATGAGGGAAAGGGTTAAACCCTTATCCTTCTGTGAAAAAAAACCCATGTTTGCTAACTTTTTGACCTTGAGCAATTTTGACTACGATTCGATCAAACTATTGAGGAACAACTGAGTATTGGTACTGACCAAGTGTAAAACAGCTTGGATCCAGATGAGACGCTAAGCTACTAAATGCGCGGTTAGCGGGATAAGGGTTCCATACAGTGGCTGCAGTCATACAATTACGTGGTGTACAGTAGAACCCCTCTAAACCGGACGTTAAATTTAGCATACATATCGGTCTTGGAAACAGGTGGCAGCTTAATGCAGCTCCCCTAGGAGCTTTCTGCATTAATTTAAACATGCACTAAGCAGCCACCAGCCTAAAATATCTAAATTCGTCTCTACTAGAATTCCTGTTTAGAGCGGTTTTACTGTAGTATTGAACATACTGGTGGCATCTGCTGCGAATCGGTTTTGAGCATAACATCTCGTTAATAGCAATACAAAAACAAGTGTGCAATTAACTATCGACTCAGATAACCATAAAACACAAAAACCATCAGTTTTGCCAAGATTCTTGTCATTGAGCCCATCGCAGAGGTGTATGCGATGATTTCACAAATGTAAGCAGTTCTGTTTACTTGACCATTTCCCTCATATTGACGACTTTTGACGACTCTGTAAAAGTCACTTTGTGAAACCTTTTTTTGAAATCTCCGTCATAGTGACCAACGACGTTTATATTATATTACAATTTTTTACCAAGCCGAGAACAAATATAATTTTATATATATAATATAATTTTAATATTTTTTAGATCTACGCGTAAATCTGATGCCGTATTATCCACAACTTTTAAGTGACGTAGTTGTGGTCACATGCCTTCCAATTGTGATAAATAGAGCATTTGCTCCTATAGGACTTATCACAATGGTTTCAAACTACAACATTCTAAAAATCCTTTCCTCTTATTAATGCTCCTTTTCGGTACATTAATTCAAAGTGGTTGGATCTAAACAAAATAGCCTATGAGGTAATGGGTTAACCTGACGAGTTATTGGTTTGATCCACTTTAGACAGGTTCTAAGTACAAACGCGTATTAACACTTTACCCCAGGAATATTTGTCAGAAATAGTATCATGGGTATGAAGTATATAGCGTATACATGAACAGAGACAGGTATGTCCATTGCAGAAACTGTCAAATCATTTTTGCATAATATAACAGAACGGAACCTGGTCACATAATTCATAGTGTAGTCGTGTTTGAAGAGGTATAAACTTCAGGAGTATCAAGTAATGGGTACTAATATTTGCAAGACACAGACATCTGTAATGTACTGTAGAAAAATGTAGATGGTTGCTTAATGCACGACTGTCAGCATTACTTTTGACCTTTTACATTGACCCTGCTTTAGACTGCTTTTAATGGTCGACAAGTTCTATTGCATTTCAAAAATTAATTCAATATCATTGGAGTTGATGCCACTAGTATATTGTTCACACTTCCCTGTCTAGACGATAACTCCTATATGGCGCATGCAACTGAATTGAACCTTCATACATTGGAAGAGCATGATAAGAGGAAGTGATATACATCAGGGTCATGACTATGGCTTCAATACTTGTGGAGTTATTACCCTTTGTTACATGTTTTGCTATTGGAATGACATTTCATTATGAAAGGAGCATGATTAGAGAAAGTGTCATGCACAAGGGCCATGATGCGGATGATGAGGGGAAGTACCACCGGTCTTACATACAGATGGTAGCTTAATGCAGAATGTAAGTCGCCATGCAGAAAACCCCCTTGGAGCTTTGTGTATGACTTTCATCCAAGACTCTGTCTAACAATTAATTGTATTTGCAATATAAATCCTATCAAACCATGATTAATACTTGATTGTTACTGTGACTGTATATTTTTTAAACAAAATGCAGAAAAAACACACGAAGCTTTCGTCACAAAAACAGATGTCCCCCACCATCATACCCGCAACCACACATACATACTGTGACACATTGTCATATTTCTGTTCATGAAAACTCGACCGGACATGATGTGTGACTGACAGACATACACTCAATTCTAACAAAAACAATATATAAAGGGAAAACACTAAAAACTGTCGATACCATAATAATTGACTTGGTGAATGATATGTCCGTTTATCATATGCGCTTTCCACACCTCTTTCTTTTCAAAACAAAAAGATAACAGGGAATAACTCCAAAAGTATTGAAGCCAGGGTTATGGCCCTTGTGCATGACACTTCATCTCATCATGCTATTTTCATGTATGACGTTTCATTCCATTTGCATGAGCCATATAGCAGTTATCGTCCAGATATGAAAATGTGAAAAATGTACTTGGGCAATAACTCCAATAATATTGAAGCCAGAGTTATGGATCATGTGCATGACATTTACTATCATTATGCGCTTTTCATATATGAAGTTTCAACTAAATGGCATCAGGCATATATGAGTTATCGTCCGGACAAAAAAAGTGTGACGGACAGACGAAGAGACAGACAGACAGACGGACGGACGGACAGACGGATAGATAGACAGACAACACTCTCAAAAACAATAATTTCCCTCATATAAATATGAGGGGGGAGAGACATAATTAAAACAAATGAAAATTGAGGCAGACGACAAAGTTTGCAGAGTACAAAATTTGGCAGCGAAATACATGTAATTAAAAAGGATGTCTGCTTAAACCTTTGAGAAAATGTTTACCGACTGTCAAACAGCTTGGATCCTGATGAGACGCTGAATTACTCGGCGTCTCATCTTGGTTCAAACTGTTTACAGCTGCGAGCCAGGTCCCAGACAGTGGGATAAAGGTAAAGAAATGTCACTAAGGCCCTTACTGGATAGGGACTCCCGTATGACTCAGATGTGACGGCCCATATAGGAGCTGTCTGAACATGGGTATGATTTGTTGTTAATTACAGGTATTGTTTGACCTAGTAAATACATTTCACTATTTTGCATTATCATAGAAGAATTGAAATCAATAATATTCATTATGGTTTGGGCTATACATAACTATTCACCAGGTAGATTTTACATGGAAATATGATACCGTATATTACTCATATAGTAAGGATCATGTATCACGTGACGTGAATTCTAATAGCACATTAACCCTTTGGATGCTGAGTTTACATGGAATGGTCTGTCTAATCCTGTCCGCACTAAACAATTAACACTCAGAGACGATATTGAGTGACAAAAAGTGCACATCCTGATCAGAGAGCTCTTATGAACCGCTAGGTCTGGGTCTATATTGCTAGCAAATGGCAGCTAAGATTTTCTCGCATTCAAAATGTTGGCATGTATACTGTTCAATGTATTCTATCTCATTCAGACAAATCATTATAATTCTAACTTGATATATTACGAGTCTTCTTTATCTGATGTCAGGGGAGAATTATAATGACACATGAAGGAAGAACATAAGACGAATACAGTAAGACCTTCTAAATGTTTAAGCCAGGTGGCTGCTTAAGGCTCTTAGAGGAGCTTTCTGTATGACTTTCACCCTGCATTAAGCTGCCACCTGTCCCCAAGATCGATATTTATATCAAATATAACCGGTTTAGACGGGTGTTATAGTATATATCTTACCGAATTAAGCTGGACTGGTGTACATGTGTGTGTTTACTTAATATAGGGATCTTAACAATTCCGATGATGGCGAGTAAGATGTAGCTACATTTATGGACTGGAGAAAAATACCATGACACCTGGGGAGTGTAAACTGATATATGATATAGCTATGTTGAACCGCAAATTTCACGCCACCCATTTTTCACACGTGTGAAATTTCCGGCCCCATTTTTCACATAATTTGTGAAAATTGCGTTTTGCTCCTATACCCCCCTTCAAAGCCTGACGCATTTTTCACGTACGTGAAAAATGCGTCGAGAAGTTGTGCTCAATTATTCACTTCAAAACACGCGACGCATTTTTCATTCTTGAGAATATATTGAAGTTGACCAATTTCTTTGGTCATTTCGGTTATAGATCAAGGTCGCAGGAATCGGAATGCTAGATTTGTAGTACAACTCAGAAATTGATTTAGGTGTTTGCTAAGCATACTTATTTGATTAAAATATAATTATGGTTCACGTTAGTAAAACGTATTTGGAGATCCTTGTTAATCCTTCAATGTCCATATATTTGATATGCATTGTGATTTTGTCTGCATTTGATGTCCCCGTGTTGTTGCACATATTGCCGCCGCTGTATATATTGTCGCAGGCGACCATCTCTGCTGAAACAGATGGAACATATTGTCGCCGGCGTTAATATGTCCCGAAATTTTCGGCACATATTAATGCTTAACTGCACAAATTGTCGCCGGCGACAATATATGACGAAGGCCATGGTGCTTTCTAGGGTATTTTTGGCGACAATATGTCAAACGACTTTAACGACGAACAAGTTGACGACAGAGAACATACATATGGATGAAACAACACACAAACAGCCGGACGGATATGTCATCATGTCAAAACAGTTGACATAATGCACAGCTTTTGATTATCATTGGCGCAATTACACTGTTGTGTCGTAAACCACCGAATACTATAATTCTGATTTCCCGACAAACGAGTCGAACAACAATATGACAGTGGCGTAACCCTTGGGCACGTTTTGTCGCCGGTGCCGACAACTTCGGTACATACTGTCGCCAGCGACAATATGTGCCACTTCTTTCGGCATATATTGTTGCCGGCGACGATATGTACACCGTCGTGCTGCAACACCCGGGATTTCGAATATCTGGGATATTTTGTCCCGATTGGCTGCTAGTCTGTCACCCTGGTCATAAATCTAGAACAGTTTGCATACATGTAGCGGTTGTGTACCTTTCTTTAGACAAGACCTTTCAAGATACCAAAACTTTTGACCTTATTACCTTCTCCTTGACATTTGACTTACTATTTTAAAAACTTTCTTTTGACTGATGAGGCGCAGGACCATTATAAGTTACGCATGTGGTTATTGATACACACCAATTGTATGAATACAAAATATTTGACCGGCTGACTTCTGAATTGATCTTTGGCCTACTTACATGTAATGAAAACCGTTACCATTGGCTATCACTTTTGAATCATCGAAAATGGGGCTTTCAAACTTGACACGTATCTTCCTTGTTCCAAGACCATTTTACAGTACGTAGCGTATATCGTGCGTATATCTGTCGTGCGTTAAACGTATATCATGTGTATATCTTTCGTGTGAATATGTTGTATATCTCACGGTTAATATAATGGGTACTATTTCCATTTTATGGGATATTTGATTAATATTTTTGTAATATATGTACTATCTAATGAAAGAAAGAGTTGTTCTTTACTTTAGGTAATGATAACGCAAGGAATCGTTCATAGCGTATCGTATAGTGTGCGTATATGCATCGTACGTAAATAGTATATAATGCGTGATATATCGTATATCGTGACAAGAAATATGCTCACATAGTATGTATCGGACTTGACACGCCATCTTTCGGCAATAATTTGAGAGTGGAGAAAAAAATCTTTCTCCGACTCTGCGCTATGTTTCCAGATCACAACTTTGTTTTAAAAGAGATCAACGCAGAAATGTAAACCGAAAGTAGAAGTTTATTCTAGAAAGTTCGGTTATTTAGGAAAAGCATTGAAGAAAATTCCCTCAATGATTGTTCTGAAAATCCTTATATCCTTTCGACTCCTGTAGCGTAATAAAACGTATTGGCGATGTTGGCGTTCCATAACTTGGATCTATATGAAACAAATTGTTTGAATAATTAGGGTTATAATGACTGCAGGCCAGTCTGTAAAGTAGGCCAGTATGATGGTCGTAGGTATATATTAATGGGCGTTTTATCAGCAGCCAAAATCGGCTCAGACACGGGTTTTTTCGGCCCTGAAATAACGCACACAACCTCTGCTAGCTCTACTCGCGTTATGACTGTTATGGTGCACCATACATTTGCAGAATCAAACAAATCGCATTATTCATTTGATCTAATGTCAATAGACACGACGCGCAAAAACATGGCACCAAAAGGTTTTACAATGGGCCAAATTTTGGCTTCGTTTTTTCTCGCACAGTGCGTCATGACCTTTTGTGACCTTCTATAAATATACGCGTACTGCCTATCCGGTTGTGCTTATCTGGCACCGAAACAATAACACAAGCAACGTTGTCACCCTCACGTACTTTCAGTTAACTGGCTTTAGTCTGACAGTACAATGAGAATTTACTGCAATTACTTTGACACATCACTGAGAGTGAACTGACAGTAACCTGACAATCCAATAATGGAAAATAGCATACTCATTACACTGTTTTGTTTTATTATCATTTATTATAATAATAATAATGATAATGATGATAATGATATAGAGAATAATAGGTTAGTGCCGTAGATGGGACGCTTTATCCGACGAGGGGAGAAAACGTTGAGGCGAGGCTTGCCGAGCCTCAACTGTTTTCTCTCCGAGTCGGATAAAGACGTCCCATCTACGGCACTAACCTATTATTCGATTTATCCAGTCAATATAGTTAAATGTATTTTTATAGACTCATAACTCTTGAAATAATTTACATTGAAAATGCAGTTTTTCGATCAACGGATCCCTCCCTTTTCACTTCCATTTATACGTAAATAGATCTAATGAGCTACCGCAGAGGAATATAGTTTCGATACTTGTATTACTAGAAGGGAAACGTGGTTGAATTTGAAAAATAAGATGATTTGAATCGAGGGTCGATAAGTTATTTCAAACAGACATGATCTATATTCTTTGGTCAAATTCGAGTTACGTAGTCTCGGTTTCTATTTTTAGATTCTACCTAACGTCACTCAGAAATCGATGGAACTGAACAGGCTATATTTAGGTTTATGACTATCACCGCCCCTGTAAGAGTTTATCAATGAAATAATCATGAGAGTGAAAAGAAAACATTTACTATTTATCTGTCAATCTTTGCTTCGAGGTTTGATTTTATCAAAAACGGGTTTTGCCAGCGGTGGATTAAATTAATAAAAGTGATAAATCAACGTCATTTTGTATGTGGCCTCAGTGGCGTAATCGGTAAGGGCGACGTCTCTAGAGAGATTAGAATTAGTTTTTGTAGGATCAGGCGCGGGTTCGAATCCAGCTGTAGCCAATTATTTTTATTTTTTCCCATTTGAATAATTCTTCTGGTGACCAAATAGATCTGTTAGATCTATTCCATCAACATGTTTATGAATATTTACAGAAAACTAAAATAGTTCCATGGTTATAGAATCATTACGCCTATCTACTAACCTAATAAACCTTCCACTACCGGAAGTAACCAAATAAACCTAAGTTTATTTGCACCCCCTTTATTATGTCACTAGAGAAGCCTGGTGACTGGATAAAATAATAATAATAATAATAATAATAATAATAATAATAATAATAATAATAATAATTATATATTAATAATAATGATAATAATATTAATAGACAGACAGACAGACAGACAGACAAATCTTTATTTCCTCCTCATGGGAGATAGCCATGTACATGTACATATATAGGCATCATAAATTAACATAGAACATGCATATAAGGCGACAAAGAGAAAAAACAAAAAAAAAACATTATATATATATACTATTTCCATCGAGCCAAACGTCAAGCACTAAATTTCTCTCTCCACACTTGACCTCTATACATTAATATGATATAAGTCCACGTGGGATATGCGTATCTAGTGTCCGGAAACTCGTACTGTTACCCGTTCAATTGCTTAACTAGAGTCGATCAATCTCTAACGCACACTTCGAAACATACCATGCATTTAGCCATTTCAGTGCCAGCATCGTCGTCTGGTAGACACGTTTTCGCCTGTCCCAAGAATTGGAGTGCAAACTTGTCCTGTTTCTTTCTAAGAAGATAACCAGAGTGCCTAAAAGTTCAGATCCTGATGAGACGCCAAGTTAATCGCCGTCTCATCTGGATCCATACTGTTTGTATATGATATCACATACCCGTCTATGTGGCACTGAAGGGGTTAAATTAACATGCATAATACATTACGTTTCAGTTAGTTTCACCAACGGTCCACACCTACACCATACAACAGGGCCATACAATCCAACATGTAATCATGTGTAAGAGTCACGAATTCGCACTCAGACGCTGTCCTAGGTTCAATCGGTGCACCTAGGAAACGCAGAAAAACATGTTTGCTATCAAGACCATTAACTTCATCTATAAAGTCTGAGCCGAATTGTTTTAACAATTTTGCATATAAATGCTTCCGTTTGCTATCAGTAGCAGAACAATCAGTTACTATATGTGTCAGTTCGTCATCACATTCCTTGTTACACCACTGACAAGTTGCGTTACACACAGGAACAGTCCGGGACCAAACTGAGGCTAATATTTCACATCTTAGTCTCTGAGATGTATTATTATACATCTGGTACAGAAAACACGGCTCAATACATGTATGCAATACTTTGAAATAATCAAAGTCATTGTCATGTTGCATTCGGTTTTGCCATTCCTGTGTCTCTAGCCTAATTATCGCATTTTCCACTGTCTCTTTCCAGTATCGTTTTGCCGGTATAATGTTTTCAGTTATGAAACCGTTCAGTATGTGCTGTAAATCATATTTCCGCACTATTATGCATATATCTGGTACAAAACCATGCCTTACGGATCGTCTGTCATTTAGATAAAGCAAATACTTCATTACGAAAATCTTTTTACTCAAGGCATTACTTGGCATTGACAAGACTTTATGCAAAAATTTCAACTTTCTCTTGTCGACTTCTGCACTAAGTCGTATCAGACCCAACATTGGTTCACATATATCGGACCGAGCTCTAACGTGAAAACCCTGTATAGCTTTAGCAACGAAATGTTGTAGCTTGTTCAAGTTACAAATATCCGTTGCTGTCATGCTATGCCATAGTTCCGACCCATACAGTGCCACAGGCATCACAATTCGTCTGTAAATGTTGGTCGCTGTCAGTTGATTGACTCCCTGTGATCTGAGGCCTAGCCCTGACATTGCATAAAACGCGTTTTTTGCTTTCTGGCATCGTTCTTTAATTCTACTTGTAACCTTCATATTCGACGTTTGCAATATACCTAAATGTTCCGTCTCTGTCTGGTCGCTTTTCAATCTTGAATTTCCATAGTAGATATCAACCGGGAACCGATTGCGTTTAGTAGTGTAAGTTATGACGCACGACTTTTCAATGCTTACGTCAAATTTCCAATATGTAGCATAATTACGCACTACATTTACGAGTCTCTGTAAATTGGCAGGTGTTATAGAGAGTAAGGTTATATCATCTGCAAACGAGGGGTTACCGCTATAGACAGAGCCAATTCTTACGCCATTCCCACTTGTCTCCAGATCATAAAGCATATCGTTTACAAACACAAGATAATAAAACGTCGATAGTACCCCTCCCTGTCTGACGCTTCGATTCACTATCACCGGCTCGGATGTACAGCCGTTTGTCCTTACCACGCATGTAAGATTCCTGTAACTGTTCACAAGTAATCGTAGCGCTTTTCCTGATATCCCTAATCTTGCTAGCTTATAAAAAAGACCTTCATGCCAAACTACATCGAAAGCCCCTTTTATATCCAGAAAAGCCGCGAATACATCAGATTGCTGATCTACCTGGTGAAAAATTGCCTCTTGAAGATTGAAGGCCGCCGTAATACAACTAAGGTCTTTCTGGAAGCCTTGTTGCTGCGGGTTCGGGAAGTGAGGACATTGAACACGGGTGTATTGGCCTATACGATTCAACAGCACTCTTTCGAATAGCTTGCTTAAGCAACATAGGAGCGAAATAGGCCTATAGCTTGAAGGAGATGACTTATCCTTTCCATTACCTTTATAGATCGGTATGATAACACTCGTTTTCCAAATTGCAGGGACATCTTCAATTCTAAGGATAGTATTAAAAAGCGTTACGATAGCCCGTTGGAGCTCCGGGCCTCCATTAATAACATGCTCGTTTAGAATATTGTCAATACCAGGGCTTTTTCCTTTCTTTAATTGCCGAACACTGTGTTCGACTTCCGGTTCCGTAACAGGTCGATATATAGCCGCGCTCCTGTTACAACTATCGCTACACTGTCTAACTATATACTCCGAAATAGCAGAATCTGCGGGACACGTATGGTCGCCCAGGAAAGTCTGCCTGAAATGATTCCTAAAACCAATGATGACGTCATCATCCTCAAAACTTTCCTCCCCGATAACCAACCTGGTGCAAAAATATTTCGAATTACCTTTCCTTTTCTTTAGTAACTTCCAGAACAAACGGTAATCGGTTTCCGAAGCGCGTTCTATTTCATCGACACTCTGTCTCAGAAATTTATCAGCCTCTAATCTCTGCAACCTACGGAATTCGGTTTTAGCTCTTTTATAGTTTCTGAAGGACTCGAACTCATTACCACGCGGCCGCCCCGCTGCTAGCCAATTTCTTCTCAATCGCCGCGATTCCGTATGCGCCGATTTCAGTGCCGCCGTCCAATATGGCTTTGCATACGGATTGAACTTGCTACGCGGGAGTACTTTTTCAGCACGGAGAACAGCATCGGTAATAACAGAATTGACTTCGTCGGGGGACATCGCTGCTGGACTTGCCAGACCTGTCAGGAGCGCATCTCGCAATTGGCAGCAATACTGATTCAGCATATGCTCGTTGCATTTATGCTCGTTACAATAATAATAATAATAATAATAATAATAATAATAATAATAATAATAATGATAATAATGATAATAATAATAATAATAATAATGATAATAATAATAATAATAATAATAATAATAATAATAATAATAATGATGATGATGATGATGATGATGATGATGATGATGATGATGATGATGATGATGATGATGATGATTATGATGATGATGATGATGATGATGATGATGCTGATGATAATTATGATGATGATGATGATGATGATGATGATAATGATAATAATACTAATAATAATAGTGATGATAATAATAATAATAATAATAATAAAAATAATAATAATAATAATAATAATAATAATAATAATAATGGCAATAATAATTATTATGATAATAATATTTGTTTATTTCGCCACATCACAGCATAACAAAAATATCATCTTCATTAATTCATTCGTAAGGCATATTACTAAATCTATTCTACCGTAGACTGTCAGTTTACTCTAAATTAACCTTGTTTTCATTTCAGTATACTCTCATTGCGCTGTCATTTCACTCTCAGTTTATTCTCAGTGCCCTGTCATAGTTTATATATGTATATTTACAAAACATTCTTATCATCTACGTCGGTATTAATTTCGGTAATTGGATAATTCCTTAAATCATAATAAATCATAATTTCTGTCACCATATACTTAAGTACAGTCGACACTTATTAGCTTGAACTCTTTGCGAACATCAATATTAGTTCGACTTTAAAGAACCCTGAGATAAATGATCTTTCTACACACAATACACGGGTACCACATTACCTTTTAAAATTACTTTTTGGTCAAATACAAATGCCTCATTTGCATTGTTGAAAATGAAAACAGAATCCCAAGCAGTTTATATACAGACCAGACGTCGAGTCGCTCTGGATCTGGTCTGGATCAGAATTGCTTGCAATTAAAAAAAAACAGCTCAATTATTGCAGGGACTTTCATGGATTTCGGCAGAAGCAGAAGTTCGACTTAACCAAGTTCGAAATAACGAGATTCGACTCATGGGACATTACTGTCATAAACATAATTCTGGAATAAAGCCACCCTATCCGATACTAATTCAATGTCCTGATGGCTGTTTAAGATCTCTCGTATCAACAATAGCTAAACCATCTATTGACATATCTGTGGAAAATGCGTTGGTATTAGTAGTTCCTCAGAAAAGGGGGTTAAAGGGGGTCCGAAATTTTCACGGAAGGGTTTTGTGAAAAATGGGACCCCATTTTTCACATATGCGAAAAATAGGGACGCGAATTTCACGCGTGTGAAAAATGCGTCAACCCATTTTTCACACGTGTGAAAAATGGGTGGCGTGAAATTTGCGGTTCAACATAGCTACATGTATGGACTAGAGAAAAATACCATTACACTTTGGAAGTGTAAACTGATATATAAGGTGTAGCTACATTTATAGACTAGAGAAAAATACCATGACACTTGGGAAGTGTTAACTGATATTTAATATGTAGCTACTTTTTTTGACTAGATAAAAATACCATGACACGTGGCAAGTATAAACTGATATTTAATATGTAGATACATTGAAGGACTAGAAAAAAAATACAATGACACTTGGGAAATTTAAACTAATATGTAATATGTAGCTACAATTATTGACTTGAGAAAAATACCATGGCACTTGGGAAGTGTAAACTGATATGTAAGGTGTAGCTACATTTATTAACTAGAGAAAATACCATGACACTTTTGAAGTGTAAACTGATATGTAAGGTGTCGAGGTCGACTGTTATAAGGCGGACATTCCTGCTCTAAAATGGTTTCCTGCTCTTTCCTTCATATAAACGTGTTTTCACGAATCTGCAAACAGAGTAGACCCAGATCAGACGGCTCCTATAGGGGCCGTCTGATCAGGGTCTGTTCTGTTTGCTTATGGAATTTGACAGCTCTGTTATCTAAAAAAATCACAAGAGCATAACGTTTCATAAATTAGTGTTTATATTGACACAGAGGGGTAAAACTTGTGCCCAGTTATCAGTTTAATAGCACATAGTGCACTTGATAATAAGTGACGGTGATCTAAACAAAAAGCAATATTTAAGAATTTGTAACAGATTTAAGAATTTTGTGGAATTCATTTTGGGTTGAATTAGTAGTTCCACGCTAAAACCGTCATTTTCTGTCTAAACCTATAACAGAATGTCTCTAAGGTTTCTGTTTAGATAAAAATATTTCACATATCACATCTATATGTAAGTGCAATACCCATAATAAATTAAGCCTGGTACTAAGTAATTACTTAAGAATGTTCGTGAAACCGGGGCCTGATCAGATAAGATTATAGGTATAACATGGTCAGACCTCGTGAGTTCTGGTCAGACTAGGTTAAACGTTATGGTATAACTAACCAGAATTCACGAGATCTGACCAGGTCATACGCAAGTTTACCTTAATCCATTTTACCAGGTCATATATTTATACTGAATTGAACGTCTGGATAAGAGGATTTTACTGCATTTATCAGTAATTTCGACATATTATTATCAGTCAAATTGGATATGCATCGGCGATAGGATCGTTTTGATATTGTAACATTAGCAAGTATTTAGTACAAATCAAATACATGTACATCATGTCACTCTGGCACTGAATAATAAGCAACAGGACAAAAAGACATACGTTTCTTTTCTTAGCCCATTTCCTTGTATCCCCTAATTGGCGCTATTTGAAAACAGATTGGATGCTAACGAGACGCCGGGTAACTCAGCAGAATTCAAGTCGTTTGACATTCGTCAATCGTTTCTCAGGAGATTAATCGATTCTTTAGTAGTCAAAATTGTACCAGCTTCAAAATTATTTTTCATAGAGGGGAAAGACTTCATGAATGAATATCTTTACTCAATTTTCTTCCCATAAGGCGAGCATTTCGCAAGCTCCAAACATGTATTCAATTACGCTTACAGTATAACCGAAATTTTAGCAAAGGAATATTTAGATACGTATAGGCAGGTGGCTGATTAATGCACGGTGAAAGTCAAACAGAAAGCTCCTAGAGAAACTTTCTGCATGACTTTCACCTTTCATTAAGCTGCCACCTGTCTACAAGACTGTTATTTATATTATATTTAGCGTTCGCTTTAGAAGGGTTTTGCTGTATTTTGTTAATGTTATGTACAGTTAAACTTCGATAACTCGACATTCAAGGGACCATACAAATTAGTTCGAGATAACAGAAGTCGAGTTATCCGATGACTAACCTGAACCATTTCTCAAAGTCACAGCTTAATACGGGTCTAACGTAATGCTGAAAGCTCCTGAAGGAGCTTTCAGCACTATTTTATACCTGTATTTAGCTGTAACATGTGTTTCTATATATATGTAGCGGTACTTTTTGGAGCAATTCTGTAGTGTAAGTTTTGGAGGAACTGAACTTTTTATCCCTAAGTTCGAGTTATCCGAGTTCGAGATATCGAAGTTCAACTGTATATCAAAGACAAACATAATAAGAAGAGTTTTTAAACCGTTGACCCATGACTTTGAGATTTGACCGTTTGTGAGTTTGACCTTTACCCTGACATGGCACCGTTATAAAGCAGCATCTTCTTGAGGTGAGAAGGCATCTTTAATAGTTTAAAGGTTAAGGCCAAGGCTAAAAGTTCAGAATTTTTATCTTTGATTTTGCAACATTGACATTGAGTTTGATATGACACCACTTAATGAGATACATTGTAAGTATATACGCCAATGAAGTATAGGACTTGTATTCACAAGGCTCCAAAGGAGAAACTTAAGAAAAGTCCCTAGTCTCTTGAATATTCCTTAATCTTATAAAATGAATACACGTAAAGATATTCAAGAGAAACGAAGTTGTATATAAAATACATACTTAGCCAAATATTCTAGAAGTCATTTAATACCAATTTACTCAATAGTGTTGTTAAAAATGTAGACAGAACATTTCTCCTTAAGTTCTCCTAAGGTTAAAATATCCCTAAGGAGCTTTATGAATATGGGAATAGGTCTATCAGTAAAGGTTCAAATGTTATTGTGAGCTAGTTTAAAGCTGACACACAGACAAACAGAAAATGAACAGACATAACATACATATAACATAACATATCGTTTATTCGGCATAAAGTACAATCATATTTATAGCCTCAACAAACAAAAAGACATACAGACGGAAAACAGTATCCCCTCCCTAGATTAAGATATTGCATGGGGATAAAATATCACTTCTACACTTAAAATGCAAATAGCACAGCTAATGGCTTAATATATAATCTGTAACTTAGTCATGTTCCTACAATATTGAGCATTGCTCACATATGGCGCAATCATGCAGCAGCAGTACCGGCTAGTGACAATCATCTAACGTTTTAAACCCCTGGGTGGAGAGGAGGTGCGGATGGGAGACGATGAAAAGCGTCTCCGGGAGGGACCGGGATTTGAACCCCGGACATCCGGATTGGTAGTCAAGCGCGTTACCATTAGACCACCACACACCACGAAGAAGAAAAATAAGAAGAAGAAGAAGAGGAGGGCGAAGAATAAAAATAAAAATAGGAAAAATAATAAGAAGAAAGCATTTGTGTTTATATAATCATCAAAACTTCATTAAACCTTTAATTAAATAATAGTATTACAATATTATTATCAATTGGAGGTTTGCAGCGTTAATTGCAATTCTCTCTGTATAGACCAGCATTAACTTGTCCAAATGTCATTAATTTTGCTTGAGTTTTATATGGAAAATAGTCAAACAGGGAGAGCCACACACGAAATGACATCGCATCAAACCCCATCAAACAAGAAACGGTATAGCCACAAGACAAAACATAACAGGACGCATATCAGGACGAAAAACATTAAACATTATGCATATTAAGCAACAAAATTGACCATAAGCTGAAAGCAGGAGTACCGCCTTGGAACGGTCAGTAACCAAAGTAAGCTACTGGGGGACTTAAACCTGGTTTACGGGTACCCAACCTCGTCCTTATCCCACTTTCACCAAAGTCAAAATGTAAATAAAATTCCCCCTCCAGACAACTTCACAACATGCATAACGATGTCTGCCAAAATGTTCATTTTCAAGCATAAGGTTGGTCAGATTTGGAATAAAATCTGACAGAACGGATACTTGATCTTGAATTCAAACTCAAACTCTGAAGTAATGTTATCCTACCTCCTACATGTTTCTAGCGATCCGGTTGGTTAAATGATGTCACGTGAAAGCCGTGTATTTTCCATCCACTGCCTTCAGGAACCTAATATAAGCCACTGGGAAATGGCGACATTTAACCAATTGTGGCCTTACCCGATAAACAAAGTAAGACCTTATCCAATGCCGTAAATTTATACCTTCGAAAATGCCGTTTGTGAACATATATTCATCTTACCTGTTAAACAATACAGACCTAAATACGATGCGATAAACACTTGCAATTGCTGATTAAGATATTAAGTAATTAGAATTTCTATTTAGCGGTAAACATAACGTCACACACCGATGCTCAGATACTGATGACGTCATGTTATCATATTCAATGACAGCGGTCGTCTTAAATCTTTTTCGTCACCGCACACCACCAAACAAAAAGATAGTCGGTAGGAAAAAAACGGTGCACAGTGTTCAGGGTACCTAATATGGAATACACACTGCCAGTAAATTCCATACGGGTCATGAGCTTCGCTCTCGTCCCATATGGAAGTTACTGACAGTGTATATTCCATATTAGGTAACCTGAAAAATATGTAACTTATAATCTCATTCCTGAATATCCGTAATTAAGGGTATAGTCAGATTACGTACATCGCGAATTCCTTCAAATCTGTTGTATCTAAATGTATCTAAAATATCGCCACACACTGCATTAACTCCCTTGTATGACTCTTCATTTATTTCAAACCTCCATTTAGAAGCCATTTTACTACCGTTACCTCTTTCTACACAATATACACAGCTTTTTGATGTTCCATCCATAGCAATACCTCTTATATATAGTTCCATTCCCTCTGTTAAATTCCAACTTGTGTTTATGAAATGCAACATTTCTTTCGTAAATTGAAGCGGATAATTAGCCAGACTTTCGTATCTGAGCGTGTAAATTCGGTCTGGATACTTTTCAAATATGCGAGCCTTGTCTTCCAGTTCATCCCGCAACGTTTGACAATATGCGGTAGCAATGTCGCTTGCAGTACCAGGAACCTTGTGTAGTTGTGACAAAGCATTTCCCCTAGGATCTCTAACTAAGTGTATGAATTTTATGTGTGGATACAGGTGCAGTAGATCGAGTTCTTCAACCTGTGACAATCTCAGCCGGATAAATTTCATTACCCGTAACGTTGCAGTCAAGCACCTTTCTCGAATTATGCGCAAACAACTGAGGGCATATTGTAGGCTTTTTCCACGGGCACATACGGCAAATGATGCAAGTGAGTCTTGACGGCTTAAGTGCATTTCGCCGAAAAACCTCTCATATGGCAGCCTTTCAAAATCACATGTTGCTAATGCGTATATCTCTTCTTTTCTCAGAAATTCTAAAAACGGATCAGTGACAAGTCTGAAATTAAAACAGATTTTTTTATACCATCAACACTTCAGACAGGTTATACGTCAGTGACGTTAATTCGTCTAGTACAGTAAAACCCCCCTAATGCGACCTTTTAATGAACAAACATGGTTGTCTTCATAAGCAGGTGGTTGCTTAATGTAGGAGGAAAGTATAACTTTCGTCCTGCATTAAGGTACCACCTGCCTTTGCCACTGTGAATTATGTCCCTTTTTCTTGTCGCATTAGAGGGGTTTTACTGTATTAGTCTACCCCATAAGCAAACACCCTCAGATGGAGATCACATAGGTCTTAACCTTATTCTTCAAATACAGTTTAACCCCTCTAATGCGATCACTTAATGAATAAACTTGGTTGTCTTAATAAGCAGGTGATAGCTTAATGCAGGATAAAATTAATGCAATACTTTTGTCCTGGATTAAGCTACAATCTGCGTCAAGCACCATAAATTATACATCTTTTAGGTGGTCGCATTAGTGGGGTTTTACTGTATACGCTTTTAACGTGTTTGCAGACCCAAGTCAGACGGAACATGTAGTAGTCGTCTAGTGAGGGGCTGCTCTGTTTGTTAAGGGATGATTTTAAAGTTTCTGGAATGGTCATTTTCTTTCTTTTATGCCAATTTACTTCAAATGTGTTGTTCTCGATAGTTAAAACACTAAAGCAGTAAATTCCCGATAGTTGGAACACTAAAACAGTAAATCCCCGATGGTCGAACACTAAAACAGTAAAACTCCGATAGCTCGAACACTAATACAGTAAAACCCTGATAGTTCGAACATGAAAACAATTATCATTAACGGCCTTTAAGACAGGTGGCAGCTTTATGCAGGGTGAAAGTTATACATAATGCTCCTCCGCTTTTCTGCATGACTTTCATCATGCATTAAGCAGCCAGTTTCCGACAAAGGCATCGATTCTTCATTTCTAAAAATTCCAAGTTTCGAGAATTTACTGTATATAAAGATTTTGATCTAATACACTTATGTCGAGAAACTATTAACCGAGTCTCAAACAGCCTGGGTTATGAGGATCTAAGCTGCTTGCAAATGCAGGTTAGGCGGGAATTGTTAAGATGGCAAAGAATTGTGTCGTTGTTGTACAGTAAGACGGCTTATTATCTGGATCTGCACAGTTTGCAACAAAAACGGACAGATGTAATAGAAACTCCCTACGGCAACCGCTTAATTTATTAACATGGACGTCTTGAAAATAGGTGGGAGCCTTTCTCTACGGAGCCGCGCCAAGGTCTATTAGTGATTGGAGCTTTTCTCTACGGAGCCGCGCCCATGTCTATTAGATCTGGGGGCCTCTCTCTACGGAGCCGCGCACAGGTCTATTAGTTCTGGGGGCCTTTCTCTACGGAGCCGCGCACAGGTCTATTAGTGATGGGAGCCTTTCTCTACGGAGCCGCGTCCAGGTCTATTAGTTGTGGGGGCCTTTCTCTACGGAGCCGCGCCCAGGTCTATTAGTGATGGGAGCCTTTCTCTACGGAGCCGAGCCCTGGTCTATTAGTGATGGGAGCCTTTCTCTACGGAGCCGCGCACAGGTCTATTAGTGATAGGAGCCTTTCTCTACGGAGTCGCGCCATGGTCTATTAGATCTGGGAGCCTTTCTCTACGGAGCCACGCCCAGGTCTATTAGTGATGGGGGCCTTTCTCTACGGAGCCGCGCCCATGTCTATTAGTGATGGGAGCCTTTCTCTACGGAGCCGCGGCATGGTCTATTAGATCTGGGGGCCTTTCTCTACGGAGCCGCGCCATGGTCTATTAGTGATGGGAGCCTTTCTCTACGAAGCCGCGCCATAGTCTATTAGATCTGGGAGCCTTTCTCTACGAAGCCGCGCAAAGGTCTATTAGTTCTGGGGGCCTTTCTCTATGGAGCCGCGCACAGGTCTATTAGTTCTGGGGGCCTTTCTCTACGGAGCCGCACACAGGTCTATTAGTGATGGGAGCCTTTCTCTACGGAGCCGCGCCCAGGTCTATTAGTTCTTGGGGCCTTTCTCTACGGAGCCGCGCCCAGGTCTATTAGTGATGGGAGCCTTTCTCTACGGAGCCGAGCCCTTGTCTATTAGATCTGGGAGCCTTTTTCTACGGAGCCGCGCCATGGTCTATTAGTGATGGGAGCCTTTCTCTACGGAGCCGCGCCATGGTCTATTAGATCTGGGAGCCTTTCTCTACGGAGCCGCGCCCAGGTCTATTAGTGATGGGGCCTTTCTCTACGGAGCCGCGCCCATATCTATTAGTGATGGGAGCCTTTCTCTACGGAGCCGCGGCATGGTCTATTAGTGATGGGAGCCTTTCTCTACGGAGCCGCGCCATGGTCTATTAGTGATGGGAGCCTTTCTCTACGGAGCCGCGGCATGGTCTATTAGATCTGGGGGCCTTTCTCTTCGGATCCGCGCCATGGTCTATTAGTGATAGGAGCCTTTCTCTACGGAGCCGCGCCATGGTCTATTAGATCTGGGAGCCTTTCTCTACGGAGCCGCGCCAAGGTCTATTAGTGATGGGAGCCTTTCTCTACGGAGCCGCGCCATGGTCTATTAGATCTGGGAGTCTTTCTCTACGGAGCCGCGCCCTGTCTATTAGTTCTGGGAGCATTTCTCTACAGAGCCGCGCCCAGGTCTATTTGTGATGGGAGCCTTTCTCTACGGAGCCGCGCACAGGTCTTTTAGTTATTGGAGCCTTTCTCTACGGAGCCGCGCCCAGGTCTGTTAGTTCTGGGTGCCTTTTTCTCTACCGAGCCGCGCCGTGATTTTACCACTTTCCTTCATATATACGAATTTGACACATTTTCGGATCTATACCAGACAACTCCTACAGGCGCTGAATGATCAGGACCTGCTCTTTTTGGTTATGGATAAATATAGATATAATTCAGTTTCTGTCACTGCCAAACCTTCACTTGTCAAATTAATATCCGATGAGGAAAAAGTTAAACACGCACATCTTTATTCATTACGTGTTTATGTATTATGTGTATTACAGACAGGTTGTGCTGTATACAGCAAAATTACCCTAAACCGGAGGTTGATTCCAATACAAATAAAGGTCTTGTAGACAGGTGACCTACATTAAGCAGCCACCTTCCTAATTGTATCTAAATTCTTCTCTACTAGATTTCCGGTTAAGAGGTGTTTTGCTGTATATAAAGACGAGAGGAATATATACATACACTTTGGTCCCGTTGAAAAACGTGGCATGCTTGTATTTCCCGGATGCATACTGAAACTCGATGGCGTGGAGGGGCTCGAACAAGTAGAACGCTTTTGGATAGCTACCAAGTACTGCCCCAGTAAATGATGACCCGGTTCTATGGAAGGCTAAGACGAATACAGTGGGCTTCAACTCAGCTTAAACGACAAGTGCACGATCTAGAACGGCGAGAAAGCAATAAGTAAACAATGGCGATTTTCAGTTGCTATTTGCGATATCCTAGAACCCATATCCTCAAGTTGACGCCTTTTGACGCTTCTTTAAGTCTTGTTTGAAACCACTGTGACAAATAGAGTATATATTAAGATGTAAATGCTTTGTTTATAACTGGTTTTAAAACTACACAATTCTAAAAAAATTGTTCTATTAAATGCAGCTGCAGCTCCTTTCAGTAGATTTATATCAGGAGGTTGGATCTAAAAATAGCATACGAGGGAACGAGTTAAACACAACAATTACAAACTTCTTTATACATGTAGGTGTAAAGCAGTAAAGACCCACATATGTACACACTACGTCAGGTCTATAATAATCTAATAAGCAAAAAGAGCAGTCCCTGATCAGACGACTCCTATCTGGGTCTACTCTATTTGAGATTTCGTGAAAGGCGTTAATATAAAGGAAAGGGTTAAGCTATATGACACTAAAAGATATATTGTTAACCCTTTCCGTTATTAATATTCATGCCAGAAATAATGACATCATCGATTGCTTATTTTACATAGTGGCACGTGAAAACGGAACTATTTGCCCATGAATTCACTTTCAGATATATATTATCATTAGCAAACAGAGCAGACCGAGATCAGACGGCTCCTATAGGAGCCGTCTGATCTGGGTCTACTCTGTTTGCAAAGACAAATAATTGTTCCAGATCAGAGTTTGAGCAAATATGAATCCTTACACAGGGCGCCACAGATAAACGTGCGCACTCAAATACTAAAACCACCAAACCCTATGTTGTGACCACACTTTAGATCCGTCTCTACGAAACGATTCTAAAGAGTGGTCACACCATAGGGTTTGGTGGAAAAATAAAGATTTTTTCTTGGAAAAGTTTTAACTTACACATCTGATCTTGACATGTGTTTACTGTAGGCTAATAGTTAACATAAGGATGTACATATTGTTGATTACGAATTTTATTTTTACAATATACATAAAGACATTTTCAGTATGGAGTAAAAGTTTAACATTGTAACAGACCGTGTTCGTGCTGACTATATAATACCCTCTCTCCCTCTATGTAATTGCACTACTTTCTACCTCCACACCCGCTCATCTGTAAACTGCACTACTTTTTATACCCACTCACATCTGTAACTGCATTTTTTTCTACACCCCACCCTATCTGTAACTGCAGTACTTTCTTCACTCCCACTCTCGCAACTATAACTGCTATACGTTTTGTAACTGTAACTTGCACCATCCCTGGCGGTCACCCATCCAGCCTGCAGCCGCGCAGTCTGTATTAACCTGTAACTGATCCACTTAATACTCCCCATACTCTCACCTGTAACTCCACTACTCTATACACCCCATACTCTCTCCTGTAACTCCACTACTCTATACGCCCCATTCTCTCTCCTGTAACCGCATTACCTTATATTTCCCATACTCTCACCTGTAACTGCACTACTTAATACACCCCATATTCTCACCTGTAACTCCACTACTCTATACACCCCATACTCTCACATGTAACTGCACTACTTGTACACCCATTACTCTCACCAGTAACTTCACTACTTGTACAGCCTATAATATCACCAGTAATTTCACTACTTGTACACCAGATACTCTCACATGTAACTGCACTACTAGTACACCCAATACTCTCACCAGTAACTTCACTACCTGTACACCCCGTACTTTCACCAGTAACTTCACTACTTGTACACACCATACTCTCCCATGTAACTGCACTACTTGTACACCCATACTCCCACATGTAACTGCACTACCTGTACACCCAATACTCTCACCAGTAACTTCACTACCTGTACACACCATACTCTCCCATGTAACTGCACTACTTGTACACCCCATACTCTCATATGTAACTTCACTACTTATACACCCCATACTCTCACCTGTAACTTCACTACTTGTACACACCATACTCTCACCTGTAACTTCACTACTTGTACACACCATACTCTCACCAGTAACTTCACTACCTGTACACACCATACTCTCACCTGTAACTTCACTTCTTATACACACCATACTCTCACCTGTAACTTCACTTCTTATACACACCATACTCTCACCTGTAACTGCACTACTTATACACACCATACTCTCACCTGTAACTTCACTTCTTATACACACCATACTCTCACCTGTAACTTCACTACTTGTACACACCATACTCTCACCTGTAACTTCACTTCTTATACACACCATACTCTCACCTGTAACTTCACTTCTTATACACACCATACTCCCACCTGTAACTTCACTACTTATACAAACCATACTCTCACCTGTAACTTCACTACTTGTACACACCATACTCTCACCTGTAACTTCACTACTTGTACACACCATACTCTCACCTGTAACTGCACTACTTATTCACACCATACTCTCAACTGTAACTTCACTACTTGTACACCCCGTACTCTCACCTGTAACTGCACTACTTATACACACCATACTCTCACCTGTAACTTCACTTCTTGTACACCCCATACTTTCACCAGTAACTTCACTACTTGTACACCCCATACTCTCACCAGTAACTTCACTTCTTATACACACCATACTCTCACCTGTAACTTCACTACTTGTACACACCATACTCTCACCTGTAACTTCACTACTTGTACACCCCATACTCTCACCTGTAACTTCACTTCTTATACACACCATACTCTCACCTGTAACTTCACTACTTGTACACACCATACTCTCACCAGTAACTTCACTACTTGTACACCCCATACTCTCACCTGTAACTTCACTACTTGTACACCCCATACTCTCACCTGTAACTTCACTACTTGTACACCCTATTCCTCACCTGTTACCGCTCTACTTGTACATCCCATACTCTCACCTGTAACTTCACTATTTGTACACCCCGTACTCTCACCTTCTCACCTGTAATTGCACTACGTTATATACCCCTCACCCCCTCACCTGTATCTGCACTACCGTCTACCTCCGATGTAGCCGTTCTATGAGTGGTTACTTTATCAGACATCGAAGGGGCTGCAAACAGAAATCAAACTGTTATAGGGGTTATACGAGTTATGAAAAGTACTTCAAACGTAGACTGATACAATATTCTACTTCGAATTCAGTTATTGTTGCATGTATTACATTTTATATTCTGGCATTCATGTATACACTCTAAGAGCTTTCTGCATGAATTTCACCCTACATTAAGCTGCCACCGGTCTGCAAGACCGATATTTATACTACATGTACATTGTGTGACCGCTTTAGAGGGGCTTTACTGTAAATGAGAAAGGGGGTGTTATTGTATTGCAATATGTAGATCAACTTCCACACTGGGTTAACAAACATAGAATAAATTATTACATGACGAGTGGTAAAGAGTGTAAACCCTATCATAACCCTGTCATAAGTCGAATATACCTTGCATGCAGTTCAACCAGACTTTTCCCCTATGAGCGACTCATTCAGGGAGTGCTTGATGAGCGTTTACTCAGTTTCTGTTCTGTTGCAATTGTTTGCAAGAAAGAGAAACAGAGAGAGAGAGACAAACAGAGAGAGAAAAAAACGAGAGAGAGGGGAGATAGAGCAGAGAGAGAGAGAGAGAGAGAGAGAGAGAGAGAGAGAGAGAGAGAGAGAGAGAGGGAGAGAGAGATGAAACAGTGCGATTACATACAGAATTCAGCACTGAAATATTTACCCTTTCTTTCATGTCAACGCTTTTCCGTGCGTTTGCAAACTGAGTATATCCAGACCAGATGGCTCCAAGATGATCACGGTCTGCTCTGTTTGCTAATGAATTTATCATAGATTTGGCTCTACAGTTTCTAATACCGAGTAAATATGCAATTATAAATATGCACCTAATAAATATTCATGATGTTATTATTTCTTGCATGAATATTCAACAGGGAAAGGATTTAACCTCTTTTTAAAACAGCTGTAAGAGTCATAAACAGTTTTGAATCCAGATGAATATTATCCTCCCAATTTGACCTGAGACTCGATTAAATTTCGGCGTGTTTATCGGGATTGTTCGTAATACTCTGTGACAAAACATAGCAAACCAAAAGCCGGTAATAATCATGTTCCACGAGGATTGTACAGTAAACCCCCTCTAATGCGACCACTTAATAAATAAACATGACTGTCTTTATAAGCAGGTGGTTGCTTAATGCAGGACAAAAGTTATGCAGAAACTTTCTGCATAATGTTCGTCCTGTATTAAGCTACCACCTGCATTTGCCACTGTGAATTATGCCCCCTTTTGCTGGTCACATTATAGGAGTTTACTGTATTTTTATAGCGCATTCTTATACCTTCGGAAATTTATTCGACGATGACCGACGATAATACACGGAATGTGCATGAGTCTCAGGTCAAATTGGTAGGATAATACAAAGTGTATGTATATGTGTCAACAAATTTTCCAATATGTCAACCCTTAACTCCATGAATGGCCATGCAAGAAATAATGACACCGTGAATATTAATCATAATAAGTGTTATACGAGGGGCGTACATTAAATAATGAAAATACCTAATTTTCTCTGGTATCGATTGTTCAATCTTAATTATTTTTTCACTGTCCCTCAAAGTATTGTCCTTCTCTCTCTACGTACAGTTTGAGCATTCTGAGCCATGACGACGTCACATGCTTTGACGCCGAAAATGTCAAGAAAGAAGGGTATTTACTGTTGCTATAGTTTCCGGAAAATACCTATAAAGGTTATTTTTCTCGATGACTGTTTTCATTATTTACTGAACACCCCTCGTAACAGAACATGGACTGTGGTCCTGGCAAAAACTGCAGAACTATATCTATATAATATTATTGGCAAACAGAGCAGACCCTGATCAGATGGCTCCTATATGGGCCGTTTGATCTTGGTCTACTTTGTTTACAAGGGCATAGAAATGCACATTTATGGAATAATGGGTTAAATGTTTATAAGTCTAAACTGTTACCATGGTGAGTATTGTTCAAATTCGACAGGAACATCTTGCCTAACGGTCGATCCTGTTGTAGATCCCCTGAAGCATAAACAAGAGAATGTAAATGATGGGGAAACCCTTTGTCGCCGGACACTTCAATATTTCGTGCAGATTATCAAAAGAAAGTATAATTTAGAAGACAGGGCGATAGTATGTACATATATTAGAATTGAACTACCATCATGCTTTCAGGAAACTTCATCTAAACATGATAGTCAAGTTTCAAGAAAAACACTTTACACGCTAAGTATCAAACTGGGGGTACAAAACTTGTTTGAAAGTCTAGCTAGATTATATACATTGTACAAGGAATGGAATTTCACACTGTACAGTATAAGATTTCCCATGTTAGAACAATAAATGCCAAAGTAGAATATTTATTTATTTGACATCCTCGTTTTGCAAAATGTAAGAGCGGTGGCACATATCATGAGAAGGATTTTGTGGACATTGTTTTTCGAGTTTTTTTTTAACTTATTCACTGCCTCGGTGCTTATCGTTGTAAACAGTTTGAATCCAGATGGCAAGCTGAGTAACTCGGTCTCTTACCAGGATTCATTCACTTATGTTTTGAGAGGAAGTTGAAGGAAAGTTCGACTGAATACTAATGCAGGCGAGGTTGTTGGCAGGCCAACATTATTTAGCGTTATAAGAGTTTACCTTTTAACCATTCTCTTGCTGAGTTTTAAAATACATTTCTCCTTCTTTACCCATGTTCTGTTGTATAATTACATATATCTTCACTGTGTACAAGTATTTCGCTACATGCAATCACTGTTGTGGAGTGCACTGGTTGCACAATCAACTTGTAAATAGTGCAGACCCTGATGAGACAGCTCCTGCAGGAGCTGTCTCATCTGGGTCTTCACTATTTACAGGTAGGTATATTGACGTGAATAGCAAGCGAAGGGTTAATATGTGGGAAACAAGTGTATAGGGCCTTTGCAAACAGTGCATGATATAGCTACAGATAAAGTGCGTACACAAATACTTAGATCGTCATTTCTCCACCAAATCCTGTACTGTGACCACTCTTTAGAATCGTCTCTTCGGTATGACGTAATAGATGCGTTTTATGCATGGAATAGTCACCATCGGTCTTTGGTAGTAGCCACCACTTTACAGTCTCGTCCTGGATTTATAATTCACACTAGTTGTCCGGCACGGAACGTATTTATCATTTATAATGTATAATAGTTGTCCGGCACGAAACGTATGTATCATTTATAATGTATAATAGTTGTCCGGCACGAAACGTATGTATCATTTATAATGTATACTAGTTGTCCAGCACTTAATGTGTTATCATTTATAATGTACACTAGTTGTCTTTGACAGACTGTTTTATCATTTATAATATACACTAGTTGCCCGGCACAGCAATCATTATCATTTATAATGTATACCCGTGGTCCGACAAGGACCGTATTATCGGGTTCTGATTTAAATCTCATCGATGAGACCTGATTTTTCAGTGACTGTTTTATTAACTCTTTACTTAATAATAACGTATTTGCAAACACAGTAGGTCTATATTAGACAGTCTCTAAAGGAGTCGTCTGACCAGGGTTTAAGAAATATAGATCTGGTTCTACCGTTTCCTCCATGACCGTTTCTTTCTTGATGGAATATGTCATTATTTGTTACATAGCATAAACTTTCACGGAGTGAGGAGTTAACCCATTGCACCCATAGGCTATTTTTAGATACATCTTTGAATAAATCTACCGAAAAGGAGCATTAACTAGAGAAAGGGAAAAGTTTAGAAATTTGTAGTTTGAAACCATTGTGATAAATAGAGCAATTGCTCCTATGGGAGCAAATGCTCTATTTATCATAATGGTTTCACAAAGTGACTTTACAGAGTCGTCAAAAGTCGTCAATATGAGGGGATGGGTTAATCAAACGAACTTACCATCAAACGAACTTACCGATAGGAACAGTCCAAATCATCAGGAACAATACTACAGCACTCACGCAGATTGTGTACACTAGCGCCTTGGTCATCTGAACATAAAAAAACCAAAAGCTATACAGTAAGGTCTCAATTATTCGAACACTAAAATACATATCATTGGCGAGATTTAATTAGACAGGTGATCATTTAGATAAAGTTCGTTTGCGTTTTAGTTCCGTATCAACTTGGCAGTGTTCCGATTGGTTCCTCGAAACATTACGATAAGTCCCGTACGGTGTTCGCGATATTGAGCAAGACATTACGATGTTGTAAACACATCACGGGGTCACAAAAGCGTTTTACAATGTGGGTTGTTCTTTGAACTCTCCATATCTAAATGGTCAAAATAGTATTACTCTAAAGGGGTTAACCGTTTCCCTTATGCATTTCGACGCATCTGCAAACTGAGTAGACCCAGATCAGACGGCTCCTATATCAAGGTCTGCTCAGTTTGTTTATGGCGCAATATAGATCTGATTCTACAGCTTCTTACTGAGCCAAAATGTCATGTGTTCATATGCAATTATAAAAATTATCTTATTAATATTCATGATGTCATTATTTCCTACATGAATATACAACAGGGAAAGGGTTAACCAGTTTGAAATTTTTGAGGCACCGAGTGACCCGATGTCTCATCTGGACCCAACTTGTTTACAAATGTGTCTCGGCTCGCGTACATCGGGACAAGGGTTAACTAATTTGCTGACAAATATTGTCGTCTGCAAAATTTACCATCTGCTTAATTTTCTTAACTTAATTTTTGAAAAGTTTTTACTTTTTCTTTCAAGATTTAATTACACCATCCACCAGTTTGGGTCTTGGTGTGACGCCGAATTACATCATCTAGATAAAAACTGCGTGCACGGATTGCCTGTTGTGTTTTGAAACTAAATAAGAAGCAAATGTAACAAATAATTTAGCAATACATGTACAAGTTCGGCAGACGATAATAGGTGGCAGCGAATGAGCTAACACTCTTGTATTTCTCCTTCGTGTCCAGTCCAAAGTAGAACGTGCTATTCATTTGAATCGCAACGGTGATACTTAGAACGATGAGTACCAATACTTTCTACGTCCTTGGGATCCGTTTTCATTAAAGGTCGTGCGACCGTAGTTATCGTTAGTACTAATATATTGCAATCGCTACTACTTGAATGGCCGAAATGAGTGGATATCCTAGTCTGCAGTAGTAGTAAAGGTTGACCTCGTACAACAGAAATTCTCGTAAGTTCTAACAAACGACGATCGCAACTGGAAGTTACAACTAACTAGAAGTTACAACTAACTAGAAGTTACAACTAGAAGTTACAACTAACTGGAAGTTACACCTAGAAGTTACAACTAACTGGAAGATACAACTAACTTGAAGTTACAACTAGAAGTTACTATTTACTGGCAGTTACAACTAACTGGAAGTTACAACTAGAAGTTACAACTAACTGGAAGTTACAACTAGAAGTTACAACTAGAAGTTACAACTGGAAGTTACAACTAACTGGAAGTTACAACTAACTGGAAGTTACAACTAGAAGTTACAACTAACTAGAAGTAACAACTAACTGGAAGTTACAACTGGAAGTTACAACTAGAAGTTACAACTGGAAGTTACAACTGGAAGTTACAACTGGAAGTTACAACTAGAAGTTACAACTGGAAGTCACAAATTGAAGTTACAACTAGACGTTAAAACAAGAAGTTACAACTAGAAGTTACAACTAGAAGTTACAACTAAATGGAAGTTATAACTATATGGAAGTTACAACTAGAAGTTACAACTAACTGGAAGTTACAACTAACTGGAAGTTACAACTAGAGGTTGCATCTAGAAGTTACAACTGGAAGTCACAACTTGAAGTTACAACTAGACGTTAAAACAAGAAGTTTCAACTGGAAGTTACAAATAGAAGAATAAGAAGATACAACTGGAAGTTACAACTGGAAGTTACAACTAGAAGTTACAACTGGAAGTTACCACTGGAAGTTACAACTAGAAGTTACAACTAGATGTTACAACTGGAAGTTACAACTAGAAGTTGCAACTGGAAGTTGTGATCGTCGTGTGTTAGAAGTTACGGTAATTTCCTTTGTATGATATTTAGTAAAACGGTCACATGTGTATGAAAATAGCTAATATCATGAAACTTACTTTACGGATATATCCAATTTTTTTTTATAAGCACCCTTTAGCAAATGTGCAAATGTTAGATAGTTTATGCTTGTTGTTGAAACATCTAAAATAACAGACTTCATATCACAATTCCTTTTGACGTGTGTCGTATTTTATTTAATGTATTTTGCCAGGGGCAACCAATTGTAACACTTGCATACAGATTGGATCAAATTAATAAAATTGTGTGAATTGCTTCGGTCAGAGTGAGTATGATTAAAATACCAATTGATATTTGTTGAATCATGTAAACCACAAACACACAAATGCACAGTTCGGTTTCATTGCATTTATTTAAAAAACAAAAGTCGCCTCAAACACCAGTCATTTTCGAAACGAATTGAGAACGATCTACGTGATAAAAGATCTTATCAAAGTATTTTAAATGTATGTTAACCCTTTCCCTCATATAAACGTGTTTTCACGCATTTGCAAACAGAGTAGACCCAGATCAGACGGCTCCTAGAGGAGCCGTCTGATCAGGGTCTGCTCTGTTTGCTTATGTAATTTGATAGTTCTGTTTGTTTACTTTCTAAAATGGCTACAATGTTTCACCTTCCATGTTTCATTAAAAAACTATTTTGTCCATGAATATTCATTCAGTAGGTATTGAAATTTGGAATAAACACAGAACAGGGAAAGGGTTAATAGTCACAAACAATAGAAACATAATATTGCCTAAGGCACGGGCCTCTTTACACTGTTCTGCCATGTATCGTTTAACCCTTTCCCTGTTCTATGTTTATTTCAAATTTCAATACCTACTGAATATTCATGAAAAACATAGTTAAAATGAAATATGGAATATGGAACATTGTAGCCATTTTAGAAAGTAAAGAAACTGTTCTATCAAATTATACTGGCAAACAGAGCAGAACTGGATCAGACGGCTCCTATAGGGGTCGTCTGATCTGGGTCTACTCTGTTTGCATATACGTGAAAACACGTTTATATATGAAAGAAAGGGTTAACCCTTTGCTCTATAAATGCCTTTTATTGATGCCTTCGCAAACAAATCAGGGTCCATGCTTATAAAGCTTTTAGTTGAGTCTGAGATCGTTCTCAAGCTTTTGATTGGTCAGATTTGAGCCTTTGGCTCAAATCTGACCAATCAAAAGCTTGAGAACTCAAATCTGACCAATCAAAAGCCTGAGAACGAAACTCAGACTCAACTAAAAGCTTTATAAGCATGGACCCAGGAGTCGTCTGATCAGGTTGTCCTAAATGTCCAGTGTTCATATGCCATTATACGTACAAACTAATCTAGAACATATTTATGATGTCATTATTCATTATACAAATATTTATTTAGGTAAAGGGTTAAATCACCTGTGCACGAACTATAAATCTATAAGATCACTCCGCCCGTCTGTCTGCCATACGATAACATTTTTGTTTACCGTTTGCATAACGACAATAGCTTTTCACACACATACATACACATACACACGCACGCACACACGCACACACGCACACACACACGTGCACAGTTTTTCCTAACTGGCGGGTTGACATGCAATAGTTTTGGAGTGATAGTGATTGACAGAATTAGGTATATGACAATGCAACACTACTTGGTCATATACAGCCGATGATCTGAATTATGAATAGATAATATTAACGAATAAAGGAGATGGTGATGATGATGTTGTTGTTGATGATGATAATGATGATAATGATGTTTATCATCATCATCATCATCATCATTAAAGAATATATTTAGCTAATCTGAAATTGTGTAATTTCCTACATGAAAACCAAATCTACCTCCTTTTGAAATATAAAATTTTACCAGATGAATATTCATGAACGAAATAATGGCTGTAGGAATGTTGACCCATTCCTCCATGAATATTCATATTGGAAATAATGACGTCATGAATATGAATTAGATTAATTTCTTTCTTATAATAGCGCATGGACACATGTAATTTAGGCCATGGTAGAAACTGTAGAATCATATCAATATTATATCTAAAGCAAACAGAGCAGATCCTGATTAGACGGCTCCTATAGGAGCGGTTTGATCTGGGTCTACTCTGCAAAGGCGTAGAAAATCGTATTTATGGAGTAAATGGTTTATTACGGCATTCGGATCTGCATTGTTTCATAAGCAAACAGAGCTAATCCTCATAAAACCGAGCCTGCAGGGGTTGTTTAATCAGAGTATACACAGTGTTCAAACGCACCCCTTTCAATTAACCTTTAGCCTTTTTTCACCTACGACATTTTTAAAATTCAACCTATAACCAGTTGTCTACCAAATTGCAATCAGGGTGTCAAACAGTTTGGATCCTAATGAGACGCCGAGTTACTCGATGTCTCATCTGGATCCAAACTGTTTGCAAAGGTATTCACTCATCCGCCCATAGAAGGCTAAAGGTTAAAGGGTTGAGAGTTAGGAAGGTCAAAAGCGTTAATCACATAACCCAAATATGTTAGTGGACTTGTCCGTCGAGATTGTTTAGTGAATTTAGATGCCATTGATATCACAAAATTTTAATACTATGAGATTGGTTTGCATGAAGAAGTTAAATAAACTGATCACAGTTTGATCAAATGTCCCCTACTACATGTGGTCCTCTGATCTGACTCTACTGTGTTTGTCTTTGTCTCTGTCAGAGAACATTAGGCAATTCCGGGTTAATTCCTTTTAGTTGCGTTTTACTACACAATTTTTGCAAGTATGTTCCATCTGCAATTTATGACGGTCCTTAATCTGTATGGGTCTTTCATTTAACCCATTACATCATAGGCTATTTTAGACCCAACCTTTTTGAATAAATCTACTTAAAAGGAGTATATACCGAAAAAAGCAAACTTCTAGAAGAGTGCAGTTTTTAAACCATTGTGATAAATAGAGAATTTCCTATGTAGCAACGCTCTATTTACCACGATGGTTTCAAAAGGCGTCAGTATGAGGGAATGGGTTAACTCATTCCCTCCTAGACTATTTTTAGACCCAACCTCGTTAAATAAAACTACCGAAAAGGAGCATTAACTATAGAAAAGGAGAATTTTAAAATTGTGTAGTTTAGAAACCATTGTAATAAATAGAGCATTTGCTCATAGGGAGCAAGTGCTCTATTTATCACAATGGTTTGAGAAAGTGACTTTTACAGAGGCGCAAAAAGTCGTAAGTATGAGGGAATGGGCTAATGTGATAGTCCCTACAACATCTTGCATGTATTTCAGTCAAATACCATAAAACGTTTTATTTTTAATGTTTAGTCATTCTTAAATTAAAATTTCACTTTAAACTTATATCGCAAAATGTTCCTGTAATGCAAAAAAATAAACCTATAATTTTTTTGTTGTATGACAAAAATAATCGATATCGCACAGTTATTGAACTTAAACGCGTCCCGAATAAATACAGTAAAACCTCTCTATAACGGCCATTAAATTATAATAAAACATCTCTATAACGGCCACTAAATTACAGTAAAACCTTTCTATAACGGCCACTAAATTACATCGAGTATTTTGTGTTAAAGGCAGATGGCTGCTTAAAGCAAGGTGAAAGTAAAACAGAACGCTCATGTAGGAGCGTTCTATTTTGCTTTCACCTTGCTTTAAGCAATCATCTGCCCTAAATACCAAATAATTCACACAATTTAGTGGCCATTATAGAGAGGTTTTACTGTACTAATACATCAGCGAATCTTCAGTATCAAACACATTAAAGTTTTTTTCTTCTCTTGTGTTTTAAGATCGGTTTCTTGCGATATACTTCTTTTCAGCATATAAACAAATGACATGTATTTTTTAGGCATTTTTAAATCGCGTTCCGGGTAGATACTACATGTATCTCTTAAAGCTGTTCTCAAGGTGATAATTCAACGTCGCCGGTTGCTATGCCGATAACGTCAGCCTATGGTGCTATACCCGGAAAGTTGCTATTTTTGATTAAAGGGGATGTCCCTACATTTGACGCGTTTCATAAACACTTAAAATATACAAAATTCATTTGTTTATATGCTGAGAAGTAGTATATCACAAAAAGCCCCATCCAATTACCGTTTATAATGACTACACATCCATGTGTTTGATATCGCCGATCCCGGTTTTACTCCCCGATGTTTCAGTTTTATTCGGGTTGAGTTTTAGTTTCGTAACTGTTTGCCCTATTCGCGATTCTCCGACCACTTCCGAGAAAGCTATTGCGTAAACAATGGAGTGATCGGGTGATCAACGGCAAAACGTGGAAGAGTTTAACGGAAAAGGCCGATAATATTGTGTTGTAGAACAAAAATTATCAGTTATTGATGAAATCGGTTTATTTGTATCACAGGGACATTTTTCGATAAACGTTCAAATTGGGAACCTTCATAATAATGACAGAGCATAACAAATACCAAGGTTTGTGATATTATTGAAAATATGCGATCATTGTAGAGACCTCCTCTTTAATTTGAAGCGGTGTGCTCTAATACCTGCGGTACTATATCTGAGTATGCCATTGTTTTGATTTTGTTAAAGCGGCGACGGATACGTCAACATATATAGGATATATTGCGAGTAGTAATTTTCTACTAACTGATATTAATCGAGTCTTAGAAAATGCTATTAAGCGAGCATCATATTCTTTTTATCACATATCTTATTTTGACTAAAATCCCCTTTTGACAGGTCTTGCGTGACTGTTTATACAATAGCGCAAGTTGGAATACACAATAGTGCGTTGTGTTTCTACATGACGTCACATCTTATATCGAACATGTGTAATTATATAGAGGATCTTACATGAGTGTTCTTGATTATTGGATTTATTAAATGAGTCTTTTTAAAACGATAAAAACGAGCTTTAGCAAGACGAATTTAATAAATCCAATAATCATGAACACGATTGCAAGATCCTTTTTATAACATAACACACACAAATGTTATTTGCAGCCAATATTTTAGCATATACGTGGATTGTTATAAATTCTCCTTACATATAGAAATGATGAATGAAAGGTATTATTAGGTTCGCTAGGTAACTGGGACAAAGCAGGTCCACATTTTCCAACTTTTTTTTACTTACTGTCATATCAACCAGGATCTAATTCAGACCTCTCTGGTATTCAATTTAACTGTGATAGTTTATGATACAAAAACATACAGAAACACGTCAAAATAAATTTTGAGTTACAGTTATGACATACATAGTTACAAACACGTCACATTATGACGTCATTGTACACAACATGTGTCTATGTAAAGCGCGCCATTTACATGAAGACCCACATACAGTCGCCAACACGTCTGACACTCACTGTCAATGGAATTCGAAATGCGCCTTCGTTTTGGTATATTAAGCCCTTCATTAGTGTTGTATACACATGGACATGGAAATTTCCACCGAGAAAAAAATCTCGATTCAAATTCAGTGAAAATGTTTGAAATGGACAAAAGATTCAATAGATCTACGAACTGCTGCATAAAATGTGTTGGAACAGGAGGAAGATTTTCGCGATCAGCTGAGTATAGCATATTTGAAATATGTTTGTGCTGTGCTGGATTCAGATGACTATAGTTGTTGATTGACGAGATATTTTTATGAGTAGAAATCTGCATAAACAAAGGGACATGCGGTGAAGAAAATGCAAAGTTGTGGAGGCATTTTCTATGTAGAATGGATTGTATGGGTCAGAGTAGCTGGTAGGTCAGTTTTGGCATACATTTTGTAGATAATTACTGACAGCGACTACAATTTGTATTATTTTATCGAAATTAAGGCGCAAGTGCCAACAGTCCTTTGCCATCTATCGTGACTCAATCGTTGACAGGTAGGTCACCGTCCGTCAGTTTGTTTGTTTGACAGCGCGTATATGAATACAGTTCGGTCGTTCGAATGTTATTCACTAGTGAATGTATGCCCGTGAATATCAAAAAATAAATGATAGTGTTACGTCACGCTGAAGCCACGAGTTATGTTATAAAGAGAACTATGTGATGGCTATATTAAACCGAATACAACGGAGGTTATGTGATAAATATGTTGAAGTAATCAGGTTTAGCCTCCGTGGAATGAATCGGTCATGCAACGCTACGATTGGCTAACGATTAAATGACGTCATACATTGGTTCTACGTATTCTTTTTAAGATTAATTTACGGCCGGATTCAAACTGCTAATTTGACTTTAGAATGCACTAATTTCCGCGGTGATTTCGACATTCCCACGCCACACATTAAGTGATAAAGTACAATTCATGAGTATGTCGCTGCTTTGCATACTTTGAAGCGACGTCGGATACTATACCTCAGCCTTCGGTACAATATCAGTTTACGTCACGTGACACATGGTACTATATCCGATTAAGTCGTTGTTTTCATTACATTGAAGCAGTGACGAACCTGTATATAATACCGAACTACAGTAAAACCTCGATTATCCGAATTTTCGGTATAGAAGAATTTAGACCCTTTTAGGCAGGTGGCTGCTTAATGCATGGTGAACGTCATGCAGAAAGCTCCTAGAGGAGCTTTCTGCATGACTTTCACCATGCATTAAGCTGCCACCTGTCTTAAAGATCGATAATAATACGTATTTTAGTGTTCGAATAATCGAAGTTTTACTGTATATGGTTGTGTAACCCTTTCCCTCATATAAACGCGTGTTCACGCATTTGCAAACAGAGTAGACATAGATCAGACGGCTCCTATAGGTGCCGTCTGATCAGGGTCTGCTCTCTTGGTTTAAAAGTTTTAACATATCTGACTCGTGCTTCTACCAAAAGCAAAACATCCTTATATATATGTCATTATAAAAAATAAGCTTAAACATATTCACGACGTCATATTTCTTATATGAATATTGAAAAGGGAAAGGGTTGATCACTTTGAAGCGACGTGGGGTGCTAAACATGATTACGGCAGTCTGGATACAATACCCGCATACGCCAATTAAATCGTTGTTTTGATTGCGCTGAAACGGTGCCGGGTGCTTCCTTTGATACTTGATCCGGCTAAACTGGAGCCGGAGCCGGGTGCCGATTCTGATTAGGTGAATCTCTGGTACAATACCCGACGTTGATTGTGTGACGGATCGTATACTCGTTGTACTATAGCTTATTGTGTCATTTTAGATTACAGCTAAACCCCTTTAAACCGGATTTCTAGTAGCGAAGAATTTAGATATGTTCAGGCAGGTGGCTGCTTAATGCAGGGTGAAAGTCATACAGAAAGCTCCTAGAGGAGCTTTCTGTATGATTTTCACCCTGCATTAAGCTGCCACCTGTCTTAAAAATCGGTATTGATACTAATTTGAACGTTCGGTTTTGAGGGTTTTTACTGTACATTGAAGTCGTACCAGATGTTCTGCCTTTAATCCTCTATCCGATGTTAGATTGGACCGGTGCCAGATGCTACACGCTTGGTACAATACCCGACTACGTTGAAACGCTGTCGGGTGTTATACCAGATTACAGTTGAACTTCGATAACTCGAACTTCAAGGGACCATACAAATTGGTTCGAGATAACAGAAGTCGAGTCATCCGATTTCTAATCTTAACAATTTCTCAAGGCCACAGCTTAATACACGTCTAAAGTAATGCTGAAAGCTCCTGGAGGAGCTTTCAACATTACTTTAGACCTGTATTAAGCTGTCACATGTGTTTCTAATCTTAACAATTTCTCAAGGCCACAGCTTAATACACGTCTAAAGTAATGCTGAAAGCTCCTGGAGGAGCTTTCAACATTACTTTAGACCTGTAATAAGCTGTCACATGTGTTTCTAAGATATGTAGAGATACAATATCGGAGCAATTTTGTATTAGAAGTTTTGAAAAGACTGAACTTTTTGCTCTAATTATCTAGAAGTTCGAGTTATCCGAGTTCGAGATATCGAGGTTCAATTGTACTTGATTGTTTTCATTACGTTGAAGAGTTTCCGGTGCTATATCTTATTATGTAAAAAAGTACTACTATACCAAACTATGTTGTGATTACATTGAAGCGACGCCGGGAATTATACCTGGGTAGTTTATAATGTGTGATAATACCCGACTATGATGATTATGTCACTGCTTTGATTACAATTCAGAGATGTTGGAAGCAATAAAACGTCACCAAGCTGTTAGATATCTGACTATATGTGTTGAAGCGATGCCGGGTGCTTAACCTGATTAGTCAACCTGTAAGTACCCGACTTCGGCATTGTTTTGAATACATTGAAACGACCCGTTTTTGTGTCGCTGTTATGGGGAATCTAAAGCGGATGAGAAGTGGAGAGGAAGACTACGCTCCTCGACAGGCAGACAGGCCTCACCCTTGCTAAAGGATTAATCTCTGGCCTGTATAAACTAAACAGGATGATGATGATGATGATGATGATGATGATGATGATGATGATGATGATGATGATGATGATGATAAAGCGGTAATGGGTGCCATACCCTTGTCACTATTTCCGACAACGTCATTCCTCCACTTACGTTGGAGCTATGACTGGTGCTATATCTGATTACGTTACCCTGTGGTATAATACCTGATTACGATATCCTGTGGTATAATACCTGATTACGTCGATTAGTGTATTGCTTAATTACGTTGAAGCGACGTCAGTGCTTTACCTGGATACGTTATCCTGTGGTACAATACCCTAATACGCAATCAAGTAAGTCATTGTTTTGATTACTTTGAAGCGAAGACGGGTGCTATACCAGGCTACGTTATCCTGTGTACAATACCCTAATAAGCAATCAAGTAAGTCATTGTTTTGATTACTTTGAAGCGAATGCGGGTGCTATACTAGGCTACGTTATGCCGTGGTTCAATATCCTAATACGCAATCAAGTAAGTCATTGTTTTGATTACTTTGAAGCGAATGCGGGTGCTATACCAGGCTACGTTATGCCGTGGTTCAATATCCTAATACGCAATCACGTAAGTCATTGTTTTGATTACTTTGAAGCGAATGCGGGTGCTATACCAGGCTACGTTATGCTGTGATACAATACCTGACTACGTTAATTATGTTATTGTTTTGATTATGTTGTAGCAGTGACGCGTGCTATATCTGTGGTCCTATATTGGAATAGGACATTGTTTTCATAATGTTGAAACGATGCCTAGTGCTATACCTGGTTACGTTAACGTATGGTATAATACCTGACCACGTCTGTTACATAGTGGATTTGTTTACGTTGGAGCGAAACGGGTTACGGTACTTAATTACATTAACCTGTGGTACAATACGTCAATTATTACATTGTTTTGATTACTTTGAAGAATAGTCTAGTCTTAGTTAGTTGACTTAGTTAGTCAAGTCTAAATACACTTGGTTACGTTACCCTCTGGTATTATATTGGAATATGTCGGTTACGTTATTGATTTGAATACGCTGAAGCTCGATTTGACATTATCTTACGAATAATATCCAACTACGTCAATTTTGTCACCGATTTGAATACGTTGAAGCGATACCGGTTGATATATTAAAAATGAAGCAATGAGCATTGTACTTGTAGTCTCTGAACTAATCTTACTGGATAATATGTTGGGAAAGTCTGGGAAATCGAAGGAGTAATACAACCTTATTCCTTATGGAATTGATTCATAGAATCTCTCCCTATTTATATCTGTTTGAACTAGTATCTCATCTAGCAGGCACAAACTCCCAATAAAGTATTCGAAACATTCTTATCTTATCATCATTATCATCCTCCTGCATCAAGCATTGAGCGACTTTTCACACGGAGACTGAAACTCTACAACACTACACACCTTCAAAAAGTAGCAAACTAATGATTTAAACAAACACTTAAGAAATATTATAATGTACGATCTGCTCAGACCCATCACACAAGATTACGTGATAGCTGCAAATCATTAAATTTATATATTTGTTTCATTTTTGTTGTGGATATGTGTGTGCGCGTGCGCGTGTGTGCATGTGCTTGGTTTAGTGCGTGGGTGCGTGCGAGAGTGAGAGCGTGCGTCGGAGTCCTTGAAACATAGTATGTTATAATTATGACCCAAGATTGATCGCAAGTGGCGATAGAGAGCAAGAAAAATTGAACGATACCTCATTGATTCAATCTCAAGTTTTGCAAACGTATTTTCTTTGAAACCCTAAACATGCAGCAAACATTTCAGGTCTGTTCATTTTTTTCTGGTGCATGTTTGACTACTTACAATATGAGAACGTTTCTGAGACCGAGTGTCAAAAAGCTTGGTACCCGGTCTCTCATTTTGGACCCAAGCGTCTTGATGATGCGAGCCAGGTCTCTATTATTAAAGGGATTAGGATAAGGAACTACATGTATAATGTAGGGCTTACTTAAGTTGTTGTGAAACAATGCAAACAGTTGTACCTAAGAGGTTAACATCTAGCTTATCAGTTTCACCTATGACGAGGTACAGTAAAACTTCTCTAAACCGGACGTTTACATAAATACCAAAACCCGGTCCTTCAGATAGGTGGTAGCTTAATGCAGGATGAAAGTCATGCAGAAAGCTCCTATAGGAGCTTTTTGCATGACTTTCACCCTGCATTAAGCAACCACCGGCATAAAAAGACTAAAATCGTTCTTTAACAAAATGTTGTTTTAGCGAGGCTCTTCTGTAAATGATATGATAAGACCTGCACCGTTTGACCTGACTGACCCGATACACTACGGGCGGTTTTAGACTGTGCCTGTTGCCTGCAACTGTTCCATTCAGCCATGCGATTGCTAGCGTTGGTCACCGTGATAGGAGCAGCCATAGCTGCTGATTTGCCAACACCTAAACTGACAAAACTGACGCCATATGGTGTTGAGATATCTATTGACAGTACGTATGTGGTTCATTTAAATTTTGAATGCATTAAATCTCTTAAATCTTATATCTGTCTAAACAATTTACTCCATAAAGATTCATATAAGAAATAATGACATCATCAATATGAATTAGATTAATTGTTATAAAAGCATATGGACAGGAAACAGTGGGCCATAACGGAAACCGTAGAATCATATCTATATTATCACAAATGCAAACATCAAAAAATGATCAGAAGGCGTAATTATGGAGTAAAAGAAAAACACCCTTCCACGTCATTGTTAACCGAGTAGTCCAGATTAGACGGTGATAGCCGCCTGATGAGAGTCTGCTCTTGTTGTTAATAGAATTATATTGATACTATAGTTTGTGCCAACGTTCTGTGTTCCTGTGTTCCTGTACCCAGCCCAACCCGTACGATACTTTGCAGTTAAGCATGAGTCTCTAACGTTGTGTCGTACCTTTGTTATGACGCAACACATTGTCTGTTTTTACAATGATTTGTATTAATACTTTCCTTCATTATCGCGCATTTGCAAACAGAGCAGATCCAAATCAGACGGCTCCTCTATAGATCAGCCGACTCTTATAGGAGCCGTTTGACCAGGGTCTGCTCTATTTGCTAATAGAATTTGATAAATCTGTTTCTTTAGTTTCTAAAATGGCTACAATGTTCCTCCTTCCATATTTCTTTATAACTGTTATGTCCACGAATATTCAAAAGGTATTGAAATTTGGAATAAATATAGAAAAGGGGAAGGGTTGAGGGCGCTCCAACACGTTATGCCCGTACAGTGCCGAAGTATTGTTGTTGTTGGGCTTACAAGCATCAGTTCTTAAATGGTTGTGTGTGAGGGGGAGAATTGAGGCGCACTTTAGTTGTGTTTCTCCTGCTTGACCTCAGGTCTAATTATGTTGTTTGCAATGCCATTATTTCAGCAGACACCAACATACCCCGAATCAAACTCAATTTATACTTAACCCTTTCCCTGTTCTTTATTGAGGCCAAATTTCGATACCTACTGAATATTCATTAACAAAATAATTATAAAGAAATATGGAAGGTGGAACATTGTAGACATTTTAGAAAGCAAGGAAACAGATCTATCAAATTCTATTAGCAAACAGAGCAGACCCTGATCAGACGGCCCCTCTAGGATCCGTCTGATCTGGGTCTACTCTGTTTGCAAATGCGGAGGTGTATATTGATCCAGACGAGACACCGAGTAACTTGGCGTTTCATCAGGAAGCAAGTTCGGTCAATAGCCTCTCTAAATCTCTGTCGGCAGTATGTCAAACTTGCACCAGATCCAATTTTGAGCAGACATTACCTTATCACAGCGATATAATGGGTTAAGTATGGTGGCATTTTTCTGACACCACTTACCACTTGACTTTTTCGCATAGTTATCTATTAAGTGTAAAGTGGTAACTTTTCATAAAAATCTGATACATATCTTATCACGTCGAAATAACATGTTAGTGCAATATACTGCCACCACATAATATAATTAACGCGACACTTTTCTCGAAAACGTTCTTATTAAATTACCTAAAAATATAATCCTGTTCTATGTCCTTGCACATTAATGGGCTACTTCCGCAGTTATCCAATTACAACTTTCTATTGTTAGATAAGTGGTAACATAAAACTTTTCTAATTAACTAATAATGTTCTGTATTCATGATAAATAACTAGTTGAGATAAATTCATTAAGTGGTAACAGTTCAAAGCAGTATCATGACCGAATTCGTGTTAACATATTTATATCTGGTTATCATGAAAAGTTTTCAGGTTCCACATTTTAGATAACTATCGGACAAACAATGCAAACGATTTCGCAAAAAACTAACCAGTTAAGTATTTTTGTGAGATATTAACAAGAAACATTCATGATAATTAAGTGGTTAAATGATGTCAGAAATGTGCCACCATAGTTAAGTGATGTAATTATCTGACATACTTTATATCATGTTTCGTTGTAAACTACACCTCAGTCCAATCATGAAAATGGTCACAAATTGTTAAGAAAACTGTCTTACGCATGCGCTTACCATACTTTCATTCCTTTGTTCTGACAGTGTAAAGTAGAGGTCGGCATTAAATCGTACCCTTCACACCTTTTTTGGTGAATGCATGCAGTAAGCAATTTTGGAGGTGTGGTCTTCTGGGGCTCTTGATAGAATTAATGGTTAACAGACCTGATATTAAATATAAACAGTGACACTTTTAGTTGTTTATAGTTTATGATCTGGTACACACGAAAGCGATCTATAGACGGATAACGTAGTTCCACATTAACCCCTTCACTCATATAAATGCATGTTCACACATTTTCAAACAGAATAGGCACAAAATACGCATACTAATGTACTCATTTCTCAAAACATGTGTTGCCCAAGAGACATATTTATGTATTTGTATGTTATTAATATTATCAATGTTAATCCTGTGCAAGCTAACGGAAAACGCAAAGCTACCAGATCTAGTTGCCCTTGAGATATTTCCAGTGGTAACATTTCATAGGGGCTTCATAGCGAGCAGATAGTTACATTCAGTTACATGTAGTTATCGTGACCGTACATGCTGTCATGTGTCTTATATGTAGACTTGACGAATAAAATATATGTTATGTTATATTCTGTTATGCTATAAAACTTAAGAATGGTACCGCCACTTCTTATCAAACTTGTTTTTTTTTAAAAAATCAAATACAACTATTTGGAAAGGGTAATTATGTCTGCTGTTGTCATGGAAAATGTATTGTTTGCGTCTGGTATCTATCGAAACAGGCATAAAGTTGCATTCCATTTTGGTTTGAAAGAATTTCATATTTAACTGACAGACATATATATAAGAATTAGGATTTCTTTTCTCCCAATCGGTTTTTTAACAACCCTTTCAAATCAGTTTTCAAACGACCTTCATTTGTTACTCGGACAGGAAGTCGAGAGGAGAACAAAAGTACAAATCTGAATCATGCAGGAAACACCACATACAGAACAAACAGCCGCCCGAACAGCAACACAAGAAAACACAGCAAATGTATATAACTAGCAAAAACATAAAGAGATACACAAAGGCAAAACAATCAAACAATAGGGGAAGATGGAAGTACCGCCTTGGAATGGTTAGTGACAAGTCATTGGGGTTTAAACCGGTTTTGGGGCGCCCAACCTCACACTTATTCCATCACCACTTTTAAAGACAAACAGTGAAAATAAACGTATCCCCTTTCCGACTACAACAACCGCGATGGCAAATACAGTGGTAAAGTGCATGTAAACCGAAAACATTTAAGTGAAACAAACTGTATCCACCTATCGCTAGTGTACTCAATGATTGAGCTGCAAACAGAGTAACTGTAGAAAAGTAATAAATGGTACGACAAAGACAAAATAGTACAGATATCCGATGTCCTCCTTCCATTTCCGGATTTAATAGGTCATTTTCATAGAGTTCTAAACCTTTCTTGTCGGCGTACATGCAAAGAGGTCAGCGTGATTGCCAACTGTAAAAGGGTTGACAACCAGACATGCAGTATGTTGTAGTACTATAGGATCATATCCATTTTTAATTGAAGGTTTTTTAACATATTTGATGAACAAAGTGAGAAAATGGGTATGTCCAATAATCTTGAGAAGTTTGTAAATCACATCACCATACAATTCAGAATGCGGAATACCGTGTCGCAGGAGCGTCTTGAGATTAAATTTTTACTTTCAAATAAGTGAGAGATTTCGATAATAAAATTAATTTAAAGAACGTTTTTCTTAGTTTATTGTATCTATGACCTTGCTTAAGACAGATTTTCAGTTAAAATGAGATTTCGATTGTTAAAATCGTCAACAGATGAACAAGCTCTAGCAAAACGAATAAGTTATATAAACCCCGTAAGATGGGGCACGGGGAACATCTCCGTCAAGATGAGGGGAATTTACAATATTAGAATCAAAATCATCTCTTTTGTCATATATTTTAGAAGAAATCATTCCATTGTAAATTTTAAGGTCTAGGTCAAGAAAAGCTGCATAAGTGCCGGAAGGGTTGGCTTTATTCAATTTGTGTTCTTTTGGGTAAATTGTAGGAATCAGAGCATCAAAGAAAGGGTTATCTAAATTAAAACTATCAACCAAAGATCGAGAAGTTTCATTGAAGGCTTTTATAACATCTTTTTGTGATTGTAGATTCAAACGTAACATGAAATCTCTCTAATACAGTACAAAAACAAATCGGCGACCAGTGGTGCACAGTTCGTACCCATAGGAATACCAATCACCTGACGGTATATATAAGTCAGTATCGCGCACAAAATAAACATTCACTACCCTTTTTCAGATGTTTCCGGTGTTCAGTACAAGCTGATCAAGTACATTGTCAACGGTGAACCACATCTAGGCGCATTTCAACAAGGTGGTAAGAAATTTGTTGGGCTGCAAAAGCAGCCCAATCTTATACGGCTTTGAATTTTGACCATGGTTTACTACGGTCCTGCGTTTCTATAAAAGCACTCTTTTTAATGACCATGCTTTACTGTGAGACACTTTTTTTTATTTATATATACTTATTTATTTTGATTCATATATTTTCCCAGCGGGGGCATATATTTTTGTCGTTTTTTGCCATGTCCCCTTTTTCATTGAATGCTAGTTAATTAGGTATAACTGATTAAAATCACAGTAACAATCATAGCGTGGACCAAGGGTTACAGCGTTGGCTTAGGATACGTGAGTTCGTGGGATCTATGCTTGGTATAAGCCAATTGCCATTGTTTTTACTTAGGATCCTTATTTTACGTGCTTTCGGTTTAAAACCCTTTTGTACAAAAATTATAAGTCCTTTGTTTACATTTTGGCTTTTGTAAAATTATTTAGCTGAGACCTTTTACTCGTGGTTTTGCTTACATGTTTTGCATATTTCACCATTGTGCATGAATTTCTTTTAATCTAAGTGTATATCTTACCTATTCTTAATTTGGATGGAATGTAAGTGAAAACGTTAATGGGCATTGAGTCGACCTATTCGAATAATTTCATGTAGACTGTAAGTATGGGAGTTTGTATGCCTATTTATCAGTTAACAACTGTAGTTATGTGAAGTGTTTGATGAAGTAAGTGGTCAATTTCGTATGGTGCTAGAAACTTAGTGAATTAATTTTATTTGTGAACAGCATTTAATGTGATAATGGTTTCTACTTCAGTGTGTTTCAGTAAGTGAATAACATTGATCTGTGACGTAATGTGTATTGTTGGTGTCATACACGGATATTATGCATCGTGGCTCATTAAAACATTAACCCGTTTCTGCTTTAAATTTATATAGTCATGTTTTTCCCGTGTATCTGTTACCTAAAAGTACTAAACAATATTGCTCCCTTTTTCTTCTATTCTGCTTAAAGACATGTTAGGCAGCCATTTTACGTTTACGTAAAACCTTGCTTGTTTGTACTGTTACAGCGATGCTGGTAAGTGTGAGTATATAAGCATTCCAAACTCTCCTTGCCGGAGAGCCAGCTCTTTGGCGACGTGGTTAATGTGTTTGAAAATGTTGCTACATGTAAGTTAAGCAACTGGCTGGGTGGACGATCGCCACGGAGTGCCGATGGTGCATATTACAATTGGTGGCAGCGGTGGGAAGAAGACAATTGTTTGACTGGAAATGCTTTACCCGCAGTAATGTCCCAGGCCAAAATCTCGGGTCGAGATTTGTCGGAGGGGACAGGAATGTAACAGCAATGCTGTTAGGTATATAAGCACTATAAACTCTGCTTGCCGGAGAGCTAGCTCTTTGGCGACGAGGTTTAAGCGTTTGGAAATGTAGCGATGTTAAGATACAGACTGCGCGGCTACTGGCTGGATGGCTGACCGCCAGGGATTGCCAATCATGCACGCACGTTATAGTACAAATATGGAAACACTGGTACCCTAATTTCTCTAAGCAGAGCTAGAGATAAACGTGTGCACTTAAATACTAAACACGTCAATTTGTGCCTAGTGTCCCTTAAAAAAGACATGGACAAAGAGTGGAAACACAGATAAAAGGGCTCTAAGGAGCCCTCTGATCAGGGTCTGCACTTTTTGCTGAACCCATCGATGTTAATGTACCAGCAAATATGATGTATGCTGCGCTCCCTCAACATGGATAATATGGGGAGAGGGGGTAAATTGATAGAATATTGTGTTTGGCAAACAGTGATAACCATAAGCAAATGCCTCCTGTAGAAGTCCTGAATTGAGTCTTCAACGTGTACCCGATTATCGCAAAAGGATAAATAATGGCCTTATCGCAAACTGAAAAATGTTGCCCGATCACAAGTCTGACGTTACTATTCATTGTAAACCGGATTGTCAAAATAGCTGAGTTCAAACCAGATACCGGGTATAAGGTCAGCATCTAGTCAACATCTGAGTCCCAGCAGTGTCGCCGTAAATAAAAAGTAAAGTAAAATACCTAGTCATAGTCTACTTTCAGTCCGAAGGACCGCTCAGCTGACTGTACATTTACTCCTCTAGTCATTGCGTTATTCTCCTACAATAATGTGCATGTAATAGTGACCCTCCCAGGTACCCATTTTAACCCATGTGCGGGTTGGAGACACAGAAAGGCGTCTCTGAAATTTCCGGGAGGGTCCGGGATTTGAAACCCGGACCTCCGGTCCGGCAGTCAAACGTGTTACCACTAGACCAACGCACACCACAGTAGAATTAAGATTGAAGGCACAAAAGGTATGGATAATGCAAGCATCTCCATTAAATAGCTCAAAATATAAGTACTGTCTTCAATGTCATTATTACCAAAAGTGATTTCTATGATAAACAGCTGATGGAAAATGGTACCACAGACAACCCAAAGTGATATTCGACAATGGCAAACTAGAATACGAAGTTGTTGCAATAAAACATGGAAAGACGCTTCTTATTGATGGCGTATTCACCGAAGGTAAGACAAACCAAAGCGATAAACAATTCATGATTTTCCCAAAGAATCGGTTCCAGTACGTGAACATTTGCGTTTTGTTTGCCTTGTATGTTGGTCGTTTGGTTTGTTAGTTGGTTGTGGCCAACTTAAACTTTTGCAATCAGTTTGTAGCCATTGTACATACATATTTCAAACTTGGCTTGCATATGCAACTTATGAAGGCAAACGTTTTTAGGGGTGGTTTATTAAGGTCAAATATCAAACTCATAATTGTACTTTTGGTATGCATGTGCAACTGTTAGAGGCGAACAATGTCATGCATCAAGTCCAAAAGGTCACATTACGGGTCAAATTTACATTGGCGATAATTTTCTCGTCATTTAAGGAGGAAGTCCCTACAATGAACCCATATTTTCAATAATATCATCAAACTTGGTTTTTGTTATGCTCAATCAGTATTATGAAGATTATCAATTTTAACTTATATCGAAAAAATTCCCCTGTGATACAAATACTTATATTTTTTGTTCTACAACAAAGTATTATCGGCCTTTTCCATTCATTTTTTCCGCGTTTTGCTGACGATCACCCGATCTCTCCATTGTTTACGTAACGGCTTTTTTTCGGAAGTGGTCGGAGAGACGAGATTAGCCCGAACTGATACGAAACTAAAACCCAACCCGAATAAACATGAAACCTCAGAGAAAAAACTCGGGATCGCCGATATCAGACATTGATGTTTTGTCATTTCCAACGTTTATTCAATAGGTTTCAGCATATAAACATGTGATTTTGTATATTTTAGGTATTTTTGAAACACTTCGAATGTAGGGATTTCCTCTTAAACATGCATCCTACTTGGCATGCATGTGAAACTTATGGAGGCGAATATTTTATGGGATGATTTATTTAAAGTCAAGGTCATACATCAAGGTCAAATGTCATATCGGTGGTATAGTGTTTCACAAACAAATCTTGTTTTCTTTTTGTCTTAGACTGTGTGGTAAAGGCCCTTCAGATGCATAGGTCAGATGTGTCCATTCAGCAGTTGTGTCTTTCAATTTTAGCCATAGGAACATTTTTATAGAACGTTGAGCATATTTAAGACTTTGGGTCATAGACCACGCTTAAGGATTTTAAACATAGAGAATGTTTTAGAAAAAACGTAAATGACTTTGACATGCATGTTTTAGAAATGGACCATATAATGTTAGGAAGTAGTTGATCGTAACATTCGGGTATTTGAAACTGGGGCATGTTGACATATGATTCTTTTGAACAAGATGATTTCTCTTCCATATCAATCAAATCATGACCTCAGTTGCAAATAATTATGTTTATGTCGATGGCAATCTAGTTTTATTCTTCAGTCGTAAACTATGTGATAGACAATTGAACGTATTTCAGACTGCTTAACATCATTACAGCGCTCCCTCCCTACAACAGCCCTCTCAATAACGAGTCCCTCCTTACAACAACGCATGTCACTGTTTCCGAAACAACAAGGCTCCTTGTTACTTTGTGACGATTCTAGAGAGTGGTCACAACATAGGGTTTGATTGAGGTATAACGGTTTTAGTTCTCGAAATATACCTTATCTTGGGATCTGCAAACAAGCTAATTATGTTTGATTTTCCCTCCCTATAACAACTCCCTCTGAACAACACGTACAATCTTCGTATCCCAAAGGGTGTCGTTGTAGAGAGGGAGTACAATCAGTTCCACACAAACTGTGACATGATCGACCATCAAACTTAAGACAGTGCCTAATAGGTGCACTAGTACAAAAACACCCCTCTAAACCGCACGTTCAATTTAGTATAAAAATCGGTATTAGAGACGAGTGGCAGCTTAATGCAGGGTGAAAGAAATGAAGCAAGCTCCTCTAGGATCACTTTAATCCTGCATTAAGCAGCCACCTGCCTGAAATAAAATATATAAATTCATCCCTATAAAGTTCCGGTTTAGAAGGATTTGATTGTATAAACTAATCATTGAGTAAAATGATGACACTCCATTTGTGTATTTTGTGCAGGTATGGGCGAGGCGCTGGCTCTCTCTGGACCTGTCCGAAGAGCCGGACAAACCATCCTTCGTGATGACTTCAATTCTGTTGACCAAAGCAAATGGGATTTTGAAGTGTCCATGTATGGTGGATATGTAAGTAGTTCAACTCGGTTAGGTTAGTTTGCAGGATTGTGTGGGTTATATATATAGTTATTTGTTATAGTTATATACAGTAAATGTCTTCTAAACCTGACGTCCAATTTAGTATAAATATCGGTCTTTGAGACAGGTGGCAGATTAATGCAGGGTGAGAGTCATGCAGAAAGCTCCTCTAGGAGCTTTTTGCATGACTCTCACCCTGCATTAAGCAGCCAACTGCTTAAAAGTATCTAACATCTTCTCTTCCAGAACTCCGGTTTAGAGGTGATTATTGACGACATGTATCGATAAGATTGATTTCATAACTACAGTTGAACTCGATATATCGGATAACTCGAACTTCGGGAGAGCTTGAATTAAAAGCTCAGTCCTTCCAAAACGTTCAATACAGAAATGCTCTAAAATATAGTACTATGCATATCTAGAAACACATGTGACAGCTTAATACAGGTCTTACATAATGACGAAAGCTCCTACATGAGAAACTATCCAGATCAGAAATCGGATGACTCGAACTTCTGATATCTCGGAATAATTTGTGTGATCCCTTGAAGTTCGAGATATCGAAGTTCAACTGTATATGATTATATTTACATTCGCCCTGCAACGTCCTTATATAACCTTATTCTAAAAAGAAAGTTGCATAACCTCATGAACACCGGAAGCACGTCATTCATTTCTTAAATATAAGAAATACAATGGAATATAAATATAAGAAATAAATGACGTGCTCCCGGTGTTCATGGGTTATGCAACGCATAGCTTTACGAGGAAAGATTCACGTGAAGCCGTTCGGGCTTCACTAACTTTGCTCGTAAAGCTATGCGTTGCATAACCTCATGAACACCGGAAGCACGTCATTCATTTCTTAATTGACCTAATAGATACCGAGTTATGTGGCATCCCATCTGGATCCAGACTGTTTGCAAAGTCGTGAATTGACTAGTGAATTTATTGGGATAATTTCTCGAAAAGCGGTTTTGTAAGAATCTCTATGGAAACAATTGTTTATTTTGTCTATTCAAAGAACTGGGAGATTCAAGTGTATACTAACGACAAAGCCAACATTTTTACTAGAGATGGACACCTCTTTATCAAACCGGTTAGTATTGTCTAACTTTGATCTTTGACCTTAACCCCGCTATCTGTGACCCGACTCACAGTAACCCATTTGCGCCCAGTTGATTCTTTCATGTATATATTTTGGATTAGTCCATATTTTATCGAAGTGGTGCCTGGCCTAAATGTTCAATATCGTTTTGTGTTATAGTGAAATTCCTGTCAGCAAACAGTGTTGCGTAATGCATAATGCGGCGTCTGATCAGAGTCTACACTGTTTGCCTACGTCCCATATATGGGATCGTGGGAGCAAATGGGTTAACAAACATATTGGCTCCAAATGAGACACTCACCAGAGTCCAAGCTGTTTGACACTGGGTCAAAAGCTTTTCAAATGCTTAACCATTGGCTTGCGGAATTTTAAAATACATTTCTCCTTGTTAACCCATGCCCTGTTGTATAATTACATATATCTTCACTGTGTACACGTATTGCGCTGTGCAATTACTGCTGTAGAGTGCACTGGTTGCACAATCAACTTGTAAATAGTGCAGACCCTGATGAGACAGCTCCTTCAGGAGCTGTCTCATCTGGGTCTTCACTATTTACAGGTAGGTATATTGACGCGATTAGCAAGCGAAGGGTTAATCGATTCAAAAGTACAGTAAACCCCTCTAATGCGTCCATAAAAAATAGGCATACTTTTGGGTGGCAAAGGCAGGTGGTAGCTTAATGTAGGACGAAAGTTATGCAGAAAGCTCCTTTATGAGATTTTTGTATAACTTTTGTCCTGCATTAAGTAGCCACCTGCTTATCAAGTCAGCTATGATTATTTTTCAGTGGTCGCATTAGAGGTTTTCTACTATAGTTGCACTTGCATCAGATCCAAAGTTTAAAAGACAGTATTGCTTTCACAGCGGGGTAAGGGTCAATTGGTGTATTGATACGAACGGAAAACTAAGTCGGTACAAAACACGTACACATTTGGTTCTTGAAATGTTTTATATAAGAAATTTTAAAATAATTTGGAGCATCTTTCCTTAATATTCGTACAATAGGTTGCAGCCTTTTTCGATTTAATCATTTTCTGTGCTCTTCTGAATTATTTGTGTTTAAAGCTTGAATGTATATTTCATTTCATTTGTTTTTATATTAGAAAACAAGTTCAGAAACTATACGCATGTGTAGCATAATATTGCTGTACTTCGTTAAATTACATTCAAAATTAATAATCACACTTTTGTCATAAATGTCATTGTTCGAGCTCTGTGATTATAAAAAGGTGAGTAAGATCATTCTGTGGTATCTGACCAATCTTGAGAGTAAATTCATACTCAAACTTAATTAGTAACCCGGTCTGATGATTGCGAATAACTGAGACTCGAGTGAATGTTTTTAAAACATTGCGGCTTGTTTTTTCATTTTAGACATACACCTCTGATAAATTTGGAGAAGCATATCTTAGCTCCGGTACAATGGATGTCTCAAGTAAGTTACTTCTCGTCCTGGGCGAAGAGATTCATTAATAAGTGTATAGTCTTAGTCGACATGGACCATCCTTAATAGTTTGTAGTCATTGACATGGGCCATCGGCAGTCATTGACATTAGTAATGTGTACTCATTGACATGAAGAGGACATGAGTCCTGCGTGAAGAGATTCATTAACCCTTCGCTTGCTGTTCACGTCAATATAGTTATAACCTACCTGTAAATAGTGAAGACCCAGATGAGACCTCATCGGGGTCTGCACTATTTACAAATTCATTGTGTAACCAGTGCACTCCACAGCAGTGATTGCACAGAGAAATAATTGCAGACTGTGAAGATATATGTAATTATACAACATGGCATGGGTAAAGAAGAAGAACTGTTTTTTAAAATTCAGCAACAGAAGGGTTAATAAATGTATTGTCTTAGTCGACATGGACATCTTTAGTATCTTGCAGTCATTGACATGGGCCATCGACAGCCATTGCCATTAGTAATTTGTAATCATTAACATGAGTTCATGTAGTCGCTGGCTTTAATGTAATTATGGTTTATATGTAGTCATTGCCATGGTATATCGATAGTTATTACCATGATTTGTTTGAAGTAATTGCCATGGTATATCGGTAGTCATTACCATGATTTGTTTGAAGTCATTGCAATGGTATATCGGTAGTCATTACCATGATTTGTTTGAAGTAATTGTCATGGTATATCGGTAGGCATTACCATTATTTGTTTGAGGTCATTGACATGGTATATCGGTAGTCATTACCATGATTTGTTTAAAATCATTGGCATGGACTATTTGTACCCATAGGCATAGTTTGTAGTCATTTATATGGATATAAAGACGTTATATGACAAAACCTGCATTGGTGCGCAGAACACAGTTTAACCCAGTTAAGCCACTGTGACTCCGATGTGGCATCTGATTACGGGTCTACACTGTTTGATACTCGTTATAATAACATATATGTGTCAGGTCAGCAAACTCGAAAACTGCAGACATTTTGATCAGCAGGTGTGTAGGAGACATTGAACCTGTTCTGTAATGTAACACATTAATATCAGTTCTGAGGGAACAAGTAAGACAGTTTCTCGCATATCGAATTCAGACATATTAGATTTTAATGAGATACATCACCAGTCTCATATGAACTATAATGTCATCGAGTATTAAGATATAACAAATAAGAATTAACATTCATTGAAACTCCGACGGCTTGTTTTTGGAAAATGATACAAGGATAAACAAAAACACTATTGCTCAAGGGAAAGTGTTAAATGAGAACATTGTAAAACCGCTGTAAGCTGAAATTCTAGTAGAGAAGAATTTAGATTCTTTTAGAAAGGTGGGTGCTAAATACATGGTGGTAGTCACGCAGAAAGCTCCTTTAGGAGCTTTCTGCGTGACTTACATCCTGAAAGACTGATGGCTTTCGAAATTTTCAACATCTTTTACAGTTCTCATAAATATTCATACATATGCAAATTAGTTTATATCAGAAAAGTAATAGTTACTATTAAAGCTACTAATATTTACTATAACAATTGATTTCATGATTCATAAAAAATAACTGATATCTACCGAAGTATTACAGGTAGATGTCAAGGATCGGTTAACATGGAAACAGTTACAATGTTACTTACAGTTCATTATTTGGTTTTTAATTTAGATAATTTGCTTTCTGAGTATTTTGTCATCAATTTAAACTACATTTGAAATTGTTTTCTGATATTGGTAGGATAAAAAGTGGTTACGTTATTTCTATATATGTTTTACTATATATTCATGTACGTGTGTATATGCATATAAGGTGATTCCTAAGTTCTTAGCCTTAATTTGGTATCAGTTTTATATAGTTAGCACAAACACTTTTTGTGATATGGAAGATTTTTGCAGGTAGATGTCGACTAATAGAATATGCGTGAACAGAGTGAATGGTAACTATTGAAACAGTTAAAACGTTACTTAAAGTTAATTTTTTGGTCCTCAAATTTGATATTTTGTTTCCTGAAGATTTTGTCATCATGTTAAACTGCATTTGAAATTGTTTTCTGATATTTGTATGATAAAAAGTGAATAGTTTACATTATTTACGTTATTTTCTATATTGTTTTTTACTATTGTTTATGTTCTCATTAATATTCATGAATATGAAAATTATGCAATTTCAAGGATTAATTAGAAATAAAAGCACAATGTCTTATCTTAAATTTAGTACCAGTTTTATAGGTTTAGGACAAACTGGCTTTGCTATGGACGATTTTGCAGGTACGGGCCATCATTACGAAAACTGGGAGATTTCCTTGGAAACGGTTAAAACGTTACTTAAAGTTAGTGTTTTGGTCCTCAAATTGGATATTTTGTTTTTTGAGGATTTTTCATCAGGTTAAACTGCATTTGAAGTTGTTTTCTGATATCTGTAGGATAAGAAAGAAAAAAGGTTGACGCTATTTCTATACTTTTCCCCTAGTTTTAATGTTCTCATTAATAATGCATGAGTATGAACATAATGTAATTTAAAGACACACGCTGAACATAAAAGCACAATGTCTTATCTTCAATTTGATACCAGTTTTATAGGTTTAAGACAGTCACTGGCTGTGGTCTGGGCGAATTTGCAGGCATGGGTCATCATTAACTTGTGGGTTGCCATGGAAACGGTTAAATACAAATAGCCTAAAATAATTTAAACTTGAGTACATTCGCGATTCTGACTTTTCTGAACATGCTGGTACCCATAAAATAAAGTGTAGGTGTGGTGGTACACGGTAGACCCCGTTGGCTCCCTGAGTAATATACTAGCGGCTGGACTCCAATCTTTGCGTAAGCAATGAGTATAATATACTAGCGGCTGGACTCCAATCTTTGCGTAACCAATGAGTATCGGTGGGTGTCGGTGTATAGTAATATACTAGCGGCTGGACTCCAATCTTTGCGTAACCAATGAGTATCGGTGGGTGTCGGTGTATAGTAATATACTAGCGGCTGGACTCCAATCTTTGCGTAAGCAATGAGTATCGGTGGGTGTCGGTGTATAGTTATTTGATTTGCACATTCTAGTATCTTTTGTATGGTTAATTATTTTTAAAACATTATCAATTTGTAAAAAAATCAATCTAAACTTGTGATTTTATATTCCTTTTTATTTATATCACATTTACAGCATTGGTGTGTAGTCAGTAAATTTAATGACTGAATAGAGGAAATAAGTTGTGTCCAGGGAATCAATTAAACCTTGCATTAGAAAATCTGATGCAGTAAAAATAGTCTGACGGCAAATGTTGAAGCATTTACAAGTATACGAAATAAAAGAAATAATCACTGAAATAAGCAAGTAAAATCAGTTTAACATGACATTGAACTGTTACATAATTGTATATGGGGTTTTTGTTCAAGAATTTACTAGTTTTTAGATTCTTGGAAAAGTTCTTTTCAGTCAGCAAAACTGGTGTAAATATCATACCATGTGTTACTATTTATTCAGATTAAATGCATTCGCTGACTAAATATTTCACTTTTTTATTTAGAATCGGGGATTGCTTACAACTGATGGTGATAATTCTTTTTCTTCTTTTCTTCTTGTCATTACTGCTGGTGTTGTTTTTATTATTAATGATAATTATTATTATAATTGTTTATTATTATTATCATTATTATCATTTATCATTATTATTATTCTTATGATATAACGTTAATAATCTATGAGTATTTATGGAAGTGAAATGTTATAATTGTGGTTCAGAAATCTGGGGTACGTGTACAAACGCTGATAGATATGGCTGTGTACGCGGTGGCACACCTACGAGCTACCTACCACCTGTCATGTCTGGAAAACTGAAGTCAAAGTCAACCATCAGGTTCGGCAGGGTGGAAATTCGCGCCCGACCTCCATGTGGAGACTGGTTATGGCCAGGTTTGTGACTTAGATACATTTTAGCTTAGAGTAGATTTTTTGAACTCCTGTCATACTAAATTCCTAAAAGTCATTCTAGTAAAGAAGCCTGTATAGATTAGTAAACGTACATGTATGAGTCATACAGGAAACACCGCATAAAACACACAACCGCCAGAACAGCACCAAGGCGTTTACGTTCTGTTGACCAGCTTTGGTTTCTTAATCCGCTCCATATGGTAGAGAGGAATATCTCATTTCAATAATTGTGTGTTAATCATTCCCTCATATTATGCCTTTTGATGCCACTTTATGAAACCATTGAGGTAAATTGAGCATTTGCTCCATAGGAGCAAATGCTATATTTATCACAAATGTTTCAAAATTTCAGTTTTAATATTTTCCTTTTTCTCTAGTAAATGCTCCTTTTCGGCAGATTTATTCAGAGTGGTTGGGTCTAAATATAACCTGGGAGGGAATGGGTTAATCATGAGCTTTTTGAAAAAATGTATCTGCGGAAAGTCTTAACTGTGACCAGTTTGACTAACTTTTGATTGGGTTAGTCCATTCCCTCATATTGACACCTTTCGATGCCACTGTCAAAGTCACTGTGCGAAACCATTGTGATAAATAGAGCATTTGCTCTATAGAGGCAAATGCTGTATTTATCACAATGGTTTCAAAACTGCACATGTCTAAATATTTTCCTACTTTCTAATAAATGTTCCTTAAAACATATTATGATGGAAAGGGTTAAGCATATGAGAAACTACTGGCCGCTTGTCAAACAACTCTGGGTCCATGCTTATAAAACGTTTAGTTGAGTCTGAGATCGTTCTCAAGTTTTTGATTGGTCAGATTTGAGCCTTTGGCTCAAATCGGACCAATCAAAAGCTTGAGAACTCAAATCTGACCAATTAAAAGCTTGAGAATGATCCTGGTAAGACTGATCTTGACGAAGACTGTTTGCAAATGCTATATCAAGCATAGAAGGCAAACGGTTAATTTCATAATCAAGGAACTTCAAAATCGTTTAACACGTTCTTTTGAGAGTGCGTTTGTTTCTGAGATGCTGCTTTTGTAATAAAGTTGCAAAATGTAATAAAATTATTACAAAGTGCGTTACGATTGAAGAAATTGTAATAAATTTTCTGCACAACCCGTTTTATAATATATATTTTTTTGTCGAAACTGACTTCAACTATCAATGTTTCACTGAATTACTGTGATATAATACTCTTGTATTTAACAATTAAAATATTCTTACATATCACGTTGATACATATGAAATTTTCACCATTTTGCAACTTTATTACAAAACGGGTTGTGCAGAAAATTTATCACAATTTGTGCATTCGTAACGCACTATGTAATAAACTCATAATTTTCCATCTATGATAGTGTTTGATAATGATACGGGTCTAGGATATCTTGTATTGTCATTTATGATCATCATAAGAACACACTAAGTTGTTTTGACTGATTTTATAACATATTTTTATAACATATTTTTGTCGAAATTGACTTCAACTATGGATTTTTCACTGAATTTCTGTGATATAATACTCTTGTATTTCACAATTAACATATTCTCACATATCACGTTAATAAATATTAAATTTTCATCATGCTGAAAACGTTTATTACATTTTGCAACTTTATTACAAAACCTGTTGTGCAGAAAATTTATTACAATTTCTGCTTTCGTAACGCACTTTGTAATAAACTCGTGTTTTTCATTTTCAGTCTATGAGAGTGTTTGATAATGATACGGATCTAGGACATCTTGTATTGTAATATAAGATCATCATCAGAACACACTAAGTTGTTTAGACTGATTTTATAACATATTTTTTATAACATATTTTTTGTCGAAACTGACATCAACTATGGATGTTTCACTAATTTACTGTGATATAATACTCTTGTATTTCACAATTAACAGTTTCTCACATATCACGTTGATAGATATGAAATTTTCATCATGCTGAAAAAGTTTATTCCATTTTGCAACTTTATTACAAAACGGGTTGTGCAGAAAATTTATTAAAATTTCTTCAATCGTAACGCACTTTGTAATAATTTTATTACATTTTGCAACTTTATTACAAAACGGGTTGTAACACTGCTATCTATGAGCGACAGTCTGATTACATTTGCAAACAGTTTTAATCCACACTATTTGTTACTCTTACACTTTTTTTTAAAAAGATATGGAAGTAAAATCAGTTTTTAGAATTGAAGCAGACGACAACATATGCAGATGACAATTGTTCAGAGTGAGAAGATCAGACCTCTTTTGGTGGTCGCTATAGAGAGTATGACAGGTGTAACTTTCTCTAAACATTAAACAGCGCTCTGGATGGTCGCTATAGAGAGTATGACAGATGTAACTTTCTCTATATATTTAACAGCACTCTGGATGTTGCCAAGAAGCTCGCATTACGGAACTTGGCCAAGATCAGGAGAAATTGATGTTATGGAAAGCAGAGGTGAGCTTGTTGTATTTATCTATGTCATGGGTTTTCAGGACTAATGCGATATATCACGAATCGCGTAGCTAACACAGGTAGCTATATATTTTTTATAACTGAATGTCTTTTGATTAACTACTATAATTCGTTGTCGATGCCACTGAGCGCTGAGCCGTGACAGCACTATACTAGAACACCGTGTCCAAGACAGTGGCGCAGTGTCTGAATCAAAACGTGAAATACATGGTTTGTGACACGTTTTACTTCGACGGGTGGACTCGTCCTTATGTTCACAGCTCACGGGTCAAAATCGGACTATAGTAGACAAGTAGGAACACCGGATTTATCTGATTATCTATGCAAAATACTTTGGATCCTGATGTGACGCCAAGCAACTCGGTGTCTCATCAGAATCCAAACTGTGTGATAGTATGATTAGGTTTTTGAAGGCAAAGCAAAGAAGAAGCCCATCCATTTCAGGATTGAAGCAAGCGACTTTTTTAGTAGACGACTGGACTTGTAAGCAAATAATTTAACTAGCATGGATTTAACTAGTTCGCTTTCAATGCCGCGTCTGTGATTATCTATGCAAATAGTTTGAATCCAAATGAGACGCTGAGTAACTCGTCAGGATCCAAACTATTTACGAAAGACCGGTGGTGACATTTCCACTTCAAGTTTTCACACAATAGAATTCATGATTTCACGATTTCATAATTTCATGATTTCACAATTTCATGATTTCGCAATTTAACGATTTCATGATTTCACTTCAAAATTTCACAATTTCACGATTTCACAATTTCTCGATTTCGCAATTTCAACCTCAAGTAAAATCGTTTAGTCACGTGACACGCTTGACGTAATTAAGGCAACAGAGTGGCTCTCACCCTTGAAATCAGGATGGCTATTTGAGATCCATAAATACACCTTCTATGCCTTTGCGAACAGAGTAGACCCAGCTCAGACGAGTCCTATAGGATTTAATCTTAATCAAAATCCACGAGGTCATTATTTCTTACAGTTTATCATTAGTTAAAGTATCCTCCGATACAGTGTCATACAAACATAAGACAGCGATTTGACACAATAATCACATGATTGGCAATTCTAATACATGAATATTCACGGAGGAAAGAGTTAAACAATCTTGATCGTGGACCATGAGCACATGCTACATGCCAAATATGATGGTCCTCCGCCTTACAGTTCTTGAGAGGAAGATTGTCATAGTTTTCCGCCGTTTCTTTCTTCATGGCTTTTACTCTAACTCTGTGATTTCCCGCGTTCTGATGACGTCATAACAATTAGAATGGATAAATTGAAATTATGAAATCGTGAAATTGTGAAATCGTGGTATTGTGAAATCGTGAAATTTTGAAGTGAAATTGTGAAATTATGAAGAGAAATCGCGATATCGTGAAATTGTGAAATCGTGAATTCGCGAAATTGTGAAATCGTGAAATTGTGAAATTTTAAAGAGAAATCGTGAAATTGTGAAATTGCGAAATTGTGAAATCGTGAAATTTTTAAGTGAAATCGTGAAATTGTGAAATCATGAAATCGTGAACTCATGAAATTTTGAAGTGGAATCGTGAAATCGTGAACTTGTGAAATCGTGAAATCGTGAAGTCATGAACTGCATTGTGTGAAATCTTGAAATGTAAATGTCACCGCCGGTCTTTCGTAACTATTTGATACTGTTGCTGTTTTTTAAACAAAAATGAAGAAAAATAAAAAATAAATTAACCTTGTAGCAGACGAAAAAATGGCAGCGAAAGAGTTAAAGAGGAGGTCCCTACAATGATCGCATATTTTCAATAATATCATAAAACTTGGTATTTGTTATGCTCTATCATTATTATGAAGGTTATATCGAAAAATGCCCCTGTGATACAAATTAACCGATTTCATCAATACCTGATAAATTTTGTTCTACAACACAATATTATCGGCCTTTTCCGTAAATTCTTCCGCGTTTTGCCGATGATCACCCGATCCTTCCATTGTTTACGTAATAGCTATCTCGGAAGTGGTCGGAGAATCGCGAATAGGGCGAACAGTTACGAAACTAAAACTCAACCCGAATGAAACTGAAACATCGGGGAGTAAAACCGGGATCGGTGATATCAAACACATGGATGTTTTGTCATTATAAACGGTAATTGGATGGGGCTTTTTGTGATATACTACTTTTCAGCATATAAACAAAAGAGTTTTGTATATTTTAAGTGTTTATGAAACGCGTCAAATGTAGGGACATCCCCTTTAAACCTTCTCATGATAATTGCGTCCTAGATATTAAGTATTTGCAAACAGTTTGGGCCCGGGTAGCTCGCATTACTTTCTGAGCGGATTGAATGAACCGGAAGTAAGTAACAGTGTTAGCAAATCAGCGATCGGGTACAGTATAACATGTCCTAAGCGTCCATCACAACAGGTACAATAAGTATGGGTCTTTTAGGCAGGTGGTAGCTTAATGCAGGTCAAAAGTAATACAGAAAGCTCCTGAGCTTTCTGCACTACGTTTGCTCTGCTTTAAGTAACCGCCTGTATTTTAAGACGAATATGTTCAATAAATGAATGGTCGCTAAGGACAAATTTTACTTTAGGCATTATGTTCAGTATGCTAAGGCTTTGTTGTTTTGTTCTGTGTTTGTCTGCCATTGGCCTACCCATATCATCAATGACTTAGCATTTATCATTTACCTGCAATCCGATCCCATATCATCTGGGTCCATGCTTATAAACATTTTAGTTGAGTCTGAGTTCGTTCTCAAGCTTTTGATTGGTCAGATTTGAGTTCTCAAACTTTTGATTGGTCAGATTTGAGCCAAAGGCTCAAATCTGACCGTTCAAAAACTTGAAAACGAACTCAGACTCAACTAAAAGTTGTATAAGGATTGGATACAGGTAGGGTACTTCGAATCTGTTTAGTACGCTTGTTTGAAAAAGCATACAGTTTATCTTCAGAATGCGTAAAAATTGTCATTTTTACGAATGATCGTCCCAATGCTTACTTCTGGTCATGTATGTCTCTATTTTTGCTTTTATATATCTCCGGATATTGCTTAAGTTGTGTAGATTTCATCTTCATTCATTCCTTCTTTTTCCTTCTTATTGTCGTTAGTGTTCCCCTCCTTTCCCAGCCGTCCGTCCATAACTCAACATCCTCGGCTCTGACTGATATATAATGTTTGCAGTGTAATGGGTCTGTTTTCTCCAAATAGCAGCTCATTTACAGCAAAACCTCTTTAATCCTTTCCCGTATATAAACGTGTTTTCACACATTTGCAAACAGAGTAAACCCAGATCAGACAGCTCCTAAAGGTGCCGTCTGATCAGGGTCTGTTCTGTTTGCTAATGTAATTTGATAGCTCTGTTTCTTTAGATGCTTAAATGGTTATGTACAATGTTCCACCTTCCATATTTGATTATAACTATTTTGTCCATGAATATTAAGTAGATAAAAAGTAGGTATTGAAATTTGGAATAAACATAGAACAGGGAAAGGGTTAAAGCGAACACTAAAATAGATATTATTCTAGTAGGTGTTAGCAGGACGAAAGTTATGCAGAAAGTTACTACGGGAGCTTTCTGCTTTACTTTTGTCCTGCATCAAGGCATTTTTAAATACACCCCTTTCATTTATGAAACAAAAATCACTTGTTGAAATAATTAGTGATAAATAATGCATTTGCTTCACAGGAGCAAATATTCTATTTATGATAATGGTTCCAAAACTACACAATTCTACAAAATCTTTTTTTTGTAGTAAATGCTCCTTTTCAGTAGATGTTTTGAAAGAATTTAGATCTGAAAGTAGCATATGAGGGAATGGGCTAATTAAATTGTCGTTTTAAAGAGATTGTACAGTATTTAGTGTTGAACCAGGTAACTCTTGGGCCAGTGATGGTGGCACTAACCATGGTCGCAATGAAGTGTCCTCCACCTTACACTGGGGTAGCGACGCCTCTCATAACAGATTCATGCAGACCCATGGGGAGCGGTAAGGGGTTCAATGTGCCACATGTTAAAACTTGATTGTTTCCCTTTTCATTAAACAGATATCCACCATATTTAAAACTGTTTGGATCCTATGCTGAGTTACCCGGCGTCCCATCTGGATCCAAACCCTTTGCAAAAATATGTGATTACAGGTTCGCCTTTAGCAGAGAAGAATTAACTCATTCCCTCCTGTACTATTTTTTAGACCCAACCTCTATGAATTAATCTACCGAAAAGGACTTTTAACTATAGAAAAGGAGAAATTTAGAATTGTGTAGTTTTGAAACCATTGTGATAAATAGAGCATTTGCTCCTATGGAGAAAATGATCTACTTATTACAATGGTTTAAAAAGATTTTTACGAAGGCGCCAAAATGTGTCACTAGGAGGGAATGTGTTAATGCAGAACAAAGTTACCTGTCGCAAGAATCATTGGGAGTAGGAGAACAGTTTGTAGAACTAACCCTTTACTCCATAGAAAACGCCTTTGGCACCTTAACAAACAGAGTTAGAGACCTATCAAATATCTCATTTAGGATCTATCTGAACAGTGATTGGTCTATTTGCTTGTGGAATAACATAACTATTTCAACAGTTTCTGCCATGGTAAACAATTCGCTTGCTCGTAATACCCTTGTAACAGTTCACTTAATTAACATTTATACAGCCATTATTCTTTACATAAATATTCATGGAGTAAAAGTACCTGCAGAGGTTAGTGTGCAAGTAGGACCCTCTAAAATCAGGCCATCTTTATGTATAAAGAATCTCGGTGCATGGGTCGATTCACAAATGGATATGACATCACATGTCAATTCCGTGTGTAGGTCTAGTTATGCACAGCTCCGACAAATAGGCCATATCAGAAAGTACCTCTCACCTGATGCTACCAAGAATTTGGTAAACTCTCTTGTTACATCGAAAATAGACTACTGCAGTTCACTGTTGCATGGAATTTCAAACAACTCACTGCGGAAATTTCAAAGAGTGCAAAACACAGCAGCCCGCATCATAACCAGAACTCCTCGATATATTCATATCACGCCGGTTTTGAAGGAACTTCACTGACTTCCGGTTCAACATCGGATTGAATTCAAAATTCTGACTCTTACGTACAATGCACAATGAATCTCCCAAGTACATTGTCGACATGCTTGACGTATACAGGCCGCGCAGAGAGTTAAGGTCAGCAAGTAGATCATTGTCGTTGGTTGTGCCAAAAAGTCGTACGGTAAACTACGGCGAGAGAAGTTTCATGCATGCAGCGTCGAAACTTTGGAATGCTATACCTTCAGGCATTAGAGACGCAAGGTCACTGGCATGTTTCAAAAGGTGTCTGAAAACGCATTTTTTTCAACATTTGTTACTAGGACAGTTTTGTTCAGAATAGGAATGGCTTTCAGCCAACCTATTAAGCTAACAGGTTACCCAATAGTCATGTACAGTGGCAACTAAGCTAAGGATAGGAATGGCTTTCAGCCAACCTATTTAGCTAACAGTTGACCAAGTAGTCATGTACAGTGGCAACTGAGTTCAGGATAGGAATGGCTTTCAACCAACCTATTAAGCTATCAGTTGACCCAATAGTCATATAAATGGACTGATTTTCAATTAGCCCATTTATTCTAATTTATGATATTGGTGAGCATGGCTTTCAGTCAACTTGTCTGTATCAATTTTGTTAATATAGATTATTCTAATTTGTGATATTGATGAGCATGACTTTCAGTCAACTTGTCTGTATCAAGTTATGTTAATTACAGATTATTCTAATTTGTGATATGGATGAGCATGGCTTTCAGTCAACTTGTCTGTATCAAGTTTGTTAATACAGTTTATGCTATTCCTTGCGGATAGTGATTTCATATCTATCGTATATCTTTTGCATATCTTTCACTGAACGGATGGAAAATAATGTAGTTACTACCGGCTAGCGATTTCATATATATTGTACATCTTTCATTGTCTGGATAGATAATCATGCGGATCGTTTCGGTTAGTGATTTCATCCACGTGAAGTGCTTTTGAATGCACATATCCAGTGTGAAAAGAGCGCTATATAAATGTGGTATTGTCCTGTTTTATTGACCTGTCAAATGTGAATATTCCTACGTCACTGAAAGGATATATTTAGCTTGGGTAAACCTGTGTTTCAAACGTTTTTCACGAGATTCACAATAAATGTACAAGTACTCGAATGAGCCAAGTTGGAAAACTTTTATCAGCGGAAACAATCGATATCAGCCGAAGCTATATATGGCATGTTCAGCAAGCGTATAATTATTTAAAGTTTGACAGGTTAATAAAACAGGACAATATACTACTACTAATAATAATAATAATAATAAAAGGGTTACACTGAAGTGTAACTCGTAGACAGACTCCATATAAACATGAGCCACGAGCTGCAGAATGCTCTGCCTAGCAATGCTTGAGTGATTGCTTAACACGAATTTCATTTTCACTTACTGTCTATCCATAATCGACGCATTGGGTCAGTTTAAAACCGAAAACTTAAATATTCAAAGCTGTTAATAATATGTGTATTTAGGATACCTAAGTACAGTAAAATCCCTCTAAACCCGACATCAAATTCAGAACAATATCGGTCTTGGAGACAGTGTGCAGCTTAATGCAGGGTGAAAATCGTGCAGAAAAATCCTGTAGGAGCTTTCTGCATGACTTTCACCCTGAATTAAGCAGACACCTGCCTAAAAGTATCATCTTTCTTTTTGTACTAGAATTCCGGTTTAGAGGGGTTTCAATGTAGACTAAACGGCGTAGGCCCTTGGCAGAGGGCTTTTGTTAGTCCTCCAGTTAGGATACTGGGCACAACTTGGTCTTGTCTTTCTTGAAAATTGCCAATAACTAAGTATGTACTTTTTAGACGAGCCGGATCGTTCTGTGACAGTATGCACACCTGGGTTTTAGAGTGGACATGTGACCATCTTATGTAAGTACACTATGTGGTATATGGTATGTAAAATCTCTCTAAGCCGATCGTTCAATTTAGTATAAATATCGGTATTGGAGACAAGTGTCAGCTTAATGCTGAGTGAACGTCTTGCAGAAAGCTCCTCTTGGAGTTGTTGCATGACTTTCACCCTTCACTAAGCAGTAACCTGCCTACACTATTTGCAAATACGTGAAAACACGTTTATATGAGGGAAAGGGTAAAGACCAAAGATAGAACTGAATCTAGTTCAATATGAAACCATCCAAGCTTAGACTACCAGGCCGTCCAAGTAGGTCATTCAAAATATCACGTAATATTACCTTGACCTCTGTTATCTTTAAATGTCCATAACATATTTCTATAAAAGGGGTGAGTATCTGTGTCAGTCTGTCGTCGTTAAGTTTACGATCTTTTGCTCGACAAATTGTATCTCATGTAGCATGTGTGTAGCTCAGTAAACACTCGTCCTTGTAGAGATTACAGTTAAACCTCTCCAAACCGCAATGTTGATAGAACAATTGATGTATGTTTAGGCAGATGACTACTTAATGCAGAGTGAAAGTCATACAGAAAGCTCATAAAGGAGTTTTCTGCACGACTTTCACCATGTACATGTATTAAGCTACCACCTATCTTAAATGTCGGAATTCGTACTAATTTGAATGTCTGCTTTAGAGAGGTTTTACTGTACACCGAAGGCATGGATAAGACACGTAAAATTAACCTTTATTCACGAGTAGTTATTTTATTTCTCTACAGAACATACTTTAGAGTTGTATGTTCGAAACGATTCTAATGTATGGTCACTACATTAAATATGATGTGAAATATGTATATTTGGTATTTATAACACGCACTTTGTCTGTTTTTCTGATATACATTGTAAGTAGACACTTACCCCATTAGTTCAAAGTGTCCCTTGAGAAGGCGATAGACAAACAGTGTAGATCCAGATCAGCAGGCTCCTGAAGAAGCCCTCTGATCAGAGTCTGCACTGTTAGCGGAACCCTCTGATGTCATTGGTTGTTACATATACCAGTAAATACGTTGTTTGCTAGGCCCCCTCTACTCCACTCCACTCAGTATGAACATTGGATGGTTTCCAAAATAATATCTGGACGGTTTGTATCCTTACATTGTAAGGGAATAGATTGGTTAATGAAGGTACATCATCTTGATTGAATTCTACCTTACCATTTCAGACGAGGTATTTTAAAAACACCCATTTGGATGCAATGGCAAACACATTCTGAATGTATTATACATGTATATCCTTGAAGAACTTATTGCAGAACGATATACTTTTCATCTAGCTGGGTCGTTGGTGTGTGGACTAAACCATACAGATTAAGGGGAGCTACAGATTAAGGCGCGTACCCAAATACTAAGATCGTCATTTCCCCACCAAACCCCATACTGTTACCACACTTTAGAATCGTCTTGAAGAGACACTTCTAAAGAGTGGTCACTGTATAGAGTTTGATGGAGAAAGAATGGAGTTATTGTTGAAAAATGTTTACATTTCGAGGGCTTGGTGCAAAACTATTCTAACTCCTTCACAAAGTGAAAGAGTTAGAATAGTTTTGCACCAAACCCTCGATTTGCGCATCTTATCTCGGTCTCTGTATAATTATAACTGTAAGATTAGACGTCAAGAACACCCGCTTCAAAATTGGACAGTCCCTCTCTACAAAGTCATACACAGCATGTTTAAAACCCATATGTATCCAATACCCCCTAAAAATAACATAGGCGAAACGTTTAGACCAAGGCGAGAGGGCACCTGATGGAGCCCTCTGATTAGGGTCTGCACTGTTTGCTGAGTCAATCAATGTAAATGGCTTATTCCAGCACATATGTTGTTTGCTGTGCCTTAAATGAAAAAAATGGATGGGTCCCACAGTAAGATCTAGACACGTATTCCTTAATTTATATGAGAATAAATCAGTTAACCATTCAAAGTTTTCATCATGTTTCAGAACCACTGTTGACGGAAATGTCGTGATGAATGTTCAAACTCCGCCAGAGGGATTCTGGAACCACGGACACTTCCCAGGAAATAACTTGTGGGGAAGTGGGCGAAAATGTGCTCCATTCGATCAAGACGTAAACTCTTTGTGATCAATACAGTAACCTATAACCTATAACCCGTAACTCCATGAATATTCATGTGAGAAATAATGCCATCATAAATATTCATTAGATTCAATGTTACAATAAAACATTGACACAGGAATACTTGACCATGGCATATACAGTAGAATCAGATCTATATCATTTCATAAACTAACAGAGCAGATCCTGATCAGAGAAGCATCGTCCAGAACAGGACTATAAAATCCCATTCTTCGAAACCAGTGTATTGATTAAACTTTAGCCTGCTATAGGCGGATGAGTGAATACATATGCAAAGAGTTTGGATCCAGATGAGACGCCGAGTAACCCCGTATCTCAACAGGATCCAAAATGTTTGACACCCTGATTGCATTTTGGCAGACACATTTATTATAGCTTGAATTTTGACGATGTAGTAGGTAAAACATGTAGTAGGTGAAAAATTAGGTATAAAAATTTGCTCGGCAGGCTATAGGTTAATTAATGTTGGACGAAAGTAAAGCAAAACTTTCATACAGGAGATTTCTGCATAACCTTTGTCTTTGTCTTCCGCCTTAGGATCAGAATTCAACTTCTTTTCGATATGGTCATTTTCTTGGGGTTTACTGTCATACATATTCCTAACGATTGTATCGTCAATATAGACCTCTCTGTGCCATACGTGTGCCGACCACCTGCCTTGTCAAATATTTAAACTGGATACAGTAGACCCTGTCTTAGGAGACCATTCATTTATTGAATATATAAGTGTACATGTAACAATGAGCACATGGTTGCTTAATGCCTGGTAAAGGTACAGTAAAACCTCTCTATAATGGTCACTAAATTGTGTTACTCGGTTGGTATCTAGGGCAGGTGGTTGCTTAAAGCAAAGTGAAAGTAAAACAGAACGCTCCTATAGGAGCGTTCTGTTTTACTTTCACCTTGCTTTAAGCAGCCACCTGCCTTTAACACAAAATATGTGATGGTCGCTTTTAGATATTCTACTGCATGTAAGTTTTAATTGCTATCGTATGTGGAAATGTACTTTTGTACTTACGAGCTAGACCGAGATCAATGTCACATTAGAAAGTACTGTTTTGTGAGAAACAGTCTGTTACCTTGAGAAAGTTTATATGCTAACACAAATTGTACTGGAGTTACTTTAGTTGCGCATAAACAAAGCAGAGTTATTATCGTCCCAATTTGGCCTGAGACTCGATTAAATTTCGGCGTGTTTATCGGGATTGTTCGTACTACTCTGTGACAAAACATAGCAAACCAAAAGCCGGTAATAATCATGTTCCACGATGATTGAACAGTAAAAAAACCCTCTGATGCGACCACTTAATGAATACAAATGACTGTCTTTATAAGCAGATGGTTGCTTAATGCAGGACAAAAGTTATTGCAGGAAGCTCCTACAGGAGCTTTCTGCATAACTTTCGTCCTGTATTAAGCTACCACCTGCCTTTGCCATTGTGAATTATGCCCCCCTTTTGCTGGACGTATTAGAGGAGTTTTACTGTATTTTTATAGCGCATTCTTATACCTTCGGAAATTTATTCGAAGATTACCGACGATAATACACGGAATATGCATGAGTCTCAGGTCAAATTGGTAGGACAATATATGGTAGCAACAAAATATTTACAATAATCTCACCCTCGGCGATCAGTGTAAAGATGTACAATAATAATTACTTTCCATACTCTTCTTTGTGAAGCAAATGTTGCAGCACGCGCACAAAAAAACTTCCCGAACAACAGCCTATGTCCCGCTCATATTGTTATACTTTCGTAAGACGACGCAACTTTCAATGCGATTTCTGTTCGAATTTCACACTGTTTCTATTGCCCCAAGATCTTTCCCAAATGATGTATGATTTCAATAAATCTTTCAGTTCTACTTCATAATGAATGTTGCCGTTGGGGGTACAAGCGGATTCTTCCCAGACAACTGGCATTATAACTCTCGCAAACCGTGGGTCAACACATCCCCAACCGAACCACGTGACTTCTGGAATGCACGTGCTGAATGGCAGCCATCTTGGCAGGGTGACAACGTCGCGATGGAGGTGGATTATATCCAAATGGATCAGTATTAATTGTTCAATAAAATACATACATGTTCTTTCTGGACTGTTTGCGTACTTACTAACAGTATAATAATACGTCAATCAAATTTTTTAAGTGAATTAACCATATTTCAGGAAAACCAATTAAGATCTTACTTTGGAACCCTCACTTGTTCCAAGTGGAAGAGCACAGAAAATGTCGAATTTGCTGATATAAGACTTGTACATCAATGGGTTCGGTAAATAGTGCAGACCTTGATCAGAGAGTTCATTTAGGAGGCCTCTGATCTCGGTCTACACTATTTGTGTGTTTTCTTTTTTTACGGGGTACTAGACACAAAGTGGTTAACAAATATCGAACCAAATAGAACTCAGCTGATAACGGTAAATATTAAACAATATACAGTAGAACCCCGCTAATGCGACCACTTAATGCGACCACTTAAACAAACATGGCTGTTTTCATAAGCAAGTGGTTGCTTAATGCAGGACGAAAGTTATGCAGAAAGCTCCTATAGGAGCTTTCTGCATAACTTTCGTCCTGCATTAAGCAACCACCTGCCCTTGCCACTGTGAATTATGCCCCTTGTTGGTGGTCGCATTAGTGATGTTTTACTGTACAACATATTTGCTTGAATAACCCACTGATATTGATGAATTCGGCAAACAGTGCAGACCCTAGTAAAATGGCTCATTTAGGATTTCTCTGACCTGGCTTTACACTGTTTGTTTATGTCCTTTTAAGCCTTATGTACTCGCATTTTAACGCATCTACAAACAGAGTAGATCCAGATCAGACGGCTGATCAGGGTCTGCTCTGTTTGCTTATGGTGTAATATAGATCTGATTCTACAGCTTCAGCCTGATGCAAAATGTCCAGTGTTCATATGCCATTATGAAAAATAATCTTATTTGTATTCATAACGTTATTATTTCCTACATGAATATTCATCAGGGAAAGGGTTAAGTGACACTGGGCACACATGAGCTACATGTAACTACTTTCATGCTTAGCACCCCCTCCGTCTGACCCATGTAAGTAACGTCTGTATTCTAAAGTTGTTTGACATTTGTTTAGTGTCTCAAAAGCTTTCAAAAAATTAAGAATAGAAAGAAAATCAAAATTGCAATAGATCAGAGCTGGAGCATTTTTGTTTTTCTTTTTTAACCCTTCCCTTGCTGATTTTTAAAATACACGTCTCCTTCTTTACCCATGCCCTGTTGTATAATTGCATGTATCTTCACTGTGTACACGTATTTAATTGTGCAATCACTGCTGTGGAGTGCACTGGTTGCACAATTAACTTGTAAATAGTGCAGACCCTGATGAGACAGCTCCTTATATAATCTATATATTAACCGTAACAACCTATGTATACGAGCACATTATAATTCATTCTAAAATATGACTGATCGCTCCTGAAAGTCTACATCAAATGTTGTTCTATTATTTTGAAAATAAAAAAACGGAACAAAAATGACTCTTTTATTAATCAGGTAATCAGTGATGAAAAGAAAATGGACAGAGAAACGAAAGTCAAAGTTCCTATCTTCAGCAAATCATTTTGACGTACACAGTAGCATGCAAAACATATAGGGAATACTGTTGAAGGGTACGGTTTAAGGTCGACCTTTCACAGTGTCAATTTTCAGAACAAAAGAACGAATGTATGCTACGAGTATGCGGCGCAAGTCAATTAATAAATGTGACCACTGCGATCAAAACTTGGGTAATATAAATATATTGACATCGTGTGGCTCACAAGATTTAATGTCGTCTTCAAAAACACGAAACGCCAGGGAAATCTGGAACCACTTAATATAGCAGTCATTTATCACTGCGGTTTTGAATTTTGAAAACAATCTTTACTTTCGAAACATAAAATTCTGGATTTTAAAATTAAATATTTTTCTCTCTTTAAAGTTTACGATCTCACTATTTGCATACTTAAAGTGATACTGTCAAATTGATATTCGTAATCAGATGGCTTTAAAAATACATTTTTTGGCTCCATGATATCGGCGATATGTCGATCTAAAAGGCAACAATGACGACCCTTTAAATTAGACTGATAGGGGGAATACCAAAATGTACAGTCAGATCCAACTTCTACTTCAGAGGCCACTTGATCTAGGTCTGCACTCTTTGCCTAAAATTACAAGTATGCGTCATACATGGAACACCATTTACAGAATACACAGCCGCCCGAAGAGCACCGCAACAATATACATATATATCAAAACACAAAGAGACGCACAAAGACAAAACAAGCAAACAGTAGTGGGAAAATGGAAGTACCGCCTTGGAATGGTATGTCGAACATGCACCATATCCAAATTTGAGCAGACATAAATTAATGCTCATGAACAGTCTCTTCAGAATTTATAATTTTCACAAGAGCAGCTGTTAAGTGCTTGTGTGGCGGCCGTAAAACGTCATTCTCAGTGTTGTTGTACTTTCTGATCCTTCGAGATCATGCATTTCAGTACTTTTTGTTCTGAAAATTGAATACCGCTTAAGCCGGTGATAGGGAGCGTGAGCAGTGTTGCGCTTTCAATTATTGCTCATGAACAGACTCGACAAAGGCAAGTCTGCAATTTTCTCCTTTTGTGTTGCAATGTTTGCTTTCGGGGGAACACTTCTCTTCTGAATTTATCACAGCGGGGTAAGTCTGTCTGTTAACCTGTTCCCTGCTCAGTATTAATGAAAGAAATATGGTAATTATTGGTTGGAAGGGACGTATGAAATGCAGAGAGTGTTTTGTGATTGAATGGTGTCGTACGTAGTTTATATCGGAACATATGGAATATTTACATCACCAAGCCCATTCCTCGCTGCGATAAAGTAATGTCTGCTCAAATTTGGATCTGGTGCAAGTTTGACCTACTTTCGATTCGAGAAAGCTGTAGAGAAACTATTGGCCGAGCTTGCTTCCTGATGAAACGCCGAGTTACTCGCTGTCCCGTCTGGATCCAAGCGTTTTGCAAAAGCGAGCTAGGTCGTAGATACCGGAATAATGGGAATAATGGGTTAATGCACTTAAGTATTTAATAGAACTCAGACCATGTAACCAGATTAAAGACATAATAACAAGATAAGATACTCAAACACAGTGTGATTCGTATCGGTCACTGCTTCAGTTTCAACTTGGCATTGTACAAAATGATATTTGTAAAGGGAACGTATAACGTGGGATTTGAAAATCAAGTTATTGTCAAAATTAAACAGTACAAATATTAGTCATGCATAAAATACCACATGACAAAACAGAACAGGGAATGTACATAGTTTTTAAAAGACAAAATTTGACGCACAGAGACTTAACACACAAACGATAGGGGAAAGATGGAATTACCGCCTTGGAACGGCCAATGGCAATTGTCACTTGGGGTTAAAACCAGTCTCGGGGTGCACAACCTCACACTTATTCAATACCGACCCTAAAAGACAAACAGTATAAATAAACGTATCCCCTCTCCGACTAATCTACAACAACCGCGATGATAAATAAAGCGGTAAACTGCATGTATAACGCGATCATATTTAAGTGAAACAAACTGGATCAACCTTACGTTAGTGTACTCAATAACTGAGCTGCAAAAATAATAACTGTAGAAAAGTAATAAAGGGTGCGTTAAAACAGCATAGTACAAGGATCTCACGTTCTCCTTCCGATTCCGGATTTACAGGGCATTTTCATAGAGTACTAAACCTTTCCTGTCGGCGTACATGCAAAGAGGGCAGCATGATTGCCATCTGTAAAAGAGTTGACAATCAGACATGCAGTATGTTGTAGTACTATACTCAGATACTTGAGAATGATCTCAGACTCAGACTCAGACTCAGACTCAGACTCAGGGGTTTTATAACCTCGGACAACTGGATGGACTGGACACATAAACACAACATTTTTACCTGGACTGAGAATATAGAACGATATAATGCTATAGAAAAAGATCAGACTCTAATCAGACGATTAGAACAGTTTGCTATGGACTACTAGGTTTACAAAGCTATGGAAGGGTGTTTATCTTTTATTGAATATATACGCATTTCTACACCTTTGCAGACAGAGTAGGTCCAGCTCAGACGATTTGCATTTGATAAAATATAGTTTATATTTTCGTTTGGCAAAGTCGTTTTGTGTTGTATATCGAACATCTTCCATCCCAGCAAAGATGTTACATCGGTCCCGAATGGGTCCGATGTATATTTCCATATCGGGCTGATATTTATTTGTGCTTTATTTCTATACATTATAGTATATGAGTTAATCAAATCCATTTCAAGAAACAAGCTGGTACAGGTAATTCGGTTGTTCTCAATTAATCTTGATGTTTAGTATTCAAACATGTGGGTTTATTTGATATTTATTGCTCTACATTATAGTATATATGGTAGTCAAATCCATTTTGGGAAACAAGCTGCTATATGAAAATAAATTATCCTTATAAATGATTATAACATTTCTCCATTGGAGACAGGCGTAGGACAGAGACGCTATGACCTGAAACAATAATACTTATTCGAAGCATAATAAAAACACACAATTTGTACTAAGCCTTTGTCGATATTTCTACATCTAGCCGATATCGGACCAGTGTGTTCATTTGCTGGGACAACAAATAAATATATGTATCGACGAAAACGGTTTATCTTGTATCACCGGGGTATTTTTCGATAAAAGTTCAAATTGGCATTCTTCATAAAAATGATTGATAATAACAAATAACAAAGAAGAGGTTTTATGATCTTTGAAAATAAAACATGTTTGTTGTACTAAAATACTCGTGAAGTTGAAGCACCCTTGTTAATGACAAAAGGAACACAATCGCAGCCAGTGTGCATATTCGCGAATACCAGTCCTTGCCTAATGTTCTATAACCTTTATCCTGCTGAGCAAATTATTTTTACAGAATTGTTCTCCTGCTACATTTTCAAAATATTCAAGCTATAATCAATTTGTATACAAAAAGGCAATTAGGATGTCAAACAGTTTGGGTCCTGATGAGACGTTGAGTTACTCGGCGTCTCATCTGGATCCAAACTGTTTGCAAAGGTAATAACCAATCCGCCCATAGCAAGCTGAAGGTTAACAGAGACCAAGACAAACACTGTAACGTCAGATCAGAGGACTCATGTAGGAGCCATTTGATCAAACTGTACTCTGTCCTATCAATGTCATCTAAATTTACAAAAACAAAATCTACAGACAAATCCACTTATATTCCAGCTTATTAATATTCATACAATCATTATTTCCTCAAAACATATTCAGCTGGTAACGTTAAGCAGGAGGCAGATACACCACCACCATCATCACCATCATCATCATCATCATCATCATCATCATCATCATCTTCATCATCATCATATACATCTGTTCATCATTCAGTTCATCGGCTCTATATCACTAATCAGTGTAGCATTGTTGTAAAAACCCCTTTTCTCTCACTCACTATGACTCCAAAGCTATTGTCTGTCAAAGCGTCAGTTTAAAAACAATTCGTGAGTGCGAGCCTGTGTGTGTGTGTGTGTGTGTGTGTGTACACATCTATGCCAGTGTTTAGCTGACAGATGGACGACGGAGCTGAAATGATCTTTGAACAGAGCTACAGATAAAAATACCTACCCAAATACTAAAATGGTCATTTCTCCAACAACCCCAATACTGTTACACCCTTCGAGTCGATTCTAAAGAGTGGTCGCAGTAGATGGTTTGGTGAAGAAATAAAAGAGCTATTCTTCATCAGTTTTAAATTTACGCATCGTATCTAGATCTCTGTTTAAAGTTGCTCAGGTGATCTTAAAAGATACATGACAGAGCCGTGTAAAGAGTCTTATCCCTTAGGCAATATGATGAAAGTAGGAGATCCTTCAAAAGCAAAAACAGGAACGCGAAAAGAGAAATTTGCAGAGTTTGTTCATGGGCGGTTCTTACCAGTGCAACACTACAAAACACGCCCACTAGCACCAGCTTAGCATTTAAACTGATGATCGTGAAGGACCAGAGCATATAACAACAAGAATGAGAAAGAAATTCATATATAACGGAAAAACTAATTATGGTCTGGGTATATGGCTTTCATGACGTGTGATATTAATAATGCTCAAATCCGAAGTATTCATGAATTGGACGTGCATGTTTGTGTATTGACTTATTAACCCTTCGCTTGCTAATCACGTCAATATACATACCTGTAAATAGTGAAGACCCAGATGAGATAGCTCCTGCAGGAGCTGTCTCATCAGGGTCTGCACTATTTACAAGTTGATTGTGCATTAATTACAATTAATTACATGTTTTCAATGTAATTGATGTAATGTGTAATTGAGTGTTGTTTTAATTACATGTAATTGTAATGTAATTAATTACAGTGAAAAAATAGGTGTAATGGACAATTACTTTTCAATTACTTTTCAATTACTTAGGTTATTTACAAGTTATAAAGTATAGCCATTCAGTGAGTTTAATAGATTTATTTTTTTAAACATTGGATCCATAGAGAAAGATATTAAATAACAAATGTTGTTTCAGTGTATTATATTGTTTAATACACAGAGAAAGTCAACTGACATATATATTCATTTGAATGAGTCTTTGAGATACCATATTTTGCAAATTATTATTCTGCTGCATGGTTTTATAAACCTGCTGAATAATTAAACACATCTCATGAAAATGTTTAAAATTGTAATATCCATTCTTCAATAGCAAACAGGGCAGACATTACCAGTATGTAGTCTGCATTGCTAACAGCATATACCCTAATGCAACAGTTCATATAGAAGGCATCTCATCTCAGTCTATACTGTTTTCTTAAATTTACTCTGTCAAACAGCATATCAAATTTTTGAGTTAATCAATGTCTGTATTTTATGGGAATGTGTTATGTTTTTGAACTGAGAACTAAACCTAGAGCTATACTTCAAACAGTGCAGACCCTGTTCAAAGGGCTCCTATAGCAGCACTTTGATCTGGGTATACATTTTTTTTCAAGTGTCACCAGTGCAATCTTAACAAGTCTATTGTGTTGGAAGAGTTATATAAAGTTTGGCTGATCACAAACATCCAGAATAATTAAACCAACAGCACTGATACCTTTATCATTACCTGTGATAATTATGCTATTGACAATAGACACTGTCACACCTGACAGACCACAGAAAGCAAAATACAGTGACGAGCAGTGACCATTAATTGTATAATTAATCCCCATGATATAACCCTTTGCCTGCTGACAAATGGTGTATGTTAACAAATGGTGTATGCTAAATTCCATATCTGCCCTGCTCCTTTGTTACAGCTGTTTCATTTTATTCAAAAGATGAGGATAACAAATGGCTACATCAGCTTTAATCTGGACAAATACCCCAGATAAAGAATAAACTTGGTGTCTCACCCAGATCTAAACTGATTGAAAATTATTATTATTGGCCCAACCAGGTAATAAAGTTAAATTCTCTACATCAACCACTGTTTTCGTTCCAAGTCCTGATATTTACTGATACGATAGATCTGCAGTATTACAGATTATGTTTGAAAAGTTAGAATCAGTGGAAACCCTGATTTGACATCTGTGTATAACATGTCTATGACAGCTTTCTGGTGAAGATTTAATATTTTGTATATTGGTATGTATCCAGTGAGCACTTAAAGATGTTTATAAAAAATACTTCTGATATAGAAACATAATTCAGTGACTGTAAATATGTTACTGGTCATGTACATGCAAACTTATATGTACATGCACTAGTTATGTTCCTTGATAAACTTGTTTTCTCAAACATCTGTTGTTGCCAGCTTTTTCAAAGTAATTGAGATGTAATTAATTACATTTGGCAAAGTAATTGTAATTTAATTAATTACAGGCACAACACTCCTGTAATTGTAATTGTAATGGTAATTGACCTTTTATGAATGTAATTGTAATTTAATTAATTACAATGCCATGTAATTAACCCCAGGTCTGCAACCAGTGCACTCCAGAGCAGTGATTGCACAGCGAAATACTTGTACACAGTGAAGATATATGTAATTATACAACAGGGCATGGGTAAAGAAGGAGACATATATTTTAAATTTCAGCAAGCGAAGGGTTAATATCAGAACAGTTGGTTGTGCCAGAAACCTTTGAGGAAGTAATTGTTGCGTTTTGGTTTTCGTTAAAAAAGGACAAATAAGAAAAAGATGTCCCCTTGCTAAACCGATCGTGATGTACACGAGAGATAGTCAAACGACCAGTGTAGCTATTTCTATGGGAGATATGTGATTACTTGTTCTGAACTGAAACGGCGATATTTTGAAAAAATTGGAAAATGGTACGTCTTTTTAATTGTTTCTTAAACCGTAATCTGTATTTGTAAATCCCGTTATTTTTTATGATTCTAATGAGTAATTTAAATACCCTTTCTTTCACATGAACGCTTGTTCACGGCCTTGCAAAAAGAATAGATCCATATCAGATGGCTCATGTAGGAGCAGTCTGATCAGGGTCTGATCTACAGTTTCTAACAGTACCCAAACACTGTGTACATGTGCCATTCTAACACATTCATCCACTACAATATCCATGACATCATTATTTCTTACATGAATATGTAACGTAGAAAGTCCAATACATATACAGGTACTGTCCTGACTTACAATTCATACATTTTCATCATGAAGTAATGATTCTTCAGAGGACCAGATAAGATGCTTAAGTTAAAACATTTTCAGGAGTAACTTCTTTATTTCTCCACCAAACCCTTTACTGTGGTCACTCTTTAGAATCGTCTCGAAGTGACGAATCTAAAGAGTGGTCCCAGTGTAGGGTTTGGTGGAGAAATGACAATTTTAGTATTTGGGTAGGCATCGTTATCTGTAGCTCTTTTCACAGTTATAAATTACTAGTAAGATCACTCTGATACGATCACTAAGCACAAACTAATCCGATCTCCGGGTCTAAATGTTACGACCGATACAAATGCAATAAAAATATTACATAGAGTTCGAGGGTAAGTGGACTATTTGTACTTAGTGACCGCTACAGATGCAATAAAAACTAACACGATCTCCAGAATTAGGGAACTTAATGTTCCTAATTGCCGATACAGGTGCAACAAAAACAATGTTCGTAGTTAATTATTGATTCTGAATGCCTTTTCACTGCTTAACAATTTACTCCATAAATACACATTTCTTTGCCTTTGAAAACAGAATATACATAGATCAGACGTCTAATCATGGTCTGCTCCGTTTGCTTTTAATATACAGTAGAACCCCGCTAATGCGAACACTTAATGAATAAACATTGGTGTCTTTATAAGTAGGTGGTTGCTTAATGCAGGACAAACGTAATGCAGAAAGCTCATCTAGGAGCTTTCTGCATTACTTTTGTCCTGCATTAAGCTACCACCTGCATCTAGCACCCATAATTATACCTCTTTTAGGTGGTCGTATTAGTGGAGTTTTACTATATTATTAATATAGAAACGATTCTACAGTTTCTTCCTGGGTTAACATCCCTGTGTTCGTGCGATATTATAACCACTAACATAATTAACATTCATGACGTAATTCTTTTTTACATGAATATTCAATGAGTAAAGGGTTAATAGAACCGATTAGCTAATGGAATTGTAAGTCTACTATTTACGTTAAGATATGACATTTTGCCGCGTTTTTCTCAATCACTGCACATGGACGGACGTTACAAATTTTATCAAATTCGATAAAATTCCGCCGTAGTTTCTGTGGGTTTTTTTTCTGTGGTAAGCAACGTTTTTAATAAACTCGATGACTTAATGGAGTTCAGTGTTGAATGATCCAATTGACCAGAATATTCAAATTTGTTTCGGATACATATTTGGAGAAATTCACACCAGAACGAGCCGTCTCATCTGGGTCTACTCTGTTGCAAAGACGTTAAATGACATATATATGGAGTAAAAACTTAACAAATCTGAATACATTTAAGTGAACAAATAGTGTGGGTTTTTTTATGTTCAGAGAACCAAGGCGTTAGTGTACACTATCTGCGTGAGTGCTGTAGTATTGCTCCTGTTGATTTGGACTGTTCCTAGCGGTAAGTTCGTTTGATTGTTTATGTAACATATATTGATATGATGTATGTTAATAAGATGAAGTTTTATGACGGTATGTGAACAATGGAATGGTTGTTACGGAAGAAAAGGTAGAATCAGATCTATATTACTCCTTAACCCTTTTCTTCATGTAAACGTGTTTTCACGCATTTGCAAACAGAGTAGACCCAGATCAGATGGCTCCTAGAGGAGCCGTCTGATCAGAGTCTGCTCTGTTTGCTGATAAAATTTGATGGATCTGATTCTTTACTTTATAAAATGGCTGCAATGTACCACCTTCTATATTTCACTATTATTATAATATAATAACTGTTTTGTCCATGAATATTCAGTAGGTAATGAAATTTGTAATAAACGTAGAATAGGGAAAGAGTTAAGCCTGGTCAGGCGGCTCCTATAGAGACCGTCTATTCTAGACCTACTGTGCCTGCACAGACGTTATTAGGTCCAGATTTAATAAATTAATCACTAAAAACTTACATCAGAAACTGATAATACATTCTGTGCTGGACAACTGGTGTACATTATAAATGATAACAATTTCAGTGCCGGACATTTAATGTACATTATAAATGATAATAATATGAGCGCCGGACAACTAGTGTTCATTATGAATGATAATACGTTTCATGCCGGACAACTAGTGTACACTATAATTGAGAATACTTTCAGTGCCGGACAACTAATTTACATTATAACTGATAATACATTCCGGGCAACTAATGTACATTATGAATGTACATTATGAATGTTAATACGTTCTGTGTCAGACAACTAGTGTACATTATCAATAATCATACGTTTAGTGCCGGACAACTAATGTACATTATAAATGATAATGCGTTTCGTATCGGACACTTAGTGTACATTATAAATCCAGGACGATTTCCCAAAGACCCATAGGGACTATGCCATGCTTAATATCTATTATATTACGCCATATACTAGAGAACACGAAATCGTGAATTAGTGAGAATTAAATAGTAATTGCATAAAAATGAAATTGTGAATAATGAAATAGAAATGGTAAAAGTTATGGAATTTATTCCCAAAAATCGAGCTGAAATAGTAAAATTGTGAACTAATGAAGATGAAAACGTGAATTCATTAAGTTGAAATAATGAGGTATAAATATTATCACCGATCGGTAGTAGATACAGTGAAAACTGGCAAAGTTGATGGTACATTGTCAGTTAATGGTGTATGAGTGTACATGTAATTCGCTTTTTCGCTTTATTATGTCCGATGACTATGTAAACAAATATTGGCAAAATATGTTTGAACAAACTATTATGACGTCACTTTTTTGCCTTTATTGTCTGAATAATAGAAACTGGCTCTTCGTGGATGTTATTTAAACAAAACATACATCAACATTTTCAAATAACTCCATCAGTAGCCATTTGAACTAGATCTGCAGTTTCAGAAGTCCATAGAAGTTGCGTAAATGTAAACATTTCATCAATAACTCCTTTATTTCTCCACCAAATCCTATACTGTGACCGCTCTTTAAAATCGTCTCGAAGAGACGATTTTAAAGAGTGGTCACAGTATAGGGTATGGTGGAGAAATGACGATTTTAGATTTTGGGTATGCACCTTTATCTGTAACTCTGTGCACTGTTTGCAAAGGTCTACTGGGTTCCTACACATTAATGGTTATTCTTATAAATAATGTTAAACTGTAAACAATTTTGCCTGCATTGATGTTCAGATAGGACTTTCCTTCAACTTCCTCTCAAAACATTAGTGAATTTTCATACTGTTTGAATCCTGATGAGAGACTGAAGTACTCGATGTCACATCTGGGTCCATGCTTATAAAGCTTTTTAGTTGAGTTTGAGTTCGTCCTCAAGCTTTTGATTGGTCAGATTTGAGTTCTCAAGCTTTTGATTGGTCAGATTTGAGCCAAAGGCTCAAATCTGACCAATCAAAAACTTGAGAACCAGTTCAGACTCAACTAAAAAAATTATAAGCATTGACCCAGGATTCCAACTATTTACATCGGTAAGCTCAGATTCACCAACTGCAGCACCGTGGCAGTGAACAAAAATGAAAAAAGATGTCGACAGAATCCTGGCCCTTTGGATAATATTTATGTGAACTTACATTTCGCAAATATACTGAAACGGAAATGTCAATATAGATAGACATTCTACTAGTGCGGAATTTACTATCCTAATGTACGAAAACATATAATTTACAGTGTGAAATTACTTTGCTTGTATGCAAGCAAATATCCATAATCTAGCTTGGCATTCAATGTTTTGATAAAAAGAAAACACAATTACATGTATTCAGTGTACAAAAAGAGTTTCTCGTGACACTTTACTAGCATGTTTCTTGTGATTTATGTCATGTTATGTGATATTTAATGTAATTTATGTAAATACCACTATATAGGCTACCAAATTTTAAAAGGTTCCCTGATAGGCGGATAGCATGGTCTGCAACCTGTCCTGGAAACTGCGTCTCCTCTGTTGTTGTCAGCAATCCCTGAAAAATACAGAAAAACCACAAAGAATCATGCTTGACAACTATGTAAAGGAACTATATACATGTATCCATGGAATTTACATATTGATATATGTTTCTTCTTATGTCTCGATTTTTATCTACATGAATATTAAAACGTAGTAAAATTCCAGAGCCTTAGGTATAGCCTTTATCAGGGATCCTAGCTGAATAATCTTAATACTAGACGAAGCCCCATAGACTGAGTGCTCAGTGGGATCACCTCACCTAGATGCGATTCTTTTAAGCAGTCACTCGATGGGAATTGTTGTTAAATCTTCAGTTTTAGAAAACGTATACCGAGGGTCATATTCTGCTTGGATTTAATATTATTTACGTGTATCAGCTACAAAGGTATACTTATCTAAAAGCACTGCTGCCCGTTCCGAGTGTACTGTAGCGTTGACTTCATCCTGTCCTGTGGAGTTTTATTCCAATCCTTCGGTGTACACGAATGACAGCTTTATAATAAGAATTCGCAGTTGTTATTAGTTATGTTCCTTTATATTGATCATGTTACCATTTGCGTTAGACATTGAGTTGGTTTTGTTAAAAACAGAATGTAGTCGTGTTTTGGTTAGAAATTTAAGACCATGAGGTTATCCGACCAATAGAGTAACTTCCCTTTAGACAGGCATAAAACGCCAGCGTTTGTGGTATATAATCACAGACAGCACTTTGCGGCGTATACGGTGTACATGTAATAGCAGTGAGGTCGACGCTGTTAGTTTTACATATTAATACAGCGATAATTGACTTTGTGAAATGGAACCTTCTGAAACGTTTATAACGTTATTTATACTTTACCACCATTGTTTATTAAGAGTATGCTTAGTTCATCTGAGTTTGTTACACTTTTCTCATGTACATTACTGAAAATTTTCTGTCATTTCTCACTATACTTTTGTTTATACTTTTGTTGATGGCAATGGACAATGTTTGTTTATGCCGAATAAACTTTTGTACTTGTACTTGATGAAGTTTCATGAAAGGGTGGCGACAGTTCAATTCAAATACATACTATTGCCCAGTGTTCTAAATGCTACTTTCTTTTTCATAATCTACAGGATACGTTGAATTGTCCGGCGAGATCTACATTAACTGAACATGTATCTCTTCATTGTCGTTTTCTTCTTATAATTCAGGAGATTTGCAACAGGAACGGCCGTTAGGCAAGATGTTTTTTTCGAGTTTAAACAACAACACTCACTATGGTAACAGTTTAGATTTATAGACATTTAACCCAATATTCCATAAAAATGTAATTATATGTCTTTGCAAGCAAAGTAGACCCAGATCAGTCGATTTCTATAGGACCAGGGTCTAATCTGTTTGCTAAAGACATAATATACACACACCGGACAGCGCGATCGACTATTCTCAGTATTGTAAGTGAAAATAATGCTTGATAGTGGAATAAAATGGTGTCCAGTGATACTAAAAGCAAGTCTTAGTAAAATATCTTTATATACTATTCAAAAAATTGGATCTCTTTGAAATATCAAATAGAAAGAAAAACCTAAGAACCTATATTCTGTTAAAATGCTCGGCAGATTTATGTACTATTGCCTATTGATGAAACTTGTTTTTCTCTGTTTGTGTTGCAATTTTTACTCTCGGGGGATCACCTCCCTTCAGAATGTATAATATTCACAACAGCAGGTGTTATGTGCTTGTGCGTTGCACTTTCAATTACTGTTCATGAACAGACTCAATAAAACCGGGTCTGCAATTGTGTCTGTTTGTGTTGCAAGTTTTGCTCTCGGTGGATCACCTCCCTTTAGAATTTATTATCAAACAAGTTACTAAGTTTCAAAGCTTTATCCCAAAGGATTAGGTAAATAAGTGGACTTCAACAAAACCTTTATCGAAATATCTAAGTAAAAAAGTGTCAAAGTTCTGTCAAAATGCTCCATCCTAGAATACTATTCCAAAAGCTTGCCAATCTAACAAATCTTTTCTACATACATGTCAAGGGAAGAAAGTTGTGGTCAGTTCAGGGAGTTCAATAAAGTCATTGCATGGTATCCAAATAAAAATAAATAAACGAAGATGGTGAGAGAGCTGTTTTGTAAGACAAAAATAATGATTTTTCACAGTGTATCACAATTAAGTAAATTAATCAGTTTTAAAAATACACATGTAGTCAAAAAGCAGTACATTTTACTGTGATTCATATTCTACACAATCAGTTATTTTGCAATATCCATTATAATGTGACGTTAATATTGATCCATATTTTCAGGATGTTTTTAATTACTTGTTCAATATGCAATATAAGAATTTCACAATATTGAAATTGAAATTTGATGGTAAACACGGGTGTTCCAAGTTTCAAAGATAATGTAATTAAGTGGTTTTTAACAAAAACCTTAACCAAACTTCTAAGTTAGAAAGGGTCATAATTCTGTCAAAATGCTTGTACACTTGCCTACAGATGAAGCTTGTGATGGCAAACAAGTGTTCCACGTTTTAAAGCGTAATCTCAAAGGCTTATGTAAACAAGTGGACAAAGTTATGTACTCTTACCTCCAGATGAAGCTTGTGATCTTGAATAAGTGTTCAACGTGTCAAAGGGTTCTGTAAACAGTGGACTTTAACAAAAAAAAACTTAACTAAACATTCTAAGTTTAAAAGGGCCACACTTCTGTCAGCTTGTTTCAGAGAGTTCTGTACTCTTGCCTACAGATAAATCTTCTGATGGTTAATAAGTGTCCCAAGTTTCAAGGATTAATATCAAAAGTTAACGACAAAATATGGACTTGAATAAAAAGCTTAACCAACGTGGACGCCGACGCCGACACCGACGCTGACGCCGGGGCGAGTAAGAAAGCTCCACTATGTTACGAAAAGTGGAGCTAAAATCAGTTCGTTACTATCAATGATGATATTAGTTATTGCATGAATATTTCATAAAGTATCAGGTTAACACTGTCACATTCTCTTTTATGGTCACACAATTAAACCCATTTGCACCCAGTGGATTCTTCAATGTTTATATATCGGATAAGTTCATTTTTATCTAAGGGGAACCTGGCCTAAAGTTTCAATTTCATTTTGTTTTTTGTTGAAATTCCTATCAGCAAAAACTATGCAGCGTGTGATTAGAGTCTACACTGTTTGCCTACGTCCCATATATGGGATCGTGGGAACAAATGGGTTAACCCTTACGCTTTTTCACGTAATAACAAACATCAGACCTAGAGCAGACGGCCCCTTAAGGGATCGTCTGATCAGGGCCTACTTTGTTTGCTTATGGATTTATAATAGACTCTACTGTCTCTACCAATACCAAACTATTCTGTGTACATATGCTATTATAAAAATACGATGTCACTATTGTTTACATGAATATTAAACAGGTAAAGGGTTGACATGTATCCTAGCTACGGCATAATACTCTACTGGCATAATACTCTACTGGAAATAGCAAAACGTTAAGACCAAGCCAGTGTCAAACTGATTGGTGTCGAGCAGTGCTGACACTGAATTTAATCATTTCCTCCATAAATACGTCTTTCCATGTCATTGCAAACAGAGTATACTCAGGCTCATATTATAGATATGAATCTACAGTTTGTTGCCATAGTAATGAATTCCTCTGCCCATGTGCTATTTTAACAATTTAATGTAATTAGTACTGATTGTGTCATTTTTTTCTTATACGAATATTCATGGAGCAAGGGGTTAAAAGTAAGATTTCTATATAAATATTTGAGCATACAGTAAAACCTCTCTATAACGAACACTGCATTGTGTTAATTAGTTGGTATTTAGGGCAGGTGACTGCTTAAAGCAAGGTGAAAGTAAAACAGAACGCTCCTATAGGAGCGTTCTGTTTTACTTTCACCCTGCTTTAAGCAGCCACCTGTCTTTAACACAAAATATTTGATGTAATTTAGTGACCGTTAAAGAGAGGTTTTACTGTAGCCTTATTCGATTTATTACACAGTTGTAAGCATATTGAAACATATATAACATCTGCATCCTTTTTAAATCTGGATTTTCAAAGTTGAACGGTCTATCACCGTACACATAGTTTTTAAACCAATGGAATAAATAGAACACTTGCTCCTATTATCCTGTCACAATGGATTCAAAAAAGTGACTTCTACAAAGGTGCCAAAAAGCGTTAATATGAGGTGATAGGTTTAACGATACCACATTTAACCTCAGAAAATATCCCATTGTTTACTTATTGCTTACTCGCTGTTCGAGACATTCACTTTTCGTTTCAGCTAAAGTGAACCCTATGGCATTTATCTTGGCCTACCATAGAACCGGGTCATCATTTACTGGGGCAGTACTTAGGAGCTACCCAGGGGCGTTCTACTTGTTCGAACCCCTCCATGCCACTGGGAGTCAGTATGCAAGGGGGAGATACACACATGCCACGTTCTTTAATGGAACCAAAGTGTATGTATACGTTTGTATTCCTCTCTTCTTTATATAACCCCCTCTAAACCGGAATTTTAGTAGGGAAAATATTACTAGATACTTTTAGGCATGTGGCTGCTTAACGCAAGGGGTAAGTCATGCAGAAAGCTCCTAGAGGAGTTGCCTAACTTATACCCTGCATTAAGCTGCCACCTGTCTAAAAGACCGATAATGAAACTTATGTTAGTGTTTGAACTATCGGGGCTTTACTGTTTTAATGTTCGAGCTATCGGGTTTTACTGTTTTAATGTTCGAACTATCGGGGCTTTACTGGTTTAATGTTCGAGCTATCGGGGGTTACTGTTTTAATGTTCGAGCTATCGGGGGTTACTGTTTTAATGTTCGAAGAACTGACATGAGAAAATGAATCTTTCCCAATTAAGTATGAGAGGGTTTTAAGCAATCCGCAGTCACATATATTCTAATATTACGACATCATGCATGGGGATAAGGATAAGGTAATACATACAGTTTAAAAAAAGGTATTAATATAAAGCAAGCATAAGAGGGCTGATCCGGGCATGAAGGGACTGTCAGTCTAGATATAGGGGGAGGGGGGCATCTTTTCCATTCCAATGAGACCTCTTTTTCACTCCAAAACACGAAAATGCGAAATATCGTTTCACACCCAGACTCTTAAGTCGTCAACCCTTCGGCATTATTTCTGCAACGATTCGTCACCCTTTTGACATGTTCTTTAACGTTTCCGCAACCTTTCCGCACAATCGGAAACCATTCGGGAAGCATTCGTGAGGTAATTATCAAGGTTTCCGCATGCTTCTGCGTCTGTTCCGCAACGCTCCGTAAGCTACTTCCCGAATACTTGTGGAATGCATGCCGAATGAACCCGAGTACAAAGCTGATCCCGAATGGTTCCCGAATTGAGCAAAATGTATTCTGCAACCCTTCGGCAAGGCGTCGGCGCTGTGGTGGACGCCAGGCATACTGCAGGACAGAAATAATGCGAAAAGCTCCTATAGGAGCTTACTCTATTACTTTTTGCCTGCATAAAGCTGCTACCTACCTTACAGGTTGATTATTAGCCCACTGTTTGATAGGCGCTTAAGACAGGCTCTACATTAGTAGTCTTGTATACTTAACATTTTCCTGTTCTTCTGTTTGATTCAAATTTATATACCTACTGAATATTCATGGCGAAAATTGTTATAATGAAATATGGATGTTGGAACAGTGTAGCCATATTAGAAAGTAAAGAAACAGAGCGTCCAAATTCCATTAGCAAACAGAGCAGACCATGATCTGGATCTACTCTGTTTGCAGATGCGTGAAAATGCGTTTATATTAGCGAAAGCGTAAAAGATATGCACTATTTTATTTTTACTGCAAACCGCTTTTTAATAAATATTGATTAGTATTAAAGATACTGGATTTGATTTCCCATTATTCAGTCCAAACATTTAAAGTATGCTAGCATAAAGTAGCAAAAGAACAAACGAAAATGACCATTTGCACGAACTGTGCAATAAGATATAAATCATTCCCATAGCAAACAGAGCTGATCGTCATTAGATAATTCCTACATATTCCGACTGATCAGGATCTGCCCTGTTTGCAAATGCGTTAGAAAGCGTAAATTTGGAGAATATGTTAATTCCCACGTGATTTCGATCTTCAGGGTCCATGCTTATAAAACTTTTAGTTGAGTCTGAGAACGTTCTCAAGCATTTGATTGGTCAGATTTGAGCCTTTGGCTCAAATCTGACCAATCAAAAGCTTGAGAACTCAAATCTGACCAATCAAAAGCTTGAGAACGAAACTCAGACTCAACTAAAAGCTTAATAAGCATAGACCCAGGTGTTACGTCACTTTGGGATAATTATCCTAATCTTAAACGAATTATCGTAAGCAGGACACTCTTTACCTGAAGTGTTGGTGATACAGTAGAACCCTTCCAATTTAATTAAGTATAAACATCGGTCTTAGAGACAGGTGGCAGCTTAATGCAGGGTGAAAGTCATACAGAAAGCTCCTCTAGGAGCTTTTAGCATGCCTTCTACCGTGCATTAAGCAGCCACTTACCTTAACATTTATTATATAAAATACAGTAAAACCCCGCTAATGCGACCACCTAAAAGAGGTATAATTCTTAGTGCTAGATGCAGGTAGTAGCTCAATGCAGGAAAAAAGTAATGCAGAAAGCTCCTAGAGGAGCTTTCTGCATTACTTTTGCCCTGCATTAAGCAACCACCTGCTCATAAAGACAGATATGTTTATTCATTAAGTGGTCGCATTAGAGGGGTTCTACTGTATATGTTGTTTTCATTTCAGACCTATCAGTAATTCGATTTTAGAATTTCTTAGAAAAGAAGAGGTACGTGCATTGGCAACATGTGATTTTGAAAGGCTACCATATGAGATGTTTTTCGACGATATGAATTTAGGCCATTATGACTCACTTGCATCATTTGCCGTATGTGCCCGTGGTAAAAGTCTACAATATGACCTTGGTTGTTTGCATATAGTTCGAGAAAAGTGTTTAACTGCACCGTTACGGGTAATGAAATTTATCCGACTGAGATTGTCACAGGTTGAAGAACTCGATCTACTGCACCTGTATCCACACATAAAATTCATACACTTAGTTAGAGATCCTCGGGGAAATGCTTTGTCACAACTACACAAGGTTCCTGGTACTGCCAGCGACATTGCTTTCACATATTGTCAAACGTTACGGGATGACCTGGTAGACAAGGCTCGCATATCTGAAAATTATTCAGACCGAATTTACACGCTCAGATACGAAAGCCTGGCTAATTATCCATTTCAGTTCACAAGAGAAATGTTACAGTTTATAGACACGAGTTTGAATTTAACAACGAAAATGGAGCGATACATAAAAGATATTGCTGTGGAAGGAGCAGCAAAAAACTGTAACTATTGTGTAGAAAGAGGCAATGGTAGTAAAATGGCTTCTAAATGGAGGTTACATATAACTGAAGAGTCTTACAAAGGAATTAATGCAGTGTGTGGCGATATTTTAGATACATTAAGATACAACAGGTTTGAAGGAATTCGCGAAGTACGTAATCTGACAATACCGTTAATTACGGATATTCAGGAATGAGATCACTACTTCTAAATTTGAGTAATAATAATAATAATCTGCATTGCCTCCCGATAATATAATTCATATATTTCATATAATTGGATACAAATAGTGCAATGGTTTATATACATATACAGTGAACACACTAATGACATGAAAAATATGAAGTCGCTATTTGGCGATAAACACATGCGTGTAGTTGTTTCCCTTTTGTGAAGCAGCTACACCCAAATATGCCACAGCCCATAGAATGTCATGCTCAAGGTAATGAAGCAGAGGTACATACATGTAAAATATAATTACAACTGCCACAATACCCATACCGGTCCCTCCACTCCATCAATGCAACGAGCCAAATAAACCCGAAATAAATTAGTTGACCGCGCTACAATGATGGACAAGAGAAAATGAAATCACACATTCGGCATCGAAAAACAAAACAAAATAGAAATATTATGATTACCTCGCTTTAGCACCCATTATCGAAACGAAATATAGAAGGCAGTTGAGGTATGCCACTCAATAAAATACAAAACACAAATTTCAGTGGTGGCAGTAAACCCCACGACAACCATAACGAATGATAATGATCATGATGATAATGATGATGATGGTGATGGCAATTATAATAGCAATGTTATTTATATAACTCTGACATAATATATAACTGGCGACTAATACACAAGAAATAGAATATTGCTGATAACTAACCGATGCTGCTAGTACCTTGTTTCTACTGTATATAAGAGTAATAAAATGTGACTCTAGAAACAAACAACGGAGAAGCGAATAACATTGCATATGTCATGGGCTATTACTTCAGTACATGCTCCGAATATAGAGAGAACATTTGCTGTTCTATCCACTGATGTTTCAATATGTTACAGCAAAACTGACTGGATCTACGTCTGTGTACTAAAGATAGTGAACGCCGGATAGCATATGGATAAGATGCATACGCGGGGAATATAAAATCAACTTCTCAAACATGTATTTCGCAAAAATATGATAAATGTTTTTTCATGGCCTATGCCTTGCACTTTTGGTGCGCTCACAGTACAAAGCAATGTGCAGAGCAACCTCCTTCATTAATTTATTGCACCGTTTACAACGACTAGTGTTTGCTCTAGCGAAGAGAAAATGCGTATATTTTACAGCCGCCTGTGATAACTGCAGATACTTTATATTTACTTAACATCCAAAACTAACAAGGACCAAACTATGATAAGGACTGAATAATACAATAATCTTTAAGTATATTGTCAGCTAAGATACGCGACTGTATCAGTGACAATTCGTTATGTTGCCTAATTTTAACATTGCTGTTGACTACTGTCTTCCAAACATGTCTTGAATGAAATTCACCCGTCGTGTAGTATGTCACTAGAACATCAGCAAGACCATAACCTGATAATACCGTTAATTACGGATATTCAGGAATGAGATCATTACTTCTAAGTTTGAGTGTGAGTTCAATCTCAAGTATCCGTTCTGTCAGATTTCATTCCAAATTTGACCGACCTTATGCTTGAAAATGAGCTTAAACTCAAGCAAATTTATTACAACGGGGGTAGTAAATACGTCTATACAAAGGAGATTTGGAATTAACTCTGCCAATCATCGATATAATGATATTGTAATACTATTTTCAATTAACCAATTCCCTCCGCCTTTTGACGGAAAAGAGGTAAACGTTAAAAGTAAAAGTTATTTGTGAAATTATTGTGTTAAATAAAGCAATAAACCTTGCTCCCATGGAGTAAATTTATCATAATGGTTTCAAAACTACACATTTTAAAATGTTCCTTTTGTTATTAAATGCAGCTCCTAGTTCAAATTGATGGGGTCTAACAAAAGTCTAGGAAGGAATGGGGCAAAGGTTAAATGAACTTTTGCTGAATTTGTTTGCATAAAAATACGAATACATGTTTATTTTATAATTGATATTTCATCCGAATCAAAGATCTTAATCTGTGGGGAGGAGTTATTGTTATTCGTCTGTATTTCTCTTTGTTTGATTTTTCTGGGGTTTTTTCTGTTTGTCTGTGAGTCAGCTTTAAACTGGTTGATAATAACGTATGACTCTTTACTGTAAGATACTTCATAATCGGCATATATACTTATCTCATTAAGTGGTATCATAACGAAATCGATTTCAATATTGCAAGATCAAAGATCAAATTTCTAAAACTTTATCCTTGGTCATAACGGTTGAAGTATTAAGGGTAAGTGTCATACTTCAAGGTTAAATCTCAAAATTATAGGTCAATGTTTCACAAACTCTTCTTATGTTTGTCTTTGATATAGATGTATGTATATACAGTAAATTTCATCAAAACAATACGTTCAATTAAGTATAAATCTCGGTCTTGGAGATAGATGTCAGCTTAATACAGTGCGAAAGGCATGCAGAGCTTTCTGCATGACGTTTACTCTGCATTAGACACCCACCTGCCTAAAATTATCTAGATTCTTCTCTACTAGAATTCTGGTATGGATGGGGTTAAGTTACTATTACAAAAACAAAATAAGTGTAATTGTTCACATGTTTTGAGCTTATGAAAATGCTCTCCTTATTAGAGGAAAATTGAAAAAAAGATCAGGACCCTTATTCCGCTGTGAAAAATATAACTTCTGCCTAAATCTGTAGCTGGTGCAATTCTCTCTACTTCTGAATCGATTAAGATTCTTGGAAACTATTCGAGAGTGTCAAACAGCTTCAATTATGACGAGACACCGATTTGTCGCATTGGCATCCAAGCTTCTTGTAAATGGGGGTCAAGTTTCTGAAATGGGTTAATCCTTTCCCTAATGAATATTCATGTAAGAAATAATGACGTCATGAATATCAATAAGGTTATAATGGTATATGAACACAACACAATATGCCTCATGCAGAAGCTGTTGAATCAGATCTATATTACACCATAAGCAAACAGAGCAGACCCTGATCAGACGGCTCCCATTGGAGCCGTCTGATCTTGGTCTACTCTATTTGCAGATGCGTCAAAATGCGCTTACATACGGGAAAGGTATAAGAAAAGAAGTGTCTGTTTATCTGCCAGGTCGTTTATTATTGAGTGCCAGAGGTACAGGGTGTACCTAAAAACAGTACGAGTATAATATAAATATGCTGACTCTTTTTTTTATAACATAACTCGTGGCTTCAGCGTGACGTAACACTATCATATATACTTTGATATTCACGGGCATATATTCACTAGTGAATAATATTCGAACGACCGAACTGTATTCATACGCGCTGTCAAAACAAACAAACTGGCGGATGGTGACCTACCTGTCAACGATTGAGTCATGATAGATGGCAAAGAACTGTTGGCACTTGCGCCTTAATTTCGATATAATAATACAACTTGTAATCGCTGTCAGTAAATATCTACAAAATGTATGTCAATAAAGACCTGCCAGCTACTCTGACCCAAACCATCCATTCTACTAATTCTTCACGGCGTGTCCTTTTGTTTATGCAGATTTCTACTCATAAAGATATCTCGTCAATCAACAACTATAGTCATCTGAATCCAACACAGCACGAACATATTTCAAATATGTTATACTCCAAATCAGCTGATCGCAAAAATCTTCCTCCTGTTCCAACACATTTTTGTAGCAGTTCGTACTGAATCTTTTGACCATTTCAATATTTTTTTCACGGTGGAAATATCCATGTCCATGTGTATACAACACTGATGAAGGGCTTAATATACCAAAAAGAAGGCGCATTTTAATCCCATTGACAGCGAGTGTCAGACGTGTAGGCGAACTGTGTGTAGTCTTCATTTAAACTATTAGCAAATGGCGCACTTTACACAAACACATATTATGTACAGTGACGTCATAATGTGACGTGTTTGTATGTCGAAACTGTAACTCAAAAATTATTTTGACGTGTTTCTGTAGGTTTTTGTTATCATAAACTATCACAGTTAAATTGAATATCAAAGAGGTCTAAATTAGATCCTGGTTGATATGACAGTTAGTCAAAAAACAGTTGGAAATTTTGGAGCTACTTTGTCCCAGTCATTTAGCGAACCTAATAACTAATTTCAATCATCATTTCTATATGTAAGAAAAATTTATAACAATCCACGTTACAGCTGAAATATTGGCTGCAAAAATTTTTTATGTTTGTTATGTTATAAATAGAATCTTGCATTCGTGTTCTTGATCATTGGATTTATTAAATTCGTCTTTTTAGAACGATGAACAAACTCGCTAAAGTTCGTTTTTTATCGTTTTAAAAAGACTCATTTAATAAATCCAATAATCAAGAACACTCATGTAAGATCCTCTATATCTAGAGCATGGTTTCTGTAAATATTTCATGGGATCGATTCTGTGGTACTATTTCACATGTTGGTAAAAATAAAATTAGAGTTTATTGCTTATATTTTATTGGTTTTGTTGTTTTTGATTGGTAAATGGACCCACGGTCTGTCGAGGCCCCCATCCAAAAGTACAGATGCTGTTTTTCTAGCTTTTTAGTTATAAAAAATTTGTATGTGAATCAATTCTGTAAATATTGTTTAAATCTCTAAGACAAAAAACAACAAAATATCCTGTTAGATGTATTTCAGTGTAAGTGTTGTTGATAATAGATCGGTCGTGTAAATATCGGCGTGCGGACGATCGAGGCAATGCTTCGGAAATTAGAAATGCTTTATTTTTTGCTATAGTACTTTATTTATATTAATTTATATGTTAATTAATTCTAGAAATTTGATTTGTTATTAGTTTTGAAAAATGAATACTGCTTAAGTCGGTGCTAGGGGGCGCGAGTAGTGTTGCACTTTTAATTACTACTCATTGACTCAATAAAACCGAGTCTGCAATTTTCTCTTTTTGCATTTCTACTCTTGCTTTCGAAGGATCACCCATTTTCAGAATACATGTACTTCACAACAGCAGGTGTTAAGTGCGTGTTTGGCGGCCGTAAAAAGTCGCCCCGTATATCATTTTCAGTGTTGTTATATTTTCTGATCCTTTGGGATCATTAGTATTAATTGGATGTCGGCGTATTCTGAGATTGTTTACAATTTATCTCAAGGAGTTTTGAATTGGGATAGTGAAAAGAATATCGCCGTCTACCAGACGGAACGAGTTGTGGCTATTCACATGCGCGAATTTTAGTTATATAAAAATACGCAGTTAAACTATCACTAACCAATAAGGAGTTTGAATATTAAAGTATTTATAGAAAACGTGATTGAATTTGAACAATAAGATCAGTTGACGCCAGATTGTCGATATTTTAATTCAAATAGGTACACAATGTATGATCATTTTATCCCAGAACAAAATGCAATGATTTTTGCATTCCGTATAAATTCGAGTAACGGTCGACTCAGTTTCTATTTTTAGATTGACCTTCTCATAAATCGATGGAGCTGAACATATTATTTAGGTCTATGCCATTTCCCATTCCTTATATAATTAGCATGCGAGTAGAATGGAAAAATGTACTTTTTATCCATTAATCTTAGCTTTCCGACTTGATTCTTACCAAACCGCGTTTCTCCAGCGGTTGATTAAGTTAATAAAACTGATAAATCAGCACTTTTTATTATCGGTGGCGCAGTAGGCGAGCGGGCTAAGCCGTCGGAGTAAAAGCGTTTCAGTTTACGTTTTGTATGACCTGGCGTGGGTTTGAATCCAACTATAACCCCCAAAAAATGTTTCTCTATTATTATTTTTTCTTATTTGTATAATTCTATTGGTAATTTTTCCGTTATTCCATCAACATATGCATATTTACAGAAAATTGAAATACATGAACTTTATTACACCAATTGGATTTGCTCAGAAGTGTGCGAATCACTAACCTTTCTTTTGGATAACATATTTGTACGTTATGGGAATGCTATATACCGTCAGGTAATTGGTATTCATATGAGTACGAATTGTGCTCCACTTGTCGCAGATTTGTTTTTGTACTGCTATGAGAGAGATTTCATGTTGCGTTTGAATCCTCAATCACAAGAAGGTGTTATAAAAGCCTTCAATGAAACTTGTCGATATTTGGATGATGTTTCGACCTTAATATTAATGATAATACTCCTGATAATTGCGAAAATTGTGCTATTCTCCGGCTGGTCATGTGGTTACTGGTAATTTTGAGATAATTAAAGATAAACGTCTACGATCTCTTTTGAATAAAGGTCCCAAATATAGAATACCATCCTTGATAGAGCTAAACTCTTGTCGAGTTCAGATTGCGGAGGCTTTACAAAATTTTAGTATTAAATAGTGTCGAAGAGAACATGTTGAGTCTAATGCTCTTTGTTGTTAGAAAAAAACTAATTTTTGATATAATTGATAAACGCATTTCCTTTTACAGCTCTAATAAAAACCTTCTTCCACCTAAACCTAGAATTTATTTTGGACATCTAAAAAAGGGTTTACAGGATTTCCATTCAAAATACGTTTTTGTTCCTGCTGATAAGGCATCGAATAATGTGATTATTATTTGACGATTACATTATATCGATGTCTTGAAGCAGGAAATTATTAATACCAAGTCATACATTTCAGTTACCACTGACGAAAAGACCATCATTTCAGACCATGTCAAAAAGCGTGAACGATTTGGAACCGATATTAAAATTACACCACATAAACTTCCTACAATGTATTGGTTACCAAAACTACATAAAAACCATATAAAGCGCGTTTCATTGCAAATTCTAGTTCATGTACGACAACTAAATTGTCTATACTTTTGACTTCTTGTTTAACGAAGGTAAAGGAACATGTATAATTCTACTGTGATAAGACTTATGAAAATTCTGGAATAAATCTCTTCTGGTCTATTAAGAACTCTTCAGTAGTCTTAAACAAACTTAAGAACAAAAGGTATGTTGCATCCACTGTAAGCACGTACGATTTTTCTACTCTGTACACAACTCTTCCTCATATTTTAATTAAGGATAAGCTTACTAACTTAATCCAGAAAGTATTTGAACGGGAAAAAACATCATTCTTGGCATGTAATGCTGAAAAAGTTTTCTTTACTGACGAGCAAATGAAATATTACACCAATTGGACTTGCAACAGAAGTTTGCGAAGCACTTACCTTTCTTTTGGGTAACATGTTTGTACGTTATAGGAATGCTATATACCGTCAGGTAATTGGTAGTCCTATGGCTACGAATTGTGCACCACTTGTCGCAGATTTGGTTTTGTACTGCTATTAGAGGGATTTCATGTTGCGGTTCAATCCTCAATCACAAGAAGATGTTATAAGAGCCTTCAATGATACTTGTCGATATTTGGATGATATTTTTAACTTAGATAACCCTTTCTTTGATACTCTGATTCCTACAATTTATCCTAAAGAACTCAAATTGAATAAAGCTAACCCGTCCGACAATTATACAGCGTTTCTTGATCTAGACCTTAAAATTAATAATGAAATGATTTCTTCTAAACTATATGCCAAAGAGATGATTTTGATTTTAATATTGTAAATTTTCCTCATCTTGACGGGTGTAATACAATACATAGACGACCAAGCCGGATTTCTAGTTCATAACTTTTATTATACGACTATAACAGCTCTTCCACGTTCTCCCAGAATACACAAAACATCTCATATTTATACTAAACTAAGACCATAATTATCATCACTGTCACCGCCTGGATGACAGCTCTGAACTCTCAATACACATACATATGACATCTGATTAATAGGTCTCGGCAAACATACATGCATACCTGTCCTCCCAACACACGAAATGCACTCAAACCTTTAACCCGTACTCTCAACCTTTTACACGCTAACTTACATTCAAGTCTCTCGCATACCCTTATCCTGCTAACACCCTCTAAACACACCCTTGCATTACACGGGGATGTTCCCCGTGCTCCATCTTACGGGGTTTATATATCTCAACTTATTCGTTTTGCTAGAGTTTGTTCATCTATTGACGATTTTTACAGTCGAAATATCATTTATTAACTGAGAAACTGCTTAAGCAAGGATATAGATACCATAAACTAAGAAAAACTTTCTCTAAATTTTACTATCGAAATCTCTCTTATTGGCAAGTACAAATGTAATCTCAAGGTGCTTCTGCGACACGGTATTTCACATCCTGAATTTTATGGTGATGTGATTAACAAACTTCGTAAAATTATTGGACATACCCATTTTCTCACTTTGTTCATCAAATGTATAAAACAATTCATTAAAAAGGGATATGATCCTGTAGTACTACAACATACTGCATGTTTGGTTGTAAACCCTTTTACAGTTGGCAATCACGCTGGCCTCTTTGCATGTACGCCGACAAGAAAGGTTTAGTACTCTATGAAGGCGACCTCTTAAATCCAGAAATGGAAGGAGAACGTCGGATATCTGTACTATTTCATTTTTGTCGTACCCTTTATTACTTTTCTACAGTTATTCTGTTTGCAGCTCAATCATTGAGTACACTAGCGATAGGTGGATACAGTATGTTCACTTAAATGTTTTTCGTTATACATGCACAACGGTTGTTGTAGATTAGTCGGAGAGGGGATACGTTTATTAACACTATTTGTCTTTTAGGATGGGGATGGAATAAGTGTGAGGTTGGGCACCCATAAACCGGTTAAACCCCCAAGTGACTTTTGTCACTGACCGTTCCAAGGCGGTACTTCCATCTTCCTCCTATTGTATGCTTGTTTTGTCTTTGTACGTCTCTTGTTGTTTTTTCTACTTATGTACATTTGCTGTTTCCTTGTGTTGCTGTTCGGGCGAGTGTTTGTTCTGTATGTGGTGTTTCCTGCATGACTCATTTTTGTACTTTTACACTGTTAAGGATCATTATGCCTGAGAAACTACTAGATTTATCACTTACCTAACACACCTTCTAGATAATACCGGAGGAAACCTAATAGGAGGATCTAGCTCACTTGGAAGTGCTTTATTGATACATAAATCAATTTAATGTTTTGACTGGTGTGTCCACGTGCCTTAGATCTTCCCGGGGAAGCAAGATGTATAAAACGCATGTTGTTTAAATGTGATTTACCAATATGTGCCTTGAATATGATACACATGCTCAATTATTTTAATAATAGATATGGGAAAAAAGTCAAACAGGGAGAGCCACATATAGTCCATGAGCCAGAGGCCAAAAATTTGGCCATCGGTACCATCTTTGGGGAATAATGCTATCAATGCTTTTTGATAAGATATAAGTGTCTAGAATCAGAAAATATGTGATAGCAGTAAATCGGTGGTAGCTTTTTGTATTTTTTCACCAATTTTAACCCCATGGTAAAAATAGTGTTTTCTAAATATAGCATTAAAGGAAAGACATCATTAAATTTCAAACTGATGTCTCTCTCTTGTTACTGCCTGCATCTACTTGAAAATTGAAAGCCTTGTAGCTTTAGTTACACATCTTTCATTTATGTTGTTATTTTATCACAAAAAGTGGTTTATATAATGTAAATTATTGCTCATACGTACATGGAATTATGTTTACACTCATATGTATTTTGCAGAATTAAACATTCTCCGGAGTTTTGCATACCTTCATCATCTTTATAATTAGGCTCATAAAACTTCATATGTATATTCACAGTAATGATGGCAATGGATTGACTTCAGACTAGAACCCTTACATCTAGTATCTCTTAATGCAAATTGTAAGAGTTATGTCCCTTTTTTAAACTTTCATACACTCAAATTGTGCCAAAACTGAAATATCTTAAGAGTTAGCCCCATGAAAGTTCACCAGCATTTCACTATCATTACATCAACGACCAAATTAACGATGAGAACCCATTGAGCCAGAACCCAGTCATTGTTTAGGCCAAATTATTTCCCTTTATGAAACTTGTTTGTAGCAGGTAAACTATAAATATCCGATCAACCACTTCAGAGCTAGCTTATTCATGATATACTCTTATATATTAATTATTCATCATAAGCATTAAAATTTGAACAATAGGAAATGCATCCCCTCCTCCTCGTCCTTATGATGATGTCTCTAATCAAGTATGAACTTTAGTGGAAAAAACCCACAAAGTCCCGTAATCTTGCTTACTACACTATTCCCCATCTTCATATCAAGTTGTTTATCTGTGAAAGTTTTATGCAAATACATGTTTATGCTTTATAGTGAAGAAATTTGCTAAGACCTGTAACTCTGGATAAAATGGTCATAACAAACATTTCCTTCGTAACGGTCATTTTCACACCAATGTTGCCAATTTGTGAAAGTTTGAAGCAAAGTCCCCATTGGTGTATGATGAGTTGGAAGAGCATAAGAGTAGAAGAGCATAAAATGGTGATTACCATATCAATCATGCTTATACAGACATTCTGTTTTCACTTCAAGGTAATTTGAAGTAAAACGTATTTTGTCTGACCATCTGTTAGTTTGTACATAGGTACATGTTAAGGCCAACATTTCAGTTAGCTCAGTCGGTTCAGCTTTCGCTTTCGGACAGGACGTTGTGAATTTGACCGCTGATCTGGTCATACAAAAGACTTTCAAAATGGTACTAAGGTGGACTGGTTGGCCCGATGTCAGGTAAATGTTACAGGGTATGTGCTGCAGGTATGTGTTGCAGTTTTCAATTCCATACACTATACACGTTAAAGAATCAATTAAACCAGAGTTGCTGTATCCCACCCTGTCTCTAATGCATCTATTAGCACATGATGACAAAGGTCAAGGACTTAATAATCTTTCATTGGATACTGGTGATAAAGTTAGACAGCAAAGACAGAGTAGTGAAAATATATTAAAACATTGAGTTATCAGCAAGTAATGCAGAGTTTAGTCAGGTGTGTTCTGGTTAAAAGAAGCTTCAGAATAATGTATTGCACGACATTCGTTTGGATTCATAAAATGTGATATTTAGTATGGATTTTTCAAAAGCAAAAAGCACTGACAAAAACATGAGAGGGAACCTCCAATTCAAAGTTTAACAATCTGTTATCTATTTGAAACATAATGGATATAAAAGAATTCATGATATGCTAGACATAAGCAACACTAACACATTAGTAAGTTTTGCAGAAGAAATTGACTAGTGTAAACAATGTCCAAGTACATGTTATCGTGCTAAAATAGTAGATAGGATAGAGTTTGCTCAAACAGAAATTAATTATCAATGTGGGATAAAATCTTTGTCCGTAAAAGAATATACATTATGTCTAAATTATAAAGGGGAAAAACAATCAAGAACTGTGGTGATGACATCGAAGTAGAGAGTCTGGTCATCAGATGCTAAGCATAACAATTAAACAGATTAGGAAGCATTTGGGGAGGTTTCTAAGTAAATAGAGTAAACCATTGCATTGACAATAGAAAGATACAGCAAACACTTTTAATGTCAGTGAGAAGGTCCCGGCACTTCAGTACTAACTGGATGAAGTAGATGAGCATCTGACCATGCAACTGAAGTACTAAATCAAGTTTGTATAACCTGGTCAGAGAATACAGAATACTTCGTAATGTATTTGGCTTTTCATGCTGATACATACACCAGCGTCTCACTATATTAGAGATGCGGGACTGTAGCAATGACTCCATGACACCAGGAAGATTACCATCACTATTAAAATATAAGTTCATGTGTAACTTAGCATTGGCACGCCCTTTATTATAATAGTAAGGCAAGTACAGTGGGATTCCCGACCAGGAAAGAAAACCTCTAAGCAAAGTCCTTAAATTGGTTAGAAATAGGAGATCTGCTTCAAAGTGTTACATGAAGTGCAGACATTTGACTGTCCCCTACATTCACCATAAGTGTTTAGGTCATGCCAGACGCGACCTTTGCTGTGCAATGATGGAGGGCAATCTTCAACAACTATGCAGCGAATACTTTGCATAGAGCTCGCAAAAATACAAACTACCAGGCTGTAATTCAGAATCCATTTTTTCCAAATTATTACATTTTAGGCAATGTTATTTGTGCATTGGATGGGTGGTCAGGCAATCAACATTATTGAATTATTGGGATGTCTGTGTTTTAAACTTGTGAATGCCTATAATGACTATTTCTACTTTATGTCAGTAGCCGGTGAGAATACATGTATTTGTGAGTAGGGCGATTGTTTGTTGTGTATATTTGCTTTACGTTAGTTTTATCATTCATTTGCCATATAGGGCAAACAATGACCCAACAGGAGAGATTGGAGGAGATCAGAATAACGCTCTTGTTCTCTGGATCTTCAACATACATTCCCGCTCAGAATTACATTATCCTATCACCAAGTTAAGATATCTTAGAGCTACCCTCATATGTCAAGTGTAAAGCAAATGCGAAACATGAACCATGTTAAAACTTTTTTAATAACCTTTGGGACAATCCCTTCAACCTCAGTCTAATGGGAATCATGTTGAGGAAGATCTTGCAGAACAATGACATGACATGTTTTTTGTAGCTTATGTGTCAGTGACCACGGTCAGAGAAAAACAAACGTTTTCAGAGAAAGGACACAGAGGGTTTTTGTTCACTTTTTAACTAAACCGCCCCTTGTTCTAAATTTAAACAACATGTCATACAGATGTGCCATTCACCAGCCTACATATTAAGATCCTGATTATAAATGCAAAAATGTAATTGATCTTTATTGTGTTGTAACCGTATTGGATACCTCCGTGCGACAATGAAATCACTAAAAGCATGTATGTTAGATTGACACAGATGTCTATCAAGAATGACCCATAGTTCATCTAGGAATATTTAATTGTGTACGAACCAATACGGACACCCCGCCACATCCCATCTTACAGGCTACTAACTTATTTTGGGATAAAGTGGAAACTGGACCAATAAATAGATAATGGTGATCAGGTCCAAATGAAAGTAGAATTGTTTTTATACAAAAACTGACCCCCCCCCCCCCCCCCCCCCCACCCTGCGATGACAAAGTCCTAGAACTGTGGAAAATCGTCGAACCACCGGAACAGAAATAATATAAGCACAACTAGGCATAGTGAGATCAATCCTATTAAGTTTCATGAAAATCCGACAACATGTCTTGGGGAAACCGTTTGTAAACCACTATGCCTTCGACCTTTGACCCTGAAGGATGACCTTGACCTTTGATCCATTGACCAGGGAGTTGAACGCGACACATCGTCTTTGTGTGGTGAACATTTGTGTCTGGTTATTTTGAAATCCATTCACAGATAAAAAAAAGTTATTCAAGGGACACGAAATTTGGGACGGATGGATGGAAGGACGGACGGACGGACGGAAGGACGGACAATGCGATTACTATATGCGCGTCGTTGGAGGCATACAAAGTCCTATAACTCTGCAGCAAATCATCGAACCGGAACAGGAATAAGATAAACACAACTAGACATAGTGCTGATCAATCCTATGAAATTTCATGAAAATCTGATAAAAGGTTTTGGAGAAACCGCACGGATAAATTGAAATCGGACGGACGAACGGACGGACGGAGGGGGTGCAGACGTACAGACGGACAGACAGATGGACGCCGCACACAAAAACAATATGCTTCCCGCATATACTGGTGGGAGAGACATAACTAGCAGGTACATTGGTTACTAAAATAATAAGAATATCAAGTTTTAAGCAAACTTGCAGATTGGGAAACTTGCGTCTATAAATGCACAGACAGACAGACGGATGAATGGACGGACATATAGATGGACGGACATATGGGGTGGACAGATGGAAGGACAGTCAGACTGACAACATGATTCAGGTATATAATCATAATTTCGTTGTTGGGGTATGATACCAAATGTTGTAAATCTGAAATCGTTAGCTTTACTTTTCAATGCTAATTTTGTCTCTAAATGCGGATATTGTATAGCATAATATAAAACGCAATAACACATAGAAAGCTACCATCGATGCAATGCTATCACATATTTTCTAACTCTATAGATGTATGTGTCGTAAAAAATCACAATGAGAATTATTCCCCTGAGATGGTACCGACCGACCCTACTGGCTCATCGACTAATACGAAATGACACCGCACCAAACACCATCAAACAAGAAACGGTATAATCGCAAGACAAAACATAACAGGATGCATATCAAGACGAAAAACATTAAACATTGAGCATATTAAACAACAAAGTTGACCATAGGCTGAAAGCAGGAGTACCGCATTGGAACGATCAGTAACCAAAATCAGCTACTGGGGGAGCTTAAATCTTGTTTACCGGTACCCAACCTCGCCCTTATCTCACTTTCACCGAAGTCAAAATGTAAAAAAATTCCCCCTCCAGACAACTTCACAACACGAATAACGATGTCTGTCAAAATGAAATGATTCTAAAATAAACGCTAGAGGTAAACAAGAGACGTCATCATTTAAATGACGTCATAATTTGAAAGTACTGGAAAAATATATGAAACATTTCTACACCGATATTTTTCTGGCACACAATACCGGCTACCCTCTTTGGGAGATTCTAACCAATGGTACAGGTGGTCTTTTCTCCAATTGTTTGATGTTTTCCAAATAAACAATGCGGATATACCACGTGTGACGTCATAATCGGGTAGCACGCCAGGTACTATTTCGCCCTCTTCGAAACTACAACGGACTGTAAATATCTTATTTTTTACTCGATTTTAACAAAATATAGTCCATTCTAAGGGGATATTGGAGCAGTACCCTCGTTGTAGATAAATCTATCTTCAAAGGGATATTTTTGTCTAGTTTTATAGACCTTATTAAACGTGTGCAAATTCCAAGACCAATAATCTACATTTCTCCTGCTTTAAAAGACAATGTTCCTAATCCAGTTAGTGTACACTGTGTCACAAGGGAGTTTCTACCCAGTAAAGGATTAACCCTTCTCTTCCTGAATGTTAAAATGCATTTATTCTTCTTTGCCTATGCCCTGTGGTATAATCACATATATCTTCACTGTCTACAAGTATTTCTCTGTGCAATCACTACTGTGGAGTGCACTTGTTGCACTATCAATTTATAAATAGTGCAGACCCTGATGAGGCAGCTCATTCATGAGCTGTCTCATCTGGGTCTTCACTATTTACATGTAGATATATTGACGTGAATAGCAAGCGAAGGATTTAGTGCGTTAAGTAACTCGGCGTCTCACCAGGATCCAAACTGTTTGACTGTCGGTCAGTAGTCTCTCATAAACAGTTTCTCAAAATCTAATTAAAAACTGTATCAGATGGGAGTTCAAGCAGACATTGTATTTAACTGTTTCGCTGCGAAATGTTGTCGCAAATGTTGTCGTAAGGAACGCTTGTTTAGGGGGTAAACAATGCTGACCATCGAAGTGATGGCATCTCAAAACATATTCAGTGGCAAGAGGCGTATCACAAATAGAATAATCATTTCTCTACAGACTCATATCAAAGGTATTGATAAGGTGTGTACACAAATAATAAAAGCATCATCTCAACCAAGCCATATGTTGTTACCACTCTTTAGAATCGTCTCGAAGAGATACTTCTAAAGAGTAATAATTCCAATCCAGTGACGTTTACACAAAATCGCTGAATCTGATTAGTTGAAATTTGACATTAATTTTTCAATTAATGTAAAGGGTTCTCTGTCGTTGCTCCATGATTTACATGAAGTCGGGAACCAGTAGCCGATACACTATGGAACTACTTCTTTTTACTATGTACGAAGTTCTATTTATAGACAAATTCCTTGAAACCATGTTGACGTAGAATTATTGGGAGAAAATGTTGTTTTGTAGTTTTGTGGAACGCGTATTTTGAAATTTAAGTGTTAAGAGTGAAACTTATGGTAAAAAGCAAGTGATTATATTAATATCAAGAGCCAGCAGAGCCAGGTTGCTCGCATAGTGTAGAGAGAAAAGGACGAGGTGAACTTCTGGGAGGTGGGATTAACTGTTTATGTTTCGGATGGAAATAAAGTGGTGTTCATTGTTAATAACCTGTGTTGATTTGGAGAAAACAAAGCAAGGGCTACAGACCAGACTTAGTGTCTAAGTGGCATGGCCACTCTGCCAGTAATAACAAGACACCTCCCTGTGAAATCAGTTATTTCAGGACAACAACGTGCTGGTAGGATAGCTGTTTACCAAGCCAGAAATAACACTTTAGGTCCAATTCTTGGCCTGCACAGTCACGGGGATTTGAACATAATTGAGAATACTTGGCTGTATATCAAACGTAAACTTTCATGTAGAGTCAATTGTATTGAAAACAAAAGGGATTTGTTCAAGAGATTTTGAGGATCTGGACACGGTATTCCACTAGTCTATGTTCAGAGCTTATACAGATCGATTCCAAGGAGGATTGTGCTAGTTAATCGATTAAGAGAAAATCTGACAAAGTAGTAAGGTAGGACATGTGTTGAAATAATTATGTTTATTGCTTTTTAGTTATTGTTAACTTCAATTTGTTGCAACTAGGTCAAATAGTTGAGAACAGTCTATGATACGTCATCTATGACGTAGGATACAGTACACAAAGTGACATAGTTGTTGGAATGTGTATTGATTGAATTCCTACGCACGGCACTTAACATAGCCAATGTCAAATTTGTTTTTATGTACAGGCAACACTTTTTAAAAGGACGAATGGGTGAAATTATAAAGATTGAATTACATTTTGTTTGTGTTCATCGATCTATAAATCCAGACCTGATCAGACACAACCTTTTACATGAATTCATGCAAGTTGTGTGTGATCAGGTCTAGATTTATACATCGATGAACACAACCAAAATGTAATTCAATCTTTAAGTAACAACATCGGGTTTGGTGAGAAATCAGAGGTGATGGTATTTCAAAACATATTCGCTGACAAGGGGCGTATTGCAAATAATGTCGCCCCCTATCAGAGCTATATATAAAGGTACATATATATCTAGATTTTAAAATCGTCATTTCTCCAACAAACCATATGTTGTGACCTATAAAGTGGTCACAACATAGTATTTGGTGGAGAAATAAAGAAGTTATTTGTGATTTTGTTTTTAATTCACGCATCTTATCTTGCCCGTGGTACACTGTACAGATCTATAGATAAATGTGCATACACAAATACTAAACTCGCAATTTCTCCACCAAACCCTAGTCTGTGTCCACTCTTTAGAAAAGTTCTGAGACGATACTAATGAATGGTCACAATATAGGATTTGGTGGAGAAATAAAGGAGCTATTCTTGACAATATATAAATTTACGCGTCTTATCTGGAACTCTGTACCAATAAATAAAGGTTTAAAAGCATCATACAGTAGTCTATGGTAAATATTTACGTTACTGTTCAAATGCTCAACCCTATTTTAGGTAATGCCCTTAGAAACATAATTTGTGTGCAAAAGACGGTACTAAAGTAGACTGGGATCGACAGAATGCCAGTATGGGCTCTCCTGTGGACCCCTTCAGTAGAAGTCCTGGACAGTGTCAATATTGAGCTCACGAAAATTAGATTATTTGACTGGAGTATAATCAAAGAATCGTGAAAAAGTAAATGGTAGATCATATTATACACAATTAGCCTTAGGCAAGGAGTCATGTTTTATCCTTACCAAGCTAATTTTTCAAATGGACTATTCCAAAATTCAAATAAACTGTTTGAGTGTTTATACACGTTCTGAATAGATAATCAACTGACCAACTGGCATCCAGCTGTGTAATCGCATTGGGAGTTCAATGAATACCTCAGTGGCCACCTAACTAGCTGTTTATTCAAACTTTGATCATATCGCAGAATGGAAACCTGAATAGCCTACCCTATGCATTCGCATAATGTACTCGTAATACATACGAATGGAAATCGCAATGACCAACTTACTGCTGTTATCGCAGTTTGATAAATTTCATGAATTGACATCTGAATGTTCCAATAGCATCGACTTGAACATACTATACACCTCATATACACATACTATACACATCATATACAAATCATATACACATCATATACACATACTATACATATCATATACACATACTATACACATCATATACACATCATATACACATACTATACACATACTATACACATCATATACACATCATATACACATACTATACATATCATATACACATACTATACACATCATATACACATCATATACACATACTATACACATCATATACACATCATATACACATCATATACACATCATATACACATACTATACACATCATATACAAATCGTATACATATCATATACACATACTATGCATATCATATACACATACTATACACATCATATACACATCATATACACATACTATACACATCATATACACATCATATACACATCATATACACATCATATACGCATCATATACACATCATATACACATCATATACACATCATATACACGTATGGATGAGCATCTCAGTGGCTAAATAAGAGCAATTCATTTGCATTTTGATGAACTGATATCTGAATGACCAACGAATATCTGAGTATGTATTCCCTTGGTGTAATGCATTCGAAGGAACATCTCGATGAGCGGCTAACGAAAGCTTATTCGCATGATACCTGAATGACTAACTCACATCCAGCTGTGAATTTGCGTATAGAATATCGAGGGCTTGGTGCAAAACTATTATAACTCCTTCACTTTGTGAAGGAGTAAGAATAGTTTTGCACCAAGCCCTTAATATGTTCAAGACTGAACATTTGAACAATTGCAATTAACACCCAGCTGTACATTCGTATAGTGTAATGCACACGAATGAACATCTATTTACATTTATTCGCATTTTTATAATTTCGATGAGTGTACATCTGAATGGCCAACTTGGAACCAGCTGTGCTTCGTATTATATAATACATGCGACTGACCAGCTCGATCGACAGTACTCACATTATGAAAATGTTAATGAATATAGTAATCAATATGAATGAACATCTCAATTACCAAATAGCTGTTTATTCGCGCTGTGGTAATATTGGCGAATGGACATCTACCATGAAGTTATGCATTAGCAGAATGTAACGCATACGTATTAATTACATGAACTACCATCTAGCTGCTGTTTATTTGTATTTAACCCATACAATGCTGAATTTTCAAATGGAATATTCTAAAATTGAAATAGGTTAAGCCTACGCTGAATCTAAAGAAAAATTGTAACATGACAAACAGTGCTGACCCTGATGAGAGGGCTCCTCTAGGAGCCCTCTCATCTGGGTCTACTCTGTTTGCAAAGCACATTAGTGACTTATATCCTGCCCCGTAAGGGTTAATAATATACACTGTTTGCAAAGCACATAAGGGACTGGTTTCCCGCGTTGTGAGGGTTAGGTCCTCGAATGATCGAGTTTTCCCTGCATATTTGATTATAAAGTATTTGTCATTGTCCAAATGTCCCCTATTCATGTTGTCACTATAAAACATCCTCTGCTTAATATTCATTCAGGCATTATTCTGTTCATGAAAAATACTGTAGTAAATGTTTAATGTTTGATTTCAACAATGTTTTATTCAATAAAGGATAATGTTTACAGGCCTACGTCTGGGTCGTTCCTACAATAGTTTTCGACATTACTTTTGTTTTAATAAGCAACAAGCTGCTTGTAAGGACTCCTGGTGTTGTTTAGCTTAGCAAAACAGTACTCAGATGTTTCAGATGAGTTCTATACTTTTGCCAAGTTACATCTAAAAATAAATAAATTACTATAGACGCTTTAGGCTTGTTTTGTTTTTTCAAAATAGAGCTGACCGTAAGCAGGTGTTACATTTGAAACGATTTTATTCTGAGTCGAACTTGTTTTCAAGATAGTAAGGAATGTCCATTCTCGTGGTCATAATAGAGCAATAAAATAAATATGTTTTATAATTTTGTTTGTTTATTCTACTGCTTAATACTGCCACATTTCTATATAATCAACTTCCATGGCCGACTTGTCTCCCCAAGATGACTGCCAGTTATGTCTTGCGTTCCAGAAGTCAGCTGGTTCCGTGGGCGACTGGTTATTCCAGGGTTTGGGCGAGTTGTATTGCCAGTTGTCTGGGAAGAATCCATTTGTACCACCCACTGCTACGTTCATGATGAAGTAGAACTAAAATGGAGATCAACATACAACCTTCATCGTGTCTAACGAAGAGTTACATATAACCGAGATCAGTACAGTAAAATCCCGCTAATACGATCACCAAAAAGGGGCATAATTCTGGGTGGCAGAGGCAGGTGGTAGCTTAATGCAGGGCGAAAGTTATGCAGAAAGCTCCTATAGGAACCACCTGCTTTAAATGACACCAGTGGCTTTTTTAAGTGGTCGCATTAGCGGGGTTTCACTGTATAACATATATCACTGTATAGTAACATCCCTCTAAACCGAGATTCTAATAAAGTAACCTTTAGATACTTTTAGGCAGGTTGCTGTTTAATGCAGAGTGAAAAACATGCAGAACGTTTCTCAAGGAGCTTTCCGTATACCAGTAAAACACCGCTAATGCGACCACCAAAAAACGGGCAGAATTCTGGGTGGCAGAGGCAGGTGGTGGCTTAATGCAGGACGAAAGTTATGCAGAAAGCTCCTATAGGAGCTTTCTGCATAACTTTCGTCCTGCATTAAGCAACCACCTGCTTTAAACGACACCAGTGACTTTTTTAAGTGGTCGCATTAGCGGGGTTTCACTGTATAACATATATCACTGTATAGTAACATCCCTCTAAACCGAGATTCTAATAAAGTAACCTTTAGATACTTTTAGGCAGGTCGCTGTTTAATGCAGAGTGAAAAACATGCAGAACGTTTCTCAAGGAGCTTTCCGTATACCAGTAAAACACCGCTAATGCGACCACCAAAAAACGGGCAGAATTCTGGGTGGCAGAGGCAGGTGGTGGCTTAATGCAGGACGAAAGTTATGCAGAAAGCTCCTATAGGAGCTTTCTGCATAACTTTCGTCCTGCATTAAGCAACAACCTGCTTTAGACGACATCAGTGGCTGTTTATTAAGTGGTCGCATTAGCGGGGTTTGACTGGTACCATTTACCCTGCATTAAGCTGCCAACTGTCTCCAAGACCGATAGTTATACTAAATTTAACGTCCAGCTTATAGAAGATCTACTGTACATGTGTAATACTTTAAAATCTTCAACTTTTATGTGAAGGATTTCCAAGAAAAGATAGATAAGCTGGTGAAAGCATTTGACACTGTTTGATATATCAAACTATGCAGACTCTGGTTAGAGGATTCCATACAGGAGAGTATTGCCTTGAACGGGATCAAGGGAATGTGTGGGATAATATATTCATGTTATCTGGAACACGCTATAATTTTAACTTTTCTGTCAGATAAACTATTTTAAACGTGAAATTACATTTTCCGTTAAGAGTCGATTAGATCTAGAGTGTAAACATGTCTGGATTATGATAAGACACAGAGTAAACTGTTGCCTCAGCTCTATAGTATATTGGTTGGTATTATATCTATATCATATTGGCTGGGGTATTGTTATCGATTATCATCTGTATCTATAGTATAAAGGTCGGGATATGTTTATATATAATCATCAGTGTCTATACCATTCTGTAGTATATGACTGGTGTGTCGTTATCGAAACTCATCAGTATCTATATTATATTTGTTGGGGGTAATGTTATCGATAATCATCAGTATCCATAGTATATTGGTTAGGGAAATGTTATCATCAGTATCTATAGTATATTGGTTAGGCTAATGTAATCGATAATCCTCAGTATATATAGTATATTGGTTGGGGCAATATTATCGATAATCATCAGTATATATAGTATATTGGTTAGGGTAATATTATCGATAATCATCAGTATCTATAGTATATTGGTTAGGGTAATGTTATCGATAATCATCTGTATCTATAGTATATTGGTTAGGGTAATGTTATCGATAATCATCAGTATCTATAGTATATTGGTTAGGGTAATGTTATCGATAATCCTCAGTTTATAGAGAATAATGGGTTAGTGCCGTAGATGGGACTGCTTTATCCAACGAGGGGAGAAAACGTTGAGGCTCAACTGTTTTCTCTCCGAGTCGGATAAAGGCGTCCCATCTACGGTACTAACCTATTATTCGATTTATCCAGTCAATTTAGTTAAATATCTGTTTTCATACTCATAAAACATAACACTCTTGAAATAATTTACATTTAAATTGCGGTTTTTCGACCATTTCCATTTAGACGTAAATAGATCTAATGAGCTACCGCAGAGGAAAATAGTTTCGATACTTGCATTACAAGAGGGGAAAACGTGGTTGAATTTGAAAAATAAGATGATTTGAATCGAGGGTCGATACGTTAACAGACATGGTTATATTCTCTGGTCAAATTCGAGTTCCGTAGTTTCGGTTTCCATTTTTAGATAGACCTAACGTCACTCATAAATCGATGGAACTGAACAGGCTATATTTAGGTCTATGACTATCACCGCCCCTGTAAGAATTTATCAATGAAATTATCATGATAGTGAAAAGAAAACATTTACTATTTATCTGTCAATCTTTGAAAAGATTATAATAAAGCCACATATCAAATATCACTTCAATATCTATAACGGTTAAGAAGTATGAAGCAATGAATATATCGTTAATAAAATGCGCGTGCAATTACTGCCAATAAGTGTAGTTCGCACTTACTGGTTGGTCAAAAGGAGCTGCCTTGGTACCACTTGCCCAGAGGTTCGAGCCTGGGAAGTTACCCTTCTGCCAGAACCCTGAGCCCGTTTGCACGTTAAGAATAACATGGTCGTCAACAGAGACCCTGAAACAAAACATAATGATCAACACCCAACCGTGAACATGACAAATAGTGTACTTACCATTTCCCTGTTTTATGTTCATTCCTAATTCCAATACCTACAGCATATTCATGATTCATATTAACACAATAGTAATAATGAAATATGGAAGGTGGAACATTGTACCCATTTAAGACTGTAAAGAAACAGTTCTTTTCAAGTCCCATTAGCAAACGGAGCAGGCCCTGATCAGACGGCTCCTATAGGAGGGACCGACTCATCTGGGTCTACTATGTTTGCAAATGCTCGAAAACACGTTTATATGTAGGAAGGGGTTAACACCTTATACTGAGATCATAATACAGTAAAACCTCGATTATCCGAACACTAAAATACGTATTATTATCGATCTTTAAGACAGGTGGCAGCTTAATGCATGGTGAAAGTCATGCAGAAAGCTCCTCTAGGAGCTTTCTGTATGACTTTCATCATGCATTAAGCAGCCACCTGCCCAAAAGGGTCTAAATTCGTTTATAACGAAAATTCGAATAATCGAGGTTTTACTGTACTTGTGTTTTCATTGTCAAGTATCTGATTGGTCTGAATATGAACTGCACTCAAATTCTACCTTATTCAGATGCTTGAGAAAGAATCCAGATACAAGGAACAATATGTAAAATATAAACTTTTTGTACCTTCAAGAGTAAACGACATTTGATGTACTTGACCAATTCGACAAAGACCCACACCCACTTTTTACCGAGATCATATGATGCTGATCAAATAAGAAATGACAACGCACTAAATTACAGCATTTGCATTCAATTTTGAGCAATTAAATATTGACCAACTACATTAAATACTACAACTAATTAGCCAATTGCAATAAGAATAACTTCTGATTATTATCACAAGGTTTTATGATGTGTTATCTTATTGTAGTGTTGTTCGGGCAGCTGTTTGTTATGTATGTGGTGTTTCGTGCATGACTCATATTTGTACTTTTGTACCTAATGCTAAACACTATTGGATTTTAGGAAATATGAAAAATGGTAAATAACAAAGACATCAAAATAAGACTAGTTTGATTAAAGGCACAGAACTCTTGACTTACTTAAAGAACTTGACCCATAACCACATTTGTACAAGATCATAAAGACTCTCTAAATATTACCAATAGAAGAAATGAAACTGCAAAGTGTACGAAAACCCTGTAAAATATTGACGATTTGTGTCTGAATACTTATAATTCTGTTTCTCAGTTTGCCATACTTTCGGAGAAGGCTTTAGATAGTTACTTACACAATATGATCAATAGTCCAGTCTAACTTGTAGGTGTGGAATCCATCGCAGTAAGGGGTACCACGGCTAATAAACGGAAAAGAAACATTCAAATTTGAGGACGTAATCCATACACGATAACTTAAAGGAAATAGTACTCACTTCATTTCACTTAACTTTTCCACTAACCCAGTCGGTCGTATTAAATTGTGATTTGACAGACTTGAAAACTACGGATTCATTGTAGCTGTATGTACAATTGCTTAATACACATGGAATTAACCAAAAACAACAACATGGGTTAACATAGATTTCCAAATCTCGTACATAATGTGAATAAACAAATATGGAACAAGATGGATTCCTTTCAAAAAGTCTAGAGCATGGCTCCCTTCAAATACACATGGGAACAACAAACATTTGGACAAAAATGGATTCTTTTCAAAAAGACGTTTGAATAACAAAAGTATGGTACAAGATGGTGTCCTTTCCAATACAAATAAGAAAAATAAATTCTGGATCAAACTATAGCTGTATTATATAAATCTGTATTTCTGATAACGATTGTTTAAATATCAGCAGCAATGTATATGCAGAGTTCACCTGTGTTTCATATGTCCAAACGAATCGTTACTGGTTAATGCAAATGTAAAAACTTAACTTTTATATATTGTATAGCCTAACATAGTTTATGTCGTAACAACCGTTATGTACAATCTGCTTTACATAAATACTTTAATTGCTCTGATCTAATATTTCGACCACTTAGGGCCTTTTTCAAAGATTATCATGTCAAAATACTCTTTTGGTTTTATGGCTGAATGCATGTAACAAACATGCGACGTGTATTTTGACATGATAATCTTTGAAAAAGGCCCTTAGTGGTCGAAATATTAGATCAGAGCACTTCAGGTATTTATGTATTATATTAATTCCCCATTGTGGGATATTTTCGTCATTGTCAATCTGTTTTATTCAATAATGACAACATCATTTGCGTTATGATCAAGTTTGAATTCACCTTGACTATTCTAAAACACTTTGTTAATTTCGATTCTACAGTGCTCCCTCTCTACAACGACACCCGGTGGGATACGAAGATTGTATGTGTTGTTCAGAGGGAGCTGTTATAGGGAGGGAAAATCGAACTCAATTAGCTTGTTTGCAGATCCCCAGATAAGGTGAATTTCGAGAACTAAAACCGTTATGTCTCTATCAAACCCTATGCTGTGACCACTCTTTAGAATCGTCACAAAGTGACGATTCTAAAGAGTGGTCACAACATAGGGTTTGATGGAAGCATAAAGAAAATACGATGGAAAAAGTTGTTTCTTGATCCTTGTTGTTTCGGAAACAGTGACATGCGTTGTTGTACGGAGGGAATCGTTATTGAGAGGGCCGTTGTAGGGAGGGAGCACTTTGTATTTAATCAAAGACTCTTTGATTGATGTCACTAGAAAAAGTATTCACATGAAAATGTAAATTATCCCTTTCCCTTATGTAAGTGCATTTTTACGGTATACGGAGAAGTTTACTGGTGGATATATAACAATATGTGCAAACAGTTTGGAGCCATATGTAACAACTCGGCGTCGTATCAGGATTGAAAGTTTTTGATATTCTTATCATGTTTTTGACAAGACATGCAATATATTAACACATTTCCTAAAACTGACGACTGTTGACGACTGTAAAAGTCAATTTGTGAAACCATTGTAATAATAGAGCATTGGCTCCTATATATTTATCACAATAGTTTCAAACTACAAAATTCTAAAATTTTCCCCTTTTTCTAGTTAATGCTCCTTTTCGGTAGATTTATTCAAAGAGGCTGTATCTGAAAATAACCTATGAGGTATTGGGTTAAATACACTGTTATAAAGAGTATATGTAAGATAGGTGGCAGCTTAATGCAGGTTGAAAATCAAACAGAAATCTCTTATAGGGGCAAACCTCCGTTAGTTCTCAATTTTTCATTACTAAATCATCGAACTGTCGAATATTTACTATAACTGTTGTTCTTTTAACCCTTCGCTTGCTATTCACGTCAATATACCTACCTGTAAATAGTGAAGACCCAGAGCTATCTCATCAGAGTCTGCACTATTTACAATTTGATTGTGCATCCAGTGCATCACACAGCAGTGATTGCTCAGCGAAATACTTGTACACAATTAAGATATATGTAATTATACAACAGGACATGGGTAAAGAAGGAGAACTGTATTTTAAAATTCAGCAAGAGAAGGGTTAAGTTGTCTTAATTGATTTTTCTTTTATTATATCGGACAACGCTATCAGAGAGTCAGCGTCTTTGGATCCTGATGAGATGCCGGGTTATTAGGTATATCATCTAGATCCAAACTGTCTGCAAAGGTCACAGCGAGTTCAGTTATGACGGGTTGGCGCTCTGTCTTAGATCATAGTACATGTATACCTTTCACCGTGAGTCATGTAGTATCGGTTATGGCCGGCATCGCTGCCCCAGTGTAAAGTTGAGGACACCTCATCTCTGCCATGGTTGACGCCACCGGAACTGGCCATAGTATTTCCTGCGAACATTATTCAAAATAGAGAATCTTTAACAGTTCATTGGATACACCTGACAGTATTTAATTGGCGTCAAACAGGACAAACGTTAGCCTTAAATGTCTCTATTTTTATCAGCACGTTACTCCATAAATATTCATGTAAGAAATGATGTCAATATACTCATCAATCAAGTCAACGAACATGATATAGCGAAGACTAACTAGAACTGTAAGCCAAAGGCTAACGAATACCCACCCCCTCCCCACCCACCCACCCACACACCCACCCACCCACCCACACACACACACACACACACACACACACATGGCTACTTGTCAGAACACCTATCATCAATCTGAACATAATGTACATACAGAAACATGAGGAGATTTAAAAACAATACATGCTTCAACCCAATTCATGTAATAAAAATGACAAGATATTCAGCAAAAATGAAGAATAATTCAGAATTCAGAGAAATAAGACCCTTTCATGGGGTTTTATCCACACAACATATTTTTCTCACATTCTAAGTACATGTGTAATAAGTTATGGGAACATTGAAAGCAATGCCATGGTCTCTAATCGGTTCAGCTCTGTCACAATTTAACGAAAAGCACTTATGTGCTGCACATTCATACAAGAACTGTATATCATACTTATTTATTCAAATATATCACTTCTAACATGTAATATTCAATCCAAGATCAATCACAAACATAAATAAAGCAACTTTTACCAAATATTGTCAAGTCCAAAATGGGAGATAAGTCTGTTAAAATTCATAGAAGTGTTGTGGCTGCTGCCAATGTCATCCAATAAGCAGCTTTGTTTATTTTTGTGAAGTGTCAACCACAAAGTTCTAAACCTAGGTACCTTTTCAGAAAAACATTAAGTTCAAGGACTATAACTCTGACAAAAATTGTTCAACCAGACCGATATTCGAACTTAAGCTGTAACTCATCTAGATTTAGCTTTATGTCAAATATAAAGTTAATATTTCCAACCACTTCAAAAGAAAGACCGGACAATTGAAAATTTGACAAAAAATTAAAGTTCAAGGGCCATAACTCTGGCAAAAATTATTCAACCAGATTGAGATTGGGAATTAAGCTGTAAATCATCTAATTTAGCTTTATGCCAAATATAAAGTTAATACCTCCAACCACTTCTGAAAAAAAGTCTGGAAAATTCAAATTTTGAAGTTCAAGGGCAATAACTCTGGAAATAATTATTCAACCAGACTTAGATTGGAACATAAGCTGTAACTTATCTAGATTTAGCTTTGTACTAAATATACAGTTGATATCTCCAGTTGAGAAAACCGGAAAACATTGGTAGGGGACTAAACGGGGAAGATAACTCCTGAAGTAGTGGTCCAATCATAATGGAAATATGCGGCGCACAGGTTTATATGGTCATATGACTATACATAAACTTTCAACAAAACTGAAGCAAAACTGTAGAAGAGGAAGGCCGGACCAAAAATTCTGTCCACGGACGGACAGACAGACGGACGGACAGACGGAAAACCTAATTCCAGTATACCCCCAAATACTTTATTAATGCTTGTTTATTTGATGAATTACCTCTGCTCTCCATTAGGTCGATCTCTCCAGATCGTGGCCAGCCACCGTAGTGAGAGGATCTGGGCAACATCCACAAGGCTGGAGAAAAATGAAAAACACACAGTAACCACATTTAGCTCTTAACGTGCTCCAGAGCTACATATAAATGTGCGTACCCACATACTAATGCCCTCATTTCTCCACCAAACCCTACACTGTGACCACTCTTTAGAATCACTATATAATATATTATACAGAGCTACAGATAAATGTGCGTACCCACATATTAATGTCTTCATTTCTCCACCAAACCCTACACTGTGACCACTCTTTAGAATCGTCTCTTCGAGACATAAAGGAATTATTCTTGAAATATTTTGATTTATGCATCTTATCTGGAGCTCTGCATTAGAATCACTATATTCACAGAGCTACAGATAAATGTACGTACCCACATACTTATGTACTCATTTCTCCACCAACCCCTATACTGTGACCGCTCATTAGAATCGAATCGTCTCGAAGAGTCGATTCTAAAGTGTTGTCCCAGTATAGGGTTTGGTGGGGGGAAACTGAGCTATTGTTGAACATGTAGAAATTTACGCATCTGATCTCATCTGAACATTTGTTGATGTACAAATATTGTTTGCTTATACTCCGAACTGGTGCTATTTAAATCTCCACCGATTTGTTCAGGCTTTTGAGAATCTACTATTCAGGTGTCAAACGGCTTGGATCCTGATGAGACGCCGTGTGAGTTTGTAGGATACAAATTGTTTACAAATACAAATGTACAAGTTAATACGCGATCATTGCCATAAGGATCAGTAAATTAGTAAATGTTTAAAGTTTGATTACGAAATACATGTATATTTGAACTTCGAAATCTTGAACTTCAAGAGATCATACGAATTACCTCGAGATAAAAAAAGTTCGAGTAATCCAATTTCTATTCTGGACATTTTCTGTAGTTGATTGCTTAAACTATTGTTGAATGTTCATGTAGGAGCTTTCAGCATTACTTTTGATCTGCATTGAGCTGTCACATATCTTTCTAGATATACGTAGTAATACATTTTTGAGTAATTCTCTATTTATAGTTTGGAAGGACCGAATGTTTTGTTCGAGTTATCCTGAAGTTCGAATTATCCGAGATATCGAGGTTCCAGTGTAATTTATCACAGCTTATACACGTTACTCTCATTGACTAGGATGGTTCGAGAATGTGTTAATAACTGGAAATAAACTGCAGTACTCGGAGAAAATACACTTGTCCGGACGGGCAACCGTTGAACCATCTCACATCATGTCACGACACAAGATTGAACCTGGACCAAATGGATGAGAAACGGACACCCGGTACACAATTACACATCTTATTTATACCAGTAGTTACTTCAGAAGAGAAATTTACGGCCATTTTATCAGCTGAAACTAATAACATCCTACAAGTATCGTTAAATGAATTCCATCATACCTGGCCAAAGCCAATCCCCACATGGTGTTCGGGCACGGACCTCCACTCGCCCGAACCTAATGGTACTCTTGGACGTGATTTTGCCGGACATGACCGGTGGCAGTAGTCCATCTCTGCCATTTCTTATACATCCGTAACGATCGGCGTTAGTGCAAGTGCCCCAAAGTTCTAAAAAAAACAAAAAAACAGCAATTTAGTACACAACATACGCGTTGATTTCACTGAAAGAGCCGGGTTTAACATGCAACTATATGTACAGTAAAATCTTAGTAAACCCGGATCACAATAAACAACAAAAAGTTTTTAAGGCAGGCGGCTGCTTAATCCAGGGTAAAAGTAATACAGAATGGTCCTGTAGGAGCTTTCTGTGTGACTTTCAACCTGCGTTAAGCTGTCGCCCGTCTGACAGACCGTTACAGATCCTGATTTTCTTTTGACGAATAGCATTAAAGTATGTAGCTAATACTTGCCTTGTAGCTAATTATCTTTGTCTGGTAGTGTTTTAAACACAGAGTATGGCAGATTATGGCAGTTTCTCATATAGAGTAGCGCACATACATTTTAACCCTTCGCTTGCTGAATTTTAAAATACATTTCTCCTTCTTTACACATGACCTGTTGTATAATTACATATATCTTCACTGTGTACATACATGTATTGCGCTGTGCAATCACTGCTGTGGAGTGCACTGGTTGCATAATCAACTTGTAAATAGTGCAGACCCTAATGAGACAGCTCCCGCAGGAGCTGTCTCATCTGGGTCTTCACCATTTACAGGTAGGTATATGGACGTGAATAGCAAGCGAAGGGTATATTCTTGTTGCAATGAATTATCCAACAGTTCTATCTTCACCGACATTAAGAAATATTCTGTCAGGCTCAACTATGAACAGTTTTTATCTGGTGAGGTGTAAGCCAATAGTTGAGCTGTAGATGAGCCAATCCAAAAGTTGTCACAACAATAATTCATTTTCTTTCAAAAATATCACACAAATTATTTTACTATTTGACAATTTGAACCGATTTCCGAAAAATAAAGTCGACAAGCTACCGACATGCACCGAAACACTTTTAACCCTTTCACCGCCGCCGCCGCCGCATAAATGCACCACGACAAATAGTGCAGTCCCAGATCAGACGTCGCCTTTTCAAGGCGGCGTCTGGTCAGGGACTTCACTATTTGTCTCAATCTCTATTTCTATATATATGCTTTATTCCTTTGAAATTTGCATTTATTTATCTCGTTTCCTTATTTTACTGAATGATTTAACAAACTTGGATTGCAGACGACCATTAGAAATTTGGCGCCGAAAGGGTTAATAGTTATGCACCAGTAGTCATTAATGCTGTATTCTGTTCATAGTTTCGAAAACAATTGCCAAATAAATGACTTTATAATCTGAATCTACTGATATGGTACATGAAACCTTAGTGCTAACGAACACGATAAGTATTTTTTCATATCGCAACATTACGACAGAAACCAGTGGAGACACGTGCGCATTAATTGAAAGAAATATGCCGTAAAAATCAGTTGAAGGGGTCAGTGCAAGATGGTACCTAAGTCCATTTTTTGAAAAGTGGAGAAAATCGCATTTTTGTAAAATTTTGGGTTAAATGTGACACAATCTTAAAATTTCAACGATTGACGATTTACCGTTTATACGTGAAATTACTGAAATTGTGGGAAAGTTGAAGTGTTAATAAACTATTTATTGTAAAAATACTGATTTATTTTAATTATATTTAGGCAAAATGGGACCTAAGTCCAATTATATTTAGGTAAAATTTGTATTTTCTTTTCTTTTCATACATTTGTTGAGGTTAATTCTTCAATTTTGCAACATAATAATTTAGTAATAGATACTAACCGGAATATTCTAAAACACTTAAAATTCAAGCAGTTAGTTTTAGTATGTCCAATCTACTATATGTTTCATGTATTTACATGCATATGCAACAAAGGTCCTAACTCCATTTTGGAGATAGCACTTTTGTAAAATTCTTGTGAACACCATTTTTTCTGTTTAAACGTAAATATCACACATTGTCTGAGCGTTATCATGAGGAGAAAGTTGAATCCATGCTACAGTGGTCCTAACTCCATTTTTTTTAAAAATTGGAGTTAGGTACCATCTTGCACTGACCCCTTCAAACTGTTATGCGTATTGGATGCACAGTAGAACTCCTCTTAACCGGATGTTAATTTCAGTATAAATATCGGGGTTTTAGACAGATGGCGGCTTAATGCAGGATGAAAGGCATACAGAAAGTTCATTTAGAAGCATCACTTTAACCCTGTACTAAGTAGGAACTGCCCAAAAGTATTTATAACTTCTTCTCTATTGAATTCCTGTTTAAGGGGCTTTACTGAACTGGACGTACTCAGTTTGATTTAGATGAAGGTACACTATTACACAGAAGACATGTAATTCATTTTTTTTCCTTTTGTTTTTATTGAAAACATGTATTTAATGTTCTTTGGGCTGTTCCGAAATCGATTTGGGCTCAATCGGAGTTCGCCGTACATGTCCGTTGATTTGCGCCGTTTTCAGTCTCTTAAAAGGTCGGTAGTTTTCTAACGATTTAGCAGTATTCAGAAATCGGTTACCTTTAGCTGTATACACATATACCGTGGCGAAATGTACAGCATTATTTCCTTTATAACATTATGTTTAAAAAATTTAGTTGATACAGTAAAACCCCTCTAATGCGATCACCCAAAAGAGGAGCCTTTCTGCATTATACGTGTATGTGTAGCAACCACCCGCTTATAAAGACACCCATGTTTATTCATTAAGTGGTCGCATTAGAGAGGTTTACTGTAATTGACTTATACGAAACCTGGGCAGAAAGTAGATATAAAAGTGATAGTCTGTACTAGCAATGCGTTTTAAAAATGCCTAAAATACATAAAACGTTTGTTTATATGCTTGAAAAGAAGCATATCGCAAGAAACACGGTCGAATAGACGCTGAAGAAAACAAAATGGTATCGAAGACCCAGATGTTATATAGTATGTATAAATACACTAAAACCTCTCCATAACGGCCAGTACACCCTCTCTGTAACGGCCAGTAAACCCTATCTACAACGGCCAGTAAACCCTCTCCATAACAGCCAGTAAACCCTCTCTATAACGGCCACTAAACTACGTATATCAAGTATTTTGTGTCAAAGTTATGTAGCTGCTCGTCCTATAGGAGCGTTCTGTTTTACTTTCACTTTGCTTGAAGCAGCCACCTTCCCTAAATACCAACTAATTAACAAAATTTATTGGCCGTTATAGAGAGGTTATACTGTATTTATTCGGATTGCATTTTAGTAGTATCTTAACTGTTCAAATAAGGTCGATAACAATGCATTGTACAATGGATCAATTTGTATCACAGGGACATTTTTCGTATAAATAAAAGGTTTATTTTATGATTTATAAACAAACCTGTTGCAAGTAGAGGATATCACTAGAAACAGTTATTGTATTGAACGTTTGGTCATAAAAGATCCAGATGTCAGAGCTAGTAGAGGATATCACTTTAAACAGTTATTGTATTGAACGTTTGGTCATAAAAGATCCAGATGTCAGAGCTAGACCAAAACTAAAAAACGTTGTATATCGTACTTGCGACATCCATAGTGCCTGAGTGGAGATACGACTCGCCGAACTTATCAGATGTCAGCGTCTGAAAATACAGTATATAATAGAGAGGTCCACCTTTGTGCATTCACGCATAAAGAATATTTAATTAATTTGACTGGCATACTTTTGCAAGCTGATATCAGTGAATCTGTTGTTAGATCCTATAGACCTCCGTCATCACCATCACTACCAGCATCATCACTATCACCATCATCATCATCATCATCATCATCACCATCATCATCATCATCATCGGTATAGTTATCATTATCATCGTCATATCACCAACCCCCTCCTCATCTTCATCATAACGAATCACCATCATGGACACTGCATGTGATGATAATGTATTAAAAGTTGTTATTTCTTTCTTGACAGTCTGTATGAGTGTGCGTCTCGGGCGTGGAGAGTTTTATTCGTCAACATGACGTGCCCCTTTCACAGCTGATATCTACACCCCAGAAGCTTTATTCGGAGTGGCTTACATACAACACATAAGTATACAAGACAGGACATACATTGTACCGTTCAGAGCTAGAGGTCCGGATAACATACATAAATTTAACCCATTTGCCTCCAGTGGATTCTTCCATGCTTATATAATGGATTAGTCCGTTTTTAATTTAAGGGGTGCCTGGCCTAAATTTTCATTTTCTTTTTGTTTTATAATGAAATTCCTATCAGCAAACAGTATAGACTCTGATCAGACGCCGCATTATGCGTCGTCTGATCAGTCTTCACTGTTTGCCTACGTCCCATACATGGGATCTTGGGAGCAAATGGGTTAAAATATTTCGACAACTCCTTTATTTTTCCACCAAACCCTTTACTGTATTACTCTGTAGAATCGCCTCTACTACGAGACGCTTGTACAGAGTGGTTATAGTATAGGGTTTGGTGGCGAATGTATTTGGGAATGCACCTGTATATGTACCTCTGCTTTCGAATGTTGCATGTATTAGAAGCTCTACGTAGTCATATGGAAGCGCGTGTGCTGGACACTTTGCCCTTAGGTGGCCGCCTTCTACAAGTACAGTATAACCCCTCTATTGCGACCACTTAATGAATAAAAATGGTTGTCTTCATAAACAGGTGGTCGCTTAATGCAGGACAACAGTAATGCAGAAAGCTCCTCTAGGAGCTTTCTTCATTACTATTGTCCTGCATTAAGCTACCACCTGAAAATAGCACCCATAATTAAACTTCTTTTAGGTGGTCACATTAGCGGGGTTTTACTGTACATTGTTCTAACAAAACCTTATGGTAATTATAGATGATTGTGTCTATATGTAAATGCAACAGTTATTTTGAGAATCAGACGGGTTTAACAACCTACCGGCCGAATAAATAGATGTCCGTTCTTCGAGTAGATATTAGCCTGGTCATTGGTGTAGACTTGGATCTCCCAGTTCTGTAAAAGCAATGTTATCCTCAATCTATATTACCAAGATCTTAACTGAGAGTGTTTCTCTCTCACCGCTGGCTCGTCCAGTTTGCTATCCGAACTATTCCTCTTAGTCATTTCTCTATAGATATAACTGTCGTGTCTTTATTATACAGACTTGTTCTAAAGTGTATCACAGTGCATATACAGAAACATATGTGAAATCTTAATTGAGGTCGAAAGTAATGCTGAAAGTTCCAACATTAAAGAGGAAGTCACTACAATCAATAAACGCATGTTTTCAATAATATCATAAAACTTGGTATTTGTTCTGCTCAATCAGTATCATGAAGATTGTCAATTTAAACTTATATCGAAAAATGCCTCTGTGATAAAAATAAATCGATTTCATCAATACTTATAATTTTTGTTCTATAACAAAGTATTATCGGCCTTTTCCGTTCATTTTTTACGCGTTTTGCCGATGATCCCCTGATCCCCCGTTGTTTACGTAACAGCTTTTCTCGGAAGTGTACGAAGAGACACGAATAGCGCGAACAGATACGAAACTAAAACCGGGCCCGAATAAAACTGAAACATCGGGGAATAAAAACGGGATCGTCAATATCAAACACATGGATGTTTTGTCATTTTCAATGTTTATCGGATATGTTTTCTAGTAATAACTACTTTTCCTGTAGGAACTGTTTAACTTAGCCCTCGGGGTAATAAAATGTTTTGCTAGAGTCTGAGATCATTCTCAGAATCTGACCTATCACATGCTAGAGAATGATCTCTCGAGTTCAACAGTAGAAACAGTTTGGATACAGATGAGACTTCGGGTAACTCGGCGTCTCACCACCTGATTGTTGCTGTAAGTTATATATATGTTGGAAAGATATGAGAAGAAAATTAGACAATGAAACCATTACTTTAATTTTTGCAGACGACAATACGTGGCATTTTCAAATGACATTTAATTGCCTGATGAAAATTCAAACAAGAGTCTACTCAATCTGAATATTACCCTAGTGCAAGGAAAACATAAAGCAAAACCTTTCTTAACCGGAATTATAGAAGAGAAGAATTTAGATACTTTTATGCAGGTGGCTGCTTAATGCAGGGTGAACGCTATGCCGAAAACTCCTAGATGAGCTTTCTACATGACTTTTATCTCGCATTAAGCTACCAACCTGTTTAGAGGGTTTTCGCTTTATAAGGAATAACTAGGATACCACCGCGTAATTACGATTTGTTATACACCCAACACCATTTGCTCAACATTTTCATCTGTGTTATAATATTTGTAACTAAATACGAATCACTCTCAGAAGAATCTCTTAATTTCGGAAGGCTTAGATATACGAAAATCTTATTTGTTTGACTTACATAACCACCATACATGGAAACCTCTGTGTCCCACAATCCAGTGTTGAAACTGTTGAAATCGTCCCTCATGACTCTGTGGCCAGCTCTCCTGACTGGACTCGACAGTGCTGACGCAGCAGACACCTCTGAACAAAGTGAGAAATACATTAAAACCCCTCTAATGCGACCGCTTAATAAACAAACATGGTTGTCTTCATAAGCATGTGGTTGCTTAATACATGACGAAAGTGATGTATAGGAGCTTTCTGCATACCTTTCGTCCTGCATTAAGCTACCTGTCTGTGCCACTTTGAATTTTGCCCCTTTTGGTGGTCGCATTAGAGGGGTTTTACTTTAAAAACATTTTACCCTTTACTCCAGTAATATTCGTATAAGCCATCATGGATATTGATTAACCCTTCTCTTGCTGAATTCTAAAATAAATTGCTCCTTCTTTACCCACGCCCTGTTGTATAATTGAATATATCTTCACCGTGTACAAGTATTTCGCTGTGCAATCACTGCTGTGGAGTGCACTGGTTGCACAATCAACTTGTAAATAGTGCAGACCCTGATGAGACAGCTCCTGCAGGAGCTGTCTCATCTGAGTCTTCACTATTTACAGGTAGGTATATCGACGTGAACAACAAGCTAAGGGTTACATTAATATAATAATAGCACATGGCAGAAACTGTACAATCATATCTGTATAATTTCATAAATAGAGCAGACCCTGATTTGTATATATGTCTTTCTATTGTTTAGCGACCAGAGCAGATCCTTATGAGACGATTTGTATATATATCTTTCTATTGTTTAGCGACCAGAGTAGACGGCTGCTATATGAATCAACTTTTGTCCGCCATTAAGCTATCTTTTGTCTTAAAGGCTCGACATTAGACTTCGTTTTAATGGTCGTTAATTGTTTCAAGCCGGGGAGACACATGCACTGTCATTTGGAAATGGTGCAGACTTAAATCAGATGGCTCCTACGGGAACCCTCTGATCAGGGTATCAACAGTTTGACAATTACAATCATCTTGCACGTTTAAGTCTTTTATATTAAGTGGCTTCTATAGATAAATAATGATGGGCTATTCTACTCTGATAATTCAGGATTGGAAGGGTTAAGACAGTTGTAACTGTAGCTATTTGGTTCTACAGTAAACCCCTCTAATGCGACCACCAAAAAGATGTATAATTCCAGGTCGTAAATGCAGGCGGTAGCTTAATGCAGGTCGAAAGTTATGCAGAAAGCTTCTGCATAAATTTCGACCTGCATTAAGCAACCACCTGCTTTTAAAGACATTTATTTCCATTCATAAAGTGGTCGTATTAGAGGGGTTTTACTGTAACTATAGTCACGTACCTTGTATGAGTGTGCCTTCAACTGTCTCTACCTGGCCATTGATCTCGGCTACAACTTTGTACTCCAGCTTTCCGTTGCTATAGCTCACCTTCGGGTTGCGATGGTACCAACGGCCATCAACTACAAAATTACAGGTGCATACTCAGATACTAACATCTTCATTTCTCCATCACCCACTATATTGTTACCACTCTTTAGAATCGAAGGGACGATTCTAAAATGTGATAAAAACATAAGGTTTGGTGGAGAAATAAGGGAGTTATTCTTAAATACGCAGCTTATCTGAACCTCTGAAATAAGGATCCATAGCTGTGAACAAAAAGATACATAATACCACTCAAACAGACAAGCCATCGCATTTAAGAAGCCCGTGCACCGTTCGAAATCCAAAAGCTTCGGCAGTACTTCATCCGAATAGACACATGCTCTGTCATTTACATGCACTGTATACTCAGATCAGAAGGCTTACCATGCGCTGGTTCCAATCAACATACGAGAAAAAGGAACTTAATTATACGACGTCTGTTCAATATTTCTTAGATAATAGGTTCTCAACTGAAAACCTCGGCGGAAAACTAGGATCTTAGTCTTAGTCTGAATCATAGCTTTTTCAGTTAACCCTTCGCTTGCTGAATTTTAAAATACATTTCTCCTTCTTTACCCATGTCGTGTTGTATAATTACATATATCTTCACTGTGTACAAGTATTTCGCTGTGCAACCACTGCTGTGGAGTGCACTGGTTGCACAGTCAATTTGTAAATAGTGCAGACCCTGATGAGACAGCTCCTGCAGGAGCTGTCTCACCTGGGTTTTCACTATTTACAGGTACGTATATTGACGTGAATAGCAAGCGAAGGGTTAACTTAGGTTCTCGGTGGACATTGTCATACTTATTCCGCGAATTAGGTTCTCACATAGTATCTTGTGATTTCAAATGAGATCTTTAGTTTACATATTGACGTTTGCATAATAATTTTGAGATCCTAGGTTCTCATCTTTACAATATTAGGAAAAGAAAACAGAAAATAGTTGACATTTCTGGTTCTTTTTCCTCCTATTGTACATATAGAACAACTTATTTTGGAACAAAACATGACCTACTCTGGCGTAAACAGAACGAAGCTACTACAATGCTTCTTTATTTTTAAAAGCTTTAGCAAGCCGCATAGTTATACTAATTTTAACGTCGGGGTTAGAGGGATTTACTGTAATAAACAAGGCCTAGAGAAAATGGTTGTTTTTTATACCCAAGGTCAACGAATTTTGGTATCAGATAGTTTGCATACAGTAAAACATCTCTATAACGGTCACTAAATTGCATCAAATATTTTGTGTTAAAGGCAGGTAGATGCTTAAAGCAAGGTGAAGGTAAAACAGAACGCTCCTTCAGGAGCGTTCTGTTTTACTTTCACATTGCTTTAAGCAGCCACCTACCCTAAATACCAACAAACTAATTAACACAATTTAGTGGCCGTTAAAGAGAAGTTTTACTGTATAGAGATAGATGACGCCTGCACCCAGGAATGTTGTAAAATTGAGAAAGTTCAATTCTGCACTTAAAACGTAAGTTTAGTTTCTAATTGTATCGTATGCTTTGAACGCAGATCTAGTCAAATGTATTCTAAATAGTATAATGTATTGGAACATTTTATAGTACGCGTATTTCATAAAACTGTGTTGATCCATTTAAAACTGTGATAATCCGTGTCAGTTTGTAGGTCCAAAATTGAAATAAGAGATGTGTTACTCCTTTTTCGTTTTATCTGTGATATATGTAATTCACATGTTTTCATCATTCATACATATTTATTGTTTTCATTGCTTTGTTAATGTGTGGATGTAGTCTTAGCCATGCTATGAACATGTTTTACTGAAAAACATATCTCTAAATCTAAGTGAGACAGATAAACTACTGTACTCTATCTCACGACAGCTCCTCATCCCCACCCCAATCCCATCCCCAACCCATTCCTATTTTCGATGGCTGCGGTTGCATCCAAAATACGCTAAGTGAATTACCAGCTTGGTTGAAATCTCCAAAGAAAGGTGATCCATTGACGGTGTATTTAATGTACTTGTACTGAACACCTGGAACATCTGGGAATAAAATATAGGAACATCAGTTAAACATATACGTATAAACTAGTTCGCAAGAATCATTTCAAAGTGTAGATACCATTTATATCTTGACATATTTGACCATTTACTCTATGGATATTCATGTAAAATAATAATATCATGAATATCCATAATAGCACATGGACACCGTAATGTTCGGCCATGACAGAAACTATAGCAGCCGTCTGGTCTGGGTCTGCTCTGTTTGCAAATGCGCAGAAAGGCGTATTTATAGAGAACAGGTTTAACTGCAACAGTACTACGTGTCAATCTGTTAATTGTTAGTACACATTGAGTGATAATTCGTGACTCGTGAATATTCAAGTAAGAAATGACTACATCAAATGATAATTATTACTTAACCCTTCGCTTGCTATTCACGTCAATATACCTACCTGTAAATAGTGTAGACCCAAATGAGACAGCTCCTGCAGGACCTGTCTTATCAGGGTCTGCACTACTTACAAGTTGATTGTGCAACCAGTGCACTCCAAAGCAGTGATTGCAAAGCGGTATACTTGTACACAATGAAGATATATGTAATTATACAACAGGGCATGGGTAAAGAAGGAGAAATGTGTTTTAAATTTCAGCAAGAGAAGGGTTAACTATTTTTTTACAATGACATGTGAACACAAGAAAATTTGGCTATGACAGAAACCGTTGAATCAAATCTATAGCATATCATAAGCAACATAACATGCCTTAATTAGCCTGATCTGTGTTTACCTTGTTTGCAGTTGCGTACAATACGTCTATAGCAGGTAAAGTATTGAGTCAGTACGCATGTTGCACTGCGCTGATAAACATACGCAAGGCAATTACGGAGCAAAATAGCAAAATGACGTGATGGAACTGGTGACATGACAAAACGAGCATGAAACGGTTCACAAATTAAGTGCGAAACTTTGAGCAAATATTCAGGATACTATAGGGCACTTCAGAAAAAAATATCATTACATATAATAACTCGTGATATCATACGACATTGAGTCACTCGACGTTTCATCAACATCTGGGTCCATGCTTATAAAGCTTTTAGTTGAGTCTGAGTTTCGTTCTCAAGCTTTTGATTGGTCAGATTTGAGTTCTCAAGCTTTTGATTGGTCAGATTTGAGCCAAAGGCTCAAATCTGACCAATCAAAAGCTTGAGAACGTTCTCAGACTCAACTAAAAGTTTTATAAACATGGACCCTGAATTTTTAGACACTCCTATTGCATGTTCGAACAAAATACAATATAGCTTATGCTTATGGTACAAAGCTTTCAAACTTTTGAGAGGGTAAAAAATTACTTGGCGCAATAAAGGTTAACTTGAATACATATAATCGGTCGCTACTTGCCCTCAATAGAAATCTCCAATCCGTTGGGGCTGTTGTGGCTCACCCTAGGTGTTGGCAATTCTACGGCAAGGACTGCTCCGAGCAGGGCCAATACGACCGGGACCTTCATGGCAACTACACGTGTGTATGGCACCAAGTGATCACGATACTAGACCTCGGGCCAGTTTTATTATAGGAGATAAGGATATGAACTATGTTATCTTTAGGGTCAGCCCTGTAGGGTCATAATAGATGACAAATGTCAGAGACTGCATAAACACTTTCCTTCTTACAAACGCTTTGTTACGCATTTGTAAACAGAGTAGACCCAGATCAGACAGCTGCTATAAGACAAAACTTGGCCATTTTCTTCATATAAATGCTTTTTATACATTTGCACACAGAAAAGACCCTGATCAGACGGCCCCTATAGGAACCGTCTGATTAGGGTCTGTTTTGTTTGTTAATGAAATGTGACAGTTCTGTTTCTTTACTTTCTAAAATTGCTATAATGTTCCACCTTCCATGTGACATTATAACTATTTTGTCCATGACTATTCAGTAGGTATTGACATTTGGGAATAAACATAAAACAGGGAAAGGGTTAAGAGTGCAACGACATAAAGAAGCCAGAAGTGACCCACTTTCGCCATTACTGCTGTAAACGGTATATATCCTGCTTAGACATGACTTTAACCCTTCGCTTGCTATTCATGTCAATATACCTGTAAATATACCTGTAAATAGTGAAGACCCAGATGAGACAGGAGCTGTCTCATCAGGGTCTGCACTATTTACAAGTTGATTGTGCAACCAGTGCACTCCACAGCAGTGATTTCACAGCGAAATACGTGTACACACGTGTACACAGTGAAGATATATGTAATTATACAACTGGGCATGGGTAAAGAAGGAGAAATGTGTTTTAAAATTCAGCAAGGGAAGGGTTATTTCCAATGACGCAATGCAGATGAGTAATGCCGAGTAATGGCCGGTGACGGAAAAGAAATAAAAACAAATGTGCGCTCGGACGCATCTATGGCACTAGCATGTAAGCCTTTTGATCTGCGTACTGTTGTATCTAATTGTATACCAGGGGACAACATTAACCCCTTCCCTGTTTAATATTTATGTCAGAAATAATGACATCATGAATATTTACTAGCTGATATTTTTCATCGTGTAAACTTTTTAAGGAAATGTCTTGCTTTAACAAATACTGTATACTCAGATCTATACTACTTCTTAAGCAAACAGATCAGAGCCTGAGCCGACTATAGAAGCCGTCTGATCTTGGTCTACTCTGTTTGCAGATGTGTGAAAAGGCGTATGAGGGGAGGGTTAAACAATTATTTCTCGGTGTCTTCTGTGAATCGCATGTAGGCACAACTTAAGCAGAGATACTGACAGATGCCGTTGCCGAAGAATACTGCAAATAGTGCTTTAATTATGTACCTTTAGATATTTCTTGCAACCAATGACTTTGCAACCAGAGTAGAACCTTCATCAGATAGGGGCTGTGTGATTAGGGTCTGCTCTGTTTGCTTGTGGAATTACGTAGATTTCATTCTACTGTGTCTTCAATGACTAAAATGTCATGTATTCAAAAACCAAATAATAAATATCCATGATATCATTATTTCAGCAGACCAAGACAGACAGACAGAGAAAGACAGACAGAAGGCAGATAGACAAACAAACAGACATACAGACATACATATAGACATACATATAGATAGACAGACCGACAGCCATAGAGACAGACTTACAAACATTATAGACAGACATACAGATAGACAGACGTACATATACACAGGCAGACATACAGTCATACATATTGAATGACATATAGACAGAAGACATACAGATAGACCGACGTAGATATACACAGGCAGACGCACAGACATACATATAGAATGACATATAGACAGACATACAGATAGACAGACGTACATATACACAGGCAGACGTACAGGCATACATATAGAATGACATATAGTCAAACATACAGACAGACATGTAGATAGACATACATACAGAGAGACGTATAGACATACAAACAGACATATACACATACATATACACAGACATATACACATACATATAGAAAGATATAGCCAGACATATAGACAGACATAAAGACACATATAGATAGACATATAAACAGACTAACATACATATAGACAAGACATATAGCCAGACATACAGACAGACATATTAAGAAAGTATATACGTTAACAGACGGATGTCTATGTATTATTTGTTTTAAAATGTGGCTTGAAGTGAGTACTGTAAGGTCATCACGTTAACTCCATTGCTGTCATGCATTGTCGTCGGCAAAAATTGTCGTCTACTTGAATTTGTATTGTTAATTTTTCTCCCGTTTATGTTTTGAAAATAGAATCACAGCATCAAACTGTTTAGATCCTGATAAGACGACGCGTTACTTTGTGTATCATCTAGATCCAAAATATTGGTAAAGTTTATCTCGTGTTCACTATTGGCAGTTAAGAGTTCATGCCTTTGTTTTATCTCTTCTCTATGTTCTTGTTTTCGATCCTTCATGTGTACTGTGAACAGTGCTTATACCCCCATTCCACTGAGCGGCGATTCCGCTACGCTTCGAAATTTTGGTTAAAACGCCGCGAATCGTAGCAGGAGCGGCAACAGCGCAGTAGAAACGCCCTGATACGTAGTAGAAGCTTAACAGAAGCTTCTTGATCGCCACTTCACGGCGATTGTTTTGACCTTGCTCAAAACAATCGTAGTGGCATCGCTAAGGACTCGAATCACCGCAAAAGCGTAGTAAGAAATTCATGGACGCAGCAGTATCGTAGCCGCAGCGTGAGCAACGTAGCGCAATGGCAGTCGCATCGCAACAAAAGCGCCGAGATATTTGTCGGCATACAAATGCTTTTTCACACATTTGCAAACAGAGTAGACCCAGATAAGACAGCTCCTATTGGAGCCGTCTGATCAGAGTCTGCTTTGTTTGCTTATAACATGATATAGATATGATTCTACAGTTTTTGTCAAAGTAAAAACATTTCTTAAAAAGGTTAAATTTTAAAAATGCAGCTAATAAATATTCATAAGATCATTCTTTCTTACATGGATATTGAGCAGGGATAATGTTAATGCTTGAGTCACCCCATGAAAGACTTAGCAAAAAGAAGACCTAGATCAGGCCCAACACTGTGTTTTCTTGATCTGGGTCTTCAAAACAAGTTGATCCATTTTCTTCGAAGGATGATGGTCAACTGCTTTGAAAGCATTTAATCACCTATTTTACATAGAAACGTTCCAAGAGCGCAACAGAAGCGCAGCTCCTGCGCTTAGGTCGAAGCAAGGTCGTAACAGCAACGTAGTAAGCGTAGACGAAGCGTAACCTGAAATCCCGTGTCGTAGTGGAAGCGTAGAAGCGTCTTGGAGAGACATTAAGCGCCGTAGAAGCGCAGCAACATCTCGACAGGGTCGTAAACAGCGCAGCGAGATCGTGATTGAAGCGTACTATAAGCGTACTAGAAACGCCCAAGTCCAAAACTTAGGCACATGACGGCGCTTCTGCCGCGATTTGGAAGAATTTGGAGAAGCGCCATGATCGCCATGAGCGCAGCGGAAGAGCCGCCCAGTGGAATGGGGGTATTAGTAAGTAAATCTGTGATAGCTTTGTAAACAGTTTGGGCCATGGTCGTACCAAGATAATTGGTAATTAGGGTTATAAAACATTTTACTTTTGAATGAACTCAGCCTCAAGTTGTTTTACAACTCCGAGTCCTGGTTTCTCATTAGGATCAAAACTGCTATACTATCGGATTCTGTTATATGCGTAGATAAAAGAAAATACTGAATTTTCAAACTGATGCAGACATTATTTTCAGCAGATGGATCGGTGCCCTCTGTATTTAACCCTTTCTTTCATAAAAACGACTTTTCATGCATTTGCAAACAGAGTAGACCCAGATCAGGAGCCGTCTGATCAGGATCTACTCTGTTTGCTAATGAAATTTGATAGATCTGCTTCTTTAGTTTCTAAAATTTCTAAAAGGTCTCACGTTCCGTATTTCATTATAACTATTTTGGCTATGGATATTCAGTAGGTATTGGAATAAACATAGAACAGGGAAAGGGTTAAATCTTAACTTGATATAGAGACGCTTTTTGAAGCCCTTGCAACAAAGGACACACATTTCTCTCTGGTTGCGGAAAGCTGTTCCGAACCTTTCAACGCATTTGATAAGTAGTTACTTAACACTTTATCTCATGAATATACATGTAAGAAATAAAGACATTATGAATATTAATAAGGTGAATGTTATGACGTATAGACAAAGAAATCTTTAGTCATGGTAGTAACTACATATTCAGATATTTTTCCTTGAATAAGCATATAGAGAAGACCCAGGTAAGACGAATCCTTCTGCCCTTCAGGATCCGTCTGATCTGTGTTTTCTCCATTTGTATGAAGGTTAAAACACGTTTCTATCTGATAAAGGATCGACAGTAATAAACATCTCTTATTTAACTTCCATCCTGCTTTAAAGTACTACTTCTCTTAAAGACATAGACTATTATTGTTGTTGTACACATGTTTAAAAGTGAATCACAGGGATCAATCAGTGACCGAATCAGTGCGGACCTCTTCATTGGTGATGTGGTTTCAGTCTGACTGATGAGGCTTATTGTCCGGTAGTTCTTACACTGCTGAAGGTCTTCCTTTTTGGGAAGAGTTATGGCCACTTATTGTGTCCATGAATTGAGCCAGACCCTTCAGTTTTCCATATTGTTGTCAGTACATCTATTGTACGCCCACCACCTGCCTGCACTTTTCCGGTGGTTGTAGAATTCCACACAATACCCAGTACATCTATTCAGGATATTTTGTTCGTCATTGAGACATTTTCTTGACTTGTCCCTAACAGCTGTTGTCTTAGCTTGCTTCTCTGTGGTAAGTTCTTTCACCATGAGTAAATAATGTTGATGTCATTCTTGTCAGGCTGTTCTCTTTGTTGCTACAGCGGCTACCTATTCATTTATCTTTGGCCTCGTTCATCATGGCCTCGTTCATCATTGTCTGGACCCTACGGTTGACCCCTCTGTATCTCTGTCCCTGCTAGCTCAGTTTGCTTGTTCTTAGGGGTCCTTCATTTGTCGCACGTCTTACGTATCGGCGATGTGACCCAAGGTTTCTTGGTACGTCGCCATTTACCAAGAATCTTGCTATCAGTTACAGTCATTCTATCGTTGAACGATGTTGTGAACGTGTCAGTGTCCATCTCTCCAGCACCAGGAATGGTCATTGGAGCACATTTTCCACCTTTGTCTACTAGAAATGCTTGCAATATAATGGGATCTGTTGAGCTTTTCTGCGTCGCACTTGCTCCTGACGTGGTTAGGATGTTTGAGTTTTTTGTGGTGCAGGTTGTATGTTATCATCAATGAATAAACATATATGAGTCATGCAGGAAACACCACATACAACACACAGCTACCCGAACAGCACCACGACAAAAACAATAAATGTACATGCATATCAAAAGACACAAAGAGACGCACAAAGACATAACAAACACACAATATTGAGAGGATGGAAGAGCCGCTTTGGAACGGTCAGTGACAATAGTCATTGGGGGTTTAAACCGGTTTAACCGGGCGCCCAACCGCACACTTATTCCATCCCCACCCTAACACACAGTGTAAATAACATATCCCCTGTAACCTACAACAACCGCGATGGCAAATACAGTGGTAAATCACATGTAAAACGAAAACATATTCAAGTGAAACAAACTGACTCCACCTATCGCTAGTGTACTCAGTGATTGAACTGCAAACAGAGTAACGGTAGAAAAATGAATAAAGGGTACTACGACAAAAACGAGGTTGTTAAAAGATCCGACGTCCTACGTGCGATTCCAGATTTTAGAGGGCGTCTTCATAGAGTACTAAGCCTTTCCTATCGGCGTACATTAAAGAAGGCAGCGTGATCGCCAACTGTAAAATGGTTGACAACCAGACATGCGGTATGTTATAGTACTATAGGATCATATCCTACGGTTTGGATCATGGTGAGAATCGTAATTACTAGGAGATTATCTGGATCAACACTGATCGTAACGGTTTTGTCAATTTCAATAAAGGTGTTGAAAGAGTATTGAAAACTTGAAAAATGTTCTGACCAGTAACCTGTCTGTTTCAATACAAACTTTCGCTGTCTCCACTGTAGTAGGGTAGCATAAGTCTTCTCTCTTCTCCTTGCCGTCTCCTCGCCTCCTCACTCATCATCACCTCCTACTCACTGCCTCTTCGCCTCTTCATCGTATTCACTGTTTTTTTCCGTACCGTCGCAGTTAACTGCTCCTTCGTCTGGTGGTTGCAGGCCTCTTTCCCGTCCTTGGTGTACCAACACAGATACCCAAACTCTTCGGACCGACCACGCGATCCATTGCTGAAACTATTATTGATGGTCTGCTCTAGGACTGTAACGATACATTCTAGTATTCGATTTACTCGGAAATCACTTAATAAGAAATATACCGAAAACGCCGTCATTTCAAGGCACATATTGTTAATTTTCGTAGCACCCTTCGTATTATCCCACCGACACAAGATCACGGGATATTTTAACGACATTGATTGACAAGTCATAGGGTCGATATTTGAAGTTGGTTTTCCAAAAATCAAATGTTCATGATATATTGGGCGAGTTTAAAATGTGATTGAATTCATAATTAAATTCAATGAAAAGTAGTAAAGTCAAGCAAGAAAAGCCACACACAAAACGCCATCATCACCAAAACACTGACAGAAAGCAATTTATATAGTAATTTATACACATACACACACACATAAGTAGAAAGTCACATACAAGACCCAATCACCACCAACACATCGATAGACAGCATGTCACACACACACACACCATGCCTTGGCATGGTCAGTAGCAAAATCACCACTGGGGGTTAAACCGGTTTACGTACGTCCTAACCTCACACTTATCTCAGTCACCCTAGCTAAACAAACATTGTAAATAATATCCCCGCCGGACTTCCCTACAACATAGAAGACAGTAATCACAGTACAAAATGTAAAACATAGCATAACAACTGTGAAAGTCCGTCAACTATGTACTCAATGACTTTGCTGAAGACAGAGCAACTGCAGGGAAGTCGTTAAGGGCACGACGGGGAAAAGGTAATACATGAGTTTGGTAAGCTCATCCCATTTCTGGGTTTAAAAGTATACCATCATAGAGTACTACCCTCGGCCTGTTATCGTGCAAGCAAAGAGGTTATATATGAGAATTTCCCATTTTACGACATCCGAAAACTGTCTACATAAACAACATGTTCAGCAACAAGCAAACTGTTGAAATAGTTTCTCCTGCAAAATACACGTCGGCTGTGTGAAAAAACTTCGGTTTTCCGAAAACTTGATATGGAATGGAAACTATTTGCAAAATATGCCACTGTGGCATTGGGAAGCTTTCAAATTTAATATCTAATTGGTTGTCATCCTTACGACCGTGGTTTATAAATGCAATAAAAGAACTGAAAGTACTGACAACCACTGACTACAACATTGTGTTCATTAAACCCAATTATTGTACAGCTGCCGGGGTAAAATTCTTGATGAGGTTCATTTTGTTAGGAAAAAGACTATTGATGTAGATGGTAGAAGCCAGAAGCAAAGTTTATTTTTTCCCAGAAAATGTGGACATACTTGTACTCTTCAAATAGAATATTTCACTCTAAGTTACTAAGCACCTGCTACCTAGTAGTATTACCCACTACCTAGGTAACTGTTCTAGTCATGTGTGTTTTTAACCAGTATATTGCCACACCTAATCATTGTTGTGCCAAAATGTTCTGTCATTTGAATCCAATGTTCTTCGATCTTAAATATGTGTGTTTGTTTGTTTGTTTTTACTTTTGAGCAGTACCATTCCATATTGTTTTGATTTATTAAGCAAGTACTATAATCTATTCAGGATATTTGACTAATATTGTTGCCAGTTATCATTAAATTATACGTATTCATATTCAAGAATAATCATTCGTATTCGCCACCCTGTATTCGTGATACGTATCGTATTCGCCTATTGGTGTATTCTTTACAGCCCTAGTCGGCACAAGTCCAGCGATGCCACTTCTGATCCTTCCTAGTGTCAAATTGATACCTTAGTCAGGTCCCAATTGAAAACCAAAGTAATGATGTTGTTTTAAAAACAATAAGTGAACTAAAGAAGCAGACTGACACTATTAGGAATGAGTTGCGAAATATGAAACCTACATATGCTTCGGCCACTTCAAACAATCAACCAGCTGTGAATTCCCCGTCACTATCTCAAACTCCTGTCAAGGAGAGTAGCCACATTCCAAAGGGGAGAATGTCGATGTTTCACCACTAAAATGCATCTTTGAGAGACTATAGTGTTGACAATGTTCACGTATTTAGAGCTTTCCATGGAACAGCTCGATATAATTCATCCGTCAACATCTGGCATTAGGCGATTGCATTAGGTACAAGAAATACCACCATTGACATTGTTCGCAGCTTTGACAATGTAAAGGTAGTAAAGTCAAGCAGGAAAGGCCACATACAAAACGTCACCATCACCAAAACACCTACAGAAAGCATAGCAATTTATACTCATACACACACGTACAGTAGAAAGACACATACAAGACGCAATCACCACCAACACATCCATAGACATCATGTCACACACACACACACACACACACAACCAAATACACGCTGACACACGAGAAGAACACAGAAAACACCAACAAATACACGAGCACCATAGACAAACATGAACAAAACACAAGCGCAAAGAAACAAGACAAACAAAAATAAGGGTGACAAAGAGAGAACCGCCTTGGCACGATCAGTAGCAAAATCACCACTGGGGGTTTAAACCGGTTTACGGACGTCCTAACCTCACACTTATCTCAAAGTCACCCTAGCTAAATAAACATTTAATGTTGTGTTTATACCTGTGACTGGAAGACGCCAGTTTGGATAACGTAACAACAGAGACTTTGGAATAAATTGTAGGCCTATAAATGTGGAACAATTGGCACGAAAATGCATGAATGGTGGAGAGACAAACCATGAAACGGTTCTGTGTAGGCATCGTTTACCAGTTAAGTGCTGGTCGTGCGGAAATGTGGGTCACAAGCAGGATCACTGTTGGTCCTTTGAAAAGGGACACGGCCATGATGCCATACCATTGCCAAACTTTATGTCATCGAACATATGTTCAGAAGGGATTTAAATAGCATCCTGTTTAAGTAACCACTCTACCAGTAGCCATGAACTAAATGATTCATCTCCTAATCTAGGACAAAATAAAACTGGTTTTGTTATTGTCCATCTAAATATACAGGGTTTAAGTTCAAAAGCCAATGAGTTGAATATAATGATGGTATTTAATAGGATAGATATATTTGGTTAAACTGAAACTAAACTTAGTGCTGTTTCCTTGTGTTGCTGTTCGGGCGACTGTTTGTTCTGTATGTCGTGTTTCCTGCATGACTCATTTTTGTACTTTTAGTGCTTGTGTTGCTGTTCGGGCGACTGTTTGTTCTGTTTGTGGTGTTTCCTGCATGACTCATTTTTGTACTTTTAGTGCAATTCATCCTACGCAATGTTTTCACTTAAAAGGTTTCAGCTGCCTTTTCGTAGAGACCGAACAGAAAATAGAGGGATTCTAGTTTATGTAAGAAATAACTTAAATTGCATTCGACGAGAGGGTCTAGCAAATGTTGCTTTGGAAAATATATTATTTATCGACAGCCGGTTGCTCAATCATTATGGAAATATGTTTTTGAAACCAATAGTTGGGCATCCAATTGAGGAAAATGTGTCGAGCCATGGCATGAAATAGTAGAATTTGGCATGCACTGGATATGTAATGTTTGATGTCTGAGTAATCAGAAACTGCCCCATGCCACCTGAAATTTTGCCCTTGTTTCTCTTAATTGGGTCAAAGGTCAACTAAGTGCATATTTTATATACAAAATTTGAGAAATCATTATATCTTGACCAATTTTAGGTGTAAAATAACAAACATGGTACCAAAATGAAGGTTAAACACAGGCCTTTAATTTGCACTTACTTTGTGTAAATATATTATTTGAATATTCATGAATATTAATGAGAACATCAAAAAACCAGTAAAAAATCTTTAAAACCAACATATAACGATGATACATGATGTCATGTCTTCGTCATTATTGCTATTTAACAAAAATAAATTACGTTAAAATAAAGGTTAGACAGACAGCTACTGAAAACAAAACTGTATACAGTAATACCAGCTATATATTATGCACAGATACTTCTTAAAGTAAAGTGGGTGGGGTAAATAAACACCTAAACAAAACTTTCAGTTCTGTTTAAAGTAACTGACTAATTCACTATATTTTCATGGATATTTTCTTGGTTGGTACAATTAACACCATCGCAAAGGATATATAATGTTTGATGTCTGAGTAATCAGAAATTGCGCCATGCCACCTGAAAATTTGCCCTTGTTTCTCTTAATTAGGTCAAAGGTCAACTAAGTGCATATTTTATATACCATATTTGAGAAATTGATATATCTTTATCAATTTTAGATGTAAAATAACAAACATGGTATCAAAATGAAGGTTAAACATCGGCCTTTAATTTGCACTAACGTTTTGTAAAATATATTGTTTGAATATTCATGAATATTAATGAGAACATAAAAAACAGTAAAAAATCATTAAAATCAACATAAAACGATGATACATGTCATGTCTTCGTCATTATTTCTATTTAACAAATATAAATTACGTTAAAATAAAGGTTAGACAGACAGCTACTGAAAAAACTGTATGCAGTCATACCAGCTATATATTATTCACACATACTTCTTAAAGTAAAGTGGGTGAGGTAAATGAACACCTAAACAAAATGTTCAGTTCTGTTTAAAGTAACTAATTACTTCACTATATTTTTATGGATATTTTCTTGGTTGGTACAATTAACACCATCGCAAACACATGTTAGTGTGTTTGGAAACTACTTTGAAGCATTTACAGCGAATAGATTTGCACTTCTTGGTTTTTCACCCATAACTTGTTCAATGCAAGCATCAAGTGCAGTTGGTACATTTCCAAACCACTTATAAAGGTTCAACACCATCGTGCTATGCGTTAGTATCAATAACATAAATGTCTGTATCCATTAGCTCAGATCCATACAGCAGCTTAACAGTTTGCTCTTGAAAGTTTCAGTTCTAGTACATCCTTTGTTGGTGGAACCAGTTCAAGTGTTTTCTCTACCTTAACCATATTGTGAAATTCTTGCATCATCTATGGGTTCTCCGTTCAGACACCATACATCAAACATCAAACGTTTGTGCTTTGTCTAGTCGTGCATCTCTTCAAATATCTGAAAGCAGATCGGACATGTAAAATATTTCTTCCAACAGGTCTTCTTTCCAAATCTAGTGAAAGCAAGGGTTATGTTACATCCAGTTATTTCATGATACCCTGGCATGTTCCGGCAGACATCTTGAGATAACTTGCGGAAAATACAATTTTGTTTTTCCCAGCCATTATTCAGACTTCAGTGCCTAAAGGTCCAAGATGGTATACATGTATCAGTACAAGCAGTACATCAAAATCTTGGCATTTGACAACTATCCAGCATTGGCCCCTTTCAAGCAGCATCCAAGCCATGTATCCACCTCGTCATGATTTGATGGCAGATGGGACAATTCATGTCTGCACATGTCTTGAATGACGTTATTCAAGCGTATCTGTTGAATACTGCAATACTAGTATACTACATCAACTCTGTGTTTGTGTCTTCTGCTTCTTATTTTGTCATGCTTTGCCGCTTTAAAGCAGCCATACTCGCACCATTGTGATATGCACATAGGTGAGGGAGGGTCCAACGTGCAAGTTAAAATAACAGGTTAAAACATTGCAAACAGAAGAAGAGTACATGACATCTAAAATCTTAACCTGGACAGTTGGGAGCTATCACTTGATGTTATGGTAGCTTATTCCAGATGATGTTGACAGCAGAGTGGAAGAAATATTCCCTCGGGAAAATGGTCCTGCAAAACCTTGGAACGAATCATAAGGAATGACCTCTTGTAGGTGCACCGTAAGGGAGTCAGAAGGTTGGGCGTCAGCTGCAACAAATCATTTACAAACCTATAGAACATCACGGCCTTTACTTGTTTCTGCTTCTGTTTGAGCAAATCGTATTGAACATGGCACCAATATCTCTACGTTGGATCGTCTCCATATGCGTTGTCATGGCCTTGGTGTGTTGATCCAAAACAAAAGATGTGCACTCAACCTGCAGACTGATCAGGAGTTTGTAACATGCCTCCTTGGTTGACTTTTGAGAGGTTCCAAGGTTCCTGCTTAGAACGAATATGACCATATCGACTCGGGGTGTTCAAGACAATTTCAAAGACAGTTATGTCCCAAGTTATTTTGCCCTCTTTGTAGTCTTCCGTTTCATGCTACGGACAGTATAACTAGTCTCTATGTTGTTGGTGATAAGCAGGACCTAGCACTTCTCTGCATTGAACCTAGTCTCTTCCCTTTTCTACAGACTGCCAAAGTCATTCTGGAAGACGTCTGCATCTTCTATTGACTCGGCACAAAATTGAGGCATCAGCAAAGAGTCGACATGAAGAGTGTGATCATCATTGCATTCAAGGGAAAAGAAAGGACTGAGAACAGCATATTGATGAACACTTGATGCTATCGGTACTGACTCAGAGGAAACACCCTCCAGCGTGATTTGTTGGCTGTTGGATACAATCAAGCATTTTGCATTACACATCATAGTGTTGGAGCTTAAGAAGAAGGTATCTGTAAGACACTTTGTAAAACGTTTGCGTCAATCTGATAGGATTGGTCCAGACTTGACCCAAGGTCATTGTCCATGCTGATTGATTAGTTGTGTCTCACAGAAGCGCTGCTTCCGGAATCAATGCTGGTATGGGTTGATGATGTAATGGTAAAACCAGGTTACTGTGTATGATGTATTCTAGAATCTTACATGTGACAGAATTTAGGGACACAGGCCAATAGTTTGAAGGGGTTATTCTTGACCATTGTCTTGTATATATGATTAACATGAAATCTTCCAGTCACTGGGGACTTTATCCTGGTCGTAAGGCCTGGAAGATCAGAACAAGAGCAGGAGCCAGTGAATGTGCCATCTCTTTCAAGAACCTTGATAAGATGGTGTCTGGACAGGTAGCTTTGTGGAGATTAAGGCCATTAAGAAGCTTGCAGACATGAATAGGAAGGGCATTCGAATAAGGATACTCTCAAACGGCACAAATGAGAGATAGGACCTCATGTGTAAAGACAGAAAATTACTGGTTCAGTATTTTAACTTTGATTTGTGTATCAACATTGTTAATGGCACCATTTTTCAGTGGTGCTATTCCTGAGCTGTCACATTTCTTGCCTTGCTCCTAACAAAAGTGTAAAGCTTCTTACAGCTGGTATCTGTCACTAAGTCAATCACATACCCATCATGAGCTTGAGCTTCCTTGCACTTCTGTTCAAGTTTTCTGTAGCCCCTTGTATATGCGCCAGTCCTTCTGTACCTTGGTCCTCAGCACTATTTGTACGCACATTTCTTCTTTCGTGAGAAACAGCGGTTGATTGAGTTGCACCATGGCTGGCTGAAAGTGGATGTCAACTCAGAAGGGACCACTGAATATATCACATAGAGTACAGATTCGAAAAGGGACTGATTTTCCAAGTGTGCTGCAAACTCAGCCATTTTGATCGCCATAGAACATGTATTAGCCTCTTTCGAAGGGTGGACAAGATGTGGGGTAGGCTTCCTTCGTGAAGGAAAGATATGTTTGTCAGCACTCTGACATACTCACTTATTCCAGGTATTGAGGTATATCTGATAACTAGTGATTGCTTGTAGCAATAACATATAGATTGTTGTCATCACGGATAGGGAAGGTTACTCATAGCCAGCGGCACTGAATATGCCTATGAGTTCATTGTTGAGTTAGAGTGGGTACCTATGGCCAGTAACTGTTAAAATGGCCAATCAATATCCGGGATATTCATGTCCCCACAAATGTAGAAAGGGTTTTGTCATGGGTACTGCTGGTGTAGGTGAAATATTTAAATGCATTATGTAAAAACATCGCCATACTCACCAGGAGCTATGGTGTTTCAATCGCTAAGCTAATGATACAAACAGCTAATATTAGACATAGTGTACAATAAAACATACCAATATAACACTGAGATTATGGCAATAAGAGACTAATCTTCTGGCGTTTCTTTATCATCTCTAAATGATATATCTGCGTGAAGAGGTACTATAACGTCCACAGATTTGCATCAAAGTATATATATATATTGTATGATAATGTACCGTACATGTATTTAAAACGATATTTTCCGAACTTGCAATCATCACAGGTCACTTAAAACTTTCTGAAATGCACCATAAATAGTTCTATACTTACTGTGGAGACATTGCTAAGAAATTAAATGCAAAAAAGTATTGAACTTGTCAAAATTACGGCTATGTTATACTATATAGAGATTTTATTACATTTTTGCACTCAGTTGACCTTTGACCTAGTTTCTGACCTTTAAAGAGGGTTTTGGCAGTGGCATGGGCCAAAACCATAAATGATTAGTATCTGGCAACACAATTATGGTATTCAAACATTTCTACTAAAAAATGCCATGGACCTCGAAAAATAAGCGACTTTTTGCACATCGGATTGCCAACTACAATATAGAAAAGTGTCAGCTTGAAGACAGAGACATTGTTATTTTAGGAGATTTTAAAAGAGATCTAATGAATGGTCGTATAAAATTTGAATGGTCCAATTTCATATCTTCCCTTGGTATCGCACAGTTAATTACTAGTCTAACCAGAGAATCCAACATTATTATGTATCTCCCATTTATGGGGAGACATATTGTGTTTGCCAGAGTTGTCCGTCTGTCTGTCCGTCCGTCCGTATGACTGTCTCTTCATCACAAACTTGTGTCGCGCGTATCTCTGAAACCAGTTGGGCTATTCACAGGATTGTTCACTAGCATGAGTTGTTCTGCAGTTTGAGTTTTTAAATTGTCTCCCCCTGTTAACTATGGAGTTACTGCCCCTGATGACTTAAAATTAGACAAACTTTACTTAGTGTCGTGCATATCTCTGAAACCACTAGGGCTACAGTCACCAAGCTTTACAGGAATGTTGACCAGCATGAGTTGTTGTGCACCTGTGATTTTTGAATTGTCTCCCCCTGATAACTTTGGAGTTATTGCCCCTGATATGATTACTTAAAATTAGAGAAACTTTGTGTCATGCATATCTTTAAAACCAATAGGGCTAGAGTCACCAAACTTCACTGGAATGTTCACCAGCATGATTTGTTGTACATCTGGGTTTTGAATTGTCTCCCCTGATAACTTTGGAGTTCCTGCCCCTTATGACTTAAAATAAGAGAAACTTTACTTTGTACCACGTGTATCTCTGAAACCACTAGTACTAGAGTCACCAAACTTCACAGGAATGTTGCCCCCCCCCCCCCTGACAACGTTAGGTTTCTGCCCCTGAAGACTTAAACATTAGACCCTGATAAGTTTGGAGTTACAGACATTACACTTGTGTACTGGAAAGAGGAGGGAGGGGGAGACATCTTTTTTGTGACAAAAACAAACCTCTAGTTGATCATGTTTATTCTAATAATCCGCAAAATATCATCAGGACATCAATTCCAAAACGTGCCTGAAGTGATCACTTTTCAATCTTTTGTTCAAGAAAAATCAACAGCAAATGATACAAAAGAACCATCAATTCATAAAATACAGGTATTTTAAGTATTGTAAGGAGGACGATTTTGTGACATCACAAATGTAGACTGGGGTTGTTTAATGCAAAAATGAAATGTTAATGAAGTACTTAATTCTTTTATAGAACATTATCTGTTATTACTGATAAGCATGCACCTTTAAGGCAACACATAGTTAAAACGTCACATCAACCTGATTGGTTAAATGGATGTATTATTGACGCTATGAAAGGCAAATTTAAGGCAAGACTTGATCTAAATAAGTATAGGATATATAGAAATAAAGTTGCTTACTTAATAAATGTTGAAAAAAGGCATCATACCAAAACAAAATGACCAAGGGCCAAAATGACCCATCCACTGTTTGGAAGATATTTAAAGAATGTAGAGCGCCAAGTGATGACAATTCTTCTGTCCACAGTTTAAATATAAATGGCGTAGATATTAAATATGTCAAATGAATTTAATACATTTTTACAAATATTGCTAAAACCCTGAAAGAGAATATTCCTTCCTGTGATTTAAGAACTGTTAAATACTTTGTAAATCAACATTTTCCAATGCCGATGTTTTTAATATTCCACTAGTAAATAAATAAAAAGTAAGCAAAATGAGCTGGACTTGATTAACTTGGTCCAAGGCTGTTGAAATTGTCGGAAAATATAATTTATCCCATTGTTTTTTTTATATTATTAATCTAAGTATATCGCAAAGTGTATTTCCATATATATGGAATTCCTCGAAGGTGATTCCTTTATTCAAAGCTGGTCCTAAATATGATAAATAATTACATACCTATATCTATACTTCCCACCCTATCGAAACTTATTGAGAAACATGTTCATGGCACCCTTGTTAATAATTTGAATCACTACAATCTTATCGTCCAAACACAAAATGGTTTCAGGAAAAATCAGAGCTATGAAACGGCTCTAGTGCACATAATTGATAAATGGTTGAAGGCAGTAAACGATGGTTTTATTGTTGGTGTTGTTATGGTAGATTATAAACAAGAGCTGACACAGTCACGTGACAAATGCCCCCCAAAAGGGTCGCCTGTGACCTTGACCTTTGACCCATGGACCAGGGAGTTGACACATCGTCTTTGTGTGGTGAACATTTGTGCCAGGTTACTTTGAAATCCATTCACAGATAATCAAGTAATTGTACCCTGTGACCTTGACCTCTGACATATGGACCAGGGAGCTCAACGCGACACATCGTCTTTGTCTGGTGAACACCTGTGCCAAGTTATATTGAAATCCATGGATAGATAAAGAAGTTACAGACCGGACACGAAATTTGTAACAAAGTAATTGTACCATGTGACCTTGACCTTTGACCCATGGCCCAGGGAGTTGAAAGGGACACATCATCTTTGTCTGGTGAACATTTGTGCCAAATCATATTGAAATCCATTGATATATAAAGAAGTTACAGACCGGACACGAAATTTGTGACAAAGTAATTGTACCCTGTGATCTTGACCTTTGACCCATGGACAGGGAGTTGAAAGCGACACATCATCTTTGTCTGGTGAACATTTGTGCCAAATCATATTGAAATCCATTGATATATAAAGAAGGTACAGACCGGACACGGAATTTGTAAAAAAGTAATTGTACCCTGTGACCTTGACCTTTGACCCATGGACCTGGGAGTTGAACGCGACACATCGTCTTTGTGTGGTGTACATTTGTGCCAAGTTATATTGAAATCCATTGATAGATAACGAAGTTACAGGCCGGACACGAATTCTGTTACAACGTGATTGTACCATGTGACCTTGACCTTTGACTCATGGACCTGGGAGTTAAACGTGACACATCGTCTTTGTGTGGTGTACATTTGTGCCAAGTTATATTGAAATCCATTGATAGATAACGAAGCTACAGGCCGGACACGAATTCTGTTACAACGTGATTGTACCATGTGACCGTGACCTTTGACTCATGGACCTGGGAGTTAAACGTGACACATCGTCTTTGTGTGGTGAACATTTGTGCCAGGTTATTTTGAAATCCATTCACAGATAAAGAAGTTATAGAAGGGACACGAAATTTGGGACGGACGGAAGGACGGACAATGCGATTACTATATGCCCGCCGTTGGGGGCATAAAAACTGTCGATCTTGTTGACCATACTATTCTGTTGAAAAAACTAGCGTTATACAAATGTTCTCAAATTGCAATTGAATGGTTTAAATCATACCTAAGTGGAGGAAAGCAAATGGTAAGTCTAAATGGTATTATGTCCTTAGAGTAAAATGTATGCTGTGGTGTTCCTCAGGGATATATCCTAGGACCGTTGTTATTTTTTATACTTATCAATGATCTCCTTGTTTCACTTTCAAATGAAATCGACAACACTGACATTAATGCAGACGATACAACTATATCTAGGGTTCATAGATCAAACCCCCACGCTAGAAGCCAATTTGCAGACGTGTTAAAATCTACTAGAAACTTGGTGTCGAACAAATGGAATGGTCCTTAGTAATGATAAGACAAAATCATTAATGATTACAACTCCCCACAAAAGAGTCAAGTTTCAAGATACATGTACTTCATTCAATCACATTAAAAACATTAAAAACATACCACTGATCATATCAAAAGGGGGAACTTGTTGGGCGTGCATATAAATGAAAATCTGACATGCGACAACCATATTAATAAAATAAAAAGAAAATATCAACTAATATATGGCTGCTATCTCGAATTAAAATGTACCTTCCTCTTCATGCTAAACTTTTATTTTATAAAGCCTACATTCAGCCACATTTAGATTAGAGCATGCAAACTCATTCTCGGAAATGACTATTTGTCATTACCGCACGCAATGGGGAAAACGAGTTCTCTGAATTTTAATGAAAGAATTATTCTGCAAAAGGCTAAATGTATGTACAAGGTCTCGGTTGGACTAGTGCCAGACTACCTTCATAATATGTTTGATAAAGAACACAATGTGTACGCCAGTTTACGATTTTCATGTCATGGCAATTATAAATTCCTAGACCAAAGTTAGAACAATGTAAAGAAAGTATGTCTTATTCAGGACTTTCAGTATGGAATATAATACTATTCGATGTATGAATACTATTGATAATTTCACTACAAACTTCATTCGGTGGCTTTATTTGGTGGTGTTGTTAGGGGGGGTTGGATGTGGTGTTTCCTGCATGACTCATACTTGTACTTTTAGATCTCGGAGAAAATGATATCAATAAGACATCGATAATTTGCCCAGTAATACATCCCTCCACCTCACTGACACCATTGACTTACCAATTCCATACTATGCCTTTAAAATGATTCCTGTAGCTAGACTAGTGTTAACCCTCACATTTTGAAGGGTCGTTGGAAAGTTAAATGGCTTAAATCTAGATAGGATACAAAAATTAGCTTCTATATATGTTTGTGACATTTGCCTTGACCTCAAGCTTTCAGTGTTCGAATCTGTCGTCTTTTTATCCTTAGTTTACATAGGGTTACTCGATATATAATAAGGATCCTAATTGCGTGACACTGCTATTGCACTAAGAAAATTTTTTTATTTTTTATTAACTGTGGCAGTTTACAAATTAATGCACATTGTCAAGACAAATTGCGATTTTCCTATGCCAACTGCATTTGTTTTTAAATTGTTTCTTAAATATTTTCGTCTGCGATAACGAAAGCGTTTTTCTTTCACCCATAATTTTGCAGTGGGGGACCAGATCAGACTCCGGATTTTTTAGAGTCTGATCTTGCCCCAAATCGTGACATACTCCTCGTTGCCCGGGCTTCATAGTATTTGTTTGCGACAAAGTAGCGCTTTCGCAGACTGTAAATGAATTGTTGCTTTGTTTAATGTGTTGGTACATTGTATGAGATTCTTTTAATCGAGGACCTCAGGGAAGATAAGTCTTCAGACTAATTGAATTACCCTCGTTAAATAAAGTCTTTCATTCATTCTGAAGTCAGATTGGTCTCTCCTGTTGTCAGGTTGGTCTTTCCTAGACTAGTGTCATCTTTGCCTCTCCTGTGTCACCGTGGTCCTTCTTGGTGTCATCTTTGTTTCGTCTATTCTTCAAAGGAATTAAAGAAACATTGATTATTGCTGAAAATGCCAAAACATCAATAAGCATACAATAATACCCAAACAATACCAACAACTATATATAACAAAACCTCATAAAATCCAAAACAAAACAATACTAACACCACTAACAATACTAATCACAAACAAATCGTATCGAATAAAGTCTGGGCTGACCGATCAATCTCTAAACACGCGGGATGTGATATAACATATAAAAACCAAACATATCAAACTATCCTAAATCTAACTATCACTAATCTGCAAACGCTCCGGAAGTAGGAGATCCTTTGAAAGCAAAAGCAGCAAGGCAAACTGAGAAATTATAGACTTTTTATTGAGTTCGTTCATGAGCAGTTATCAAAAGACATACTAATTGACCTGCACGCACCCGTTGTGCACAATTCTCAATCTAAATACTGGCTTTCCTTATGGTCATTCATCTAGATTATTGTGGCCACTATTGCCGTAGTCTTTTTGTCGTAGTCTCCGGCATGATTCCTCTCCGCACTGACCCCGTCATGTCCACCCATACGGGTACTGTATAACACCATCTCCTACCGGAGATGCTAAAATCAATCCAATGAAAACAATTACAGATGAAAGAGTATTTCCTCTTCAGACATGAACACGTGAAATAGTATGGTGGGCGACAACCAGACAAAGGAAGTACATTATAATTCAATATATACACCGAACACTACCAAATACGGTAGATCAAGAGAAAAGGCAACCTGTGGGAGCCTCCTGATCAAGGTCTGCAGTGATTGTTTTATAAATCATTTTCAAAGCTGCATATGTAAGCACGAATATACATACATTATAGTTACACAGACCGAATTGGCTTTGTTGGTACAATGTTAGCGTTTAATTTAACAAATTGGGCTTTATCCTGATATGCCCTTTTCAAGACGATTGGTCGGGAACAGATGCTCGGACTCTGGTCAAGATCCATGATGTTTGTCACAGGTTAATCCTTTACTGTACTGAACGAATGTTCATGTATCATTATTATCAGAAATATTAATTAGAATGGCATAATAAGACATGAAAGTTTTGCCAAAGCAGAAAATGTAGAATCAGATCTATATCAGTTCATAAGCAAACAGGGCTGACCCTGATCAGACGGTATTTGTGTCGTCTGATCTGGATCTACTCTCTTTGCAACGGTCTTGGAAAGGCGTATATATGGATTAACGGGGTTAATTCAGTAACACCTGTATATAGCAACCACTTAAACGTAAATATAGGACTCTGTAAGAGTATGCGGAACGAAAGAAATTAAGACAGGGTCCCACGGAGATTTCTGCATAACTTACACCCTGCATTGAACTCAGAAGTCCAGATAATATGCGTAAATTTAAACAATTTTCAAGATCCTCCAAACACTTTGTTATGACCAATCTTTTAAATCGTCTCGAACAGACGATTCTAAAGAGTGGTCACAACATAGGTTTTGGTGGGGAAATGTCGATTTTAGGAAAAGAATACGCACCCTTAGTTGTTGCTCTGGAGCTTAATTCAGAATTAAACCCTTTCCTTCATATTAACGTGTTTTAATGCATTTGCAAACAGTGTAGACCCAGATCAGATGGCTCCAAGTGGTGCCATCTGATCAGGGTCTGTTCTGTTTGCTAATGGTATTTGAAAGATCTGTTTCTTTAGTTTCTAAAATGGCTACAATGTTCCACCTTTCATATTTCATTATAACTGTTTGCCATGAATATACAGTAAGTATTGGCATTTGGAATAAACACAGAACAAGGAAAGGGTTAAACAATACATCATTGTATAGAAGTTTTACTGCAGTTGTTTGGATGTTTCTTTAGATATTAACAAATAATAATAAGGCTGACATTTTAAACGTATGCTGCCTTACACTGAGGTTCAACACACAATGCTTATGTCCTTCAATATACAGCATTCTGTCATGTTCGCCCGGAGAGAGAGTATGAAATACAAGCAATACGTGAGTATTCTAATATGCATGTACAACGAGAATCCTGATTGCACGTAGATGCAAAAGTTGTTAACGTTCAAACAACTCGTAATTCGGAGCAGAGCAAGGGAGATAATCCTTTACTAAACTTATTTAATTACTTGTCTTAGTTACTTCCATTCTAGTTCTTATTTATGTCCATAAATCTAAGTTCAGTAACGATAAAAACAATCCAGTTCGCCAGCAGCAGTTGCAAATTTGATCTTGCAGATACTTAACAATGCAATACTAATAAATTAGTTTGGAAATCATTATTGGGATACTCCGCCCTGGCAGCAGTGAACTATAGTGTTATATATATGTGTGGAGTACTTTTAGTGATAACCGCCCAACACCCAGAAAGATGCGTGTTTAACCCTTCGCTTGCTTTTCACGTCAATATATACGTACCTGTAAATAGTGAAGACCCAGATGAGACAGCTCCTGCAGGAGCTGTCTCATCAGGGTCTGCACTATTTACAAGTTGATCGTGCAACCAGTGCACTCCACAGCAGTGATTACACAACGCAATAATTGTACACAGTGAAGATATATGTAATTATACAACAAGGCATGGGCAAAGAAGGAGAAATCTGTTTTAAAATTCAGCAAGCGAAGGGTTAAGGAAGGCCGTGAACACCTGACAGAGATACAAACAATCCTGTTTAACATGTTGAACTCACTGCTGGCTGTTTATTTGATGCAAGCAGTGTATACGCATTAACCCTTTCCCTGTTCTGTATTTAGGCAAATTTTCAGTACCTAATGAGTATTCATTAACAAAATAGTTATAAAGAATATATGGACGGTGGAACATTGTTGACATTTTAGAAAGTAAAGAAACAGATCTGTCAAATTCTGTTAGCAAACAGAGCAGACCCTGATCAGACGGCTCCTCTAGGAGCCGTCTGATATGGGTCTACTCTGTTTGCAAATGCGTGAAAACACATTTATATGAGGGAAAGGGTTAATGCACGATCGTGTGTTTGAATCTTGAACTTACTTCGAGTTAGACTATCGCTTCAAGTTGCGGGTTCACATTTAACCATTTCCCCCATATAAACATGTTTTAACACATTTGCAAACAGAGTAGAACCAGATTAGACGGTTCCTATAGGATCCATCTGATCACGGTCTGCTCTGTCTACATATGAAATTATAATAGGCTCGACTCTACAGTTTCTACCAATACCAAAACAAGCCTATCTACAAATGCCATTATAAAACTTCAGTTAATAAATATTCACGGTGTCATTATTTCTTACATGAATTATGTAACAAGGAAAGGGTTAATGCCTTTTGAACTGAATGTTGGCTGTATATTCCCGGCTGACAGTATTCACATTAGCCCATTGCCTTATAGGCTATCTTTTAGATACAACCTCTTTGAATTAATCTCCCGAAAAGGAGCATTAATTAGAGAAAAGGAAAATTTTTAGAATTTTGTAGTTTGAAACCATTGTGATAAATAGAGCATTTGCTCCTATAGGAGCAAATGCTCTATTTACCACAATGGTTTCACAAAGTGACTTATAGAGTCGTCAAAAGTCGTCAATATGAGGGAAAGGGTTAACCGTGCGTCTGAATGTTCAACTCACCACCAGTTCTGCTCTCATATTCAACTCACTGACGGTTGTGGTTTCGTTACCGGTTATGTATTCACATGCAAAAGTGCATCTCTAAAACTCACTGAAAAACGTAATACAGTAAAACCTCTCTAAACCGGTAGAGATTATAAGATACATTTAGGTAAGTAGTTGCTTAATACAGGGTGAAAGCCACGCAGGAAGCTCCGAGAGGAGCTGTCTGTATGTCTTTCTCCTTACATTAAGCTGCCACCTATCTCCAAGATCTAAATTTATACCAACTTTAACGTCCGGTTTAGATAGGTTTAACTGTATATTTAATACACAATGTAGCTAAAATATTTTTTAAAAAAATGGTAGTTTTTATTTGTTTACTTGAACCGATATATTCAAGAAGCAATTTTATTGTCACATACTTTCCCAACGGAAACAATATTCTGAAGAGCTTGGTACCCTATAGTTCGGCGTTCGGCGAACTTTTTATGTCGTCTAATGAGAGTTGAACCAAGTTTAAATCAACAAATAAAAGGATGCGATATAAAATTTATATCATCTGCAAAGACTTTTAACCTGTGGAAATCAATTTTCAGACGATCGTAATTTGAGTCGACTCTTATCCCACAAACTCACATTTGCAAACAGATCGGCACTCAAACTATTCAGCAGTTTCTCAATTACAATAGAACACCTCCTAATGCGACCACTTAATGAATAATCATATCTGCCTTTATTAGCAGGTGGATGCTTAATGCAGGACACCGGTAATGCAGAAAATGTTTGCATTACTTTTGTCCTACATTAAGCGACCACCTGCATCTAGCACCCAGAATTATACCTCTTTTAGGTGGTGGCATTAGCGGGGTTTACTGAAGTTAATGAATTCTGACACAGTCAAAATTAAACTGATTTTATTGTAAGCAGACATTCGTCCTTTACCTCGGTGCATGTAAGGGTTAAGATTCGTTTTACGATTTGGCACGCGCGTCCTTCATGCAATACAATGTATTTTAACTCGTTCCCTCCTAGTAACGCATGTTGACGTTTCTGTAAAATGTATTTGAAACCATTGTGATGAATAAAGTATTTGCCCCATAATAGCAAATGCTATATTTAACACAATGGTTTCAAAGCTACGCAATTCTAAAACAAATCATTTTCCCTAGTAAATGCTCCTTTTCGGTAGATTTATTCAAAGTAGTTGGGTCTTAAATAATCTAGGAGGGATTGAGTTAATAAAAGCACGCATAAGGGTCCATGCTTATAAAGCTTTTAGTTGAGTCTGAGTTTCGTTCCCAAGCTTTTGATTGGTCAGATTTGAGTTCTCAAGCTTTTGATTGGTCAGATTTGAGCCTTTGGCTCAAATCTGACCAATCAAAAGCTTGAGAACGATCTCAGGCTCAACTAAAAGCTTTATAAGCATAGACCCAGACTTTGAATCTTATTACATATTATATAATATCGTTAGTTGTGTCGTAAACGTTTACTCTATGATGAAGATAATCACATTTCTGTTTTGCCCATTATTAACTTTTATTGAGGTTGTATTTAATTTATGGATAAAACATATACAATAACACATGTCTATATACTTATGTATCACTATGATGTAAATGTTTCCTCGACCCATTAACCCATGAATATTCATATAAGAAATAATGTCATTATGAATATTAATTATGACATATACACACAGTCGTGTTCAGAAATGGCAGAAGCGGTAGAATCATATGTACAGTAGAACCCCGCTAATGCGACCACTGAATGCGACCATTTAATGCGACCACTTAAACAAATATGGCTGTTTTCATAAGCATGTGGTTGCTTAATGCAGGACGAAAGTTATGCAGAAAGTTTTCTGCATAACTTTCGTCCTGCATTAAGAAATCACCTGCCCTTGCCACTGTGAATTATGCCCCTTTTTGGTGGTCGCATTAGTGGCGTTTTACTGTCATATTGTTCATAAGCAAACATAGCTGTCCCTAATGAGATGGCTCTTACAAGGGCCGCTTGACCTGGTCTACTACAGTTGCCAATGCGTTAGCTCATTCCCTCTTAGACTTTTTTTCACCCAATCTCTTTGAATTAAGTTACCGAAAAGGCACATTGACTATAGAAAAGAAGAATTTTAGAATTATGTAGTTTTGAAACCATTGTGATAAATAGAGCATTTTGCTCCCATGGATTATTACAACTGTTTCAAACAATGAGGCGCAAAAATGCGTCAGTAGAGAAGAATGGGTTAAAAGACGTAGATATGTAGTAAATGGTTAATATAATTGTGATTCTCATCGTGGAATACTATTATTGCTTAGTGTAGACCAGGACCTAGCTGTGTTGAACCCTAATGTTCACACAAACGAAATTGTACATACACTTCACAAATGTTTAAAAGCTCCCGTTTTGAACCTAAACCTCTGTTGGAGCAAAGAGGAATTTCACATTTTACTCCATGAATATCAATGTAAGAAATAATAGCATCATGAATATTAGTTAGATTATTTGTTCTAATATGACATCATCATGGACACTGGAACTTTTGGCCCTGACAGAAATTGTAGAATCATATCTATATTATAACATAAGGAAGCATAGCAGACATTGATCAGATGGCTCCTAAATGTGCCGTCTAATCTGGGTCTATTTCTTTTGCAAAAACATAGAAAGGTGGTCTATGGTGTAAAGCGTTAATAACATGACATCCGCAAACAATCAATGCATACTAGTTTAGTATGTGAAAAATGTCTACAAAATATAACATTGTTTCGGGAGAGCGCAAGAATATATAAACACCAGTCAGGTGATGAAATCACGTGAGTATAATATAAATGACAGTATTCTCCCAGTGACATTTACTTAACATATAAAGAAGTGGGAGTCTTATGGCCTAATGAAGGCAATTAGGTAATCACGCCTAAATATATATAACTGAAGCAAATCTGCGATTGGTCAATACGATAAAAAGCGTGTCAGGAGTTTTGACTACTTTGCCCACTGAAAATATTTTTAACCATTTCCCTGATAGATAAAGCAACTGCATAGCCCTATCGGTACGACATTCCCGTTCGTGTTCCATATATGTACGTAACGTATCATAAAAATCATGTATTAGACATTTGCCCTGAAATATCATGAGAAAGCATCTGCTTATTTAAAAACACTCAGTTAGATCGGCGTTTATTTTGATGAAATAATTGTGTCAGGATGAGCAGTGTTCGGGTGTGGTAAGGGATGAATATGAACTGTAGCAAGTTACATTGCCACTATAATCTTGAATATGTAATGTGCAAAGAATACACTGAAACCTTCTGGAATAAATACAGAAACAGGTGTGCATTGTATCTTCCATTTTATGAATACATATATGAAATAGATTCATAGCAACCAGTAAATGAAATTGAATAAATATGTTATGGCTGATATACTGTTAACCCATTCCCTCATATTGACGACTTTCGATGACTCCGTAAAAATCTCTTTTTGAAACCATTGTGATAAATAGAGCATTTTCTCCTTTAGGAGCAAATGCTCTATTTATCACAATGGTTTCGAATTACAATATTCTAAAGTTTTCCTTTTCTCTAGTTCATGCTCCTTTTCGGTAGATTAATAAATCTATCGAAAAGGAGCATGAACTAGAGAAATAATTGTATCTAAAAATAGCCCATGATGTAATGGGTAAATTGGATGAGACCAAATACAGTAAACACCTCTCAACCGGAATTCTAGTAGAGAATAATTTAGATACTTTAGATAGATGGCCGACTAATGCAGGATGAAAGTCATGCAGAACGCTCCTAGAGGAGCACTTTGCATGAATTTCACCCTGCATTAAGCTGTCACCTGTCTCCATGACCGAAAACTGGACCTCAAATTTAGTATAGATATCGGTGTTGAAGACAGGTGGCAACGTAATATATGGTAATGGTCAAGAAGAAAGTTCCTCTAGGAAAGTTCCTTCGTGCTGTGTATATGGACACTATTAATATTATTTCGCTTTAATTTTATAAAGCCAAATGATCCTATATCAGTTTTGCTATGGATTGCTATGGAAGAAACTGTAGAATAAGATCTACATTGTATATAATTTCATAAGCAACCAGATCTGCCTCTGATCAGACAGATCCTACAGGAGCCGTCTGATCTGGCTCTACCTTGTTTGTAAAGGCGCCAAAAGGCGTATATGTTGAGAAAAGGATTAAGAGCTACTTCTACCAGTTCTAGGTAAAATCTGTTTTCAAAACCTTCGAAACGATTCTGAAAGTTGGTCACAACATAGGGTTTGGTGGAGATATTAGGGAGTTATTCTTTAAAATGTTTTAATTTACCAATCTTATCTGGACCTCTACATAAGAGTTAAAAAATTACACCTCAAAAGTACCATTTTCAGAATTTTTCTAGCAAGAAATTGACTCAGTCGTACCTTTTGGTCCTGTCACCAGATGTCACATAATGAATGTAACAATAATGACAATATGTGACGCCTCTGTTGGCAACATGTTTCTTGTACTTTGTTTTTCATTCATCCAACGGGCGACAATACGCAACATTCCGCCTCGTCAATAAGTACTTATGAATGAGCAATTGATCTGGTAGAATAGCACCTACATGTACGTACAGGCCAGCCTGCTGGGGTCATGTAGGGACAATGACACACTTCATGAATATTAATTAGCTGACTGTGTATAAAGGCACAATGAACAAGAGGTGTGTTATCCATGACAAAAACTATAGAATCAGACTTGTATTAGCTCATGTACAGACAGAAAACCTCCTGATTAGAATCTCCTGTCAAAGTTTTCTGATCTTGGTTTACCCTGTATGCAAATTTGTAAAATTTGCCCTAATCAGGTAAAGGTTTTTCCTTTTCCCTGTTCTATGTTTATTTCAAATTTCATTACCTACAGAATATTCAGGATGAAATAGTTATAATGAAATATAGAAATATTGTAGCAATTGGGAGATGGAACAATATAGATTTTTCAGAAAGTAAAGAAACAGATGTTTCAAATTACATTAGCAAACAGAGCTGAGCCTGATCAGACAGCTCGTTAATAGGGGCCATCTGGTCCGGGTATACAGTCAAACCTCTCTAAACAGGAATTCTAGTGGAGAATTTAGATACCTTTAGGCAGGTGACTGCTTAATGCATGGTGAAAGTCATACAGAAAGCTCCTCTGTGATCTGTCTGCCACCTGTCCCCAATACTGATATTTATACCAAATTTAACGTCCGGTTTAGATGGGTTTTACTGTACTGTGTTTGCAAATGCGTGGAAATGCGTTTGTATGAAGGAGAGGGTTAAAAGCTTAGCTAGACCCTTACTAGGTGACCGAATATAAATACACCCGAACTTCGATATATCGAACATCAAGAGACCATACAAATTACTTCGAGATAAAAGGTTCGAATTATCCGATTTCTAATCTGGACAATGTCTTAAGTTTACAGCTTAATGTGTTTCTAGATATGCGTAGTGGCGCATTTTAAAACATTTCTGCATTGTAAATGTTCGAGTTATCCGAATTCGAGATATCGAAGTTCAACTTTATACCAACGTGAGTGTGTAAAGGTTCTTACAATATTCTGGATCTAACTATCGTGAGACATCGACTGCCCGGACCTTTATCCATATAATAACGCTATAAATGATCGAAGTCCTTTTGCTAATTGAGACAGTCGATTTGGTTTCAGTCGACAATTGTTCGAGGTCTCGACCATTAACCCATTTATTCCCACATTATTTCAGGAAAACTCGCCAACATCTCAATCTGGAACCCATCCATTTTACAGGTTGAGATGGCACAGCAAACACACTGTTTGCTGGAATAAGCCAGAGCAGAGCTTGGGTAATCACAATTCATACATTGTAAAAGTTTTACAGAATAAATATCCCTCTAAACCGGAATTTTATGACAGAATAATATGTCTCCCACCACATAGTGTTGTGGGAAACATATTGATTTACTCATTTCCATCTGTCCGTCTGTCTGTCACAAAATCTTGTCCGCTCTCTAATTCTAAAAGTTCTCATCCAATCTTCATCATACCTTATAAATATGTGCATTGCTATAACATCTAGGCCAAGTTCGATATCCATCAAGATTGTTTCAGGAACTTCAGAGTTATGGCCCTTGATTTATACCAAATTTGGCCTTTTTAGCCTTGTCCGCTCTCTAAGTCAAAAACGACTCATCCAATCTTCACCAAACCTTATAAAATGTTTGTGGCTATAATATCTAGGCCAAGTTCAATATCAAGCAATATTGTTTAAGAAATTCAGAGTTATGATTCTTGATTTATCCAAATTTGGCCGTTTTATCAGTGTCCGCTCTCTAAGTCGAAAACATCTCGTCCAATCTTCACCAAACTTTATAAAAAGGTTTACGGCTATAATATCTAGGCCAAGTTCAATATCCAACAATCTTGTTTCAAGAACTTCAGAGTTGTGGTCCTTGATTTATCCGCTGTCTTAATCAAAAACGTATCATCCAATCTGCACCAACCCTAAGAAATATGTTATGGTTATAATATCTAGGCAAAGTTCAATAACCACAAAGATTGAAATAGGTACTCTAGAGTTAGGGCCCTTGAATAATAAAAAATGGCCTTTTTAGCCTTGTCTAAATCAAGAAGTCCTCATCCAGTCTCAAACAAACTTAATAAAAATGGTATTGGCCGTAATGTTTTGGTCAAGTTTAATAACCAGCAATATTTCACCAGGCACTTTAGAGTTATGGCCCTTGAATTATTCAAAATTGGCTGTTTTAGCATTGTCCGTTCTCCAACTCAACAATTGTCTGTCGTGGGGCATAAATATACAGCAGAGGACACATTTTAATGACGACAAAACCTGACAGCAAAGGAGCTAATGAAATGAAGTAGGCAATATTTTATGTGACTTGAGTGCAAAGACAAAGACCAGTTTTATCAATCTCTATCTTGTATAAATGTTTTTTGCGTTACCTACGTGCCATGAGTTCGAATTCTTTTGTGTATTCGCACCCTGTAACACATACCCGATTGCCCTCTCAAGATAGGAGGTCCTTTAATTTTTAAACATTAAGTGTACTGAGTAACTTTTTTTCATAGACAAAAAATGACTTCTGATGTACATTTTGAAGTAGACTAAATTCCTTTTTTTCTAAGACCTAACACAAATGGCAAACCGTTTTTATCTTGCTTCTTTTCGTCTCATCTGGATACAAACTGTCTGGAAGTGTAATCAGCGAATTCGCTGATAGAAGGTTCAAGGTTAAGCCAGTATCTATTTCTAGGGTTAAGTCGAAATCTTGTTTATAACCATATGTTTGGTGACCTTATCTTAATACTTAATAATTCACAACTGCACGTTCTGCTTTGCCAACCTGCAAGTCAATACAATCTTCAATAAATACACTCTCGCCTAGATCTAAATTGTATAGGTAACCATGGTATAGGTTAAAAGCCAGTTGCAAACTGCCCATCGACTCCATGAATATTCATGTCCGAAATATATGACACCATGCACACACGTTAAATTATCTTTTTTTATAATGAACATGAACGCAAGATGTGTTGGTCATGGCAGAAAGTGTAGAATCATAGATACATTGTTTCAGAAGCAAACAGAGCAGACCCTAATCTGACGGCTCCTATTCCTAAGTATCCGTCTCATCTTGGTATTCTATGTTTGGTCTACTTCTGTAGAAGTCACTTTGTGAAACCATTGTGATAAATAGAGCATTTGCTCCAATAGGAGCAAATACTCTATTTATCACAATGGTTTCAAACTACAAAATTCAAAAAAAATCCTTTTCTCTAGTTAATGCTCCTTTTCGGTAGATTTTTACAAAGAGGTTGGGTCTAAAAATAGCCTATGAGGTAATGAGTTAAGGGTTCAAGGCTATTGATCACAATCAGACTGGCTTTGACAAATAGCTTGGGTCAATATTTGACCCCGAGTAACTTGACAACACGCCAGGTTGTAAGCTGTTTGACACCGAGTAACCCGACGACACGTCATACTATAAGCTGTTTGACACTGAGTAACCCGACGACACGTCAGGATGTAAGCTGTTTGACACCGAGTAACCTGACGACACGCCAGGTTGTAAGCTGTTTGACACCGAGTAACCAGACGACATATCATGTTGTAAGCTGTTTGACACCGAGTAACCTGACGACACGTCAGGTTATAAGCTGTTTGACACTCGATCAATAGTTTCTCAAAAGCATGAACGAATCGGAAATAAGTAAAAATGTAACAAATTGTAATATAAAGCAACCATCATTGTACGACAGGATTAGGGTTAACCCTTGTCTTCATACAAACGTTCTTTCACGCCTTTGCAAACAGAGTAGACCCAGATCAGACGGCTCATATAGGATCTGTCTGCTCTGGGTCTACTCTGTTTGATTATTGAATAATATAGATCTAATTCTACAGTGGCTGACACAGTAAAAAATCTGTTGTTAAATGAAGCATTTAAAATGCGACTAGTTATTATTCGTAAGGTGGTTATTTCTTAAATAAACACTGAAAATGTAAAGGGTTAACCCTTACAGTGCGGGACACGAGTCACTAGATTCTTTTACAAACAGTGTAGACCCAAATGAGAGAGTTCCTTGAGGAGCCCTCCCATCAGGGTCTGCACTGTCAGTCATGTTACATTTTTCTTTAGAAAAAAACCCTAAATATTCACCATAATCTTAACCTGTTTGTATTTTGGAATTGTCCATTTGACAAATCAGCGGTGCAGGGGTTAAGCAGGTTATCTGTTTGATATGGCATTGTTTATCATGATTGGAGTGATGTGCACTTGGTGGCTGTTTACTCTACACAAACTTTGATTGCCTCTCTTCGCTTTAGCAACACGATCACAAAATGCTATCTGCTTCCAAATTTAATACAGTTGAACTTCGATATTTCGAACTCGGATAACTCGAACTTCGAGATAACTCGAACTAAACGTTCAGTCCTTCCAATATGCAATACAGAATTTCTCTATAATGTAAAACTGCGCATATCTAGAAACAGCTTAACCCATTTGCTCCCCACGATCCCATATATGGGACGTAGGCAAACAGTGTAGACTCTGATCAGACGCCGCATAATGCGGCGTCTGATCAGAGTCTATACTGTTTGCTGATAGGAATTTCAGTATAAAACAAAACGCAATTGAAAATTTAGGCCATGCGCCCCTTAGATAAAAACTGGAATAATTCAATATATAAACATGGAAGAATCCACTAGGAGCGAATGGGTTAATGCATGTCTAAGGTAATGCTTTAAGCTCCTACATGAGCTCTCAGCATTACTATAGGCCAGCATTAAGCTGTGTACTTGAGATATTGTTCAGATTATAAACCGGATAACTCGTACTACAGGTATCTCGAACTATTTTTATGATGCATTGAAGTTCGAGATATCGAAGTTCAACTGTTGTGTGTTTCATGTTACATATCGTGTCATACAAGTCCTTGCCCCAATGAAACTTCTGAGTCTGAATCTGGGGTCATTCTCAAGTATCTGACCAAGCAGATGCTTGAGAATTATCTCATACTCAAGCAAAAGGTTTCATGACCTCGGTGTCAGATCAAATGATGGATTCGGTCTAGATCTAGATCTACATAATATTCAACTTTTTTCTTGATTAAAAGTAGCGGGAGGAATTACCTAGTTCAAATACTAACACACTTCGGAGGAAAGAAAATTCCATAAAACATTGGATATGGATAATATCGATCTTGGAAATATGTAGCAGCTTAATGCAGGATGAAAGTCACGCAGAAAGCTTCTAGCGGTTAAGTAACAACCTGCCTAAAAGTACCTAAAATTTCGGTTTACAGCGGTTTTACTGTAGTTTCACACGCACGCACACACGAACATACACAAAATACAAGATAACACAGCACAAAAACCAATCACCACACGACATGCACACCAAACAACGACAAACCAAACAAAATCCCCCATTAATCAGAGCAATGTATCGAATAGATGTATATTTCAACAGTTTCAACTGCGATACAATGCACACTGTTTAACGAATTTTATCTTACCGAATACTAATATGTTAATGAAAAGTTCAAGTTCAACATTTTTTTTAATTTAACCAATACGGTACCGGATAACCTATAATACTGGGTCAATAGATCACATGGTAGGTTTATCCGTTAATGCACTGACTGTCCCCCATGTACTACTTTCTATGATATTGTTTTTTGCTTATTCGCGGTTAACTGTGTCTGAAATTATTATTTCCGACCCCTTTTGTGGCAACGCAAACCGCACTCCGAATAATCGAGTTGTCTGATGCTTTGAAGCTTGTTATCCGTGTTTGTTTTGTATTAGTTTTGCATATAATTTAATATATATTCACGTGATAATGCATTACGCTTTTGTGGTGCTTCGTGTTCTTAAAATCATTAACCCTTTCACCGCCAATGTCGCAAAAATGCGCCATAACAAATAGTGCAGTCCCAGATCAGACGCAATCTTTCTCAGTAATACTTTCTATATCTGTGCTTTATTCCTTTGAATTTGCATGTATTTATCTCATTTCCTCATTTTACCAAATGATTTAACAAAGTGGTTTGCAGACGACAATTAGAAATTTGGCGCCGAGAGAGTTAGTTAAACGCGTCGGCATAGTTTGAACGAAATGCTTCCTTAAAGATAGAGGTAAAACATTTCTGATATTTGTAGTAGATATTTTTGTTTCTACATGTATATTGACTGATCTTTTAAGCGATCAACTGTAAGACATGTACTGTGAAATTTGACCCAGATAAGTGGATTGAATTGTTTAATTTCGTTTGATTAACTCTTTCCCTCATATAAACGTGTTTTCACTCATTTGCAAACAGAGTAGACCCAGACCAGACGGCTCCTATATATCATTGAGAGAACTTCATGGTACAATAAAATCACTCTAATGCGACCACCAAAAGGGGGCATAATTCTGGATGGAAGAGGCAGGTGGTAGCTTAATGCAGGACGAAAGTTATGCAGAAAGTATAAAAGCTTTCTGTATGACTTTCGTCCTGCATTAAGAATCTACCTGCTTTAACAGACGACAATGGTTGTTTTTAAGTGGTCGCATTAGCGGGGGTTTATTGTATACGTACCTTAGACTCTGCCTACAGGGACCATATACTAAATAAACACGAAGGTCTACAACAGCTGATGGTTGTTTTAACACATTTCCTCATAGGCTGTTTTAGTTAGATCCAACCTCTTTGAATAAATCTTTTAAAAAGGAACATTTACTAATAAAAATTACAATCGAGTAGGTTTGAAACCATTGAGATCATAGTAATAAATAGAACATATGTTCCAAAGGAGCTATGATTTCAGAAATGACTTTTACAGGGCGTCAGCAGAAGTCAATATTAGGGAATGGGTTAATGCTAAATGAGGTTCATACAGGAGCTATCTGCATAACTTAAGAGTAATGTAGAAGGTTCCTAGAGGAGCTTTCTGCACAACTTTCGTCCCGTTATAAAATCCAGAACTAGATTATATTGGTTGGTCGCTGTGGACAGGTTTTACTGTAAACATTTATGTGCATTTGATTGTAAATGTTAGCTTCAAAATCAAATGTTACTGTTTCTGCAAACCGTTTTGACGCCATGTTCATTTCATAGCAAAACAGATACAAGGGAAGTAACTATTGTAAAATAAATCTGGATCTGTGTAAGGAAATATGCCGTCTCCATGTGACGTCGATTGGCCTATGGAATAATCAGAAACGAGTAGAAATAAATCATTTGATATATGCGTCCATCACTGTGGATTTACAGTAGATCCAAAGAACGATGGAATAGAGAAATTATTAACCCTTTCCCTGTTCTATATTTATTCCAAATTCCAATACCTACTAAACATTCATGGACAAAATAGTTTAAACGAAATATAGAAGATGAAACATTTTAGAAACTAAAGAACTGATCTATCAAATTTCATTATAGCAAACAGAGCAGACCCTGATCAGACGGCTCCTAGAGGACTCTATTGGGTCTACTCTATTTACAAATGCGTTAAAATGCGTTTATATGAATGAAAGGGTTAAGCGGTACTAATAACTACAGTTGAATTTCGATAACTCGAACTCGGATAACTCGAACTTCGTGATAACTCGAACTAAAAGTTCGATCCTTCCCAAATTTACAATACAAAATTGTTCTAAAATGTATAATTACACGTATCTAGAAACACAAGTGACAGCTCAATGCAGGTCTAAAATAATGCTGAAAGCTCCTGCTTTAGACCAACATTAAGCTGTGAACTTGAGATATTGACCAGATAATACGTTGGATGACTCGAACCTCTGTTATATCGAACTAATTTGTATGGTCCCTTGAAGCTCGAGATATCGAAGTTCAACTGTATAACACTCGTTAACCTCGGTAACTTTCTTAAACCCTTACCTCGTGAATATTCATTTAAGAAATAATAACACCATGACTATTCATTAGCTTAATTGCATATTATTTGGAGCCGTCTCTAGGACCGTCTGATCTGGGTCTACTCTGTTTGCAAAGGCGTACAAAAGCGTTTATATGAAGGAAAGGAAATGGTTGGCTAACCTTTTACCTCATGAATATTCATCTAAGCAATAATGACGTCACGAATGTTAGATGAATTTTATAATGTCATATGAACACACGAGTGTTTAGTTATGACCAAAAAAGTAGAACCTAAAGTATTATTTATACTGTTGGATTCAATATCTCGAACTCGGATAACTCGGAATTCGTGATAACTCAAACTAAAAGGTCGGTCAATCCAAAATTTACAATACAGAATTGTTCTAAGATATATCGCTACACATATCTAAAAGCACATGTCAGCTTAATGCAGGCCTAACGTAATGCTGAAAGCTCCTACAGGAACTTTCAGCATTGATTTAGACCTGCTTTAAGCTGTGGACTTGAGATATTGGTCAGATTATAAATCGGATGACTCGAACCTCTGTTGTCTCGAAGTAGTTCGTATGGTCCCTTGAAGTTCGAGATATCGAAGTTCAACTGTACTCCTACAGGAGCCGTCTGATCTGGGTCTACTCTGTTTGTAAAGACATGAAAAAGCGTTTAAATGGATAAACAATACAACAACACCATGGCATGTTCGTTTTGTCGTTTAGAAATGGTTGACCTTTCTGTTCCGCAACGTTATCAAAAAGATATCTTTCTCTGAAACATTTCTATTCATTGTCCATTCAATGTGTAGAAATTCAGGTTTTATCTGGGGCATGAATGACGTCATTTAAGCCTATTAGTCAGCATGTCCAATTGAAATATTTCTCAATGAACGCCTGCATATTTCCATACGGGTATGGATACAGAGGAATGCTGAAAAACGTGGTCAGTAAACTCTGCCTTAAGCGACCATTCAAGTGTGTCTATTTTGTGTCTTCAAGGCAGGTGACAGCTTCACGCAGGAAACAGTAATACAGAACGCTCCAAAAGGGACATTCGGTGTTACGTTTTGCCCTTAATTAAGCTACCTCCTCCTGCTTCTCCAGACTGTCGTGTTTAATCAAGAAGTGGTCTTTACTTGAAACAGCGTCGGTTGTACTCAGGTATCTCAGTGTGCAAGCACTAAGATTATACAACTGCACTCGAATAAACTTTTATAGTGAGATATTTGGAGTGAGGGAAAGAGGGGGAGATTGCTAGGTGAGACGGAAACCGGGGGGAGGGGGGTAGGGAGAGGGACAGAGGGGCAGAGAGAAACAGGGAAAGAGAAGAGGAAGAGAGAGGTGAGAAGAATGGGGAGACAGAAACTAAAAGGGAAAGAGAAGAGCAGACAGAGACAAAGATATAGACAGGAGAGAGGGACAGGAGATACACAGAGAGAAAGGGTATAGAGGTAGAGACATACAGACATATATAGAAAAGGGGAAAGGGAGATACAGAATGACAGTGATAGTGACAGGGAGAGGTTTGAACTAGAGAAATAGAGATAGAGAAAGGGATGATGGAAAGACAGAACAATAGAGATACAGAAAGGGGAGAGGGAGACACCTGTAGATGACAGAGATAGAGAAATGAGATGTCGGGAGAGAGGGAGAGACATACATACAGAGATGGAGAAAGAGGAGAGGGAGAGACAGAAACAATGAAGTACAGTAGAACCTGTCTTAAGCGACCATCAAAAAAGGTAAAATTGTGGGCCTATAAGACAGGTGGTAGCTTAATACAGGTCAAAAGGAATGCATAAAGCTCCCATATGAGCTTTCCGTATTACTTTTGCCTTGCATTGAGCAACCATCTGCTTTTTAAAACTCCTATGTTCAATAAATGAATGGTCGCTTAGGACAGGTTCTACTTTATCTGATAAGACATCGACTAGAAAGGACGGCATCTGATCTTGGTCTGCACTGTTTTTCTCTGTGCACTGTTGCCGACATCGGTGGTGGAAGAATTAACCTTTCTCTGTTTATTCCAGATTTCAATACCTACTGAATATTCATGGACAAAATAGTTCTAATGAAAGGTGAAACATTGTAGCCATTTTAAAAAGTAAAGAAACAGATATTTCAAATTCTATTGGCAAACAGAGCAGACCCTGAACAGATGGCTCCGTCATATCTGGGTCTGCTCTGTTTGTAAATGCGTGAAAACACGTTTATATGAAGTAAAATGTTAAATAAATGACTGCTTCAAGAGAACTCCTTTAAATTATGCAAAACATATGTATGCTTCCAACTCTGTAACTACATGTAGCTAAAACACAATAAAACTCTTGACGACAAGTAAGGCATCGAATACATTTTACACAGATGTGTTTAAGGTATTTATTTTTTTTATCTTTGAATAAAGATTTTATTACGCATACTACAAAGATACAGTAACCCCCATCTAAAGCGACCACTTTATGAAAAACATAAGTTGTTGCATAACCCATTCCCTTATATTGACGCCTTTTGACGCCTCTGCAAAAGTCACTTTCTGAAACAATCGTGATAAATAGAGCATTTGCTCCATAGGAGCAAATGCTCTGTGTAACACAATGGTTTCAACACTACACATATTTTAAAAAAAAATCATTTCCCCTAGTTAATGCTCCTTTTCGGTAGATGTATTCAAAGATTATAAAAACAGCCTATGAGGTAATGGGTTAATACTGGAAAAACGTAATGCTAAAAGCTCCTACAGGAGCAGTTGCAAGTGTGAGTACTTTCGATACGAGCAAGCTTTTGAGAAACTCTTGACACGGTGTCAAAAAGCGTGGATGCTTATGAGACACCAAGTTACTCGGCGTCTCATATGGAACCAAACTGTTTGCATGAGCAAATTAAGTCGCGGATAGCGTAATAACGGTTAAGTAACCACTTGTTTTTAAGAATATTTATCGAGTAAGAGTTCGTTCGAAACATATTTTATTATACAGTAAAACCTCTCCTATGAGGCCACCAAAAAGAGGTATAAATCTGAGGGTTAAAGACAGGTGGTAGCTAATATGAGCTCTTTCTGCATAACTTTCATCCTGCAGTTAGCAACTATTTGCTTTTAATGACACCTGCGTTTATTCATAAAGAGGGATTATACTGTAGCTGATCAATCAGTGAACAGTATATCACCGTCGCTTACAATTGGGCCGCGTGACCGGGCCTGCTCACGTTTTATTGCTTCCTGCGCCGGAAGTGCGGACAATGTCTCAGTATAACATGCGTCTGTCCTATTGGTTGTTGCGGTTGCTCGAAATTATTATTTTTTTTAAAATGAAGACAAAAATTCGACCGTGGCAGCATGTTTAACCCTGAGATCATGCTGTTAAATTACTTTCTGAAGAACCCTTTACTCCATGAATATTATTGTCAGAAATAACGAATGTATGAATATCAATTAGCTGATTTTTATAATGATTTCATGAACAAAGGATTTTTACCACGGCATAAACTGCAGAAATAGATCTATGAGATTTCAATAAGCAAACAAAGCAGGCCCTGGCCATGCTACCCCTACATGAACATCCTGAACTAGGTCTACACTGTTTGTAAAATGTACCAAAATGCGTCTGTATGGAGTACAAGGTTAAACTAAGATCTGATATAATGTTTACTTACATTCCGATTTGTCCAAACGTTTAGAGTAACCACGGACCGGTTATCCTGGATAGACCCCGAGTTACACGGCGTCTAATCTGGATCCATGTTGTTTTACAAATACCGGTTAAGATGCACTTAGGTTAAACTTAGAACGAATGCCTTTGGCAGGAGTGCAAACATTAATTGGGCATACAATGGCCTTGGTTATGGGTTGCCTTTTCATGGCATTTCCGTCTACGTCTTAACCCTTCGCTTGCTATTCACGTCAATATACCTACCTGTAAATAGTGAAGACCCAGATGAGACAGCTCTTGCAGGAGCTGTCTCATCAGGGTCTGCACTATTTACAAGTTGATTGTGCAACCAGTGCACTCAACAGCAGTGATTGCACAGCGATATACCTGTACACAGGTGAAGATATATGTAATTATACAACAGGGCATGGGTAAAGAAGGAGAAATGTATTTTAAAATTCAGCAAGAGAACGGTTAACCCTTTATTCCACAAATACTCTTGCAAGAAATAATATCAGCATGGATATCAATTAGATTAATTGCTACAGCTGTATATGGTCATAGGAATTTTTGAAAATAGCAGAAACTGTAGATTTGCGACACACATGGTTAAAACGCAACATATCCCCTGTGATGTCTCCATTAGTTTCCGTATTTCTCCTGGTATCTCTTAGTATAGTTCCGCATGATTCCCGTGATGCTTACGTGTGGTTTCGTATGCATCCTCTGGTGTGTTCTTTTGGCCCCTGTGATGTCTGTGTATGTTTCAGTATGCCTACTGTGATGTTTCCGTATGCTTCATGTGATGTTTCTGTATACTTTTGTATGCTTCCGTATGCCTACTGTGTTTTTTTCCATACGAGGCGCCTCCTGTGATGTTTCCGTATATTTTCGTATGGTTCCGTAGTCTCCTATGACATCGTCTTCATGTTTCCGTATGCCTTCTGCGATATTTCCGTATGCCTCCTGTTATATTCCCATATGTAGTCGTATGTTTCCGTATGCCTCTTGTGTGATATTTCAGCACATAGTCGTAAGTTTCCGTATGCTTCCTCTACATTTTTTCTTGTGTACTGCTGGTTGCAGTTTTATACAAGTGGATAAGGTACCCGGTTCGTGGCCGGTAGGTCGAAGGTTAGATTCATACCAGGGGCTCGTTCTGATATGGCCGGTTGGTGAGCCGCCAGCTAGTTTAAGAGTGGTTACCGATTGTCTACCTGTTTGGTACCTGGCATTAAGGTGGGGAATCAGAAGATACTGTGCAAGATCATAATGAGTGTCTTATAAGCCACATTGGCTGGTCCTTTCTTTAGGGACTGACACTGATATAAACGTTAGTAATTAGTAATTAGTTTACCATGTTCCCTTTACTTCATATTTGCGCTAATTACGTTTTACATACAGTGTAGACCAAGGTAAAAGTATCATCTGTTTGGTTAAATAAGGTCTGACTCTACACTGTCTGTCGTGATAAAAAGAAACCCTTAGTGCAGAGGTCCAGATAAGATGCGTAAATTAAAACATTTTTAAGAATACTTTCTTTATTTCTCCAGCAAACCCTGTCTTATGACCACTCTTTAGAATCGTCTCGAAGAGACGATCCTAAAGTGTAGTCACACCAAAGAGTTCGGTGAATAAAATTAATGATGAGTTTAGTATTTAAGCACGCACCTTTATCTGTAGCTCTGCCTTTGTGCCTTGTAGTATTCTATCAACTCAGTCAATATTTCCTACATGAATAAACATGTTAAATAGAACTATTTAAGGGAACCCCTCGAAAGTTGAAACAATGAGCCCTTGCACCGAATACCCGGGTTAAATATGTTAACTCTTCACCCAGTGTGCAGCGTAAACCCTTGTATCCTTAAGTATGGTGATTATGGTATACAGGCTTAGTCAGGTTAGAATGTGTATATTTAAGTTTTGAATGTTTAAATACAGAGCTACAGATAAAGGTGCGTACCCAAATACTAAAATAGTCATTTCTCCACGAAACCTTATACTGTGATGCCATTCTTTAGAATCGTCTCGAAGTGTGGTCACAGTATAGGGTTTCGTGGAGAAATAAAGAAGTTATTCCTGAAAATGATTTAATTTTATGCACCTTATCTGGAGCTCTGATGTAGGCTATTTAAATTTTAAATGTTTAAAACCCTATTCTCCATAAATACGCATTTCTTCTCCTTTCCAGAGAAGACCCAAATCAGATGGATACAGCAGGAGCCGTCTGATCAGGATCTGCTCTGTTTGCTTATGATATGATAGAGATATGATTGTACAGTTTCTGCCATGGCCAAACATATCTGTTTACATACGTCGTTATATAGGAGTCATCTGGTCAGGGTCTGCTCTGTTTGCTTTTAATATAGTATGGATATGATTCTAAACTTTCCGTCATGGTAAAAACATCCTGTGTTTATATAATACAGTAAAACCTCTCTATAACGGCCACTAAATTACATCAAGTATTTTGTGTTAAAGGCAGGTGACTGCTTAAAGCAAGATGAAAGTAAAACAGAACGCTCCTATAGGAGCGTTCTGTTTAACTTTCACCTTGCTTTAAGTAGCCACTTGCCCTAAATACTAACTATATAACACAATTTAGTGGCCGTTATAGAGAGGTTTAACTGTATTATAACACTAATTAATATTCATGAGGTCATTATTTCTTACTTGAATATTCATGAGGGACCGGTTTTAGCAATGCTTAGTATACCAGTGGTACGAACGTTAGCCACAGATCAGACCAGGTCGAGCCATTTACCCTGATCGATAAGCTCGGAAGGCAACCGGTATATATAAACACTGGTAGAAACTGGTACACCGATTGACCTTATATAGGTATTACTGCCCACAGCCCGGAGAACTACGTAACTGCCACAATCAAGATGACTTTCAAGATATGAAAACTTGTACTTTGAATCGCTCTAATGAACCATAGGCAAGTTATGAATCATCAAGTTTACATACATGTCACTTTTTCAGTTTGTTGTCCACCGAATACAGCTGGGAGGGGATAGAAGAATCTGCGATGCATTGAGTTCCGTGCGTTAAAGGCCATGCACATACGGCCGCGAGTATATATAGACACCACCACTTCTTGATAGTCAGCTGTTCGTGATAAACCCAAGGGAAGTGATTTTACCTTAACAAAGATGTAATCCTCTCTCACTCTGTTATGGTTTAATGATAATATGATAGTTAACTAATTATTAAGCCTGGACTATTAAACACAAATATTGGGACATATCGAAGTGCTCAGTGCGTTTAAAAAGGAAGTTAAAATCTACAAAAGCTTCTTGTGATAAGCTTAATAGGTAAGTTTTAAATCAGTTATCACTTAAGATTCATAAAATGATATGACTACATATCCCATCTGTTAGTTCAATGCGACATGAAAAATGATGCATGTGATAAATGCATTTTAAATTCTTTAAAGCATAAAAAGAATAATATGTAAAAAGTGTTACATGTACAGGAAAGCTTCGATAGTTCGTACACTAAAACAAGTATAATTATCAGTCAGGTGGCAGTTTAATGCAGCTTAATGCAGGACGAACGTCATACAAAAAGCTCCCAAAAGAGCTTTCTGTATTACTTCCACCCTGCATTAAGCAGCCATCTGCCGAAAATGTTCTCAGTTCTTCATCACTAAAACTTCGAACTGCAGTAAAACCTCTTTATAACGGCCACTAAATTGTGTTAATTAGTTGGTATACACTGTATATAAAAGCTACAACGATTTTGTAAAACATACTGCCTCCTCCAATTTGGATCTGCTCGATTTTAAAAATTCCGGTTCGATCAAGCTTTTGAGAAAGCATCTACCAAGTAAAATGGCAATTGAGAAATTTTTTTATTAACTTATTAAGTGTCAAACAGCTTGGATCTTGATGAGACGCCGAGTTACTGAGGTCCCGGTTAGCAGGGCAAGAGTTAACCCTTTGTTCCTGTTCTATACTTACTCCAAATTTAAATACATGAACAAAATAGTAAATAATGAAACGTGGAAGGCGGAACATTTTAGCCATGTGAGAAAGTAAAGAAATAGCAGACAGAGCAGACCCTGATCAGACGGCTCCTAGATTCTATTGGAAATGCGTGAAAACACGTCTATATGAAGGAAGAGGTTAACATGAAAAAGCGTTTAATAGACATTGAACATGGTTCATTCATAATGCGCCTGGTATACATGGATTATTAATGACTTCGATCACATATTTCAACCCTTTCCTCCATTGGCTGTTTTTAGACCCAACCTCGTTGAATGAAGCATTTACTAGAGAAAAGTAAAATTTTAGAATTTTGTTGTTTGAAACCATTGTGATAAATAGAGCATTTGCTCCTAAAGGTTATTACAGAGGCGTAGAAAGGCGTATTTATGGAGGAAAGGGTTAAGTCAATACATGACGTTTATATTTCAGCGGAGGTTACAAACTTAATGAAATATTATCTTCATTTTATTGCGGAACTACCGGTGTGTGTATGCTAATCAGAATATCACTCTTATGTTTCCTTCTTATAATTTATCAAAGCTCATTGACTAAGAATAGAATAATACTCTCGTCTTATTTTAGTGAAATCGTTTTATTAAAATAATAAACAATAGAGAAAAATAAATACTCATGTACTACACTCCATTTTTTTTTTATTTATTTCCCATATCATTTTCAACCTTGTCAACCACATCCGGAATATAAAGTTTGTTTTGATTCAAATTTCATGTAAATTTCATTAAATTACATAACCAAGGACGCCTATTGATGATATTTTTATATTGTATTTTTGTATTGTATTTGAGTCATCAATGCATATTATGGTAAATATATATTGTATTGGTTGGTTGTTTGATATTATCCTGACAGTATGTTATATAGTATGATTTGGTTGACTTATATTCGTCCTAAGTCGTATGTTTTGGGTTGACTTATATTCGTCCTAAGTACGTATGTTTTGGGTTGACTTATATTCCTTCTAAGTATGTATGTTTTTGTTGACTTATATTCGTCCTAAGTATGTATGTTTTGGTTGACTGATATTCGTCCTAAGTACGTATTTTTTTGGTTGACTTATATTCGTCCAAAGTACGTATGTTTTGGTTCACTTATATTCGTCCTAAGTACGTATGTTTTGGGTTGACTTATATTCGTCCAAAGTACGTATGTTTTTGGTTGACTTATATTCGTTCTAAGTACGTATGTTTTTGATTGACTGTTTCACACTCTTCCTAAGTATGTATGTTTTTGGTTGACTGATATTTGTCCTAGATATGTATGTTTTTGGTTGACTGTTGATCCTTTTCCTAAGTATGTATGATTTTGGTCGACTGTTTGACACTCTTCCTAAATATAATCATGTTTGGTTGGCTATTTGACACTCTTCCTAAGTATACATATATATGTTTTGGTTGTTTCTTTGACACTATTTCTAAGTATGTATAATAACTATAATTTTGGTTGGCTATTTGACACTCTGCCTAAGTATATATGTTTTAGTTGTTTGTTTGACACTCTTCCTAAGTATGTATAATTTAACTCTTCCTATAAAGAATTAAATGCACAAAATCAATCAAACCAAAAAGCAGATTCAATAAACAGCAAATCCAAACTGAAAGTAATTGACCTGGCGATTTGTCATTATTTTCTGCTTCATCATTACGTTTCCTGATATAGATAGCGCTTATCAGTTAACATCCTTGTTTTGCTGATAGTAACTTGACTGACACTTGGATCAATACATCTCTCCTTCTCTCTCTCTCTCTCTCTCTCTCTCTCTCTCTCTCTCTCTCTCTCTCTCTCTCTCTCTTTCTCTCTCTGTCTCTCTCTCTCTCTGTCTCTCTCTCTCTCTCTCTTAATACATATTTCTTTTTGTCTACAATACAATCAAAGTGTAAAACGATTCGGATCGTCATAAGAGACGTCGAGTTACTTGGCGTCTCATCTGGATTCAATCGTTTTTCACAAATTCGCCGGGAGCGCAATTAACCCTTAACCTGGTGATCGCGCACTGATTGTAATTTACAGTGGCTTGGATCCACACAAAACTCAACGTCTCATCAGGGTACCAGCTACTTGAAACTCACGCTGTTGTCTCTTAACCCTTTCCTTCATTCAAACGCTTTTCGATGCCTTTGCAAACGGAGTAGACCCAGATTAAACGGCTCCTATACGAGTCGCCTGGTTAAGGTCTGGTCCGTTTGCTTTAATATGTTATAATGTAGTTTCGGTCATAGCCAAACATTTCTGTGTCCGTCTGCTATTCTAAAAATTAATCTAATTAATGTTCATTGTGTCATTATTTCTTTCATGAATAGTCATGAAGTAAATAGTTGAAAGCTTCCACTAATCGGAAGAAGATAAAGATAACAACATGCCCAAGGTTTCAACATGCATATATTTTTTCCAACAGGATAATGGTTAAAATTTAGCGAAGCTCGTGCGTTTGACCATGCAGTGCAGATAAGAGCACCGAGTGCAAATGCATGCTTGTTGTCTGCATATCCTGTGAGCGAGGGACAAATATCGTCTGCAAAAATGCTGTCTGCATAAATGTCGTCTGCTTTATTCGTCGTATCGTCTACTGCGTTTGGATGCCATAAAATGATGACAGTAACAGTATTGTTGTATTTCATTGGAATAGCGCAAAATGTCGTTTGCTTTAAAATGCCACTTCAAAATGTCGTCGTATCATTTTTAAAGTCAGCTTCGTTTACAGTAGACCTGTCTTAATCGGTCATTCATTCTTTGAACATATGAGTCTTTAAATGCAGATGGTTGCTTAATGTAGGAGTTTTTTCTGCAGTACTTTTGCCCTGAAATAAACTACCACCTGCCTTACAGACCCATAATTAGACATCTGTGTGATGGCCGCTTAAGACAGGTACTGCTGTAAGTCAACTTAGTGTATGTCTTCTACAAAGTAGTATCTGCTCCAATAAAATGAAATGCTGAAATCCCCTAACTTTATATATAAAACCTTTACCTGATATACACGCCGCTGGCGCCTTTGTAAGCAGAGTAGATCCAGGCCATAAGAGTGCTGTACGTCTGAATAGGATCTGCATCCATGCTTATAAAACTTTTAGTGGAGTCTGAGTTCGTTCTCAAGGTTTTGATTGGTCAGATTTGAGCCTCTCTGGCTCAAATCTGACCAATCAAAAGCTTGAGAACTGAAATCTGACAATCAAAAGCTTGAGAACGAACTCAGACTCAACTAAAAAGTTTTATAAGCATGGACCCAGTTATTTTTGCTTATCCCTTTTCTCCACGAATATTCATTTAAAAAAATAATGACGTCATGAATATTAATCACATTGATTGTTATAATGGCCAATGGAAACAGGAATGTTTTAACATGGTAGAAAATGTAAAATCATATCTATATAGTATCCTAAGCAAACAGAGCAGATCCTATAGGAGCCGTCTGATCTGGGTCTACTCTGTTTGTAAAGGCGATAGAAAGGCGTGTTTATGGAGTATATGGTTATGGAGTTACAAAGCTCCGATTTAACCCTTTCCCTGCTCTGCATTTAGGCAACGTTTCAATATCTACTGAATATTCATTAACAAAATTGTTATAAAGAAATATAGGAGGTGACCTCTTGTATACATTTTAGAAAGCAAAGAAACAGATCTATTAAATTCTATTAACAAACAGAGCAGACCCTGATCAGACGGCTCCTCTAGGAGCCGTCTGATCTGGGTCTACTCTGTTTGCAAATGTGTGAAAACACGTTAGGGTTAATTATTTATACCATTGTCAACATTTCCTATCTTATTGTACAATTATGAACAAACTATTATTGATAGCCATCATCATGACATTATTTCTTACATGTCAGTTTCAAGGAATGAAGGGCTAAACCGTACAATCATTCGGGGACCCTTTGATATTGGTCTACACTGTTTGCTCATGTCCTATTTAAGGTACACTTGAAACTAATATGTTGAATACCACTGTGGCTATTTTTTTTAGTTCTACTGTATGACCTATATATATACGTATGAGGTGATTTTTTTATGACGTTTTCATAAACAAGACTTGATAGTTGAATAACAAAACTCTTTCGTCAGCAAACTGACCGGGAGAAAGAGAAAAGGAACTCCAGTAAAACCCCTCTAAACCGGAATTCTAGTAGAGAAGAATTTAGATACTTTTAGATAGGTGGCTACTTAACACAGGGTGAAAGTCTTGCAGAAAACTCCTACAGGTTTATTTTGCACGACTTTCACCCTGCATTAAGCTGCCACCTGTCTCCAGGACCGATATTTATGCTAAATTGAACATCCAGTTTAGAGGGGTCACTCAGCATTATGCCCATTTTTGGTGGTCGCATTAGAGGGATTATACTGTATTTGTAGAAAAAAATATTTTCGTACTAAGAAGTCACACTTGCTTTCAACCCTTTTCTCCATAAATATGCATTTTTATATGTTTGCCAACGGAGTAGATCCAGATCAGGGTTTGCTTTGTTTGCTTATGGAATGGTATATACAGTGGAACCTCGATAACTCGAACTCGGATAACTCGAACTTCGGGATAACTCGAACAAAAATTCCAGTCCTTCCAAAACTTATAATACAGAATTTATCTAAAATATATCGCTACAGATATCTAGAAACACATGTGACAGCTTAATACAGATCTAAAGTAATGTTGAAAGCTCCTACAGGAACTTTCAACATTACTTTAGACCTGTATTAAGCTGTGGCCTTGAGAAATTGTTCAGATAAGATATTGGATGACTCGAACTCCTGTTATCTCGAACTAATTTGTACGGTCCCTTGAAGTCGAGTTATCAGAGTTCAACTGTTTCTGATTTTATACTTTAAGAAATGGCACAAATGCCCTGTGTTAATTTAAAAGATCAATTTAGCTAATATCGCTAATGTCATTATTCCTTACATAAACATTCATGGAACAAAGAATTAACCATGTTTTCCATAATGCGCATTTCTACACTCCTATAGCAGGTGTCTGGTCAGGGCCTGCCATGTTTGCTTTTAATATAGATATGATTCTACAGTGTTTGCCATATATCCCTGTGCCTATGTGCTGTTATAATACTCACTCTATAGCTAATATGCATGCTGCCATCATTCCTTACATGGATATTCACCGAGTAAAGGGTTAAAGATCCACAGGTTTACTTTTGAAATGTCCTTAGTGGTCAGATCTACTATATGAATGGTTTGGTGCAGTAAAACCCCTCTAAACCGGACATTTAGATTAGTACATGTATCAATATTGGCCTGTAAGACAGGTGACAGTTTAACCCATTCCCTCATATTGACGACTTTTGACGACTCTGTAGAAGTCACGTTGTGAAACCATTGTGATAAATAGAGCAATTGCTTCTAGAAGCAAATGCTCTATTTATCACAATGGTTTCAAACTACAAAATTTCTAAACAAAATCCTTTTCTCTAATTAATGCTCCTTTTCGGTAGCTTTATTCAAAGAGGTTGGATCTAAAAATAGCATATGAGGTAATGGGTTAATGCAGGATGAAAATCATGCAGAAATTTCAAAAGGAGCTTTCTGCAAGACTTTCATTCTGCATTTACCCTTTTCTCCATAACTACGCCCTTCGTTCTGTTTTGTCCCTCTGCAAACAGCAGAGCCAGACCAGACGGCTCCCTTAGGAGCCATGTGATCAGGTTCTGCTCTGTTTGCTTATGAAATAATATAGATACCTGTCATGGCCAAAACAGCCTATGTTCACATGTGCCATACTAAACCATTTATCTAATTATGATTCATGATATCATTAAACACTTCTAAACCGGATTTCTAGTAGAGAAGAATTTAGATAACTTTAGGCAGGTAGCTGTTTAACTTATTCCCTCCTAGACTATTTTAGACCCAACCTTAGAATTTTAGAATTGTGTAGAATTTCAGAATTGTGTAGTCTTGAAACAATTAAGATAAATAGAGCATTTGCTCCTATGAAGCAAATGCTCTATTTATCACATTGGTTTCAAAATGTGAATTTTATAGAGGCGTAAAAATGCGTAACTAGGAGGGAATGTGTTAATGCATAGTAAACATCTAATAGAAAATCATTAGTGTCGAGTAGTCTGGATCTGAGTGTCGAGTAGTCTGGACCTGAGTGTCGAGTAGTCTGGATCTGAGTGTCGTAGTCTGGATCTGAGTGTCGAGTAGTCTGGATCTGAGTGTCGAGTAGTCTGGATCATGGTGAATTATTGAGTTACTCTTTGTCTGATTTGGATACAGGCTGTTTGCAAATGTCATCACAAAAATAGCCCCATAGTGATGACGGGTTATCATAGACAAATCCCTCTAAACCCCTCTGAATGCAGCGTGGAAGTCGTGCAGAAAACTCCTAGAGAAGCTTTCTGCATGACTTTCACCCTGCAATCAACTGCCACCTGTCTCCAAGACCGATGATTATACCAAATTGAACGTCTCTTTTAGAGGAATTTTATTGTATATCCGTTGGTATGAACTTAAAATACTGCTGCCATTGAGTGAACTGACACTACAGTAAAATAAAAACCCTCTAAACTGGACCTTAAAATTAGTATCAAAACCGGTCTTTCAAACAGGCGACAGCTTAATGCAGGTTAAAAAGTCATGCAGAAAGCTCTTAGAGGAGCTTTCTGCACGACTTTCATCCTGCATTAAGCAGTCACCTGCCTAAAAGACCTAAAAAATTATTAAAAAGTCCGTTTTAAAGTGATTCTACTGTATATGCCCTTGTAAATAGTAAAAGGAATTTGCTCAATTTTGGACAAGTTTTAAGCGACGATAAAGAATATTTAGGTATAGATATAAATCACCTGAATCATAAAGCAGGTATGAAAGTCATATCTGACAATAATTATGTAATATGAGACCTGTGGTCTCTATCAAACAGGCTACACCCATTGCAATAGCCTTCGGTATGACACGGGCGAGTCTCTCGTTACCTCTGTAAACAATCTAGACGTTACGCCGAGTAACTCAGCACCTCAGTAACTCGGCATCTCATTAGGATCAAGATTGTGTAAGACCCTAATATCGGTTTTGAAAAGAAGTGCAAAATAAATCAAACGTGAAAACTGAAGTAGGCAGCATTTTCTACGGAGAACATGATACAGGATGTAATATGAATATATACAGTAGAACCCCTCTGAACCGGACGTTCAATTTAGTATAAATATCGGTCTTGGAAACAGGTGGCAACTTAATGCAGGATGAAAGTCTAGAAAATCTAGTCCTAGAGGAGCTGTCTGTATGACGTTCACCTGCATTAAGCAACCACCTGCCAACAAGTATCTAAATTCTTCTCTACTAGAATTCACACAGATAGACAGTCAGACAGACAGACAGAAAACAGACAGACAGGAAAAGAGAAACAGACAGACAGACTGAGAGACAAAGACAGAGACAGCAGAGAAAGACAGATAGAGCAACAAATACAGAGCCAGTGGAGAGAGCAAGACGAAAATAGAGACAGAAAAGGAATCAGAGAGAGAAAAAGAGATAAATAGATAGACAAACAGAGAGAAAGAGACAAACAAACAGAGAACAACATGGATATAGATAAACACGAACATACAGACTGAAAAACGTTGAGAGAGAAAGAAGGGATCAGAGAAACATAGTGCAAAAAAACCCGCAGACAAAAAGATGTAGACCATTATTTATTCAATGTAATAATTCAGATTTTTTTGTTATCAAGTATTCTTCGGTTCATTATTTGATGAAAATACATTTTTCTTTCATTTTTTGCCCATTCAAACAAAACTATCACTTTGATGTCCGGAGAACAATTAGTTTGACGTTATGCAGTACATGTCTCTAGAGCTGTCAACCAAGGTTCCTGTATACCTGACGAAGCGCGTGCCTCTAGCTTCGTTACATAAATCTTTGCAGTTTTATTGTTGCCTTTGATGGATGCTTAACCATTAGCAGGCTGATCCAAGTCGTCTCCCGCTCAAAGTCTGTGCAGCTTTATATTTGAGATATAGTAAATATCCGATAAACCAGTATCGAACTTTAAGACAGGTGGTAGCTTAATGCAGGGTGAAAGTCATGCAGAAAGCTCATGGAGGAGCTTTCTGTATGACTTTCACACAGCATTTAACAGACATCTGCCTAAAAAGGCATCAGCTCTGCATTACTTAACATTCGAAATAACTAATTTTAACTGTATGGTTTTGATATTTTCTGCAAAGATATAATTTTTGAGTCATATTATTTGAATTCTTATGAGGTAACCGCGGCCACTCAGTGTCTCAGTTAGATCCACAACTACATTTAGTTGGTGTCATTGACCCGTTATTAGCATTCTAAAGGTCAAATAAAGCAAAGGACAGCAAACTTTTCACAAGCAAATATAAGGGGTATTAATTAAACTCTATTCTCCAAAATAACTTCTTTATTTATCCTTTTATTTCTCCACCAAACCCTGTAGTGTGGTCACTCTTCGAGACGAAGCTAGGAGTGGTCACACTATAGGGCTTGGTGGAGTACGTTTGATATGTTAGTTTCGGAAATACGCCCTACTTTCATGGCTATTTTTTTGGCTTCAAATGAAATAGACTGGCGCATCATAGCAAAACAATTTACCCTTACTACAAAAAAACAATAACTTCCATTTCCATTAAATGTAAAAGTTTTGCATGGGAAATAGAGTTTGTGTTTTCTTTTTGAAATTCTGAACATACCGATCAGGAGCGTATCTGAATCCAAATGTAATATTCGCACCGTAGCTATAGGGGCCCGGGGGCATGTTCCCCGAGAGAATTTAGAACTGTGTAGTTTGAAACCATTGTGATAAATAGAGCATTTGCTCCTATAGGAGCAAATGCTCATTTTATCACATCGGTTTCAAAATGTGACGCTTACTTAGGCACCAAAATTATGACAGAATACGTTAAAGCTTACATAACAATACAGAACATTTATCAAAATTTATCATCTTAGCCTTCGATTTTTTCGTTCCAGTTTGGTCATAATAGTTTTTTTCACATTTCAGAATGATGTTACGCACGTGCGTAATTGCGTATCACTAATACACCCCTGACAGTGGGCGAAAGAATGCTTTTGAAAATTATAGTCTGACCTCTGACACTGTTTGATGCTCTGGCCTCTGACACTGTATGATAATCTGACCTCTGACACTGTATGATAATCTGACCTCTGACACTGTATGATAATCTGACCTCTGACACTGTATGATTATCTGACATCTGACACTGTTTGATACTCTGACCTCTGACACTATTAAATAATCTGACATCTGACACTGTTTGATACTCTGACCTCTGACACTGTATGATACTCTGACCTCTGACACTGTATGATACTCTGACCTCTGACACTGTATGATACCCTGCCCTCTGGTACTGTTTGATACTCTGACCTCTGACACTGTTTGATACTCTGACCTCTTACACTGTTTGATATTCTGACCCCTGACACTGATATTTTGACCTCTGACACTGTATGATAATCTGACCTCTGACACTGTATGATTATCTGACCTCTGACACTGTTTGATACTCTGACCTCTGACACTATTTAATAATCTGACCTCTGACACTGTTTGATACTCTGACCTCTGACACTGTATGATACTCTGACCTCTGACACTGTATGATACTCTGACCTCTGACACTGTATGATACCCTGACCTCTGTTACTGTTTGATACTCTGACCTCTGACACTGTTTGATACTCTGACCTCTTACACTGTTTGATATTCTGACCCCTGACACTGATATTTTGACCTCTGACACTGATTGATACTCTGACACTGTTTGATATTCTTACCTCTGACACTGTTTGATATTCTGACCTCTGACACTGTTTTATACTCTGACCTCTGATAATGTTCGATACTCTGACCTCTGACACTGATATTCTGACCTCTGACACTGTTTCATATTCTGACCTCTGGCACTGCTTGATACTCTGGCCTCTGATAATGTTTAATACTCTGAACTCTGGCACTGTTTGATACTCTTACCTCTGACACTGTTTGATACTCTGACCTCTGACACTGATGTTCTGACATCTGACACTGTTTGGTATTCTTACCTCTGATACTATTTAGTAATCTGACCTCTAGCACTGTTTGATACCCTGACCTCTGATAATGTTTAATACTCTGACCTCTGACAGTGTTTAATACTCTGACCTCTGACACTTTGATTTTCTGGCATTGTTTGATACCCTGGAGCTGTCTTCAGATGCATCGAAAGATGAAACTGATTGAAGGATGCTAATACATGTGGAAAATAAAACTCAGAAAAGTCCACATGCCACAATATTGAGGGATGAATGCCCTGATGTTTAGTGTATGTTTTGTACATGGTTTACCTCCCTGTTGTTTAGCCGACATTTCAAACGGATACAGTCTGTGGGAAGACGTTTACAGCAATTATAAGAACATTGTTCGAATATAAGCATAACTGACGAATCGGCTTCAACGCTTTCAATGGCACCCCCCCCCCCCCTTATAAATGCTTTGCCACGCCTTTGCAAACAGAAATAGATCCAGATACAGGAGCCGTCTGACCAGGGCCTGTCCTGTTTGCTATGAAATTATAGTAGATCGGACTACAGTTTGCACCAATACCAAAGATTCCTGTGTATATATGCCAATAGAAATGTTTTGAAAATAACTTTTCAAGATTGCATTATTTCAGACATGAATATTCAACAGGGAGTGATAGTGTACAAATAAATCAAGTTAAATAGGGCCAATGGCATAGACATGACCACTGCAACCTGTGATCTAATGGGTTAATTACATACACGTTGTAGCCATGAAAGGTAGAGAAGGACTTGACAGTCATACCACAAATGTCGATTTCATTCAGCTAATAGTTTCGATAGTGGATAACTAGACCACAGTTTTAATTTTGCTGGTCATGTGTCCTTTTTTGCGTTTGCTAGATTGAGAGATTGTGGTGAAACAACAACGTCGTTCATTATGTGACCTTAATTTATTGAATTGACTGCACTGTGTTCAAACTCCACCATGTAACCCACCGTCTGGGAGTTTGTTAACCTCCCCCCTATTGTGGAAAAAAAACAATGTCAGCTCAAATTTGGATCTGGTGCAATTTTGACTATTTCCGATTCGATCAAAGTCTTGACAACTTTTGAACGAGTAACAAACAGTTTTTATCCTTGTGAGATGCCGAGTGACTCGGCGCCTCGACTAGATCCAAGTTGTTTGTAAATACGATACAGGTCGCCGATAATGGGATAAGGGCTAATCTCCTTTCAACACTAGGGTCTGTTTGAAGGTTGGCACGCCAACTAGGAAATCCTACACTTTTCAATCGCCGAGCGTGAAACATTGCCTTGTTTCATAAGGACGATTTTATCTGTCAACGAGCTCGCCTCTGATTGATATAGTATAACGTTACGGAGACGATAAATTTAAAAGAAAACCATCGCCTTTCAAGTCCACAGTCTGAAGGCTGAATTGCATAACGAACGAAAAAACTTTAATTGAATTTAACAACAAAACAAAAGCTGAAGAAAACCTGTGTCCTCTGAAAGGCTTCCTTTATCAATCAGTGCGTGTTAACCATTACAGTGCGGGATTCGAGTCACTAATGTCCTTTGCAAACAGTGTAGACCCAGATGAGAGGGCTCCTAGAGGAGCCCTCTCATCAGGGTCTGCACTTTTTGTTATTTAACACTTTTCTTAGAAACATCCCTAAATATATACCACAAGCTTGATCTGTTTGAAAGTTGGAATAGTCCATTTGGACATTTAGGGTAGTAAGAGTTAATGCTCTATAATGAAAGTGGAATGGTCCATCAACATTTAACGATAGAGTCCATTCTATATGATAAACTTGAATAACTTTGAATGGTATATACCTTGATCAGAGGCTCTTAGGGTATCCCTCTAATCTGAATTTGCACTGTTCGAAATACACTAGGAATAACTACAGCTGAACTTCGATATCTCGAACTTCAGGGGACAATACAAATTATTTCGAGATAACAGAGGTTCGAGTCATCCGATTTCGAATCTGATGCAGGTCTAAAGTAATACTGAAAGCTCCCGTAATAACTTTCAGCATTCTTTCGACCTGTATTAAGCTGTGGCATGGGTTGCTAGATATTCGCAGAAATACAATTTAGACCAATTCTGTATTGTAAAAGTTTGGAAGGATCGAGATAACAGAGGGTTAAGTCATCCGATTTCTAATCTGAACAATTTCTCAAGTCCACAGCTTAATAATGCAGGTCTAAAGTAATGCTGGAAGAAAACCAATAATAAGATTTGAAGCAGACGACACATTTTGCAGACGAATTAGTAAAAAGTCGCATGCTACACATATTTCTCTCAAAGTGTATATAGAACTATTGTCTTCAGTTAACACTGGTCAGTGCTACATTAACTATCTAATTATTCTGAACTAGATCTACTCTTTATTCATGCCCTTTTTTCAATTTGTTTCTTTGAACAAAGGAAATAAGTCCCAAAATTAGAAATAAGGATGTGGTTAAAAACTATTTTGTTATATAAAACTTCAGATATTACTATTACAGCAGGACCTGTCCAAAGTGGTTACCAAAAAGATGTCTATTTATGGTTCTGTAATGCAGGTTGTAGCTTAATGCAGGTCATAAGTAATGCAGAAAGCTCCTATAGGCGCTTTCTGTATTACTTTTGCCTTGCATTAAGCAACCACCTGCTTCTTAAGACTCCCATGTTCAATAAATGAATTGCGGCATAGGCTCAGGTTTAACTGTTTATGTTGATTGGTGACAAACAGCATTGAACTTGATCAGACGCTTGGTTGAAAACACCACTGCTGGTCTGATTCTTCACCGCTTGCAAATAATTATTTTCGTATTTTGTGGGATTGAAATTCGAATTCAGCTTGCAAAAGTACTTGGCTGAACCCTCTGTGTGTTTTCACGTCGCATGAGGCAGGCAGTGGGGGTTTCACGGGAGACGGCGTGTCGCGTTATATAATTTATTGCGGACAATTACAAAGTTCGACATTGGCCTGACATACCTGCAGGTATGACAGGACCCGTGATTTACTGATGTCCCCTGCCTCGTGAAATCAAGAGATGCTTAACCCTTTCCCTGTTCTATGTTTATTTCAAATTTCAATACCTACTGAATATTCATGGACAAAACAGTTATAATGAAATAAGGAATCTGGAACATTGTAGTCATTTTAGAAAGTAAAGAAACAGATCTATCAAAATCCGTTTGCAAACAGAGCAGACCCTGATCAGACGACCGTCTGTTTGCAGATGCGTGAAAACACGTTTATATGAGGGAGAGGGTTAACCTTTATATTGCTAAGGAAAACGTTCTCCAATTCTTTACAGTAGTTTCTTTTAAAATGATTGACACTAACACCCCTAACCGGACTTTTAACATTTAGATCTGTGTATGCATATAACTACTGAATACAGGGTAAAATTCACCCAGAAAGCTTCTTGGAGATACAGTAAAACCCCGCTTATGCGACCACATAAAAATGGGTGCCTTTATAAGCAGGTGGTTGCTTAATGCAGGACAAAAGTAATGCAGAAAGCTCCTCTAGGAGCTTTCTGCATTACTTCTATCCTGCATTAAGCTACCACCTGCATCTAGCACCCAGAATTATACCTCTTTTAGGTTTACTATATTTCAGTTAGATTTTCACTCTGCATTGAGCTTCCACCAGTCTTACAGAGTGGCATTGATGCTGATTTAAAACTCTTGTTTATAAATCGGTATTTCTATGGCGATTTGTCATCGACATTTCAGTTGGTTTATATGGGTATTTTGAAACTGATTAAACAATTCACTTGATAAATATTCATTAACCATTTACCTGTTCTGTGTTTATTCAATAATTCAATACCTACTGGATATTCATGGATAAAATAGTTATTATGAAATATGGAAGGTGGGACTTTGTATCCGTTTTAGAAAATAAAGACACTCATATTTCAAATTCCATTAGCAAACAGAGCAGGCCCTGATCAGACGGCTCCTAATGGAGCCGTCTGATCTGGGTCTACTCTGTTTGCAAATGCGTGAAAACACGTTTATATGAAATAATGAAGGTATGGATATTGAATAGCGAATGCTTTATAAAAGCACCATGAACAAGTAAATGTTTGATCGTGGTAAAACTATAAAACCAAATCTATATTAGTTCATCTGTTAACAGAATAGACCCTGATCCAGCGGCTTTTGAAGGAGCCATCTGATCTGGAACTACTCTGTTTGAAAATGCGTGTTCTATCATGTAACAGCCTTAAATAACCTTGCAATACACGCTCAATGTACGATTAATAATATCATCTTCTCAATCTTTTAACCTTTTCCCTATTCAATTTTTATTCCACTGAATATTCATGGACACAATAGTTATAATAAAATATGGAAAGTAGAATACTGCAGCAATTTTAGAAACTAAAGGAAATCTGTCAAATTCCATTAACAAACAGAGCAGATCCTGATCCGACCGTCTGATCTGGGACTACTCTGTTAAAAAATGCGTGAAAGGCGTTTACATAATTATAATATTATGAAAGAAAAGGTTAAATTGAAATTGACACCTCGGGGTAACTATTCAGAAATGTACACTTAACTCATTTAGACACAGTGCCCGATCCGACAGCCCCTATTTGAGCCGTATGATATGGGTCTACTTTGTTTGCAAAAGCGTGCGGAAAAGCGTATTTAACGAGGAAAGGGTTAAACTAAGATCTGGGTGGGTTTACATTAAATGATATGGAAATAGATGGGTTAAGAGTTTGAAGTGTTCCGTCTACATGTTAAACAATGTCTGAAAGGTTTACATCCACTGTAGACTCAATGTCCTTTTCTTGGCGGGGGAGGCTTACATGATAGATCTATGTGCTTTAACACATAACATGAAGTCATGCATACACAATGAACATTGCAATTCAAATAATTCTAACATGCAGATTTATGTTAATTAGATGAATAAGAGACAGACGAACACGTTAGTTACATGTAACAAAGGGTTGACACAATGGATTTCTCAATAACATTGGCGAATTGTAATAACCGAAATAAGATAGCGAAAATTAGTTCGATACACAGAGAGAGAGAGAGAGAGTGAGGGGAGGGAGAGAAAAACAGAGACAGACAGATTGAGAGAAAGACAGATAGACAAGCATACAGACAGACGTACAGATAATAAGAGAGAGAGAGAGAGAGGCATAGACAGAAACAGAGACAAAGATGAGACAGACAGACCGACATGCAGACAAACTCAGTCAGAGACAGACAGAAAACCAGACAAACAGACAGACACACAGACAGATAGAGAGAAAGACAGAGACAGACAAACAGAAACAGACAGACAGATAGGGGAAAGAATAGACATACAGACAGATATACATATACTTAAAAAGAACACGAAGGATATACTAGACAGGCATGTATACAGATAGGGAAATAATTAGAGAGAGACTTGATAGACGGAAATTTAGGCCAAAATGCAGAAATAATTAGGTAGTGATGGGGAAAGAACGATATCTAGGCTAAAGAAAAGGAAGAGGCTGACACAAGTGTACGAGACATCAGTAGAGACACGGATGGTGCTAAATATTCCTCCTAGACCCAACAGACCCAAGAAATTCAAGACTTCGATAAAAAAAAGGAGACAGATATACTGTCGGAAAATAAGATCAAAACAATATAAATAAATTGTTGACAAAATTCCTTTGGCAATCAGTTAAGACATATGTCAGACGACGGGCCACAGATTCGATGATCAAAACGCCGTGCCAGAGACTCGGTAAACATTGATCAGTTGCTGTGCCAAAGACTCGGTACATGTAGACACTGGTAAGATTCCTTGCCAGAGACTCAGTAGACACTGATCATAGGTAGTGATAGAGATCAGTAGACACTGAACAGGCACTGTGTTGAGACTCGATAGACACTTATCAGGCAACGTGCTGTGACTCGAAAGACACTGAACAGACACCATGCTAAGATTTGGTGAGCATCGGTAGACACTTATCAGACACCGCATTGAGACTCGGTAGACACTGTTCAGACACCGTACTGAGACTCGTTAGACATTGATCAGACATCGTTCTCAGACTCTGTAGACATTGATCAGGCACAGGGCCGAGACTAGGTGAGACTCGGTAGACACTGATCAGACACCGTGCTGATACTGGGTAGCTTATTGTGTTTACCCTGTCTGTAAAGCTCCCAAACACGCCCTCTACATAACTCATGTCTAAACCGACCACCAAAACAGATCTAAGTTTGTGACTTTGGGTAGTTCGGTCTGCACTAAGCGATATCCCGGCTTTTAAAGACACTCAGGTCCTGATAAGATGCGTAAATTAAAACATTCTCAAAAATAACTTATTTATTTCTCCAGCAAACCCTATGTTGTGACCACTCTTTTGAATCGTCTCTTCGAGATAATTCTAAACAGTGGCCACAGTATAGGAATTGGTGGAGAAAGGACGGATTTAGTATTTGGGTACACATATTGATCTGAAATTAGTTTGAGAAAAAATTAAACTAGCTTGGATCCAGATCAGATGCCGAGTAACTTAGCACATCGGCTAGATCCAACCGTTTGCTACTCGAGCATAGTTTTTAATTAGAAGCGATAGAACTTGGACCTTTTTCGGAAGAAATTAAATGCTGATAAATATAGTCTGCAAATGGGTGATTCTTCGAAAGCAAAAGTAGAAACGCAAAAAGAGAAAACTGCAGACTCGGTTATGTTGAGTCTTTTCATGAATGGTAATTAAAAGTGCAACACTACTCATGCCCCTAGCACCGGCTTCAGCCGTATTCAATTTTCAAAACTACTAACATCAAAACTAATGATCCATAAGGACCAGAAAATATAACAATACAGTTAAATAATGCCATGTATTACAGATTTGCATTCAACTACGGAATTGCTACTACAGTAAAACTTCTCAAAACCGACGTAAAATTTAGTATTAATATCGGTACAGCTAAATGCAGGATGAAAGTCATGCAGAAAGCTCATGATTTTCACGCTGTATTAAGCTGCCACCTGCATGAAAGTATCTAATTCTACTAGAAATCCGGTTTAAAGGGTTTTACTATATACTCTATGATGTAGCTTCAGAATAAACCATACACCAGTTATATACCAGTATATATTACTATATGTTCTACCATTATGAAAAATTGATGCGCCAATAGGCAGTATAAACATTCAGCTAATACATACATGTGTTCATAATATCATTTCTTTGATGAATACTTAACAGGGAAAGGGTTAAGAGCTAACTAGAGTTCTTTTAACCCTTCTCTTGCTGAATTTTAAAATACATTTCTCCTTCTTTACCCATGCCCTTTTGTACAAGTATTTTGCTGTACAATCACTGTTGTGGAGTGCACTGGTTGCACATTCAACTTGTAAATAGTGCAGACCCGGATGAGACAGCCCGTGGGTATTCACTATTTACGAGTAGGTATATTGACGTGAATAGCAAGCGAAGGGTTAAATAAATATCAATGGAGTGTACGGTTAACACATTATCTAATGAATAATAATGCAAGAAATAATGACTTTATTATCTATAGTATACCTTTACTCTATGAATATGTATGTGATAAATAATCTCATCATGGATATTTTATGAGTATTATTTTTATAATGGCACATGAAGACATGAGTTTTGGTCATGACAGAAACTGTATAATGATATCTTTATGAGTCAATACGCAATCAGAGCAGACCCTGATCAAATGACACCTACAGGAGCAGTATGATCTGGGTCTACTCTGTTTGCAGGGCACAGAAATGTGTATTTATGAAGTAAAGTGTTAACGTAAGAAATAATGTCCTTGTCATCTATAGCATTCTATCAACAAACACAGCAGACCTTGATGAGACTATTAGAGCTGTCTGACCCGGGTCTACTATGTTTGCAAATGAGAGTATTTCTGTGTCTTTATCAGTATCATTAGTTGAGTGTTGCTTTATGCAATGGTTTGTTTAGTCTTTTCAAACATGGATTTTATTTGAATTCAAATGCCCTTTCCCTAATATAAATACTTTTTTCACGCCTTTGGAAGTGGAGCAGACCCATACAAGATAGCTGATACGGGTCTGCTCTGTTTGCTTATGAAGTTATAATGGATCTGAATCTACAGCTTCTACCAACACCAAAACGTCGTATGTACATATTCAGCTAATTAATATTCATGATGGAATTATTTCTGACATGAATACTCAACAGGGAAATGGTTGAAAAGAAACCAACAGAGTAAATACAGCTTCGGCAGATCGGCAAATCCTGCAAAAGTACCATTTTATAGACAGAAAGAAAAAATATTGCGTGTATGTTTAGATTGATATTTAATTGAAGAGCTCCTGCATTGAAAATGGACAGTGACGTATGAACGTACTAATCTAGTTATCCTCTGGGAGCTTTCTGCATGACTTCCTCTCTGCATTAAGCAGCCACCTGCATCAAAAGAGATCGCATAGCTCCTTTGTTAAAAATTCGAATTATCGAGATGTTAATGTACATATACGTTATTGACAGAAAATGAGTTTGGACCCATGTGAGGCTTAGAGTGATTGTCTGTCGTGCAGTGGTCCAGATAAAATGCGTAAATTTAAACATTTTCAAACATTTAAATACCTCCTTTATTTCTCCACCAAACTCTGTACTGTGACCACTCTTTAGAATCGTCTCGAAGAGACGATTCCTAAAGAGTGGTCATAGCATAGGGTTTGGTGGAGAAATGACGAATCTAGTATTGGGGTACCCACCTTTATATGTAGATCGTGTCTCTTATATGTATCGGGATGTGAGCTGCTGCTTGTCAAAAATACAAGACATGGTGAAGCAGACAGCCATTGCGGAAGAATTTTACTAGAACAAGTGTTAGAACGCTTTGTTGCCTGCTGGATACAGTTTTCGTCTTCTTCAAAATTTAGAGCTGGTGTTTCTTCATAGTGTTTAATGAAAAGAAAAATAGAATATCAAACAGTTTAGATCCTGATGAGACTCGGTGTCTCATCTGGATCCAAACTGTTTACATATGATATCACGGCACTGAATAGGTAAGGGTGCACCTGCGTTAATCTGCAGTCTAACTTTATGTTAATCTTAAGAGCATGAAAACGGTCGTAAAATGCGTGTGGGCACTTTGATTGCACGAGTCTGGTGAAGAATACACGTTACTGAGATGCACCGGAAGTGAGATTATCGCACATGCACTCTGGGTTAGTACATACGTGTACATGGTCTTTTGAGTGTATTTTCCAGTGATTAGGCTATGGATCTGAGGTCCGTATTAATAAAGATCGTGCGACTGAAAATTTTAATATACGAAATCTCAACTGAAAGCTGCTTTCACCGTATGCTAGAACTTGCGATACTTTCTGTCGTATGAAGTCAAAACAAACCCCAAATCCCGACATGGGTTTTAACCCTTCGCTTGCTAATCACGTCAATATACCTACCTGTAAATAGTGAAGACCCAGATGAGACAGCTCCTGCAGGAGCTGTCTCATCAGGGTCTGCACTATTTACAAGTTGATTGTGCATCCAGTGCACTCCACAGCATTGATTGCACAGCGAAATACTTGTACACAGTGAAGATATATGTAATTATACAACAGGGCATGGGTAAAGAAGGAGAAATGTATTTTAAAATTCAGCAAGCGAAGGGTTAAAATATGTTCGATTCGTTTATGATGCTCTGGACTTACACGACTCCGTTCGAAACAAACAACGACAAAAACTACAGGTCGAAAGGCATTGCCGTTTCCCCATTTAGACAAATTTTGAAACTGTACACATGGTGTCAAATAAACAATCTAATAACCATTGGCTTACTGGACAAGTTCTAAAAGTTCCGCTTCTACGTTTCTTTTCGAATACGCAGATTGTTTCCATCAGTTCTGATCTTGATAAGACACAAAGTGATTCTACTTCTCATCTGGCTCTACACTGTTTGCCAATGATATCACAGTTCCGCATACAGCTGGCTAAAGGGTTAAATCTCAATGCTAGTTATACAGAGTTACTCAGTGTATCAGAAGGATCCAAACTGTCTCACACTTTGATTGTTATCCAGTTTATGAAAACGAATCGAATAAAATTTAACCTTTAATCTGATGTGGACGTAATTTTCTGGTGACGAGAATTTACTGAGCAAGTTGAAGGTTAAACACTTATATATATATGCAATAACATCTAAATTACCCGAACTCTCAAACAAGTACAGCTGAACCTCGATATCTCGAACTCAATAACTCGAACTTCGGGATAACTCGAACTAGATCGGTCCTAGCACAATTTTCAATACAGAATAGCACTAAAATGTATCACTATACAAATCTAGAAACACAAGTGACAGCTTGATGTAGGTCTAAAGTAATGCTGAAAGCTCCCACAGGAACTGTTATTTTAGTTTAAACCTGCATTAAGCTACTTACTTGAGAAAGTGTCCATATTAGAAATAGGATAACTTGAACTTCTGTTATCTCGAAGTAATTTGAACGGTTTCTTGAACAGCGTATCACAGGGTGAACATCCTGCAATGCACGACTTAAACCATGCATTAAGCAGCCATATGCCTAAATAGTTCTCAATTCTTCTTTCTTAAAAAATCGAGCTAATTCGATTGAACTGTACGTCAAAAACATTATTTAAACACGACTACATGTACCTGTGACAACAACAATGTCCGTCCAAGATATAATTGCCCGTCATTGAGTACATATGAAGGTTAAACTAATTACGTGCGGACTGACAAGCCATGATTTCATGATCTCCTTTGATAACATTCTTGCTTGTATCAGTACTTTTATCGATGCCTTCCGTCATTCCCACTCTCATGTACTTTACTGGGTGTTATTGTACCCCAAACTTAAGCATGCCTTGGGTGAATACGCGAGATCTATGTAAACATGATGGAGACGCCGAAGTAATGAAGAAGCTCCTTGTTTCGGAGTTTATGTACGGTAGACGTCTGATAGTTCAAGCACTAAAACAAATACTATGCTCTGTCTTTTAAACAGGTGACAGCTTAATGCAGGGTGGAAGTTATGCATCAAGCTCCCAGTGGAACATTAATACGCTGCAGTAATATATAAGTTGCCGCCTGTCTTAAACACAGATAATGATACTTATCTGAGCATACACGTTAAAGAGGTTTAAGACTAAATGCTGTACTTTACTGTGTGTCTATCTTTCTATTCGGACATGCATTGCTATTACACGCGATTGACTGGGTGAGTGAGTGAGTGATTTATTCAATTGATTGATCGAGTGATTTATAGATTGAGTGAATGAATGAGTGAGTGATTGGTATATTGATTGATTGATTGATTGATTGATTGATTGATTGATTGATTGATTGATTGATTGATTGATTGATTGATTGATTGATTGATTGATTGATTGATTGATTGATTGAGTGAGTGAGTGAGTGAGTGAGTAAGTGAGTAAGTGAGTGAGTGAGTGAGTGAGCGAGCGAGTGAGCATGCGTGCGTTCGTGCGGGCGGGCGGGTGGGCGGCCGATTGGCTGGGTGAGTGAGTGAGTGAATGAATGAGTGGGTGAATATGTGAGTGAGTGAATTGAAACAACAAAAATAAATTAGTGAATGAATGAATGAATGAAGTAATTAATTAATTAATCAATTAATTAATTAGTGAATGAATGAATGAATGAATGAATGAATGAATAAATGAATGAATGAATGAATGAATGAATGAATGAATGAATGAATTAATTAATTAATTAATTAATTAATTAATTAATTAATTAATTAATTGATGGATGGATGAATGAATAACCTTTGATGTCAGAGGGGTTTTTTTCAATCGGAAATCCTTGTCTTATTTCAAGCTTAGTTGCTGTTTAAGTGTTTTGCATTTTAATTACTCCACAATTTTTGAAACTACGTTTTTTTCGCCCACATCGTCCAAATAATGCAAACATCCAATTTAGACAATGTGTTCAAACGCCAACCTTTTTAAATATGACATATTGTGTATCGCTGATCTGGTCACAGAATGTATGTTAACTCCAAGCACGCAATGGGTAAATGTGTGATTAACTTCGCAAACAGTTTGGATCCAAACCATTTGACATTCATTCAGATTTGTACATGTACATGTATGAAATGACAACAAATATTTCGACACAGGCCAAGTCTTGAGCGGACGAAATCTATTTAGTAGGCAAAAGGTTAGTATTATATATTCTGCAAGCGTAATTATCTAATGAGATCTATCATTAATAAACAACCGCCCAATATCTTATAACACCTGTGTAGTGAAATACAGTAAGGAATCTATAAAACGCACACAAAAAGGGGTCAAAGGTAGGCGGTAGCTTAATGCAGGACGAAAGTTGTACAACAAGCTACAATGTAAGATTTCTTTAATACGTGTGTTCTGCATTAAGCAGCCAAGGGCCTTTAAGACACTGATGCTTATTCATGAAGTGGTCGCTTGAGAGGCTTCTACTTTACACATATTTACCGAAACCACAGGTGTATTAACAAAAAATTCTTCAAACAGAATGAGCTAACATATGATAGATGAATGAGCACTGGTTTGTCAGAAGCAATATAGTCTATCTTCAGTTCTCATCTTTGATTAATCGTGTATTTTTTAAAAATCAAAATATAAACCAGTGTCAAATAGTTTGGACCTTGACCTGGCACTGAATTACATGTACTTGAAACTCGCACTGTTACTTTAAGTGTACACTAGTTGTACAGATGTTACTGTAAGTATACACTACCTGTACATATATGCTGATAGTTAACACCGTGTTGTTGCCTTGATTATGCAGTAGTTATACACATGTGTTACATGTAATAGTTGATATCGCGATGATGCTTTACATTATGTACAGTAATTGTACACCAGTCATATGCTAATGGTTAAAAGTTATTTTATATAATTTATACAGTTGTTATACACATATGCTAATGGTTAATATCGCATTGATACTTTACATAATACAATAGTTGTATAATCGCGTGTTAATGTTTAATATCGTACAGTTATTTTACATATGACTACAGTTGTTATACACAAATGTTTTTACTGGAAATATACATATCGGCAGACTAATGTCAATGACTTTGGACCTACCGCCATTGAGACATGTCCTTTGCGTTGAAATATTTTGCTGCCAAATTTTGTCGTCTGCAAACCCTTTGTCTGCTACAGTTTTCACTTTTATCTTCCTTTATATTTGTTTAAAACATACTAACACCCGTTTGGATCTTGATGGCACACTGAGTTACTCGTATCTCATCAGGATCCAAACTGTTACGAGATAATCCCAGATGCGACATTGGCAGCTAAAGGTTTTAACAATGTTTCGTTTTTATGTCAATTCGTATGTCAGCTTCGAAAATGGTTCGTGTAAGTCGTTTGTATACTACACGTTTCCTGCAGACATATTTTGATTGAAACATTGCATTACTTTCGCCCTGCATTAACCCCTTCCCTCATATTGACGACTTTTGACGACTCTGTAAAAGTCATTTTGTGAAACCATTGTGATAAATAGAGCATTTGCTCCTATATTTCAAACCAAACAATTCTAACATTTTCCTTTTCTTTAGTTAATGCTCCTTTTCGGTAGATTTATTCAAAGATTTATTCAAAGAGGTTGTATCTAAAATAAAGCTTATGATGTAATGGGTTAAGCTCCTTATTGGTCATCAAAATGGTTTTATATTGGATCTTAACGATGGTAGCCTAACCCTTTACCCAATGCATGTCCATATAAGAAATATTGGCATAATGAATATTAATTATCTGCTGTTTTATAATGACAAATTATGAAACGAAGTTTTGACCATATCAAAAACTGCAGAATCAAATCTCTGATCAGGAAACAGAACGAACTGTCTGATCTGGTGATCTGGGTCTAATCTGTTTGCAAAGTCGTTAAAATGCGTATCTATGGAAAAAAAGTGTTAATCCTTTACTCCATAAATACGCCTTTGCAAACAGAGTAGAACCAAATTAGACGGCTCCTATAGGAACCTTCTGATCGGAGTCTACTCTGTTTGTTTATGATATGATAAAGGTATGATGATTCTGTTGTTTATGCCATGGCCAATTTTCTGTGTTAATGTGCTATTATAACAATTAATCCAATTAAAATTCATGATGTCATTATTTCTCACATGAATATTCATGGAGTAAAGGACGAACGTTATACATGTATATACAGAAAAAAAACTCTCTGGGATTCTGCATTACCCTTGTCCTACATGAAGCAGCCAAACCTGCTTTTAACCCTTCTCTTGCTAAATTTCAAACTACATTTCTCCTTCTTTACCCATGCCCTGTTGTATAATTACATATATCTTCACTGTGTACAAGTATTTCGCTGTGCAATCACTGCTGTGGAGAGCACTGGTTGCACAATCAATTTGTAAATAGTGCAGACCCTGATGAGACAGCTCCTGCAGGAGCTGTCTCATCTGGGTCTTCACTATTTACAGGTAGGTATATTGACGTGAATAGCAAGTGAAGGGTTAACCACTTTAACACTTTCGGAGTCAAATAAATATAATCTGGTAAGATTATCGGTTGCTTCACGTTTCAAAATGGCATTTTCTTAGATTTCTTTACAAAACTAATTAATGACGAACAGTTTGGACCCTGAGGGGCGTAGAGTTACTCGGTGTCTCCTAGTGATCCAAACTATTTGCGATGGTTAGTGCCGAAAGAGTTAATGCGTTTTCATTTAGTGCGAAACCTTTCTGAACTGGGTATACAATATGGTACAAATATCGGTCTTAGAGGCAGGTGGTAGCTTAATGCAGGGTGAAAGTCGTGCAGAAAGAAATTTAGATACTTTCAGGCAGGTAGCTGATTAATGCTCCTACAGGAGCTTTATGGATGACTTTCATCCTACATTAAGTAGCCACCTGCCTAGAGGTATCTAAATTCTTCTCTACTAGAATTCCGTTTTAGGGTGGTTTTACTGTAGTGGTCGATTTATAGAATTTTTGCTGTCTACGTCATTTTCAAAAATGGAATTTCAAACATAAAATTCCTGTATACAAGATGACGATATGCAAGAATAAATGGTAACATACCCACAGAGATATAAAAAATAAAATACAGAGAATACATCGGAAAGAGCTATTTATTCCTTAGATGCCATTACAGTTAATCCAGAGCAACAGATGAAGGTGTATACTCAAATACTGAAATCGTCGTTGCTCCACCAAACCCTATGTTGTGACCACTCTTAACCCATTCCTGCATAATGACGCCTTTTGACGCTTCTGCAAAAGACACTCTGTGAAACCATTGTGATAAATAGAGCATTTGCTCCACAGGAGCAATTGCTCTATTTATCACAATGGTTTTAAAACTACACAATTCTGAAATATCCCTTTCTCTAGTTAATGCTCCTTTTTGGTAGATTTAATCAAAGAGGTTAGGTCTAAAAATAGCATAAGTGGGAATGGGTTAAGAATCGTCTCTTCGAGACAATTCTAAAGAGTGGTCACAATATAACGGAACTAGTCTTTGAAATGTTATAAATGTGTCATGTTCAATTATTCGTTGCCGATTTGATTGACATTGATTTGACATTGACCCATTATTATTATTGACCAACCGTAACAACTAGCGACTTTGGCCTGTCCTATATTCATGTTCCTATGGTCATTGTGACTGGTGCCTTTGACCTGTCCTTCGACGGACAGCTTTGACATTTCATTTAATCAGAATGACAGGTAATTTTGACCTGTCCTTTATTCATCATGACTAACAATTCTGACCTATCTCTATGCCATTATGCCGTGTCAGTACCCCTGGTAAGATGAAAACATGTCGCTTACATTAATTGCCTCTTTCATTTTTCATATGTATATTGCACTCTTTTAAAACGCATCATCAGAGTACCAAAATGCTTGGTTCATTGGTGTTCCATTTGGACCTAAACCGTTTGCAAATATTATCACAAATAAGCCGTTAGCATGTCAACGCTTAAGAACAGTTTCAACATGGCGTCACAAGAACAAATATCATTCCAAACACGCGAAGATCGTAACATAAACAATGTACGCTGGCCTTTAAATGCTGCATGTGCAAATTCTGTGCAACCTTTGCACACACTTTGGATACAGACGAGAGACAGTATAACTCAAAAGCTTTCCAGAATCCAGACATGTTTAAATGTTGATTTGAAAATAAAATTAATGTATTGTGATACTATTTTCAGTAGTATTTTCAGTGCTGCTTCAGTTGTTTAAGTTAATATACTACACCCAAGGAGTTTCGATTTCGACTGTCAAATTATAACAGGAGGTTATGTTTTCTGAATAGCATCAAGTGTGACTGATATGAATTATAGTTGCCAGCTGCTTCTACTTCCTATGGGAGCTGTACAGAAGAGCTAAGACAATACCGAGGGATTTTACGGGACTCCCGCAAATTTGTAAACCACTTCACCACATTAGTTCAACACGGCAACAGAAGTTGTGGATTGCCCCGAAAGTGTAAATGTCGTCTGATTGCCGTCTGCTCCGAAAGTGCCGTGTGCTTATGCTGTTGTTTAATTCGAATGTTCCGTAGGCTTGTTTTGTTGTTTACTTTTAATAGTATGCTTATGTTGTTGTTTACTTTGAAATCGTCGTGTGCTTATGTTGTTGTTTACTTCGAAAGTGTCGTCTGCTTAGAAATTGTTGTCTTTTTCGAAATTGTGATCTACTGAAATGGTTGTCCGCCAAATATTTATATAAACTGAAAACAGCCAAAACCGCATTCATCCAAACACTTATTATCCGTTTTAGACATGAGGCTGCTTAATGCAGGGCGAATGTCATTTTCTTGGATCTTTCTGCGTGACTTTCATCTTGCATTAAGCTGCCATCTGCCTAAGTGTTTCTTTATGGATAGTTCGGATTAGCGAGGTTTTACTGTATTGGATAGGGATGTGGAACATTAATCCTCTCTAAACAGGACGTTAATTTAGTATAGATATCGGTCTTGGAGACAGGTAGCTGCTTAATGCAGGGTGAAAGTCGTACAGAAAGCTCCTCTAGAAGTTTCCTGCATGACTTTATAACCTGTATTAAGCAGCCACCTGCCTAAAAGTACCTTAAGTCTTCCCTACTAGAAGTCAGGTATAGAGGGGTTTTACTAAATTGTTGATGCAAAGGCAATATCAGTTAAACGTTAGAGATACAATTTACACTATTTTGTGTCCAAGTGTGCAAGTGATTTCCAATCATATACACTGCTCTAGAGATATACAAGCATGCACTCTGTTCAAGAGATATACAATCATATACATGTACATTGTTCTAGAGATATACAACCATGCACTCTGTTCAAGAGATATACAACCATGCACTCTGTTCAAGAGTAATACAACCATGCACTCTATTCAAGAGATATACAATCATATACATGTACACTGTTCTAGAGATATATAATCATATACACTGTTCTAAAGATATACAATCAAATACAATGTTCTAGAGATATATAATCATATACACTGTTCAAGAGATATACAATCATATACAATGTTCAAGACAGATGCAACTGTCAACATTATTTAAGACATATGCATATGCTAATTCTAGGGATATAGAGTTTTAAACACGTTCACAAGAGATATACAATTATATACATTGTTCTAGAGTTAGACTTACATCGTTCTTCCATATGTCATTGCAAAAAACTTGGTAAACATTAAAATTGTCATAAGTAAGATTTACGTCATCGATGTCATTTAATATCTCGTTAACAACGAACCGTGCACAAACTCAATAATACATTGCGATTTTCAGGTCAACAATTTAGTCATACGGTTTTATGCGATAATCACTAATCATTCTTTTAACTTTTAAACGCTAATTATCTTTCCAATAGTGTCGTCCCTGACTGCCTGTATTTATATTTTCAATAACTTGAGCGTAATTTAAATAATTTGGATCTTGATGAGATACCGATTCTAATAAGTCACTCAGCTTGAATTCAAGTTTGCATGGGTATTCACAAAATGTGTCAACATTCGTTGAACAAACTTAAAAACGAGTAATATCACAAGTCGCGACAAACACGAGACACTGCTATGACGTCAACCAATGTCCACTAATTCCAACGTAAAGAAAAAGTCAATGGGTAGTTGGGTACTGCACTGAAGGAACTAGCGATAAACCCGTCAGTCGATGACAAACTGGGAAACTGCCCATTAGTGTTGAACATCATCGGACTCGGAACATCCCTTGCTCATGCAAGTGCACTTTAGTGCACATTACAGTGAAACCCCTCTAAACAGGAATTATAGTATTTAGATACTTTTAGGCAGGTAGCTGCTTAATGCAGGGTGAAAATAATGCAGAAAGCTCCTGTAGGAGCTTTCTGCATAACGCTCATCCTGTAAAAATATGCCACCTGTCTCCAAGATCGATATTTATACTAAATTTAATCTCCGGTTTAGAGGGGTTTTACTGTACCCAGGTGTAAAATCTCATACGATTGTTTGAATATATAAATGAGCCGTGTTGTGACAGAACAAATCATCACTGTAGATCCAGATCAGATGCCTCGTCTACGGCGCGGTGGCTGATCTGGGTCTACACTGTTTGACACACACCAGTATTAGTATTTATATATGCAACATATCAAACGGTATAACTACTAATCAGATGATGAGTAGATGCTGTACAGTGGGTTAAACATCGTTAGCATGTCATTAACCCATTCCCTCATATTGATGCCTCTGTAAAAATCACATTTCTGAAACCATGGTGATAAATAGAGCATTTGCTCCATAGGAGCTTCCTACGGTACTTATATCCTTACCCTGTTAACTCTGCATGAAAGAAAACGTCCGCTCAAATTTGGATCTGATGCAATTTTTACTACAGCTTCTTGCCATTCGATCCAGCTTTTGAAAAACTGTGGACCACATGTCACGACACAGGCATTTTAAGAAACATTTGACCTAGAGTGAAACAGTTTGGATCCTGATGAAACGCCGAGTTTCTCATCTGGACCCAAATTGTTGGCAAGCACGACCCAGGTCACGGAGAACGGGATAAGGGTAAATCGTAACTTGGCTGACACGTATAACCAGTTTCGATTCGTGTCAGACACAGTAATACCCCTCTAAACCGGACATTCAAGATTAAGATGCCACCTGTCTCCAAGACCGATATGTATAGTAAATTACTATACATATCGGTCTTGGAGACAGGTGGCATCTTAATGCATGGTTAAAGTCATGCAGAAAGCTCCTCTAGGATGACGTTCACTCTGCATTAAGCATTACCTGCCCAAAAGTACCTGAACACCTCTCTACTAGAATTGCGGTTTACTGGGTTTCTACTGTATCCAATGACAGGGCGAATGATTAGGATTCAATCTGTTTGACACATGTTCAAACTTGACTCAAGAGAGCAAAGTTAAAGGTATAAAAAATGAAGAAGTGTTTTAGCAGAAGCATCCATTTACAGTTGGATAAGGGTCAAAGGCCATGTAGTAGCTTTCATTAGACCTTGGTTCGATATCTTTTGATATATCATCTGCCTAATTATTTCTCAAAGGTGACCCGAGTCCTTTTTCAGCGGCCAACTTTGCAATATAATTATCATTATTGTATATATAGAGAGCGCGAGGGTTCATTGCGTGCACTTTCATTTCCATACAATATTGTACTGAGAAATGGGTTCATGAACTGCTCAATGTGTCGTCAATCGTCGCTGTGTCGCGAATCTTATTCTACCACAGAATAACTTTATATGATAAAACCTGTCTTAGCTCGCTGACTGATAGAGATGCATTCTTAACACAGAGTTGACCCCTGTAGAAAACGTCTGATCAGGATCAGTTCTGCTTGCTAACAACATTATACAGATCTGCCATTCTAGTTTCTGCCATGGCCAAACATCCATGTGAAACAATTCAGATGTCGAGAGATGATGCGTAAACTAAAGCATTTTTATCACATAATCTACCATGTGGGAGTGCCGTAACAGAGTGCCGTATTTCGCTAAATTGCACTAGTGCATTTTGTATGCAAATTAGTAAGTTTTAAAAGCGTCGTCCGTTGTATTACATGTACTACGATGTTTGTAAGTAATGGCGGAAACAGCCGTCAGCTAGTCTGTTTTATTTTCTATGGCATTTAAAGATAATGTGATGAAAAGAATATTACCTTCGTGTTCATTACAAATTGTTTTCATGAAACTCGTTTACTATAATGAATATGACACTCGCTGAAGCTCGTGTCATTTTATTAGCTCGTTCGAGAAAATCACGAGCTATTGCCGTGACTCCGGCGTCCGCGTCGTCGTCGTTGTCATCGTCGTCCGAAATCTTAACACTGACCATAACTTCTTCAATTTTTCATTTACAACCTTCATTTTTGGTATGCATGATCATCTTGACAAGGCCTATCCACACATACCAAAATTATAACAGACGAGAACAGCTCCTTTATTTCTCCACCAAACCCAATCCGGTGCCCACTCAATAGATTCCGGTAGTCACAGAATAGGGTTTGGTGGAGAAATGGTCATTTTAGTATCTGGTTACGCACCTTTATCTGTAGCTCTGGAACATATATCACTATAAAATTTCAGCTAGTAAGTATTGATGGTGAGTTTATTTCTTAGATGAATATTCACGAGATAAAGGATTAAACGAACACGAAATGAACAAACACACTCCATATACAAGTGACTGATCAATACCACAGGTGTCAGACGAGTGACAATTTCATAACTACTACTGGTAAACATCTTCATATACGTTTAGACATCATACTTTGACAGCCGAAAAAAAAGTTTTGAAAGTTTGTTTCGTATAGTATTATACTATAGTACAATACTATACGAACATTGTTTTTTCAAAACTTTTTTCTCTCAAAGTATGATGTCTAAACGTAATAGAAGATGTTTGTTAGTTGTATTTATGAAATGGTCACGCGCCTGGTGCCTGTGGTCAATATTAGACCGAACGTATTAATTAATATACCAGCTGTCCAAATTCCTTTCCTGTTGCGTACTGTAAGACGTAATGGCACCACGGATATTAATTAGATTATTTAGATTAATTAGATTATTTGTTTGTATAATAATGTCATATGAACACATGACATTTCGGCTCAGGTAGAAACAGTAGAATCAGATATACATTATACCATGAGCTCCTATAGTATCCGTCTGATCGGGGTCTGCTCTGTTTGATTATGAAACAGTTTCTGACATGACCAGACCACATATGTTCATACGGTAGTATCAACTAATTGATAGCCATGATGCCATAAAGCAGGATGTTCTGTATTACTTACGTCTTATGCCAACCGTTTTCTCCATAAATACGCTTTTCAAACCTTCGCAAACAGAGTAGACCCAGATCAGACGGTTCCTGTAGGAACCGTCTAAACAGGGTCGGCTCTGTTTGCTTTTATGATATAATATAGATATAAATCTACAGTGTCTGTCTTGGCAAAAAAAAGGATTTCATATATAATTACAAAAACAAATCTGCTAATTTATATCGATGACGTCATTATATTAAGGTACATCTAGCCCTAATACTAACAATGATACTTTTTATGTCGTTGTACAGAGTTTTAACTGTGTCGTTTTTCAAACATTTGTGCACTTCACGACTAATGATGATTTATTAAGAATTATCTCTTGTTGGTTTGTGGAGTCGTCTTCCTCCTGGAATAGTGATTATTTGCGTGTATATGTGGGAAGGGCTTGTGATGAGATTGAGCATTCGGAACCTCTCAGCGAAGTCGGCTAGCCACACTAGCTGTTCCAACACATGGTCGGCTTGCCGGATTTCAGATTGGAGAGTGAGCTTCCTTGATGCATAGTCTCAATTGACATGCAGCAGAACCTGTATAGTATGGGTCTGTAAGGCAAGTTGTAGCTTAATACAGATTAACATTAATGCTCCAGTAGGAACTTTCTGCGTTATTTTGCCCTGCATTAAGCAACCACATTCTTTTTAAGAATGCTATGTTCAATAAATGAATGTTCGCTTAAGACTCAGAATGAGGTTTCATCTCAGTTGGTGTATTACTTATTGATGATAGTTTATATTCATATTGAGATAAAAAATATATATATAATGTGCTATTGTATGCAACGCTTTTAATCTTTCGATGCCACGTATTGTCGTCTGCAATTTGTGTCGTCCACTGCGATTTTAATTTTTTTTAATTTTCGTCCTTTTAGTTTGAGAAAAACATAATCAAAGTATCAAGATACAATTACAGTAACACCTCTCTATAACGGCCACTAAATTGTGTTAATAAGTTGGTACTTAGGACAGGTGACAGCTTAAAGCAAGCCGAAAGTAAAACAGAACGCTCCTATAGGAACGTTCTGTTTTACTTTCAGTTTGCTTTAAGCAGCCACCTGCCTTTAACACAAAATACTTGATGTTATTTAGTGACCGTTATAGAGAGGTTTACTGTACTAGATAATTTATTTATCAAACAGTTTGAGAGTTACCCTGCGTCTTATCTAGGTCCACACTGTTTGCAAATGTCATCACGCATTCGCTATTGGTAGCAAAAGAGTTGAGTTGAAATTGATTTGGAAAATAAATCCCCTCTTTGAGTATTAATTAGGCAAATACATGTATTTACAAAAATATACAGGATATATTGAAATGAGTTTCCTGGGTATAAGCATAGAACATTCAGACATGGATTTTCCATGGCAAACAGGAGCTCTCTCATCTGGGTCTACACTGTTTTCAAATGCAACTATAGCTGTGACTGACAGGCTATGGGTTACTATAAACTATATATGACGGCTGAGACACACTTGTTTGGAGAGTGTCAGACGAACGAAAGATACACTGTCAAAGAAGCTAATATACTAACCAATTATATGTATCATAAATCGAACGCATAAATTACTAAGTGTACCCCACGATCAAGTATGATTTTATTATAAATTACCTTTTATTATAAATTGCCTTTGTCAATCTTTAGCTCTTTCGCTGCCATTGACAAATCTGCCATGACCAATGCAAACAGTTTGGATCCAGATGTCACGACAAGTAACTTGACATTTAATCAGCATTCAAACTGGTTGATACATTGAATCATTGATTGTATTCTTTTAAAGAAAGGGACAATTATTAAAACTTTGAAATAATAGCAGACGACATATTTTGCAAAAGAAAATACGTGGCAGCGAAAGAGTTAGTGAGACTGCGATTGGTTCCTTTATCAAAGCCCGGATGTTTGCAGGATGAGCACGTGACCTGCGTGAGGCTCTTCCTTATCGAGTTAGAAGAACTTGATAGTACTTAAGGAGTGATCAGAAATGAGATATTGAATTAGATGATGATAAACGTTAAAATTCAACTGGATAAGGCTTAGTGCTTGTCGAATGCATCAGTTGATCGAACGGAATATTTCTCAGCAGTATGTAAAGTTTTGATTTAATCCTTAATACGCTGACTTTTCAAATAGATTGTTCCAAAATTCTTATCAAACAGTGCAGACCCTAATGAGAGGACTCCTCTAGAAATTCTCCCATCTGGGTCTACATTCTTTACAAAGGACATCAGGGACTCCTGTCCCGCATATTAAGGTTAAAAATCATTATCACGAAATAGACATTGTTCTTATTTCTAGTTTGTTTTATTTTCTTTTTTCTTTTATTGCTGGGACATTTCAATACAAGTCGTAACATTTATAAAGAAATTGATTTATACCCGTTTATCATTTACTCGACATTTTCCTGTATATAAACAACGCCCTTTCAACCATTTGCAAACAGAGACTACCCAGATCAGACTCTAATTAATATTTATTAGGTCATCTGGGTCTACTCTGCTTGCAGATGCATCAAAATGCGCTTACATAAGGGAAAGGGTTAACCTTTTTCCCATTCAGTATTAACCCTTCGCTTGCTATTCGCGTCAATATACCTACCTGTAAATAGTGAAGACCCAGATGAGACAGCTCCTGCAGGAGCTGTCTCATCAGGGTCTGCACTATTTACACGTTGATTGTTCAACCACTGCACTCCACAACAGTGATTGCACAGCGAAATACTTGTACACCGTGAAGCTATATGTAATTATACAACAGGGCATGGGTAAAGAAGAAGAAATGTATTTTAAAATTCAACAAGCGAAGGGTTAAACATGAATATTCATTAGCAGCTATGTTTTATAAAACAATGGGCGTTGAACACAGGCAGTGTGTGTCTTGTGGTCTTGGTAAAAATGTAAGATCAGGGCCCATATTCATAAAGCTCCTTAGGAATAATTTAACCTTAGGACAACTTAAGGAGCAAGTTTCCGTCTACATTTAGAGCAAAACTATTGACTGAATTTTTATTCAGTGACTTCTAGAATATTTGGTTAAGTATATATTCTATATATAGCATTATTTCTATTAAATATCTTTACTTGTTTTGATTTTATAACATTAAGGAATATTCAAGAAACTAAGGAATTTTCTTAAGTTTCTCCTTAGGAACTTTATGAATATGAGCCCAGGTCTATATAATAATCAAACAGAGCAGGCCCTGATCAGAAGGCACCTACAGGGGTCCTCTTATCTGGGTCTATTATGTGTGCAACTATCTATACGAGGGGAAAGGATTGAATAATATTATTTGAAAATAGATATTATATTTCTTTTTATATAGATATACGTTCTATTTTAGTTTTTACTACATTTTTGTCTCGTCATTTGGAATCGAAACAAAACATACAGGTCATACAGCTCGGAGTTTTTTTATTTTAAAAAAAAATATTTGTGCAAGTGTTGCATACAGAAATATCCAAAAAAAATTGTTTTACGAGCGGTAATCATTATCATAATATAAAATTTTTTCTCCCTTCTCTTAAATTATCACTTCAAAGGGGATTAGATGTAAAATCATTGTAGATATACTACTTTATACACATAACAGGTGGGAATCTTGATTGGCAGTAAAGTAAATCCCTCTTTAAACCGGACGTTAAAATTAGTGTCAAAACCGGCTTTTCAGACAGGTGGCAGCTTAATGCAGGTTGAAAGTCATGCAGAAAGCTCCTAGATGAGCTTTCTGCATGACTTTCACCCTGCATTAAGCAGCCACCTGCATAAAAACCTAATTTGTACTTTAATAATACATGTATTCCTATTAAACGGGGGTCTACTGTTCAGTTAAAATGTTAGCAATACATGTACCTACAATATTTGAATGAACTTGTTTTATTAACTAAAGATGCGAATCTAGGATTACCTATTCAAAGCGATTAGCTCCAGATGTTACATATAGCTAATCTGAATTTTCATCAAGATCCAAACTGTTTCATAATCTGATTTTCTAGTCCTTCGGGACCATCAGTATCAATGCTATTAGTAATAAAAAATGAATACCACTTAGGCCGATGCTAGTGGGGATGGGGCATGAGTAGTGTTGCACTTTTAATAACAGCTGATAAACAGACTCCATAAAACCGAGTCTGCAGTTTTCTCTTTCGCAATGCTGCTTTTGCTGTCGGAGGATCTCCTACCTTCAGAATTTAATCAGATACGTGATAAATCAAATGTGACAACTGACCTAGACAGCATTTTTGCAGCAAAACTGTCTAGCAAACTAGAAATTAAAACTTTACTCGTGCAATTCAGATATATTTTATCAAATGATTAGTATTTAGAAGGTATGTCGAACTGCATTACGATGTAGTGAATTTATCTTTTACTTAGCCCTTCACTCCATGAATATTCATTAAGAAATAAGGAATACAGTTGAACTTCGATATCTCGAACTCGGGTAACTCGAACTTCGGGATAACTCGAACAAAAACTTGAGTCCTTCCAAAACTTACAATACAGAATTGCTCTTAAATATAACGCTACAGATATCTAGAACCACACGTGACAGCTTAATACAGGTCTAAAGTAATGCTGAAAGCTCCTGTATTAAGCTGTGTCATTGAAAAATCGTTCAGATTTGAAATTGGATGAGTGGGACTCCTGTCAACCGATTTTTATAAAGCTACTATAAACATGGGATTTTTTACCACGGTAGCAACTGTAGAATCAGATCTACATTATATCATAAGGAAACAGAGCAGACCCTGATCAGTCAATTGTCGTAGGAGCTGTTTGATCAGGGTCTGTTTTGTTGTTTGCTTGTCGAACTATAAAAATCTTATTCTACAGCCTATGTGAATGCGAACACATCGGGTTTATATGACATTACAAAAAATTATATTCTAATTGATATCCATAAAATAATCACTTCTTACATGATTATTTATCAGATAAATGGGCTGCAATAATAATAGACACAACAATTTTTTATGACTAGTTTTACCCTTTCCATCGTGTAAATGCTTATTCACGCATATACTACAGTAAAGTTCCGCTAATGCGACCACCTCAAGGAGGTATAATTCTTGGTGCTAGATGCAGGTGGTAGCTTAATGCAGGACAAAAGTAATGCAGAAAGCTCCTAGAGGAGCTTTCTGCATTACTTTTGTCATGCATTAAGCAACCACCTGATTATAAAGGCACCCATGTTTATTCATTAAGTGGTCGCATTAGCGGGGTTTTACTGTAACAGAGTAGATCCAGACCAGACAGCTCATGCTTATGAACTTATAATAGATCTGGTGCCACAGTCTCTACCAATACCAAAACATATTTTGTACATATACAAATATAAAATTCAGTTAATAAATATTCATGATGTAATTATTTCTTACATAAACATAGAACAGGGAAAGGGTTAACCTTTCGCCTTCTGGATTTCTTTTTAATTTCAAGTTCGCTCTGTTTTCGATATATTATGTATCTTCATCTGGATCAAAACTGTGTCTATTTAACCTTTAGCCTGCTGTGGGCAGATGCGTGATTACTTATGCAAACAGTTTGGATCCATATTAGACGCCGAGTCATTTGGCGACTCATCAGGATCCAAACTGTCTGACTCTCCAATTGCATTTTGGTAGACACACTGATTATAGATTGAATTTTGAAAATATATTGGGTGAAAAAGTGTATAAAAATAATAATTTGCTCAGCAAGCTAAAGTTTAAACACCCCCATCTGTTGCATTCTACATACTATCGATTCATTCAATATTTTATACCCTTTAATCCATGAATATTTATGAAAGAAATAAACACATCATGAATATTAATTAGATTTATTGTTATAAGTTCAAATGGACACGGGAATTATTGATCATGGCAGAAACCTTACAATTATATCTATATTATTTCATAAGCATAACAATAGAGCAGACCCTGATCAGACGGCTCCTATAGGAGCCGTCTGATCTGGGTCTACTCTGTTTGCAGAGACGTATAGAAAGGTGTATTTATGGAATAAAGAGTTAAGAAACTATTGACCGAGTGTCAACACGCTTGGATCCTGATGAGATGTCGAGTTGATCGGCGTTTAATCTGGATCAACGTTGCTTGCCAGCGCGAGTCAATCTGTGTTTGGCCGAATCTGAGTAACATGATTTTCTCGCGTGCATGTAGAATCCCATCCAACCTGGAAACTGGTGTAGTCCGGGATTTGAAGACAGTGTAGATCTGTACAAGAATACGCGTAATAACTTTCTGATCAGGTCGACAGAATTCAATTTAAATTACAATAAACCCTATCTTAACCCTTTCGCTGCCAATGCCGGCTCTGTGATTACCTATACAAACAGTTTGGATCCAGATGAGACGCCGAGTAACTCGGCGTCTCATCAGGATCCAAACTGTTTGTTACTGTTACTATGTTTTTTAAACAAAAATAAAGAAAATCAAAAGAATGAAAATTTGTAGCAGACGACAAAGTTAGCAGACGACAGAGTTTAGCAGCGAAAGGGTTAATTGGTCGTTCATTTAATGAATACAGGAGTCTTTAAACGCATTAGGACAAAAGTAATGCAGAAGGCTCCTATAGGAGCTTTCTGATCAGGGTCTGCTCTGTTTGCTTATGGAATTTGATAGGTCTATTTCTTTAGTTTCTAAAACCGTTACGATGTTACACTTTCCATTTTTCATTATAACTATTTTGTCCACGAATAGTTGGTAGGTATTGAAAAGTGAATTCATTGAACAGGGAAATATCTAAAGACAGACATCGTGGTTTTAATCTTCATAATTTTTCAGTTTACCTTCATGCACACCTACGCACGGTGAACCTTTAACCCCCAAAAAGACGTCCTTGCAAACAGAGTAGAACCAGATCAGACGGATTCTGTAGGATGTGCTCTGTTTGCTCGTGGATCTGACTGCAATTTTGCCTTGATCAAAATAGTACGTGTTCACACACACACACACTTGTAATACTAAGCAGATAGATATTCACGGGGGTATGGGTTCAAATAACTATGCACAAAAAGACACATTTAGGTATTGCGCTTATCGTGTACTTTTGGTGCAGAAACTACTAAATCTAGCTCTATGTTGTAATTGTTATTGCGGTTGGCACACGTACGAGTGGTTAACCGTGAATGATACTCGAGGGCAGTGCATATTTTCTTGCATCATATAAAAGTGAAAGGCACTAGAGGGCAGTTTGGATTTTCTTGAATTATCTAAGTGAGGTCTGATCACCGCACAACACATGTTTTTATTGTAATGTACTCCACAATAATCGCTTATGGTATCTTCTTCCTTTCAAGTATTGCTATGATTCCAAGAACGCGTAACAGGGGGATATATATTATAGTCCATTCTGTCTTACCTCCAAGTAGTTGGTGCTGTTTGAAGATGAGGTTTTGATTATTATTACAGTAAAACCTCTCAATAACGACCACTTAATTGTGTTAATTAGTTGTTAATTAGGGCAGGTGGTTGTTTAAAGCATGGTGAAAGTGAAACAGAACGGTCCTATAGGAGCGTTCTGTTTTACTTTCACCTTGCTGTAAGCAGCCACCTGCCTTTAACACAAAATAATTGATGTAATTTAGTGGCCGTTATAGATACGTTTACTGTACTAATGCCTTAAGGCTAACCCGCCAATTAACCCTTTCAGCTCGGGACGCACATGCACTGTTATTTGCAAATAGTGTAGACCCAGATCAGAGGTCCCCTAATCTTCTTGCAAGTTTAAACCTTTCATACTGAGTGCACTCTACAGTTAAGACTTGTCAACCGCTTTCAACCCAGACTTATCAGAGTGGAATAGCCCGTTAGTGTTAAAATATAGTCTTTGAAAGAGTTGTGGTTCATCTTAACCCTTTCCTGTATATATAAACGCACTTTTCACGCATTTGCCAACATAGTAGACCCAGATCAGACGGCTCCTATAGGAGCCGTCTGATCTGGGTCTACTCTGTTTGCAAATGCGTGAAAACACGTTTATATGAGGGACAGGGTTAAAACAATAGATTCAAACATATTTATTTCATGTATGTCAGATTGTACATGTAACAGTCGTTAGCTCTTCTTATGTTAAGCTCGTCTTGACTGGTATGTGCTAGCAGCATTGGTCCAAATAAGACGCCGAGAAAATGCGTTCCTCTCCAGAGTCCAATCTGTCAGTCACTCAGTCAATAGGTTCTTGGAACTTTATTTGAGCGGACCTTAGTTTTTTCAGCATGAATAGGGTTGGTATCATTTAGAATTCTGTTATTTTATTTCAGTAATGGCGGATGATTGCTACGCATGCGGTCTGGACGAACAGAGTTTACAGAAGGCTAAACAAGAACTTCATGAAGATCCCAAAGAACGGTTAAGCGCCCTGAAGACCTTCAAAGACTGGGTAAACCAACAGAAATGGCTGCGGACGCCAACAGGTCGGCCTTAACACAAACACACACACACACACACAAAACCAAACAAAAAAAACCACGCACACACATACAAACGCTTCTTTGTAAACAGAGTAGACCCAGATCAGGCGGATCATGTAGAAGCCATCTGATCAGTGTCTGTCCTGTTCGCTTATGAACTTACAATAGATCTGACTTTACAGTTTCTTCCAATACCCAAACATCCTGTGTACATATAACAGGCACAGAGTTAAATTACTGGTGTATTTGTAGTTTTATATATACGTGACAAACTGGGAAGACATTTGTCTTTGACGCTGCGACTGGTTTAAGCGTTCGCTGTTTACAAACCGAAGAAAACATATCTTAACTCGACTCATGTATGATTTTGCCGGCTTGAACTTGCCAGTTACTGATAACCGTATTTTACGGTTTTGCAAACAGAATAGACCTTGATCAGTTAACACCTTTTTGAAACGTCTTATCCGAGTCTGATTTACTAACTAATGTACTACATATTCGATTCTCTACTCTTTGACATGGCAAACCAGTTCATTACTTCATATTAGTGGTATAAGAATTAAAGTGCTAGTCCTTACAATAAACACACACACTACAACTTTGTTTTTGTTATGTTCAAGAATTATTATTTAGCCGCAAAATGTAAAAGTTCAACAAAGAGTTGTACGAACGACTGTGAGCTTTCGGTTGCGCACAGTGTAGCAATGCTAAATGTCGCACCGACGCTAAATGCCGCACTTGATGTTATATGTCGCAAGGTTGACACTCAATGTCGGAATTAACACTAAATGTCGCAAAATCTCCTGACGTTACATGTCGCATCTGTAACGCCAAATCTCGCAACAAATTGTACTGCCGCTATGTGTCGCAACATCAACGCTAAATATGGCTCTTCATCATTAGCACTCTTTTGTTGTATTACTTCCTAGTTTAAGCTCCCGATGTATCCCGGTAAAGGTTTAACCTGCAATTTGCACACCTTTAACTGCCGAAAGTAAACTTATTTTTGTATATAAAGTACATGTGGGATGTGAGATTTCAAATGACATCTATACTGGTCAGACGGCTCCTCTGGGATCTGGATATGTACTGATCGTCTGAAAATTAAATGTTCAGACTTTTGCAGTAACAAACAATATTGTCTTAATACTGTTAATATACTTTTACACTTGATTCTATAAATATTCCTGAAATAAATAAATACATCATGAATATTAATTACATTAAGTGTTATGATGGCACATGGACATGGGGATTTTTGTCCATGGCAGAAATTGTAGAACCATATCCAAAGTATATCATATGCAAACAGAGCAGGTCCTGATCAGAAGGTTCCTACAGGAGCCGTCTGATCTTTGTCTACTCTGTTTGCAAAGGCGTGGAAAGGCGTATTTATGGAGTAGAGGATTACCCGTTCCTGGTGAACCCGTCCTCGTATATACATGTAGCTATTATGAACCAATCCAATTATCATTTTAAGGGTGATCTGCAACATGTATTTTGTCAACATGACCATTGGAAAATAATTTGGGAAGTGAATAGTACAGACCCTGATGTGGCAACTCTCTCAGGACCCCTGTCTTGACTGATGTGTTCGTCTGTGTCTATTTTATGAATACCTTAGGCAAACATAGGTTAACCCTTATCCAGTATTTCGAGATATGATCAAAAAGGTCTCTGCTCCATTTCACCCGGTTGGCAGTTTCATAAAATTTTAAACACGAATTGGGAGAAATTAGATGTTGAACCGCTCAGAGTTTAGCCATTTGCTTGCGAGAAACGAATGGACCGTCATTTGCAAGCAGTATAGACCCATATCGGAGAGCCCTCTCACCAGGGTCTGCAATATTGTCATTCAAGCTCCTCTCACAAATTATACCCTTTCATACGGAACGAACTGGACCTTTAACCCATTAACCCATAGGCTATTTTATATCCAACCTCTAGCGACATTATAGCGGCAGTACAATTCGTTGCGACATTCAGGATGTTTTGTGACATTTAGCGTTGGTTCCGACATTTAGCGTCAACCTTGCGACATATAACGTCAAGTGCGACATATAACGTTGCTACACACATGTTTCATATCGACTTTCTGTAGGAAAATATGCGTTTGTTGTAGATATGATGAATGGTAAAATATTTTCGACAAAGCCTCATACACAGACTCTTCATTAGAGAATAAATGAGTATCGCCAAGATGTGGTTTGGCTGAGAAATGAGATTTAGATTAAATACGCATTTGACCCTTTACTCCATGAATACGTCTCAGGGTCTACTCTGTTTGCTTATGAAATGCTATAAGTATTATTCTACAGTCCCTGCCTTGGCCAAAACTCCCGGTGTCTATGTGCTATTGTAAAAAATAACGAATTAATATCCACGATGCCATTATTTCTTACATAAATGTTCACAGAGGAAATGGTTAAATATTTAGATTACTACGCATACAATACACTTATATATTATCTACATCTATGTGGAAGATTGGATTCGTTGTTGAAGATTCTTACTGAGTGATTGGTCTTTTCTTTATGTGGTATACTGTTTACAAAGCCTTGTCTCCCCCTTCCATTATATCACTACCCGTGTGCCGTAAAACCCCTCTTAACCGGAATACGTGTCTTTTTAGTAAAGTGAGAGCTTAATGCAGGATGAAATGCCGCACTCCTTTATAATTTCATCCTGCATTATGCTGTCATCTGTCGTTAAGCCATATATTGATATTTATTTGATTGTCCGGTTTTGAGAGGTTTTACTGTATTCAAACCAACCTTTCTACTCATTCTGTATGAAGACATGACCGAAACTTTGATGTTTTGGAATAAAGGTACAATGAATCTAAATATTATTATAATAATCGTGTTATTTCCAGACACACGGTACCTCTTGGGCTTTTTACGGGCTCGGAAATTCAGTCAACTTGGAGCCCGAGAGTTGCTGGAGAACTATTGGACAATCAGGACCAAGTACTCGGAATGGTACAAAGATGTGGACACTGGTGACAACAAGATACAGGACATTATAAAACAAGGGTCAGTATCCTTAATTCAGCGAGCCTTTTTCGGAATCAATCGGCATTATACCGGGAATGCATGTACAGTAGAACCCCTCTAATACGACCACTTAATGAATAAACATGGGTGTCTTTATAAGCAGGTGTTTGCTTAATGCAGGACAAAAGTAATACAGAAAGCTCCTCTAGGAGCTGTCGGCATTACTTTTGACTTGCATTAAGCTACCACTTGCATCTAGCTCCCAAAATTATACATATTTTATGTGGTCGCATTAGCGGGGTTTTACTGTACATGCATGTGGCTGTTTGTACTGCATAGCCGGATAAATACAATGGAACGCAGTGGTTCAAGTCCTAAGCGTTTCACAAACGAGTACGGAATACAAGAAAGCCATCTAAAGCGACGGCTTTATGCATGAACATAATTATGTATCTTTAACACTTTCTCTGTACAATGTTTATTCCATTATTCAATACCTACTGAATATTCATGGACAAAATAGTTATAATGAAGCACGGAAGGTGATATATTGTGGCCATTTTAGAAAGAAAAGAAACAGATCTATCAAATTCCATTAGCAAACAGAGCAGACCCTGATCAGACGTATCATACAGGAACCGTCTGATCTGGGTCTACTCTGTTTGCATATGCGTGAAAATGCTATTATATGATGGAAAGGGTTAAAATAATGCAGGAATAAAGTAATACAGAAAGCCACCACCTACCATTATAGGTGGTCGCTTTATATGGGTAATTACTGTATACCTTTTATAGGTGGTCGCTTTATACGGGTAATTACTGTATACCTCTTATTGGTGGTCGCTTTATACGGGTAATTACTGTATACCTCTTATAGGTGGTCGCTTTATATGGGTAATTACTGTATACCTCTTATTGGTGGTCGCTTTATATGGGTAATTACTGTATACCTTTTATAGGTGGTCGCTTTATACGGGTAATTACTGTATACCTCTTATTGGTGGTCGCTTTATACGGGTAATTACTGTATACCTCTTATAGGTGGTCGCTTTATACGGGTAATTACTGTATACCTCTTATATGTGGTCGCCTTATACGGGTAATTACTGTATACCTCTTATAGGTGGTCGCTTTATACGGGTAATTACTGTAAATCTCTTATAGGTGGTTCCTTAAACAAGACTTTTACTGTTTATTTCTAATAGGTGATCGCTTTAGAGGGTTTCTACTATATACCTATTATTGGTGGTCGCTCTAGAGAGAGTTTATTGTATACCACTCATAGGTGGTCACTTTAAAGGATTTTACTGTATACCTCGCTCAGGTGGTCGCACTTTAGAGGCTTTCTAATATAGACATCTTATAGAAGGTTGTTTTAGACGGGCTTTTACTGTATACCTCTTATAGGTGGTCACGTTCGAGAGATGTTTACTGTATACCTCTTAAATGTGGTCGCTTACAGAAGGCTACTGTAAGAGCCGTCTGATCAGGGTCTGCTCTTTTTACTTGAAATTATAATAGATCTGACGGCAGTTTCTATCATTACCAAAAATCGAAAGAGTACATATGACATTGTAAAAAAAACTACCAATAAATATTCCCGGTATTAGTATTTCTTACATGGCGTTTAATCCCGATACATTCAAAAATGAACAGGGAAACAATTAAACACTGGTGACTATGTTTGCTACTGTATACTATTCTTAACTAGATGGCCACGGATATGCATACTTCTGATTACAATTCTTTAACTCCTACTTTTTACAATTCTTGAGCAAATGAAACAAGGGCAGCTCCTGGTGTTTACATTTCTTTGAAGTTAGAGACCACAGCAATTCTGGCACGTGTACACCGGACTTTTTTGTATTGGTAGAAACTGTAGAATCAGATCTATTATACGTTTATAAGCAAACAGAGTAGACCCTGATCAGACGGCTCCTGTAGGAGTCGTCTGATCTTGGTCTTCCCTGTTTGCTAATAAATGAAAATGCGTTTGTATACGGACAAGGATTGAACTACCTAAATCAAAGACTGTAAGAAGCTTCTGTCTTATTTCAGCATATACATTCCACTACCTGGGAGAGACAAACACGGTCGAAAATTGGTCATTGTTAGATTAGGTAAGTTATACTATTGCATTTTGTTTCGCGTGATTTAAATATATATACGGATGTAAATCATTATATAGACTGAGCAAAGTTTCTTTTATCAACAAGCTCATTCAGCGCTTTGATTTTTAATGAAAATGCGCCATGTATTTTACAAAAAGTGCACTGGATTAGAATTATGTAAAATATGCTTCAATTTACATACACATATATCTAATACTGATATAAACCATTTACTCAATGAATATTCATGTAAGAATTAATGACATCATGAATATTATTTAGAATAATTATTGTAATAACGCATGAACACTGGGTTTTCGGCCATTAATAGTTCATCATATCTATATTATATCATAAATAAAAAGAGCAGGGCCCTACAGGAGCCGTCTGATCTAGGTCTACTCTGTTTGTAAAGGCTTAGAAAATCGTATTTATAGAGCAAATAGTTAAACGGATTCTGCTTGACTTTCACTCTGCATTAAGCTGCAACCTGCCTCCAAGACCGATTTGTATACACGTCCCGTTTAGTGGGCTATTACTGTATATACATCACAAAATCAGATCCATACCGATACATTTAACCCTTTCCCTTATATAGACGTGTTTTCACGCATTTGCAAACAGAGTAGATCAGGGTCTGCTCTGTTTGCTTATAGAATTTGATAGATTTGTTTATGTACTTTCTAAAATGGCTACAATGTTCCACCATACATATTTCATTATAACTATTATGTCCATGAATATTCAGTAGGTATTGAAATTTGAAGGGAAAGGGTTAATTGCATTGACAACACATCGACCGTACCGAGTCATCGGGACATTGTCGTGGAGTTCGAATAGCCAAGTAGTCATTATAAACAGGCAGTAATTATCTGATCTCAGTCACTATATCACTGACCTACCGTCAATGTTCTTTACTCTCCAGGTGCAATGGATCCAAAAGGCAAAGCGAACACATTTGATGACGTTATGCGAGCAAACCTGGCCTTGTTTGACTTCATCCTTCTGGATGAAAACATCCAGGTGAACGGATTGACATTTGTGATTGATCTCACAGGATTCTCGCGAAACCATTTTCTCTCAACGGGCATGGAAAACACAAAAAGGTGCATGGTGGTCACCCAGGTAACCAACTAAAATAACAAATAAAATTTGGAGGTTCAATCAAATCAAGACCGATAACTCTGGATAGAGAGTATTGGTAATATAATAAGTATTATGTATGTACCGTTTTAGATGTAATATATTCACACTGAAATTGTCCTAATATGATACAGTTGAACTTCGATATCTCGAACTTCAAGGGACCATACAAATTAGTTCGAGATAAGAGAGGTTCGACTCATCCGATTTATAATCTGACACATATCTCAAGTTCACAGCTTAATGCAGGTCTAAAGTAATGCTGAAAGCTCCTGCAGACATTAAGCTGTCGCATGTGTTTCTAGATATGTGTAGTGATATATTTTAGAAAATATCCTGTATTGTAAATTTTGGAAGGACTGAACTCTTAGTTCGAGTTATCCCGAAGTTCGAGTTATCCGAGTTCGAGATATCGGAGTTCAACTGTAGTTGACGCTATAACACTGTCGAATGGTCCTGTTCACTTAATCCTTTACTCCATGAATATTCTTTTCTACGCCTTTACAAACAGAGTAGACCCAGACAAGACGGCTCCTGTAGTAGCCATCTGATCAGAGTATGCTCTGTTTTTGCGTATGAAATAATATAGATATGATTTGACACTTTCTGACGTGGCAAAGAATTGCCGTGTACATTATTAGTTATACAGTTCTTTCCCAGGGCACATGACGATTTATTCTCGGCTAAGGAAAAGCATGTTGCCCGAGCCGCTAGGCGAGGGTTACATGATTTTACCAGCCGGGAATAAATCGTCATGTACCCTGGGAAAGAACTGTATAACGAATTTATTATACTGCAAAGTTTTACGGTTCGGATAATTTATATAAATCCATTTTGGCATGTTGAATCACTAAACACGCTAATTCCCCTAAAGCGTCCCAATATATTAATTCTACCCGAAGGTATCCGAAGTGGTGTGTATTGTATTTCATCGGCGTTCGTGTTATTATAGATGGCTGGACGATATAATAACTCCTCTGAAAACTGTTTTATTGGTCATTTCAAAAAATGATGTTTTTTAATTCATTTCTGCATTTTTTTCTTTACGTATCAATAGTTGTCTATTATGAATTTTGCTATTGTTTAGCCGAGTCGAGAAGTTGGTCTTTTGGTTTCTGACCATAATATGTGGGGCCTGCCATGGGGAATTTCTATATACCCTGTCAGCTCGCAGGATACATGGACTCATGTACACGGCTAGTTAACCAATCAGAAGTGAGGATTTTACTTTGCAGTATAATAAGCTTCAATATTCTTTCGTCTCCTAGTATGTTCATGTATTTTGCATTTCAGAAAGCCTTGCCAGGGCGGATAAAACAGCTTCATTACTACAACACAGGTCCGGTGTTTGAAAGCATATTCAACATGATAAGACCAATGATGAGTGAGAAGCTGAAAAATAGGGTAGGTACCATGTTGGAAGCGATCACTAAAAGTCTGCACTTCAAATGCCGCATATGCTGAGTACCTTGTGTTTGTAGCTCTCAATGTGATTGCTAGTCGAATGGCATGAATCGTTAATATCTCACACTCCCTATCTCTCTGTCTCACGGTCTTTCTCTGTTCATCTATGTCTCTCTCTTTGTCTGTGTGCCTGTGTATCTCTGTGTGTCTTGCCTGTGTGTCTGTATGTATGTATCTTTCTCTGTCTGACTGCCTATCTGTCTGTGTGACTATCTCTCTCTCTCTCCCTCTCTCTCTCTCTGTCTCTCTGTCTCACGGTCTTTCTCTGTTCATCTATGTCTCTCTCTTTGTCTGTGTGCCTGTGTATCTCTGTGTGTCTTGCCTGTGTGTCTGTATGTATGTATCTTTCTCTGTCTGACTGCCTATCTGTCTGTGTGACTATCTCTCTCTCTCTCTCTCTCTCTCTCTCTGTCTCTCTGTCTCACGGTCTTTCTCTGTTCATCTATGTCTCTCTCTTTGTCTGTGTGCCTGTGTATCTCTGTGTGTCTTGCCTGTGTGTCTGTATGTATGTATCTTTCTCTGTCTGACTGCCTATCTGTCTGTGTGACTATCTCTCTCTCTCCATCTCTCTCTCTGTGTCTCTCTGTCTCTCTCTCTGTCTCTCTCTCACTGTAACTCGAAACGTCATGCAGAAAGCACTCACCTGACTAAAAAGACCTAAATTATTAATTATTAAAACTCCGGTTTAGTGTTGTTTCACTGTAGCTTATTCAGAAAATAAATATCTTTGCAGGTCCATGTGCATGGCCAGAATCTGTCAACAGTGTACGATGAAATAGACATGGCCCACCTACCCGAGGAGTATCTACCCGACGAATACACAGGACCAAACGCAGGCACAATACAAAGCATATGTAGTGAGTATGCAGGCTCGTTAAAAACTCAAAAAAGTCCCCTGACGGCACCGTTTGGGCATCGGTGGTATCGTATCTTGTCCAGACAAATGTTTTAACCTTTTCGCCAATATTCTAAGAGCATGTGAGCATCGTACATGATCCATATCTATTATAATTTCATGAGCAAGCAGACCCAGATTAGACGGCTCCTATAGGGGCCGTTTGATCTGGGTCTATTCTGTTTACAAAGGCGTGAAAAACGTTTAAATGAGGGAAAGGTGTTTCGACAGCCGTTAAAGGTTCTCTCACTTGTGTATCAATTATAAATGACAAATAATTAATTTAACTTATGTTATGTAATAATATTTGTTCTCGCCATTAAAAATAGTTAATGCAATTATAGGTTACTATTCCGAGTCGTAGTTACCGCGAACCTTCAATAGGATGAGGTGACTTGAAGGGTTGCAATTCAATCTCGATCTCTTTTTTCCAGTGATTTATTCTTCAGAACAGGAAATGTGCTAGAAGCATGCGAAACGTCAGATTAAACAATTGAACATGAAATGTGTGACTAGTTACAGTGAATCTTAGTTACAGCCACATACAGTAAAACCTCGATTATCCGAACACTAAAATACGTATTATTATCGATCTTTAAGACAGGTGGCAGCTTAATGCATGGTGAAAGTCATGCAGAAAGCTCCTCTAGGAGCTTTCTGCATGACTTTCATCATGCATTAAGCAGCCACCTGCCTAAAAGGATCTAAATTCGTTTCTAACGAAAATTCGAATAATCGAGGTTTTACTGTAGTTATATAAATGCATGTACATTTGATCAGTAGTACATAATGTTTCGTAAATTGACTCTCAAAAACAATAAAACCTTAGATATTTTCTGGGCGGATCACACTACAGTTGAACTTCGATAACTCGAACTTCAATGGACAATACATATTAGTTCGAGATAACAGAAGTTCGAGTTATCCGATTTCTAGAATGAACCATATCTCAAGGCCACAGCTTAATACAAATCTAAAGTAATGCTGAAAGCTCCTGTAGGAACTTTCAGCATTAATTTAGACCTGTATTAAGCTGTCACATGTGTTTCTAGATATATGTAGCGATAAAGTTTAGTTATCAATTCTATTAAATGTAAGTTTTGGAAGAACTGAACATTTTGTTCGAGTTATCTCGAAGTTCGAGTTATCCGAGTTCGAGATATCGAAGTTCAACTGTATTTCAATGGTTTCAACAAACTAAATTCCACTATTTTGACTTTTCAAACATGTTTTTTCATGTTTGTAGCACGAGCATGTCCTGCTTAAACTGCCCTTTGGTTATCAATAACTCATGTTTATATAGTAAATGGTCACTTGAAACAGTCTTCTTTACTGTATATTATCTCTTGTTTAATTAGTTTTAGTCCTGTAGCAGATGATAGTATATAGAATAGAATAGATCAGTAAAATATATCATTTTAAACCATTCCCTCATATTGACGCCTTTTGACGACTCTGTGAAAGTCACTTTTTCAAACCATTGTGATAAATGGAGCATTTTCTCCATAGCAACAAATGATGTGTTTATCGCATTGGTTTAACAACTACACCATTCTAAAATCCCTTTTTCTAGTAAATGCTCCTTTTCGGTAGATTTATTCAAAGCGGCTGGGTCTTAAAATAGCCTTTAATTAAAATTCACGGTATGCCTACATGTATAAATCAATTGTTGTCATTGTTTTACGCGCGTCCTTTAGTTAATATTGCTACAGATTAAATAATTCTCTCATATTGACGCATTTTGACACCTTTGTAAAAGCCCCGTTTTGAAACCATTATGATAAATAAAGTATTTGCTCCATAGGATATCACAATGGTTCAAAATCTGCACAATTCTAAAAGTTTCTTTTTCTCTAGTAATTTCTCCTTATTTGTGGATTTATTCAGAGGTTGGGTCTAAAAATAGTCTTTAACGAATATTATTAGTTACACGGTTATTTGGCAGGGTGTACGGGCTGGTATGACCGGGTTAGATCTCGTATTTCCTGATACGGAATCCAAAACCGTCATACAAACCCGAACACCGTGCCGAAACACCGTGTAACGAATTTATTTCCAGTCTGGGTCCATTACAAGAAAGAATACATGCATAACCTAACGAAACCTTGTAGATTAAATCCCTAAAAAAACTTGTTTACTTACGGCGCGTGCGATTTGGCACAGCTGTCAATAGGCCCTGACTTAAAAATGACGTTTGACGTCAATAAAACTCACGGGCTGATTTGCACGCACTATAAGTAAACAAGATTTGCGGTATTTGGGGAAAACAAAAGAAGCAAGATACAAACATGTAAATGCTACATAAGTTGTTTTTATCCATGTGGGCAGATGCTAGACAATTTGTACGGATGAATTCCGTTTATTTCATAGGAAAACCCGCCTTATAAACACAGAAATTGAGTTTGTTTACACGAATCGATTATGAAACAAAACCGATCAGTCACGTGACAAACTTGATTCCGTACACCTTAGATCAAACGGGGTGTACGGTTTCTTACACCCCGTTCACGTGGAGCGTCTCAGCCAATCACGTTCCCAGAATTTATGATGACTGGAAATAAACATATGTACCTATGTCGGACATTTTTTTTCATTTTTTACATTTCATTTTCAGACGATATGGCGCGAACATTAAATAAACCGGAAGCGAGGGACTTTATTCGTGATTTACACAGTGGAAAATATGGTGTTGACCTGAACTTAAAACCACGTGACGACGAACCACAGGCTTCTTTCAGAAAACTCAACGTATCATAGTAAAGCATGCAATATGCGCTCTATTTATTCTGTGTTGATGTCGGTGTCAATCCCAGTTGAGTACGGAATTCCATAAATGACAGCACACTATATACAATTACTGGTTGCTGCTTACTACTGGAAGAAAACTGAAGGTCGCCGATTGATGCCACCGGGATAATTTTCTACTTAAAGCCAAGAGAATGTGTGAGTGATCGGATGAAGCCAGGGTTAAGCTGGTCAGTGCTGCAGCACAGGTAGCCATGTCAAACTGATTGTATAATGTATACGAGCACTTAAACCATTTTGAAACCATTGTGATAAATGAAGCATTTGACCCTGCGGCTCCTATGGAGTACATTAAAAACTCGATAGTTCGAAGTTTTTGCAATACGAATTGAGAACTAACTTGTTGTGTGACTGCTTAATGCAGGTCTAAAGACATTCAGAAAGATCTACAGACGTTTTCTGCATGACGTCCACCCTGCATGAACCTGTCACATGTCTTAAGGTCATATTTAGTGTTCGACCTATGGAGTTTGTACTGTATGTGTATACTCATACTGGACTCAGCAGTCCTTTACCTGTACAATATTCATGTAAGAAATAATGATATCTTGAACATTTATTAGCTGAAGTTTTATAATATAAAATTTCAAGGCGATTGTTTGCTTTGACAAACATTGTAGAATCAGATCTTCATCTATAGCATGACTTAACCGATTCCCTCATATTGACGACTTTGTGAAACATTCTGAAACCATTGTGATAAATAGAGCATTTGCTCCTATAGGAGCAAATGCTCTAGTTATCACAGTGGTTTCAAACCACAAAATTCTAAAAATAAATCCTTTTTCTAGTTAATGCTCCTTTTCTGTAGATTTATTCAAAGAGGTTGTGTCTAAATAGTCTATGAGGTACGTGTAATAGGTTAAACTAGCAGACCAGACCCAGAGCAAACGGTTCCTACTGTTTGTGTTATATTTGTTCTCAGTATACGACCCGAGTGTTAATCCAAACAAATGGGATCCTGATGAGATCCAAAATGTAGATATACTCGGCGTTTCACCAGTTCCAAACTGTTTGTAAAAGTTCAAATTCACGCTGGTTCACTGTAGCTTGGAAAAATGGTTTAAAGACAGTATCTTACTGATTCAAAGGGAAAAATATAGTTGCAAACAGAATAGACACAGATCAGACGGTCCTTGTAGGAGCCGTCTGATCTGGGTCTGCTCTGTTTGCTTATGGTACATGCATGTTATAGATCTGATTCTACAGTTTTTACATGAGCTAAAATGTCTTGTATTCATATGCCATTATCAAAATTAATCTAATTAATATTCATGATGTCATTATTTCCGACATTAATATTGAACAGGGAAAGGGTTAATATTGCTGTTTTCATGGAAAACAACATTGTAAATAGTGATTGTAAAATTGTGTAAATTTCACTATAACTGTCTTATATACATATTGTGCAATATTTCGTGAAAATAAAAAGCATGTACATTTACAAAGCTATGATTGAATTACACATAATAGTAGAACAACGCCTTACTTGTATTATGGGTGATTTGACGATGCCAACCACAGTGTGTCTTCTTTGTGAGCTTTATCGAACTACATTCTCTAAAGCGATCTCATTATGAATAGATACTGGTGTCATAAAATGCTGATCGTTGAGGAACCCATTCCCTCAAAGGTTATATTTAGACACAACCTCTCTGAATAAATCTACCGAAAGGTGCATTTACTACAGAAAAGGACAATTTTAGAATGGAAAAGTTTTTAAACCATTGCGATAAATATAGCATTTGCTCTATTTATCACAATGGTTTCCAAAATGACTTTTACAGAGGCGTGAAAATGCGTCAGTATGAGGGAATGAGATAACCCATTCCCTCATATTGACGACTTTTGACGACTTTGTAAAAGTCGCTTTGTTAAACCATTGTGATAAATAGAGCATTTGCTCCTATAGGATCAAATGCTGTATTTATCACAATGGTTTCAAACTACAAAATTCTAAAAGATTCATCTTCTCTAGTTACTGCTCCTTTTCGGTAGGTTTGTGCAAAGAGATAGGGTCTAAAAATAGCCTATGATGGAAAGGGTTAAAGCAAGACAAAAATTAATACAGAAAGCTTCACTTTGCGCCCTGCGTTAAGCTACCACCTGACTTTAAGATCCAGAGGTATGCTTCTTAAAGGTGGACGCTTCAGAGATGTCTACTAGTATCCGTGTACACATTTGTCGACGTCAAGGGGGGGGGGGGGGGGGTGGATGGCACTGGGACCTTATTTACTATCTATACACCATGTAATAGTCAACTGCAAACATTTAGTCTATTGCAGTTTTTCTACCATTTTTGGGATCTGTGTGTTAACACAGATACCAAATCTACCGAAACGGCGAGAGCAAATCAGCCGGTCCTCACGAAACGATTTACTCAGATGTGTAATGTAGTTAGGTAATCAGCTGAACTTATTACAAAAAGTACTATCGTGGACCGTTTTTTAAGACAAGCAGTTACTGTATTTGATCATTTTTTCAACAAATATGACGAATATTTTTAAAATGAGGCGATATTAATAATATTGGGGTATTTATGCTCACTTATACACGAATCAATTTTTGATTAATTGATCGCCGCCATTTTGAATATCACGTGACTTTACGCCATAGGGAAACGCAACCTCCAACGCAGTTATCTCCCCTAATAGACCGCAGGCGTGGTGACAAGGGAGATCACTGTGAGGAGTTTGCAAATCGAGTAGGAGAATGAAAACTTTACGCAGAATTTGTTTACCAGACACGCATTTTGGATGAGCTTGAAAATCGTAAGTACATATACATACAAACATTAACGCTTAGGTTATCATTGTCTTCTATTTATAGTTCTGCTATGACTTTCGTGAACACGATTTATTATCTTGAATCTTCCGAGTTATTACAATGCTGTGAAAGAATATCGGCAGCACCTGCGCTATTAAGTTTTTAACTTATTCATCCCTGATACTTTAAGTTAAACCCCTTCCTTCATAAATATGCCTTTTTACGCCTTTGCAAACAAAGTAGACGCACAACAGGTTTCTGAACGACTCGGCACCAAACTAACCGGGTCCCTAGACAATTCGGCCCCAAAACGATTCGACACCATGGTCAACTCGGCCCCTCCCAAAAATTTACCCTAGACGATTCGGTACCTATTTATTTTCATGAGTTTTTGTTATCAAATTTACATTTTCCCTGTCAATCAAGCAATAAAATGAACTTATAAGGTGGATACAGATCATCATTATAAATTGTTATTACGGAACACAGAATTGGATTAAATCTATACCCGTAAATTTTTCGCACCAGTTTTGAAAACTTACAGGGATGACAGTTTTATTTGTTATAATAACAAATAAAACTCGTCTCAGTACTTTTTCAACTTATAAGGGCCGGCATTCTTCTTGGGGGTTTTAGACCTTAGAAATAATATGTATTATCATCACAAGGCAAACAAAAATATGAACAGTATCTTCTGCAGGGGCAATCTGATCTGGGTCTACTCTGTTTGCAAAGGCATAAAGAATTAAACTTATCATACCTGCAAGTAATTACCACCTGACTTTTAGGCATAATTAGACATGCTTTGCCAAATTGGTGGTCAATTTAAAGAGGTTTTATACTGTACAATGGTAATTTTCGTGGATCTACTCGTAGACATTGTTATAATGGTTTTGCACTAATTTCTCATGGTAGTTGTCTGATCAGGGTCTGCTCAGTTTGCTTATAATAATATTGTGTTATATAGATCAAATTCTATGGTTCTGTCTGTACCAAAATATCCTTTGTTAATAATATGCAATTTAAAAAAATTATCCAATAATATGATACCAATGATGTCATTAACCCTTAAATGAATATTTAAACAGAGAAAGGGTTAATTTATGGACATATAGTGAAATCTGAAGAAAATCTGTACAAGGCCTTCCTATATTGTTGTTATCCTGGTAATACACACTGAGAAAGTTAGACATTCTGACCAGCAAGGTGCTTTAGTATCATTTATATGCGTTTAGGCTTGTGAAAAAAAAGGTGAATGATGTGTACAATTTTAAATATAAAATGTTTTATAGTCATTTACTCTATCAACAGGCCTCTTAACCCTTTCCCTGTTCTATGTTTATTTCAAATTTAAATACCTATACTGAATATTCATGAACAAAATAGTTATATGAAATATGGAAGGTTGAACATTGTAGCCATTTTGGAAAGTAAAGGAAAAGGTCTACAAAATTCCATTAGCAAACACAGCAGACCCTGATCAGACGGCTCCTATAGGAGCCATCTGATCTGGGTCTACTCTGTTTGCATATGCGTGAAGACACATTATATAAGGAAACGGGTTAATGCCTTTGCAAAGAGCATATATATCCATATCAGATAGTATCTATATCAATATAAGAGCTCTCAGATCAGGGTCTGCTATGTTTGCTTAAGTTATGAAATAATTAAGATGATAATACAGTTTCTAGCATGTTTAAAACAGAATTGTCTGTAGTGACATTATAAATATTCAGTTAATATCAACTATAAATGTAATTATTACATTTGTTATTATAAATAGTAACATTTTTACGTTATAAATGATCCAATATCATTTAAAAAAATAGAGTTGTGTGGTCTGAGCAGACCAATACAGACCTAGCAACGGACCAATAACAGATATTGTGCCCGCTGCCAAGGTAATCATTCTAAATCTATATCAACAGAACCCTGATATGCGATGAAGGTCTAATTTTGCTCCGATGATGCAAATGTTATCAAAGTTCTCGTACACAGTATACCGAATAGTCCCCAAACCATGGCTTTTACAAAGACAATCCTCACCCGATTCGATTCAAATTTACATGCCCAATACATGTGCACGTACCGGTGAATAAAAAGAGCACTCTGTCCGCTCTTTCCAACGCCAAGTTTTGAATAATATGAACCCGTCATAATGACGTCATCTAATGACTGTGTGACTTGATAGTGCTGATTCTTTCAATCCTTTGAGAATCTATTGCACCTAGTACATGGAGATCCAATTTGACCCATAAATGTAATAAACAGGTTATTACACAGGTGACTATAGGGCCGCAGAGTGATATAGTCCCTTACCTTGATATAGTAACTCGGGCTAAGCCCTCGGGCCAATTGCAAGGTGGCGGGCCAATATATCACGCTGCAGCTTTAGTCACCTGCGTAATAACCGCTATTTGTTTGTTGCGGCCCTAGTCACCTGCGTAATAACCCCTATTTATTTGTTATATGAATATTTATGGTGTAGGGGATTAAGAAATATTTCCAGAAATACATTTTAATCATAAACATTAATTTTATTTGCAGGGGACAGTAATTTCGACAAGATTCCAAACAACAAGGGACCTGACACGCCAGTTTTCTAACAAAGCCCACTATGCTTTAAATGCCACAGAAATGGAGAATAATATTGCTTTATTGACAAAGAGCTTTCAATGTCGAAACACAGTAATTGTCGCCACAAAGCAAGACCAAATCAATGAAACATTTTTATCAACATCCAAACAAGATTTCCCAATACTGATCTAAGTATGAAAAGCTTGTTCAGCTGGTGCTGACTTTGTGATATACGAATTGTTAAAATCTACTGAACTACTTTAGATACTAGCAGCCAGTGTTTGCTGATCTCCATATGGAACAGTAGTTGGTTAAAGATTGTCGGAACATTGAAAAGCTTTAGACTGTGTGACTTGATAGCGCAGTCAGTAGAGTGTTAGCATGGTAAGCCACAGGCCCTGGATTCAAGTCCCAGTCGAGTCACAACTTTTTCACATGTACCAGTTTATTGCAAAACAATTTAGTCAAAGACAGTATGATGGTAATTCTAAACGGATAATTAAATAGAATATGTTGGCATGCTGAGAGAGATGGGCAGGACTCTGAAGCATGATGTTTGTCAACAACTTGGACATATTAAAAAGCAGAAAGGACTATCAGAAGCTATCCCAACGTTTTGTAAAATGAGCAACCAACATGTCTCAGAATGAACCTAATGAACTACTTGGGATACAAGCAATCAGTATTTGTTTGTCGACCCTGTAGATGATGCTCAGTTTGTAAAACCATGCAGAGTTGTCATGCCATGGTCACAGTGATCAAAACTTGATCATAGCAGTTTAGCCTTTACTCCATGAATATTCATGGTAAGAAATTATCATATGACATGAATATAAATGGGTTGAGTTTTAAAATTTTGCAACAGCATTTTTAAAACAGGGGTTTTTGGCCACAGCAGAAACTGTAGAGCTAAATGTATGTTATGTCAGAAGCAAATAGAACATGCCCTGATCAGATGACTCATATAGGCAGAGGTACAGATAAGGGTGTGTTCCCAAATACTAAAATCGTCATTTCACCACCAAACCCTACACTGTGACCACTCTTTACAATCGTCTCGTCTAGAAAATTACTGAAGAGTGGTCACAGTATATAAGGTTTAATTGGTGGATAAATAAAGGAGCTATTCTTGAAAATGTAAAGGCATCTTATTTGGAGCTCTGTATAAGAACTGTCTGATGTGGGTCTACCCTATTTGCAAAGGTGTAGAAAGGCGCATTTATGGAGTAAGGGGTTAACACAGTATGAGTGGTATATAAGGAACTAGACTGACAACACCCAGATGGTGATATATATATATATATATATATATATATATAAGAGCTGAATATCTTTGCAAAAAGAGTATACCCATAGCAGACAGATGTGGGAGACTAGGAGCCGTTTGATTGGGTCTGCTCTTTTTGCTAATAGAATAATGTATAGATTAAAGTTTCTGCCATTACCAAAATTCCTGTTAAACGTTATATCAAGAATAATATTACAATCAATGTTCATATTGTCATTATTTCATGTAGCAATGGGTTTAGAGACATAATTTATCTGACAATGTTCAATACTTTATGTCAATAAAGACTTTATTCCATGAATATTAATATTAATTTATATGTAAGAAAGTATGACATCATCATGATTATGAATATTAATTAGGTTAATTTTTGTAAAAGCACATGGACACTGGAATATTTTGCCATGGCAGAAACTATAACCGTATAGATCTACATGTATATTATATCTGAACCCTTTCCCTGTTCATTATTCATTTAAGAAATATTGATGTATCATGAATATTTATATAAGCTGAATGTTAATATAAACCTTCTAAGGAATTTTTTACTCTGAAAAGAACTATAGAATCATATCTATATCATGTCTGACAGTCAGGTCAAGTAAAGAAGAGCAGACCCTGATCAGACAACAACTATAGGAGCCGTCTGATCAGGATCTACTCTGTTCGCAAAAGTGAAAAGGCATTTGGTAAACCCTTTCCTCCATAAGGCTAAGGCTTTGCAAACTGTTAACAGAGTAGGTCCAGATCAGGATCTACTCTGTTCGCTCATGAAATAATATATTTAATTGCGATTCAGGACAATTGCCGATTCTCCTAGGACAGATTGCCATCGCATACAAGTATGTTAAAGTCACTTTTTTAAACCATTGTGATAAATAGAGCATTTGCTCCAAAGGAGCAAATGCTCTATTTATCTTAATGGTTTAAAATCTACAAAATAATGAACATTGTATTTTATATCCCCACAAACAAAGTTTTGGGGGGGTTTACTGGAGTAACCATGTCCATCCGTCTGTTCATCTATCCGCCCGTCTGTCAGTCCGTCCATTCGTCCAGATCATAACTTCCAAAGTATAAAAGCTATTGACTTCAAACTTCATATACAGATAGATCACATGGACTGCAAATGCATTGCACAATGTTCGTAACTCTGTCTTCAGTACTTCTGGAGTTATTGCCCTTGTTTATTTTTCTCAAAATTTAGCTTGTCCGGATCATAACTTTCAAAGTGTAAAAGCTATTGACTTCAAACGTCATGTACAGATAGAACACATTGACCACAAATGCTTTGCACAAGGTCCATAACTCTGTCTTCATTATTTCAGGAGTTATTGCCCTTTGTTATTCTAGTGAAAATCTGGTTTGTCCGACTCATAGCTTCAAACATATAAAAGCTATTGACTTCAAACTTCATATTGAGATAGATCACATTCACCAAAAGTACAGTGCACACGGTTAGTAGCTCTGTCTTCAGTATTTTTGGAGTTATTGCCCTTTGTTATTTTTTTTTTTTAAATCTGGCTTGTCCGGATCATAACTTTCAAAGTATAAAAGCTATTGACTTCAAACTTCACATACAGATAGACCACACATTGACCACAAGTGCAGTGCACAATGTCCATAACTCTGTCTTCAGTGTCTTTGGAGTTATTGCCTTTTGTTATTTTTGTCAAAAATTGGCTTGTTTTAATAAACAAAGCTTTTTTATACGCCCACCTAATAAAGGTGGTCGTATATTGTCGTGGCCCTGTCCGTCCGTCCGTTCGTTCGTTCGTCCGTCAACATTTTGTTTGTCCGCTGTTTTCTGGGAAAACTATTTGACAGATATTAATGAAACTTCACACAAATGTTAAATGCATCAAGATCTGTAGCTGAGTTGATTCTGAGGTTCATTTTATTTTTCATTCTAGAGTTATGGCCCCTGTCTTTAAAAAATATGCAAATAGTTTGTCCGCTGTTTTCTGGGAAAACTATTTGAGAGATATTAATGAAACTTCACACAAATATTTAATGCATCAAGGATCTGAAGCTGAGTAGATTCTTAGGTTCATTTGATTTGTCGTTTTGGAGTTATGGCCCTTTTACTTAAAAAATAATGCAAATACATTAAAAAATAGTTTGTCTGCTGTGTTCTGGGAAAACTATTTGACAGATATTAATGAAACTTCACACAAATGTTTAATGCATCAAGATCTGAAGCTGAGTTGATTCTGAGGTTCATTTGATTTTTCATTTCAGAGTTATGGCCCTTGTCCTTAAAAAAATATGCAAATAGTTTGTCCGTTGTTTTCTGGGAAAACTATTTGAGAGATATTAATGAAACTTCACACAAATGTTTAATGCATCAAGATCTGAAGCTGAGTTGATTCTGAGGTTCATTTGATTTGTTGTTTCGGAGTTATGGCCCTTTTACTTAAAAAATAATGCAAATAGTTTGTCCGCTGTTTTCTGGGAAAACTATTTGACATATATTAATGAAACTTCACACAAATGTTAAATGCATCAAGATCTGAAGCTGAGTTGATTCTGAGGTTCATTTTATTTGTCGTTTCGGAGTGATGGCCCTTGTCCTTAAAAAATATGCAAATAGTTTGTCCGCCGTTTTCTGGGAAAACTATTTGAGAGATATTAATGAAACTTCACACAAATATTTAATGCTTCAGGATCTGAAACTGAATTGATTCTGAGGATCATTTGAATTTTCGTTTCAGAGTTATGGCCCTTGTCCTTAAAAGATAATGCAAATAGTTTGTCGGCTGTTTTCTGGGAAACTGTTTGAGAGATATTGATGAAACTTCACAAAAATGTTTAATATATCATGATCTGATGCTGAGTCGATTTTGAGGTTTATTTGATATGTTGTTTCGGAGTTATTGCCCTTTTACTTAAAAAAAATGCAAATATATGCAAATAATTTGTCCACTGTTTTCTGGCAAAACTGTTTGACAGATATTAATGAAACTTCATAAACATGTTTAATGCATCAAGACCTGAAGCTAAGTTGATTCTGAAGATCATTTGATTTGATGTTTCGGAGTTATGGCCCTTGCACTTAAAACAAATAATGCAAATCTATGCAAATATGAGGATGGCCATAACTTTTTCATTTGAAATGATATTTACTTCAATTTTTTTACATGGTTAAACCTTAATATGAATTTTCACATATATTACGGGGATTTTGATATGTCATTTTATTCAAAAGTTATGGTCCTTGAACTTCGTGTGTTCATTGCTTTGTTAGTCGGTCAACTTTTAGTTTGTCTGTGGTTTTCTGGGAAAAATATTAAAATGATATAAATGAAACTTAATACAAATGTTTTAAGCAACAAAATTTGAAGCTGAGTTTATTTTGAAGTTCATTCAGTTTGTCTTTACAGGGTTATGGAACAGATAAGCGTTGGCACCCGCTTGTGCTCTGGTTTAATTACTTTCAAACAGATGCTTTACTTGCAACATATGTTTATTTGCTGTTTTATACTTTTTCTTGACATTGTCTACAATAAAATTTTCATCATAAATACATTTACTCTTTTTTTCTCCCATTTCAAAATCTGTTAACAATTTCAGGTGATTGCCATTATAGATTGTAAAACTATACAACCATTCTTGATTATCTACATGAATTGTTTGCGAGGTTCCAATATTTAATTAATTTTAAACTTATTTTTGTATACATTTATATAAATATATTTATATATAATGTTTTCAGAAGATCAAGATTTCTTGACACTGTTCAACTTGTACCTTTACTAAATTATACTTCAAATTTGGAAATTGGGTTTGAAATATTTACATAAAACATGCAAAATGCCAGCTACCACCAGATAAGATTTCAGCATCTGGGAACATAAAAAATAACTCGCAAACAAACACCCAAATACAGTAGAATCTCTCTAGACCGAACAGAAAATAAACATTATTTTCGAGGATTCAAAACAGGTGGCTGCTTGATGCAGGCTGACAGCGATACGGAAACTTCTGCCGGAGCTTTTTGTATAGTTGGTCAGCATACAGCAGTCTTTAATGCCCAGTCATAATGTTTATATTCGTCCGGTTTAGAGAGGTTCTACTGAATAACACACGTTTTCTTTCCAAAAACACAGATCCCTTCAGTACTATCAGTACTTTGATTTTTCTCTCTGAGTTATAATTACAACCAGAACGCCAAGCATAATGGATTCTGATGAGACACTGAGTTGCGCTGCGTCGCATCTAGACCCAAACGGTTTGCATTGTTTTAGTAAATGCATCTTTTTAGTACCTGCAGAGTGCAAAAGGGACACATTGTTTTACCACTGCATCCAAACGTTGGGCCTGATCAGGGTCTACCCTATTTACAATAGAAGTATACTTCTTTCATCAGGTGCGGATCCAGGATTTCAGATTAGGGGTGGGGCGCAGAACTTTTTTGGAGGTGGGGGGGGGGCGTAGATCTTTATGTTTGATGACATAAATAAATAGTGTATTTGTAATACATGTTGAAAAAGAGCTGTGTTAAAGGCAGGTGGCTGCTTAAAGCAAGGTGGAATAAAACAGAACGCTCTGTTTTACTTTCACCTTGCTTCAAGCAGCCACCTGCTCTAAATACCAACTAATTAACACAATTTAGTGGTCGTTGTAGAGAAGTTTTACTGTATATAGATCTAAAATATTACTAAAAAAAATGTTTTGGCAATTTTAGGGGTGGGGCGTACGCCGGCTCCGCCCCTCTAAATCCGCGCCTGTTCATTGCTCGAATTTGCGTGCAAATAAGACCCTGATCAGACGGCGCATTTCCAGACAACAGCTGATCTGAGTCTACAGTCAATTTTCCAAATGCCTTTTCCCTGTGACGAAGGTCACGTGCTTCGTAATGTTTCTAAGTATATATTGTTAATGTTATGGCAAAATGAATTATAAAACCGATTTTGTTGGTGTTACTCAATAAAAATGAAATACATGTATATGTGTATAAGTCTCGCTATTTAATGTTGTCCTGTAATCGTAACTACTCGTCTTTTTCCGTGTTGGTCTAGAAGCAATCGGAATTCGTCGTCTTCCTCCAACACGTCCAATCAGGCATATAGTAAGCAGGACAGAATATGAAATATTTTATCCCATAAGCAAGCAGAGCAACCCTTAATCGGACGGCTCCTACAAGAGCGGTTTGATCCCGATCTACTTTGTTTGCAAATGCGTATTTGTAGGGTAAAGGAGTAAAAGAAATGAAATAAAGTCTATATCGAGTAAGGCTGGTTATAACAGTTTCTCAGCCTAAATAATATGAAATATTTCATTCCAATAATTGCAGAACATTTGCAATAATTTTTACAACTTTTCACGTCCCGCTGAACGCAGATTGACTCAGCTAACACCCAAACGACTGACATTCTGATAGTTTTTTTTTCCACAAAAATGGAAGGACAACTATACTTCGAGAATTAGTGGATATGGTATATTTTGTCGGCGAACTTTTGTCTAGCTTGCTAATGGTTAGCAATGGAAATGGTACCGCTATACAGAACTCAACACTAGAGCTTTGCAAACAGTGCAGAACCAGGTCGTTGCGTTTAAAAGTAGCGCCTGATCAGCGTCTGGATTGTTTTTTACCCTTTATTGCAAATGTTGTTTTTTTCTGATTTTTTTTTACAAGTAGTGTAGACTTTTATCCACCGCTACGCTTTAACACATTATCCCTTAGTGACGCATTTTTGCGCTTCTATAAAATTCTATAAAATTCGCATTGTGAAACCATTGTGATAATTACAGCAAATGCTCTATTTACCACAATGGTTTCAAACTAAAAAAATCTAAAGTTTTCCTTTTCTCTAGTTAATACTCCTTTCCGGAAGATTAATACAAAAAGGTCTAAAAATAGCCCAGGAAACGCGACTTCTGATCAGTTAATGGACTGTTGGCAAAGATAAACCTTGGTTTCTATTCAGCGATACTAAACTCACTGCAACCTAATGGCGAAACCCTGATTACCTGTGCAAACGGTTTGGATCCTGATGAGACGCAACATGATGCGGCGTTTCTGCAGGATCCAAATTGTTTGACATTTTGACCAAATGTTTGCCAAAATATCTCAGAAAATTTATTTTAAGAATTGAAGCAGACGACATTTGCTACGGACGAAAAACGACGCAGTGTGCAAATAATTAATGTTATAATAGAAATGAACAGTGAACACCCTTTTGCGGGTTCTCTAGAGTGCGTCTTAGGAATGATCATACAACGGAACTCATCGTTAGTTCAAACATACAACGATCGCAACTAGTCGTTTGTGATCTAATGATAATTTCTATCAAACGAAGTTGGCCTTGCTTGTTGTACGGCAGTGTGACACGGCGAGTGTCATAAATAAAACTAGTTTAGTACAGAGATCTTTCGTAAGACGGACACCGGGTTCTATAGTCTTTGAAAATGTCACACATTTGTCCGTATGTCACATATTGGTAAGACGAGAAAAATGACTAAGAATACACATTTGAGTGGTCGCTGTAGGGACGATTTACTGTGTGCTTTAACCCTTTACTCGATGAATATTCATGTAAGAAATAATGACTATGAATATTAATTAGCCGAATTGTTTAACAACAGTATAAGAACGGAGTGTTTGCCCGTTTTATTTCAAATGTTTGTATATATATAAAACAAGTTCCTATCCACGGAGCGTACCTGATTTAGTCTATTTCGGATACGCACATGTCCTGCAGTGAACAGGCGCCATCAGCATAACATTTTAAATGTCTAACATTGTATTTTAAAAGTAATTTTAAACAAAATGTTGTTTAAAAATTGAGGCAGATGATATGTTCTCTAGGTCTAAGCGACATGGGGTTGAACGTATAAGGTCAATTGTTACATGCGGACCACTTCATGGTTTCGATAACAACAATATCTAGTTCTTTTAACTGTGTTTATATTTGATATGATAATGAACTATAGTGTATTTGCGACGCGAAATGAAAACAATATAGACCTAGACCAGTCACTGCGTCTTTTCCGCTTTAATTAATTAGGATATATATGCAGATGCATAGATTAATAGAATCAAGCATGGTTTTTGTTAAACGAGCTTTAGCGAGTTTCCGACTAGAACAGACCAACCGAGGGTATAGAAACCCCTGGCTTTAACAAACCCCATGCTTGATTTTTTTTTCTCGCTGAAATACGTCCTAGACCAAGTAAATTAACGGATTTTGTTAAGTACTACTTTACATCACGACTTCCGTATCTAATAGCAACACGCTGCAGCATAAAAGCGTGACACCATATGACTTCATTTGTTATGACAACCACTAACGTAAAGTTTTGGCGTAAAATATAAATGGCCGAGTGACTACAAAACAACGCCTTCAGTGAATTAAATAGACTTTTAAAATGTGTATATGATAAATAGAATTTCATTATCGTGCTAATTACATAAATTAAGTTTAATTTATAAGGTTGCTTCCTATAGAAATGTTGATTTTAATTTTACGTAATCGCGCGCATGAATACACCAGACAAGGGGTGTTCTAGATTGATAGAATCAAGCATGGGTTTTGTTAAAGCCGGGGGTTTCTATATCCGAGGTTGGTCTGTTCCAGTCGGAAACGAGCTTTAGCGAGTTTCCGATATGAACAGACGAACCGAGGGTATAGAACCCCCGGCTTTAACAAAACCCATGCTTGATTGTTTTTCGCGCTGAAATAAGCCTTTAAACCAGTTAAAACAACGAATTTTGTTAAGTACTACTTTACATTGCGTAATACGACTTCCATATCTATTAGCAACAGACTGCAACATAACTTTAGGCGTGACACCAAAATTACGTCATTTGTAATGGCAACCACAAACGTTACGTTATGGCGTAAAATATAAATTACAGAGTGACTACAAAACAACGTCTTCGGTTAATTAAATGGGCTTATAAAGTGTTTATATGATGAATAGAATTTCATATTCATGCTTATTACTTATTAATTTCAATTCATAAGGTTGTTGCCTATAGAAATGTTGGTATAATTTTGTAAGAATTCCTTCCATTGTATTGATTTTACCCAATGGCGCGTATGAATACACTAGTCACGGGGTGTTCAAGATAAGGATTTCTAGTACGGCTATTTTAAGTAACTCCGCTTATCTAGCACGGCTGAGAAGCGAGAATAATAGAATCAAGCATTGGTTTTGTTAAAGACGGGGGTTTCTATACCCGAGGTTGTTCTGTTCCTGTCGGAAACGAGCTTCAGGAAGTATTTGATAGGAACAGACCAACCGAGGGTATACAACCCCCCAGCTTTAACAAAACCCATGTTTGATTTTTTTTTTCTCGCTGAAATGCGCCTGTACTTCATCCTCAGTGTTGTTATACCTTCTGATCCTTTGAGATCATGAATTTCAGTACTTCTTGTTCGGAAAATTGAATACCGCTTAAGCCCGTGCTAGGGGCGTGAGCAGTGTTGCACTTTCAATTACTGTTCATGAACAGACTCAATAAAACCGAGTCTGCAATTTTCTCTTTTTGTATTGCAATTTTTGCTCTCAGGGGATCACCTCCCTTCAGGATTTAGAACCAAGTAAATTAACGAATTTTGTGAAGTATTACTTTATATTGCTTAATTCGACTTCCATATCTAATAGCAACAGACTGCAGCATAACTTTTGGCGTAACAAAATGACGTCATATGGTATGACAACCAAAAACGTTACGTTTTGGCGTAAAATATAAATTACAGAGTGACTACATAACAACGTCTTCGGATAATTAAATAGGTTTTTAAAGTGTTTATATGATAATTAGAATTTCATATTCGTGTTTATTACGTATATTAATTTCAATTCATAAGGTGGTTGTCTATAGAAATGTTGGTATAACTCTGTAAGAACTCTTTCCCGTGTATATATTTTACCCAATCGCGCGTATGAATACACTAGTCACGGGGTGTTCCAGATGAGGATTTCTAGTACGGCTTTTTTAGTAACTCAACTTATCTAGCACGGCTGAGAAACGAGAAAATGATTTCTCGCTTCTCAGACGTGCTAGATAAGCTGAGTTCCAAGGCGGTACTTCCATCTCCCCCCCCCCTCCCTATTGTATGTTATTTTGTCTTTGTGCGTCTCTTGTTGTTTTTTTTAGTTAGTACATTTGCTGTTTCCTTGTGTTGCTGTTCGGGCGACTGTTTGTTCTGTATGTGGTGTTTTCTGCATGACTCATTTTTGTACTTTTACTATAAATCGCTGTACTATAAATCCTTATCTGGAACACCCCTTGTCTGGTGTATTCATACGCGCGATTGGGTAAGATCAATACAAGGAAAGGAACTCTTTCATAATTATACCAACATTTCTATAGCCAACAGCCTTATGAATTAAAATTAATACAAGTAATTAGCACGAATATGAAAATCTATTTATCATATAAACATTTAAAAAGCCTATTTAATTAACCGAAGACATTGTTTTGTAGTCACTCAGTAATTTATATTTTACACCAAAACGTAACATTTGTGGCTTTCATAACAAATGACGTTATTTGGTGTCACTCTTTTATGATGCAGTTTGTTGCTATTAGATATGGAAGTCGTCTTACGCAACGTAAAGTATTACTTCGCAAAGTCCGTTAATTTACTTGGTTTTAGGGCGTATTTCAGCGAGAAAAGTAATCAAGCATGGGTTTTGTTTAAAGCCAAACCCCCGTCTTTAACAAAACCCATGCTTGATTCTATTATTCTAGTACGGCTATTTTTCAGCGGCTAGCTGTCTATTTTCATTCTTGTTTTAGTTTTCCAGCAATCAGGAACTATGTTACATTGCAATTTGCATATGACCCACTAGTATTTTGCAGTAAACTGTGATTTCATTAGTTAATGCCTAAACTGGCATACAACCTTTTACAATGCCCATACACATGGCTAAACTCGAACAACAAAATCCAGATACAGTCATCTAATGTGATGAAAATCCTGGGGTCGTTCTTACGACCTGGTTATTATTTCAAAACAGCATGCTTGTGATAATTAGCTACTTCGCAAGCCGAAATCCATGCAGTCGGTCCATATTAACCTAACCACAGCAAATGTAATGCATTCTGTTATACAGACTTTTTCTAAAAACTTCTCAGAGTTCAGTCAAAACGCCATATAATACAAAAATCAATCTTACGCTTATATTTAGTATAGAAGTCTGTCGAAAGTTCTGTTCTTAAAACAGATGCTAATGGGAAATTCCCCAGTAAATAAAAATAGACGTATACGATGATAATAACCGATGTCTCCGCCAGAAGTTGGCATATTCAACCCTTTCTCTCATATTTACCCTATAGAAGCCGTCTAATGGAATATATTTTCATATACTTTGTAAAATGGCTAAAATGTTCCAACTTACCCATAGGGCAAATCGGCGTTTGTAAACAACCCTATCGATTTTACGCATGCGCAATTAACTGTTTGGCAAAAACACCAGTAACAACCTATGTATCCCTATTTATAGGCTAAGCAATAGTTAGCCTGCACATCATTTAACGGCTGTGTTGGTTAGGGATTGTTGGTTTCTCTTCTTTTACTATATCCTTTGACTATAATGACAGTTTTGTTTTAGTTTCGAAGGGAAGATACAGCAAGAAGCTTGAATTAATCGGCCTAAAGGAGTGCCCTATAAATTACCAGCTGAACGTTGAAAAAAGAACGATCCATTATTCTGGTCTTTCTTTAAAATGGGAGACATTCTTATTTATTTGTTGGACATGCCTGATATGTCGAATAATTAAGATCAACAGTATATAAAATTTCGACTCTCGTTTAATGTTAATAAAATCTTGATATGAAGATATACAGTCTCATGGCGTTCATTTGGGTGTTGTAAAATCTCTTTCTGGCATCGGTACAGTACCATAGCAGATCTAGTAATAGTATTTTAGAATAGATCTAGATCATATAAATCTAATTAGAATAAAGGAGCATTTACTAGAGAAAAAGAATTTGTTTAGATGTTTTTAGTTTTTAAACCATTGTAATAATAAAGCATTTGCTCCTATGGAGCAAATTAATGCTCTATTTATCACAATAGTTTCAAGAAGTAACTATTACAGAGGCGTCAACAAGCGTCAATATGAGGGAATGGGTTAAGCCTTACCATCCTGTCAAAATAAGTCTGATCTATTATATTTTAACCTACTTCCGATTTGTTCCAGCGTGGTAGAAACTAGTGACTGATTGTCAAATAGTTTGGTTCCAAATGAGACGCCGAGTTACTCAGCATATCATCTGGATCCAAACTGTTTGACACTCGCCCAGATGCAAGCCAAGTCGTGCTTAGCATATTAGAATTAACGATTTCACCATTATCGTTGAATGAGAACACTGTAGGTCTAGATTGGACCCCGGATGATTCTGACCATTGGTCAGTACCAAAAATATGCCAGAAATGTCTGATTTATAAAAACCCTAATTTCCTTAATCCTTTCCCTGTTCTATGTTTAATCCAAATTTCAATACCTACTGAATATTCATGGACAAAATAGTTACAATGGAATATGAAAAGTGCAAATTAGTAGCCATTTAAGAAAGTAAGGAAAAATACAAGTCACAGAGCGCAAATGGAACGGATCCATGTAAGAAACTTTATTCCTGTTCTATGTTTATTCCAAATTTCAATACCTACTGAATATACATGAACAAAATAGTTATAATGAAACATGAAAAGTGGAAATTAGTAGCCATTTAAGAAAGTAAAGAAAGAGATCTTTCAAATTCTATTAGCCAACAGAGCAGACCCTGATCAGACGACTCCTATAGGAGTCATCAGATCTGGGTCTACTCTATTTACAAACGCGTGAAAAACATTTCTATGAAGGAAAGGGTTAGGTGTTCTAGCACACAGTCTCTCCTCTCTACCGGTTTGTATAGCTGAATAAATTCTGAAAGGGGGTGATCCCCGAGAGCAAAAATTACAACACAAAAAGAGAAAATTGCAGACTCGGTTTTATTGAGTCTGTTCATGAACAGTAATTGAAAGTGCAACACTGCTCACGCCCCCTAACACCGGCTTAAGCGGTATTCAATTTTCAGAACAAGAAGTACTGAAATTCATGATGTCGAAGGATCAGTAGGTATAACAACACTGAGAATGAAGTACGGGGCGACGTTTTACGGCCGCCACACAAGCACTTAACACCTGCTGTTGTGAAGATTATAAATTCTGAAAGGGGGTGATCACCGAGAGCAAAAATTACAACACAAAAAGAGAAAATTGCAGACTCGGTTTTATTGAGTCTGTTCGTGAACAGTAATTGAAAGTGCAACACTGCTCATGCCACCTAACACCGGCTTAAGCGGTATTCAATTTTCAGAACAAGAAGTACTGAAATTCATGATGTCGAAGGATCAGTAGGTATAACAACACTGAGAATGAAGTACGGGGCGACGTTTTACGGCCGCCACACAAGCACTTAACACCTGCTGTTGTGAAGATTATAAATTCTGAAAGGGGGTGATCCCCGAGAGCAAAAATTACAACACAAAAAGAGAAAATTGCAGACTCGGTTTTATTGAGTCTGTTCGTGAACAGTAATTGAAAGTGCAACACTGCTCATGCCCCCTAACACCGGCTTAAGCGGTATTCAATTTTCAGAACAAGTAGTACTGAAATTCATGATCTCGAAGGATCAGAAGGTATAACAACACTGAGAATGAAGTACGGGGCGACGTTTTACGGCCGCCACACAAGCACTTAACACCTGCTCAGTTTGGAAACATTTTTGCAACTTAAGATTAAACAGACATGGTAGCAAATAGTGAAAACCCTTCAAATGGGCCCAAAGGAGGTGTTTGATCTGGGTCTGCATTATTTGCATAAATGTTTTTGTCAAAATATCAAGGGTAGTCAGGGTATCACTTGTAAATCTCTGAAATACATTCAAAAGTATAGATTTGTCCCCTTTTACAATACAGTAAAACCCCTCTTAACCCGACTTCTAGTAGATAAGAATTTAGATGCTTTTTTGGCAGGTGGCTGGTTAATGCAGGGTGAAAGTCATGCCGAAAGCTCCGGGAGGAGCTTTCTGCATTATTTTCATCCTGCATTAAGCTGCCACCTGTCTCCAAGACTGATATTTATACTGAATTTAACGTCTGGTTTAGAGGGGTTTTACCGTACATGTATTTTTGAAATTCTATTTCTTTCAAACCAGATCTTAGCAGCAACGTTGCACGACCATTGATAAAATACACCAGGAAACATTGTAATGTCGCAATGGAATCGAATTTCTGCATTTGAATTTCCGTTCTACCCAAGCAAATAATACCATTGATGTTCGATATTTCACACAATGTTGACAGTGTATCGAAATATCAACCGTGGCTGTTATAATCAAATGATTCTTTTCGATTATGTGTCCATTTCATGTACCTCCAACAATTCTATAATGTTCTGCAAAAATCTAACAATTACGTTACTTTGGTCTATCCAACTATTACAACGCTGAATTTTTCATATGGGCTGTTCCATAATTCAAACAAGTCAAGCTAAAATAAGCTTATGGTTAATATTTAGGAACTTTCCAAACAAAAGTGTAACATGACAAACAGTGCAGATCCTGATTAGAGGGCTCTTCTATGAGCCTTTTTACCTGGGTCTCCTCTGTTTGCAAAGGACATAAGTGACTAGGTAAAAAGGGCATTTAACTCAGAATCCGATAACCATATATCGGATTTCTGTAAATACCACAGAAAGGGTATGAGGCTTTCAGAATCCGACGACCTTATGTCGGACTTCTGTTGTAAAAAGACACCATGCAGTTTGAACAATGGCGTTTGGATTGATAGTACGTCATTTGTAAAATCTATTCATTTTATGCTTGGAGATTTCATGAAAAAATGGGTCTGTATAATTTGCATATTAAGTATGTACGTTCACAAGTCGTTGTTGCTTTTCACACCTTTGTAGCATTTAAATAGAACCATGTAACACTTATATATTGGGACCCAAGCGGTGGTCGAGGGGAAAGAGCTGCGTCTATGAATCTCTAGGTCCTTGGTTCGAATCCCGTCCAAACCAAACTCAAAGAATCTAATATATATTTTTATTCTTTAATTTTTTTATATTGTTTTCTCTAGATACATTTTAAAGCAAACAAACTAGAAAACATTAGCATGCCTCTCGAAACTTGCTATGGACTTTTTAAAGCATTATGCTATATAAACATACAGTCCTGGTGTCAATAGTATGCATTTCGGTGAAACTTACAGGCAGGATCCAGCATTTGTGCTAGGACAACTATGAATTCGAAAGTACCATGTTCAATTTAAAATTGTCACCTGCTAGATATTCTGTGTATTGCATATAGAATTATGTATAGTCAATTAGTCTATGCTTTGCATAGTTTTATTTTAAAATTGTCGAACATCTAGGATCCTGATCACAGACCGACATACACAATGTACAACTGGCAATTAGGTCACGATAACCTGCATAATATTTGAAAACTTTATTTGTTTCAAAAGGAATTACCGCACAGTTCAAAATGACTATAAAAATCCCTGAGAACTGTACAACAATAACATCACAAAAAACAAAAGTTTAAAAAGTACATGTATATAGACACAGAGTGCAAATGGAACGGATCCATGTAAGAAACTTTATTCCTATTATATCTTTATTTCAATTTCAATACCTATTGAATATTCATGAACAAAAATAGTTATAATGAAACATGAAACGTGGAAATTAGTAGCCATTTAAGAAAGTAAAGAAAGAGATCTTTCAAATTCCATTAACCAACAGAGCAGACCCTGATCAGACGACTCCTATAGGAGTCATCAGATCTGGGTCTACTCTATTTACAAACGCGTGAAAAACATTTATATGAAGGAAAGGGTTAAGTGTTCTAGCACACAGTCTCTCCTCTCTACCAGTTTGTACAGCTGAATAAGTCAGTTTGGAAACATTTGTGCAACTTAAGATGAAACAGACATGGTAGCAAATAGTGAAAACCCTTCAAATGGGCCCATCAAGGGGGTGTTTGATCTGGGTCTGCACTATTTGCAAAACCGTGTTTGTCAAAATATCTAGGGTAGTTAGGGTACCACTAGTAAATCTCTGAAATACATTCAAAAGTATAGATTTGTCCCCTTTTACAATACAGTAAAACCCCTCTTAACCCGACTTCTAGTAGATAAGAATTTAGATGCTTTTTTGGCAGGTGGCTGGTTAATGCAGGGTGAAAGTCATGCCGAAAGCTCCGGGAGGAGCTTTCTGCATGATTTTCATCCTGCATTAAGCTGCCACCTGTCTCCAAGACTGATATTTATACTGAATTTAACGTCTGGTTTAGAGGGGTTTTACCGTACATGTATTTTTGAAATTCTATTTCTTTCAAACCAGATCTTAGCAGCAACGTTGCACGACCATTGATAAAATACACCAGGAAACATTGTAATGTCGCAATGGAATCGAATTTCTGCATTTGAATTTCCGTTCTACCCAAGCAAATAATACCATTGATGTTCAATATTTCACACAATGTTGACAGTGTATCGAAATATCAACCGTGGCTGTTATAATCAAATGATTCTTTTCGATTATGTGTCCATTTCATGTACCTCCAACAATTCTATAATGTTCTGCAAAAATCTAACAATTACGTTACTTTGGTCTATCCAACTATTACAACGCTGAATTTTTCATATGGGCTGTTCCATAATTCAAACAAGTCAAGCTAAAATAAGCTTATGGTTAATATTTAGGAACTTTCCAAACAAAAGTGTAACAAGACAAACAGTGCAGATCCTGATTAGAGGGCTCTTCTATGAGCCTTTTTACCTGGGTCTCCTCTGTTTGCAAAGGACATAAGTGACTAGGTAAAATGGGCATTTAACTCAGAATCCGATAACCATATATCGGATTTCTGTAAATACCACAGAAAGGGTATGAGGCTTTCAGAATCCGACGACCTTATGTCGGACTTCTGTTGTAAAAAGACACCATTCAGTTTGAACAATGGCGTTTGGATTGATAGTACGTCATTTGTAAAATCTATTCATTTTATGCTTGGAGATTTCATGAAAAAATGGGTCTGTATAATTTGCATATTAAGTATGTACGTTCACAAGTCGTTGTTGCTTTTCACACCTTTGTAGCATTTAAATAGAACCATGTAACACTTATATATTGGGACCCAAGCGGTGGTCGAGGGGAAAGAGCTGCGTCTATGAATCTCTAGGTCCTTGGTTCGAATCCCGTCCAAACCAAACTCAAAGAATCTAATATATATTTTTATTCTTTAAATTTTTTATATTGTTTTCTCTAGATACATTTTAAAGCAAACAAACTAGAAAACATTAGCATGCCTCTCGAAACTTGCTATGGACTTTTTAAAGCATTATGCTATATAAACATACAGTCCTGGTGTCAATAGTATGCATTTCGGTGAAACTTACAGGCAGGATCCAGCATTTGTGCTAGGACAACTATGAATTCGAAAGTACCATGTTCAATTTAAAATTGTCACCTGCTAGATATTCTGTGTATTGCATATAGAATTATGTATAGTCAATTAGTCTATGCTTTGCATAGTTTTACTTTAAAATTGTCGAACATCTAGGATCCTGATCACAGACCGACATACACAATGTACAACTGGCAATTAGGTCACGATAACCTGCATAATATTTGAAAACTTTATTTGTTTCAAAAGGAATTACCGCACAGTTCAAAATGACTATAAAAATCCCTGAGAACTGTACAACAATAACATCACAAAAAACAAAAGTTTAAAAAGTACATGTATATAGACACAGAGTGCAAATGGAACGGATCCATGTAAGAAACTTTATTCCTATTATATCTTTATTTCAATTTCAATACCTATTGAATATTCATGAACAAAAATAGTTATAATGAAACATGAAACGTGGAAATTAGTAGCCATTTAAGAAAGTAAAGAAAGAGATCTTTCAAATTCCATTAACCAACAGAGCAGACCCTGATCAGACGACTCCTATAGGAGTCATCAGATCTGGGTCTACTCTATTTACAAACGCGTGAAAAACATTTATATGAAGGAAAGGGTTAAGTGTTCTAGCACACAGTCTCTCCTCTCTACCAGTTTGTACAGCTGAATAAGTCAGTTTGGAAACATTTGTGCAACTTAAGATGAAACAGACATGGTAGCAAATAGTGAAAACCCTTCAAATGGGCCCATCAAGGGGGTGTTTGATCTGGGTCTGCACTATTTGCAAAACCGTGTTTGTCAAAATATCTAGGGTAGTTAGGGTACCACTAGTAAATCTCTGAAATACATTCAAAAGTATAGATTTGTCCCCTTTTACAATACAGTAAAACCCCTCTTAACCCGACTTCTAGTAGATAAGAATTTAGATGCTTTTTTGGCAGGTGGCTGGTTAATGCAGGGTGAAAGTCATGCCGAAAGCTCCGGGAGGAGCTTTCTGCATGATTTTCATCCTGCATTAAGCTGCCACCTGTCTCCAAGACTGATATTTATACTGAATTTAACGTCTGGTTTAGAGGGGTTTTACCGTACATGTATTTTTGAAATTCTATTTCTTTCAAACCAGATCTTAGCAGCAACGTTGCACGACCATTGATAAAATACACCAGGAAACATTGTAATGTCGCAATGGAATCGAATTTCTGCATTTGAATTTCCGTTCTACCCAAGCAAATAATACCATTGATGTTCAATATTTCACACAATGTTGACAGTGTATCGAAATATCAACCGTGGCTGTTATAATCAAATGATTCTTTTCGATTATGTGTCCATTTCATGTACCTCCAACAATTCTATAATGTTCTGCAAAAATCTAACAATTACGTTACTTTGGTCTATCCAACTATTACAACGCTGAATTTTTCATATGGGCTGTTCCATAATTCAAACAAGTCAAGCTAAAATAAGCTTATGGTTAATATTTAGGAACTTTCCAAACAAAAGTGTAACAAGACAAACAGTGCAGATCCTGATTAGAGGGCTCTTCTATGAGCCTTTTTACCTGGGTCTCCTCTGTTTGCAAAGGACATAAGTGACTAGGTAAAAAGGGCATTTAACTCAGAATCCGATAACCATATATCGGATTTCTGTAAATACCACAGAAAGGGTATGAGGCTTTCAGAATCCGACGACCTTATGTCGGACTTCTGTTGTAAAAAGACACCATGCAGATTGAACAATGGCGTTTGGATTGACAGTACGTCATTTGTAAAATCTATTCATTTTATGCTTGGAGATTTCATGAAAAAATGGGTCTGTATAATTTGCATATTAAGTATGTACGTTCACAAGTCGTTGTTGCTTTTCACACCTTTGTAGCATTTAAATAGAACCATGTAACACTTATATATTGGGACCCAAGCGGTGGTCGAGGGGAAAGAGCTGCGTCTATGAATCTCTAGGTCCTTGGTTCGAATCCCGTCCAAACCAAACTCAAAGAATCTAATATATATTTTTATTCTTTAAATTTTTTATATTGTTTTCTCTAGATACATTTTAAAGCAAACAAACTAGAAAACATTAGCATGCCTCTCGAAACTTGCTATGGACTTTTTAAAGCATTATGCTATATAAACATACAGTCCTGGTGTCAATAGTATGCATTTCGGTGAAACTTACAGGCAGGATCCAGCATTTGTGCTAGGACAACTATGAATTCGAAAGTGCCATGTTCAATTTAAAATTGTCACCTGCTAGATATTCTGTGTATTGCATATAGAATTATGTATAGTCAATTAGTCTATGCTTTGCATAGTTTTATTTTAAAATTGTCGAACATCTAGGATCCTGATCACAGACCGACATACACAATGTACAACTGGCAATTAGGTCACGATAACCTGCATAATATTTGAAAACTTTATTTGTTTCAAAAGGAATTACCGCACAGTTCAAAATGACTATAAAAATCCCTGAGAACTGAACAACAATAACATCACAAAAAACAAAAGTTTAAAAAGTACATGTATATAGACACAGAGTGCAAATGGAACGGATCCATGTAAGAAACTTTATTCCTATTATATGTTTATTTCAATTTCAATACCTATTGAATATTCATGAACAAAAATAGTTATAATGAAACATGAAACGTGGAAATTAGTAGCCATTTAAGAAAGTAAAGAAAGAGATCTTTCAAATTCCATTAACCAACAGAGCAGACCCTGATCAGACGACTCCTATAGGAGTCATCAGATCTGGGTCTACTCTATTTACAAACGCGTGAAAAACATTTATATGAAGGAAAGGGTTAAGTGTTCTAGCACACAGTCTCTCCTCTCTACCAGTTTGTACAGCTGAATAAGTCAGTTTGGAAACATTTGTGAAACTTAAGATGAAACAGACATGGTAGCAAATAGTGAAAACCCTTCAAATGGGCCCATCAAGGAGGTGTTTGATCTGGGTCTGCACTATTTACAAAACCGTGTTTGTCAAAATATCTAGGGTAGTTAGGGTACCACTAGTAAATCTCTGAAATACATTCAAAAGTATAGATTTGTCCCCTTTTACAATACAGTAAAACCCCTCTTAATCCGACTTCTAGTAGATAAGAATTTAGATGCTTTTTTGGCAGGTGGCTGGTTAATGCAGGGTGAAAGTCATGCCGAAAGCTCCGGAGGAGCTTTCTGCATGATTTTCATCCTGCATTAAGCTGCCACCTGTCTCCAAGACTGATATTTATACTGAATTTAACGTCTGGTTTAGAGGGGTTTTACCGTACATGTATTTTTGAAATTCTATTTCTTTCAAACCAGATCTTAGCAGCAACGTTGCACGACCATTGATAAAATACACCAGGAAACATTGTAATGTCGCAATGGAATCGAATTTCTGCATTTGAATTTCCGTTCTACCCAAGCAAATAATACCATTGATGTTCAATATTTCACACAATGTTGACAGTGTATCGAAATATCAACCGTGGCTGTTATAATCAAATGATTCTTTTCGATTATGTGTCCATTTCATGTACCTCCAACAATTCTATAATGTTCTGCAAAAATCTAACAATTACGTTACTTTGGTCTATCCAACTATTACAACGCTGAAATTTTCATATGGGCTGTTCCGTAATTCAAACAAGTCAAGCTAAAATAAGCTTATGGTTAATATTTAGGAACTTTCCAAACAAAAGTGTAACATGACAAACAGTGCAGATCCTGATTAGAGGGCTCTTCTATGAGCCTTTTTACCTGGGTCTCCTCTGTTTGCAAAGGACATAAGTGACTAGGTAAAATGGGCATTTAACTCAGAATCCGATAACCATATATCGGATTTCTGTAAATACCACAGAAAGGGTATGAGGCTTTCAGAATCCGACGACCTTATGTCGGACTTCTGTTGTAAAAAGACACCATTCAGTTTGAACAATGGCGTTTGGATTGACAGTACGTCATTTGTAAAATCTATTCATTTTATGCTTGGAGATTTCATGAAAAAATGGGTCTGTATAATTTGCATATTAAGTATGTACGTTCACAAGTCGTTGTTACTTTTCACACCTTTGTAGCATTTAAATGTAACACTTATATATTGGGACCCAAGCGGTGGTCGAGGGGAAAGAGCTGCGTCTATGAATCTCTAGGTCCTTGGTTCGAATCCCGTCCAAACCAAACTCAAAGAATCTAATATATATTTTTATTCTTTAATTTTTTTATATTGTTTTCTCTAGATACATTTTAAAGCAAACAAACTAGAAAACATTAGCATGCCTCTCGAAACTTGCTATGGACTTTTTAAAGCATTATGCTATATAAACATACAGTCCTGGTGTCAATAGTATGCATTTCGGTGAAACTTACAGGCAGGATCCAGCATTTGTGCTAGGACAACTATGAATTCGAAAGTACCATGTTCAATTTAAAATTGTCACCTGCTAGATATTCTGTGTATTGCATATAGAATTATGTATAGTCAATTAGTCTATGCTTTGCATAGTTTTATTTTAAAATTGTCGAACATCTAGGATCCTGATCACAGACCGACATACACAATGTACAACTGGCAATTAGGTCACGATAACCTGCATAATATTTGAAAACTTTATTTGTTTCAAAAGGAATTACCGCACAGTTCGAAATGACTATAAAAATCCCTGAGAACTGAACAACAATAACATCACAAAAAACAAAGGTTTAAAAAGTACATGTATATAGACACAGAGTGCAAATGGAACGGATCCATGTAAGATACTTTATTCCTATTATATGTTTATTTCAATGTCAATACCTATTGAATATTCATGAACAAAATAGTTATAATGAAACATGAAGCGTGGAAATTAGTAGCCATTTAAGAAAGTAAAGAAAGAGATATTTCAAATTCCATTAACCAACAGAGCAGACCCTGATCAGACGACTCCTATAGGAGTCATCAGATCTGGGTCTACTCTATTTACAAACGCGTGAAAAACATTTATATGAAGGAAAGGGTTAAGTGTTCTAGCACACAGTCTCTCCTCTCTACCAGTTTGTACAGCTGAATAAGTCAGTTTGGAAACATTTGTGCAACTTAAGATGAAACAGACATGGTAGCAAATAGTGAAACCCTTCAAATTGGCCAATCAAGGAGGTGTTTGATCTGGGTCTGCACTATTTGCAAAACCGTGTTTGTCAAAATATCTAGGGTAGTTAGGGTACCACTAGTAAATCTCTGAAATACATTCAAAAGTATAGATTTGTCCCCTTTTACAATACAGTAAAACCCCTCTTAACCCGACTTCTAGTAGATAAGAATTTAGATGCTTTTTTGGCAGGTGGCTGGTTAATGCAGGGTGAAAGTCATGCCGAAAGCTCCGGGAGGAGCTTTCTGCATGATTTTCATCCTGCATTAAGCTGCCACCTGTCTCCAAGACTGATATTTATACTGAATTTAACGTCTGGTTTAGAGGGGTTTTACCGTACATGTATTTTTGAAATTCTATTTATTTCAAACCAGATCTTAGCAGCAACGTTGCACGACCATTGATAAAATACACCAGGAAACATTGTAATGTCGCAATGGAATCGAATTTTTGCATTTGAATTTCCGTTCTACCCAAGCAAATAATACCATTGATGTTCGATATTTCACACAATGTTGACAGTGTATCGAAATATCAACCGTGGCTGTTATAATCAAATGATTCTTTTCGATTATGTGTCCATTTCATGTACCTCCAACAATTCTATAATGTTCTGCAAAAATCTAACAATTACGTTACTTTGGTCTATCCAACTATTACAACGCTGAATTTTTCATATGGGTTGTTCCATAATTCAAACAAGTCAAGCTAAAATAAGCTTATGGTTAATATTTAGGAACTTTCCAAACAAAAGTGTAACATGAAAAACAGTGCAGATCCTGATAAAATGACTATAAAAATCCCTGAGAACAGAACAACAATAACATCACAAAAACAAAAGTTTAAAAAGTACATACTGATATTTATACTGAATTTAACGTCTGGTTTAGAGGGGTTTTACCGTACATGTATTTTTGAAATTCTATTTCTTTCATACCAGATCTTACCAACAACGTCGCGCGACCATTGATAAAATACATCAGGAAACATTGTAATGTCGCAATGAAATTGAACTTCTGCATTTGAATTTCCGTTCTACCCAAGAAATAATACCATTGATGTTCGATATTTCATAGTAGTTCACAAAATTTTGAAAGTGTATCGAAATATCAACCGTGGCTGTTATAATCAAATAATTATTTTTCACCCAATTAAATATATTTATTCACATAGTTCATTGATTTGGACGATATAATAGTTAAACAGATTTAAAAATAAACGTTAACCAATTTTAACTACTGTAGCAGCATAGCAAACAGTTATTTATCGACAGTTTGTTGATGCAAACACCTCGATCTAAAGCAGGCAAAGTGTTAACCGACCATAACCCTTTCCCTGGTCTATATTTATTTCAACTTTCAATAATATCTACTTAATTAATATTTTGAGATAAAAATAGATATAATGAAATATGGAAGGTGGAACATTGTAGCCATTTTTGAAAGTAAAGAATCAGAAATGATATTAGCAAACAGAGCAGATGCTGATCAGACGACTGGCCGCTCCTATATAGGAGCCGTCTAATCAGCGTCTGCTCTACATCTACATCTACATTATACACGCTGCCGTCATCCTTGACTACTATAGCGCGGTGGTGGTTTGCGTAAGAAAAGGGTGAAGAGAAGTATTAGAACAGTTAGACATCAGTAAAGTAAAGATAGAAGAAAAAAAGAAAGATTTTGCCTAGCTTTCGCTCCTCTATCATTGACCTGTCTGGCTTCCGTGGCGGTACCAGGGCGCACAAAGTCCCCGCCAGCATAGCTCATGGATGTCCTAAGAGTGTACTTACATCGGCCGACTAGTGTAATTAAATTGTGAATGACTGGGGCTCCTGTTTGAAGTTTACCAAACCAGGAGCCTCAGCGATGTTCGCTCTGTTTGCAAATGAGTGCAAACACATTTATAAATATGAAGGAAAGGGTTAAAATAAAAGTAAATTGTAAGTATTGTTTTTTTCATTTGATTGTTATGC